>JAODKF010000147.1:15729169-15771700 GCA_026779585.1 Mormyrus proboscirostris | reverse complement strand
CTGGGGGGGGAGGGCACAGGAGTACCTAGTTAAAACCCCATGACAACACAGGGAGGACATGCAAACTCCCCACATATAACAATGCCTTCCTAAACTTTATACTCAGCTGAGCCAGAACCTAAGCCTGAACTGAACAATTCTTCTTTTTTTTATTTTTAAAAATAGCCTTTACACTACATTCATTATTTGTTTATAACCGTAGACTTGTTTGCAGGGTGGGCTTTTTAACAATCTTATTTACATATTCCCGGGAGACTTAAGAGGGCAAAGCATTTGCATGCATTTTGCATTAAGTTTCACGAGGATATAATTTTCTGTGAGTTCACTTTTTGTGAAAATCGCATTGAAATGCACTGTGTTTTGAAATGGACAATGTCAACTATTTTATCTAGATTAGAGGCTAAAACGTTTTATCAGATGGGACTAGAGACAAGGTGAACTAGCTGTAGAACAGCCTATAATGTCTGGATCATTTTACCAATTCATTAAGTTATGTTAATGATTTTGTTGGTGATGATTATAAAGGCTTTGCTTATTTTGAATATTTGTCATCTCAATTTATTTGGTGCTGCAGGACCAACAATAGGAGTTAAGTGATTTAAGTGTTGGTGGTGAGAAATTCTCATAAATTGACATTAAAAACAATTATAATGAGAAAATGTGTGTATGCACGCGTGTGCACGCTTATGCAAGTTTGTTAGTACATATTTTTAGTTCTCAGGGTGAGAAAACAATCTTTATTTTGTACAGTGTCACATGATGTTAGTATCATGCTGTAAATAGAAATCCCAGTTTGGTTTTGTATTGGTTTGTTTCCATATGATAGCTAAAAATCCTCTATAAACATTGCACCCTTCTAATTGTATTTTATCTCTTAATATTTCTATTATTTCCTGTATTGTTTGCTTTTATACTTTGTTGCACCCATTTTTTTTTTTTTGCTATAGTAGCATGTCATGCTATAAGAAACGCTCCTGTTCTCTCACGCATATTTATATATAATCATACACGCACAGCATTGCACATCATGTCTGTGTACGTTACCCTGCTGCTGATTAACTTCTTTACATTTAAACACTCCTTGACATAGCATCGGTGTAAATGCCAGATTTATAATTTAGGCTTCAGTCCACACAAGTGGTATCCATCTTTCTTGCTTATACAGGGATGATATGGTGAAAAGCTTTAAAAACAGGCATTCTGGGTGAGTCTATTCATGTCCAAGTCCTTTTAAAACTAGAAATTACAAATATAAAAATGGTTCTTAGTGTGGACTCACTGATATTTTTGTCATTTCTTTTTTAAACTAAAAAATAGTCACATATGAAGCAGTATCCCCAAAGGCAAATGAAATTATGACAATATTTAGTGGCAGTAAATAATTGTTTTTTTTTTTCTTTTCAGTTATTGATTCTGGAACAAAAATATAACACAACTACCCTTTTCAAAAGTTTGTATTGTCTGTTATTTTTATAACCGATGGGTCTTTGGATTGTAACAACAATCCAAAAATATGGGAGCTATGAGATCTGGTGGGTGACATCACATTTTCTGCAAAAAGAATGACACTGTTTACTTCATTCTGAGGAATAACTAATGTAAGGTCAGTTGGCAATTGATCTTGACAAATTTGAAGTTGTCCGAATGTTATGAGGTAAAAACAAAGTGCTATGATCTGAGTACTAATGGCATGCGATAACTTTGATTAGTGATATATTTTTTCTGTTTGCAAAGAGGTTTTAGGATATGTTTATTATGCTGCGAAAATGTCTCCAGGACCACTGTGTACCTTTTTTTTGTAAAGTGTTTGCACTGGAATTTACAAGACATCATAATAACAACAACCATGTTGCTCTCCCTCAATGACCAGATTCTATTTCTGAAGAGGTTGTTTTTGTTTCATTTAATTTCTTGGCAACACTAATGTCACCCTTTGAACAGGGGAGCATTTTGCAAGTATGTCTGTATCCCCCACAACTGGCTTAACAGTTTCAATTTGTGAATCAAACACTGAGATAAATTCGAAAATGAGCAATTGCATTTCAGTTAAATCTGTACAAATGTACAAAAGATTGTTTTAGTGGTGTGTGAAAAGTGCTGAAAGTTTTGTCAGTATTTGAAATAAAATTTTACATAAATTGGACTTCTCCTCTGTACCATTTTAATTTATATTTTACTACTTTGATGATAGAATTTTGGATATTCTTTTTAAAAAAACACCCATCCATCCACATGATGCGACAGAAAATGGGATGGACTGGGTATAGTGATGTGGATTCCTTGTGACCTTATAAAAAGAATTTCTCCAGAAAGTCCTGTTTTCAGTCTGGATCAAAATAATTAACTTTTTAATAGAAAGTGGTATTTAACCTTGGGCAGGATTTCTTCCTTCACAGGGGCGTCATTTGGGCTGTAATTGTACACTTATTTGTCTAGAAAGCGTGTTCTTTCATTTCCATTAAAATTAGCTTTGCCCGGCTTTTCATAAATTGCTACTGACGTTACTGGCCAGGCACAAACATATGAAGACCTGTTTTGAGATACCACTCCACCTTATCTGAATGTCTGGGACGTACGAGAACATTCCGTTGCCTGGAGGACAGACACACAAACGGAATACACAAAAGTCGCGGAATGTGACGCAGCAATGACATTCGCTGACGCAATGGTTTTTACCAGCCACAAGAGGGAAGCAGAACGACAAGAAAAAGGCGACATGACCCAAGAGGAAAACCCACGATGACACGGGGATCATACGCGAACTCCATACATGTAGGCCTATAACTCGGGCGGTAACTCGAACCTAAGCCCAAGAGGCAACAGTTCTAACGGTGCCGCCTCTCTATTACATAATAATAATTTCCCTTAAAACAATTAAGTTATGCTGAGCCAGAATTGTTATTTGTAAGTTGGAAATGTAACTTGTCAAGGTTACCACATTTTTTTCAAAATATATGCGAGAACTTTAATTTTATTTGTTAAGTGTTGAGGAATTAGGCGCGCAGCTCTTCCAAGCTTTCAAAGAATGAATCCACAATTTCTTCAACCCTCTTCCTGGGTGTGTTTTGTTTAGGGCAGATCAACAGAAACAATGTATCCACCATTCTCTAATATTCGTTTTAACATATCACACCACGATTAACCGTGTCTCTCAGTTTCATAGTGCAACTTACAAAGAGCCATACATGAAACTTATATAATATAAAGAGCAAGGGCGCCATCTATTGGCAACATTTAACACTCCAACTCGCTCTTGGCTCTATAACTTCTATGGCATCTACACAAATGAATAAAATAAATTCTATCTTTTACTTTAATTATACACAGTCTATGCATTTGAAACGCCAAACGTCTTTAACAAACACTTTAAACTTTTACTTTGTCATCACATCAGCAATCATTTGATCTGTAGGACAATAGTCCAAGATTAATTTTCCACCATTTACAGCCTCCCTGATGAAGTGGTACTTGATGTCGATGTGCTTGCAGCGTAGCCTGTTCACCGGGTTTCTGGCTAGTGCCACAGTACCCTGTGATACACTTCATACACTTTAGTTTGTGCATATTGGTAACTGTCCATACCTCTCAGTAGCTGTTCCAAATAAATACATTCTTGTATCCCTGATGCTAAACCAATGTATTATGCCTCACAAGTGGATAATGCTACTGTTGGTTGTTTCTTCATTTTCCAGAAAATGAAAGATTTTCTTTGACTTAGACTGGCACAATACCCTGTTGTACCGCATCTGTCTTTTGTATTCGATGCCCAGTCTGCATCACAGTACATTCTCAGACCCAGCTTTTCAGTTTCAGTTCATTTCTTCTGAAGTGTTAGCTCCTGTTCAGCTGTACCTTTGAGGTATCTCAACACGTGCTTCACTGTGTTCCAATGTTCCACTGTAGGTTCAGCAAAATGCTGAGACAGTTTACCGACCACCAAGTTAATATCTGGTCGTGTGCATGTGGATAAATGAATTAAACTCCCCACTGCTTCTCTATATTCTTGAGGCTCTTTCAGTTTGTCAGCATTTTCTATGTACTCTAGTTTTGGCTGACATGGGGTGTCTCTAGGTTTATAATCCTGCATTCTAAACTTCTGCAATACCTTGGTCACACATTTCTTCTGTGACATTTTAACTTCACCTTCTGTTTGTTCAAAATCTACACCTAGGAAACATTTGAACTTTCCCATTTCTTTCATTTTGAACTTGTGTTCTGTGAGTTTTCACTTCACACTTTTCAGTACATTCTCATTACTTGCTGCTATAATCAGTTCATCAACCCATGTAAAATTACTTTTCCGTCATGTTTTTTCTTTTGTGTAGACACAGTGGCCTGCAGGGTTTTGTACAAAGTCATTTTGGATTAAACATGTATGTAACATAGTATTCCAGTTTCAACCCGACTGTTTCAGACCATAAATAGATTTCCGCAGTTTACATACTGTACAGGTCTGTCTCCTGTATTTGTCTTTTGTTTGTAACCTTCTGGTTGCTCAACATATATTTCTTGATCAATGGGTGCATGCAGATGAGCGGTCTTAACATCCATCTGATAGAAGATTAAACCCTCTTGTGATGCCTTTTGCATGATGAGTCTGATGCTGGTCATGTCGGCTGTAGGTGAGAATGTCTCCTCATAGTCAGTTCCTGGTTTTTGACTGTGGCCTTTTGCCACAAAACCATCAATGTCACGTTTGAGTGCATAGACCCATCTGCCCCCCACTGCCTCTTCACCTGGTGGCAAGCAGGTGAGGCTGAACGTCTCATTCTCTTCCAGTGACTGCATTTCCTCGTCCATGGCCTTTTTCCACTGTTGTGACTTGGCTGGTGACATAGCTTCCTGGTAGGTTTGAGGTATGTCACAAACTGCCCTATAACAAGAGTCCAGACAGTTGTGTAGCTTATCTTCTATATTTTGTGTGTCTAAATTCTGTAATTAAGGTGGCTTTCTCTTTGATCTCTGTGTATTTCTTTTGATCATCATCTCAGTGACGTCACCTTGTTGTGGGCATTGAGTCGTCTCAGGTAAGTTCAAAGAAATGTCTCTTTGAACACTCTCTTTTGATTTTGGTATATGTTGTACACTTTCATTATCAACATTTTCCTCTTTCTCTGTTTTGGGATGTAATATCTTATCTTCCTGTACTATCCATGAATCCAATGTTTGTGATTTTTTTTTCTTCGGATGTTTTGGCTGTGAACTTCACCAGTCTTTGGACTTTCTCTGTGTCTGGGTAGTAAACTAGGTAAGCTGGACTGTTTCTATCATAGCCAATAAAAACACCTTCCTCACACATAGTCTTTCTCTTGCTTGTAACCGAAACCCATTGAGCCAAATTTGTGTAGCTTGGACACATCTGGTTCTTTTCCTGTAAACAGCTCGTATGGCGTTATCTTTGTGCATTTACTGTAAGACCTGTTTCGTTTCGCACATATGCTGCTGTCTGCATAGCATAGTTCCATAGTTTGCTGGGTATCTGACTCAAAACAATAAGCATCTACTCATATAAAACAGAGTTTGTCAACCTCTCTCCTCTGTCCAGTTCTGATGGGGTGAATACGGTGCGGACGTCTCATGTCTGACTTTGTTCTTTGTTAACGGTTCTTGGAAGTCTCGGTTTGTAAACTCAGTTCCGTCATCTGAACGGATACATCTGACATCTCCAAAAGGTGCTATGTCTCATAAAAAAATTCCTGTAGCTTGCACTGTATCACTTATACACTTTAATAAATACACCATCATAGTTCCTGAGTAGTCATCTGTGAAAGACATATCTGTATCCTTCCATACTTGGAGTTGGCATGGGACCTGCAAGGTCAGTATGGACCAGTTCTAAAGATTTCTTTGCCTTTATGTCTGGTTCCCTACTCCTTGTCTGTGTAAATGTTCCCTGTGTGCACACTTCACATAACTGTGTTGGTTTAACTGCACTCCCCTTAATTTCCATACCCTTCACTACACCTTGTAGCCTTTGTACATCCTCATAGTTACAATGGCCCAAAATTTCATACCAGGTTTGTATGTCATGACACTCTTTACATTGATCAACATTATCTTCAACAGTAGATAAATAATTCAAATTTCCACTCTCATGGATGTCAAACCTGCTACCGTCTTTGGTGGTCATGTGACTGTCAACCTTCTTGAAGGTGATTGTTGCTCCTCCATTTGCTGCACTTGCCACAGAGAAGATTGTTGTGTGGATAGAAGACTAAGAGGCTGGAAAACTTAGTGGTACTAAAACCCAACAGCTGGAGGAACAATTTTTCAAATAATTAGGTCAATTGGCAACAGGCCAGTAACATGATTGGGTATAAAAAGAACATCTTAGAGTTGCAGTGTCTCTCAGAAGTAAAGATGGGCAGAGGATCACCAGTCCCCCTAATACTGCATCGACAAATAGTGGAGCAATTTCAAAAAGAAGTTCCTCAATATAAACATCATCAGGTTGAAAACCTCATCATCTACAGTACGTAATATAATCCAAAGATTCAGAGAATCTGGAGAAATATCTATGCATAAGCGACAAGGCCAAAAAACCATACCGGATGCCCATGATCTTCGGGCCCTTAAGTGGCACTGCCTCACAAATAGGCATGATTCTGCAATGGAAATCACTAAATAGGCTCAGGAATATTTCCAAAAAACATTATCAGTGAACACAATTCGTCATGCCATCCGAAGATGCCAGTTAAAACTGTATCATTCAAAGAAGAAGCCATATTTGAACATGATCCAGAATCACCGACGTCTTTCTCTGGGCCAAAGCTCATTTAAAATGGACTGCAGCTAAGTGGAAAACTGTTCTGTGGTCAGACGAATCTAAATTTGAAATTCTTTTTGGAAACCAGGGATGCCATATCATCCAGACTAAAGAGGAGAAGGACCACCCAGTGTGTTATCTGCGCACAGTTCAAAAGCCAGCATATCTGATGGTATGGGGGTGCATTAGTACATATGGCATGGGCAGCTTGCATATCTGTAAAGACACCATCAATGCTGAAAGGTATATCCAGGTTCTAGAGCAACATATGCTCCCATCCCGATGACGTCTCTTTCAGTGAAGACGTTGCATTTTCCAACATGACAATGCCAAACCACACACTGCATGGATTACAACATAATGGATTCGTAGAAGAAAGGTGCTGGTACTGAACTGGTCTGCCAGCGGCCCAGATTGTTCACCCATTGAGAACATTCGCATCATGACAAGACAAGGACAGTTGAGCAACTAGAATCCCGTATCAGAGAAGAATGGGACAACATTACTCGCCCCAAACTCGAGCAACTGATCTCCTCAGTCCCCAGAAGTTTAGTGATCTGTTGTTTAAAGAAGAGGGGACGCCACACAGTGGTAAACTTGGCCTTGTCCCAAATTTTTTGAGACGTGTTGCTCCCATGGCCTTATTTTTTCCCTTAAAATAGTACATTTTCTAAGTTTAAACATTTGATATGTTTTCCGTGTTTTGTTGTGAATAAAATATCGGTTTATGATATTTCCATATCATTGCATTCTGTTTTTATTTAGCAATTTGTACAACTTCCCAACTTTTTTGCAATTGGGGTTGTATGTGATGTCGCTCCTGCGTCCACCATAATGCCTTTCATCTGTGAAAGTCTGTGAATGCATCATGATCTTCATTTTGTGTTACATGGACAGCTAAAAGCTTGAAGGAATCTGGCAGCCCTCCTAATATCATTGCTATGGTCAGGCCATCACTGAGCGTCTCTCCAGCATCTCTTAGAGCTGTGATTGTGTTTTCTGCTCTTATAATATGTTTTGTAACGCTCTCATTGTCTGCCATGCATACCTTAGAGTTGTGTACAAATTGATTATCCTAAGCTTGCTTTTTCCATCAGATCCATGAAAGTACAGATGCAATGCTAGGATTCCCGTTGCTCTGCTCGTCAATTTGGTAACTTTCGTTTGCTGCTAATCTTCATTAATTTCCACGTTATACGGCGGGTTATAGTTCTTCCACTTATGCTTCACTTCAATGCTTTTCCAAGCTGGTTTAGACAGTTATTAAAAGTTTTCTGTAATACATCACAACAAACTTCCTCTGTGGAATTAGCTTTGACCTCGTGTTCATTTCAGTGCCTGGGCCCATTAAACGTATATAATATAAAGAGCAAGGGCGCCATCTATTGATAGCATTTAACATTAAGTCTATTAGCTTACAGGCCAGGGGTCGGCAACCTGCGGCTCTTTGAGCACGAGGCTGCGGCTCGTCTCAGAACCATAGACGCGTTCACATTTTCATGTCTTAACATACTATGATAATGCTTTCGTAAATATAAATAACTTAATTATGGGTTAATATTATTTTTCATTTAGATATTACTTTAGCTATATGCGAATGAGGCGGTCCCTCGCGCGCTTCTGTGATGCCTTAACTGCATAATTTAAATCTTCCTGAAAGAAATTCTCTACGGCGAGAGTACGTCTCCGGCGTCCGAGATTGGATGTAGACTTCAACGTTTATTGGAACTTCTAATTCTTATACGTTTTGTAGTAAATCGTCACCACGCCTTCCCAGGTCTTCGAAAAAATATTATATTTTCTCCGATTCATATATTATAACCAGCTGAGTTCTGAGTAGTGAGGACATTTTGCACTGCTCAGTCAGCACAGTTACAAGTAGTGAATTGGAGCGTGAAGGGCAGACAACTGCAGAGCCAAACGAACTTAGGTGAGAGTGAAGACTATCGCTGCAGAACTGAACGATATTGTGATACTAGTCACCTATGCGCTGTTACGCGTCCGAGTGAATTAAAACTGAGCGCCCCGCCCCAAAATTGTTTTTATTTATTTTTTGTAATTCTTTTAAGTTTTGTTTTCGTGTTAAATACATATATACCGATATTGCATTAAAAACCATATCGCAAACCCTCTTCTCTATCCATTGCGGCTCTTTGTAAATCTTGGGTCAGGCATTTAGGATAAAATGGCTCTTTTATTTAAAAAGGTTGCCGACCTCTGGTTTAGGCTATTGCAACCTTAAATGGACCAATAACGACCATATGACGGGGGAGGGCGAATTATTTCAGGCAGTTCATGACTGACGTGCGCGACGTTCCTACACTAATAGTTCTCAAAAACACGTGGCGATGTTTTTTACCAGTCACGTATACGCACGTACTTACAGATTATATTAAATCAAGAACACTATTATAACAAATGATCATAATTGTTTTGCACGAATAATATATCAAAGTTGACTCTGATTTTCTGTAATTTAAGTTTAAAGTTAAGTGTTAAAGTTAATTTAAGATTTTTCTGTCTGTTGTTTTAACTCGAGACACCCGCCCCCCGGAGAGAGCTGTACTGTATAAATATCGCGGAAGCCGAGGGAGGCTGTTTGCTCATGACAGTCAAGGGGATCTTATTAATAGCTGGTAGGGAACAGTTTCAATGCTGGATTCTCTGAAGATTTTCAATTGATCGTCTTCGCTGTTGGGTGGCAAAAGATCTGTGAACATGAATCCACAAAGCGTGAAGAGTTACGCGCCGAGTATGGTCAGCATGAACTACCACAGACCTCTACACAATGGCGTCCTGGGGAACAGCATTCTGCGATGTCTCGATTCGTCTACAAGAGCCGCAAACACACCCTGTGTGGAGTCCTCCAGGTTATGGGACGACGAGCTGGACAACTGTACGGACGAGGTGGATATGTGTCCCTGCTCCACAAGACTAGCCAAAAGGGAGTCGCAAAAAGAACTGTTTCGGGGAAGCCGGTTCCCCGAGAGCACGAACGCTGCTGGCTCCCTGCCGCCTTCCCCGGAGGATGACTCGCCAACTTACGGACACATTTGTGATATCTCTCGCAGCGCTGGCGAAATGCTGAACCAAGAGACTTCCGAATTAATCGCGAATTTTTTTGCGGAATACACGGGGCTGTGTACGACATTACAGAGACGAAGCGAAGCTCTCTCCACAATGAAGCGGGTGGTGGCGAATGTTGTCGAAAAACACCAGTTTGCCTACAATGGTAAATAAAAACTTTACTAGACTGACCTGTAGTTGTAGTTACGTGTTCATTGTTGCGATTTACAGCCAAATAGCGTGTGGTGAATTAATTTTTCGTGTGAGCTTCAACTATTTTTTTTACCATAACAATAGGGAGTAACTGACATTCGTTTTGATATTGTCAGTTCACCCCTGTGTAAAAACATGACAATTGCATGGAAAGTCAATTGTAATTCCGTTGGATCATGGCCGGCAAGTCAGCGGGCTTGAAAGATATCCCTCTACCCAGATATACATATTAACTTTTAGAAAGTACTTGTATTGCGGCCTGTGACTAAGATTTTGTAGATGTCAGAGTATTTGGTATCGCACAGGAGTACAAATAGTTACATGATTGCACGGTATTATTTGTCACTTTCTATGTTTATTTTGGAGAATGGGTTCTACTGTGTCTGCGTGCGCATGTGTACCTATACATATACTTCTGGGGGGGGGGACATAAACCGCAAAGCTTTTGGCTGTAATATTTCTCTGCAACGAGGCACCGCCTTGACTTCCACGTAGTTTCATTGCTTTATCAGCAAAAGCCAAGCAAAGGATATGTAAGTGTGCGAAGGCTGAGGTCCCCCACAATCTGCTACTAAAACTGCAGGCACGTTCATAGTTCATTCTGCCAGTTTTGTATGCGATATATGAAGATCTGTTTCCCATTTGTATAACCATTTGCTTGTTGCTCAGATCACTTGCGTTGAATTGAATTGTAAATGTCCGCTGTTTTACATAAGTGAATTGGATTGCCCTATAAAATGTGCTCGAGTGGAGTCACCCGTTCTGCCGATAGCTAGTTTTATACTCTTTCCTTGGCAGATCACTCTCCTCAAAAGTGAGCAAAGTTCTTGGTTGTGGCTGTTTCGTCTTTATCGTATTTTAAATGTAAATAGGCTGTCCTTTCTGTGGTTCAGTAACTTTCACCTTTTTAAATTCTTACTTTGTAGTTGTTAAATATTTCCCCTGCACTGCAGGAGGTCTGTTTCACTGGATAGCTGCCAATGAATTGCATAAACATTAGGCTGTTAATAGGATACATCTGCATTGGTCACTGCTGATTTAATCAGCTGTTCCAGCTGCAGTTACAGAAATGAGAATTCCCTTGGAATTAGACTAGACAATGTTGTGGTATCTCCTTTGCCGGTTTCTCAGTTGATCTTTCCCTCGCAGGTATGATTGGAAAACTAAGTTTGGATCAGCAGAGTGATGACATGACCATAATCAGAACTGTGGCTAAGGAACTATTCAGTGATGGAACCACAAACTGGGGGCGTATTGCCAGCCTTGTGGCGTTTGGGGCAGAGGTGTGTAGCTACCTGAAGAAGACTGGGCGTGAGCACTGCATCAAGGCTGTGGGGCATGAGATCTCCTCGTACCTGCTGTCAGAGCAGAGACAGTGGCTACTCGACAACAAGGCCTGGGTATGTAGAGACATCTACTTGCATGTTTTTGCAAAGCTGAAGGTGTAGGACCCCTCTCCATTGACCATTGAGGACCCCTCTCTCCTCCTCACAACTCTTCCTAAAAACATCTAGGTCGTGACAATGACATCTACCCAGTTTCAGCCATGTTTAATTGTGTGCGTGTTTTTTTTTTTTTTTTTTTTTTTTTTTTTTCTTTTTCTCTCCCCCCCTTCAGGATGGATTTACGGAGTTCTTTCATGTGGAAGACACTGAATCTTTGGTGAGGAATGCGCTCTTTGCATTTGCAAGCGTGGCCGGGATAGGGGCAGGACTGGCATTACTGATCAGATGATCATCGTGGCCACATAATGTGCAAGACTTTTGCAGCATTAATTTCTCACTACAGATTGTAAATTTTATTTTTTTTAGTTCCTTTTCCACCGTCCCACTTGAAGGTCCTACACATTGTTCTTGTACATGTTGCCAAATGCGGCTCCTTTGAATAGCACGACCTCGTGCATGTAAACCTTTGGTGGATAACAGATATTCCATCTGATACTGTTTTCAGCATTTTTTTTTTTTAATTTAATATTGTCAGAATTTTATTTTTATATTAAAGTCTTACTTTAACATTGCTACACTTGTATTAAATTATTAAATACCAAATTGTGCACAATGCCTGATTCATTCCTTCAAGCTCCATCAAATTCACTGGCACACTTGTTTTCATAAATGTAAGCTGTTTCTCAGAATTTTTACAGGAATACCTCTTCAGGAAGGGAAGTACTAAAATTTGGTTTCTCCAATAACTCTCTTTATTCAGAATATACTTGCACATGGTATTGTAATTATTGGATCCTTTATTCCTTGGTCTAAATATGCCATAATATTTCTGCTCTAATTAAGAATTGCAGTTGCAAACAAAGGGAAATCGCTAGCTTCACTTAGTTTGTTCTGTTGGTATGACACTAACACAGATGATGTAAAATGACCCACCCAACTGCATTGATGTCTGGATTGCTATCATTTGATTCGAGTGGATACAGACCCTATTTATGCAACTCCAAAGATTCCAACATTTTTCAAAATATTTTCAATTGCCTTTCCTGGATATTTACCTTATTTGCGTTTAGAACTTATTGCATGTAGTCTTGATATGTGCATGTAACACATGCACTGTTGGCTTTCAGAGTGTTGCAATGTTTGCACACAAAACCAAAAACTTGAACTGAGTTGTTACTTCCTCCTGTGTTTTCGGCTTGAGGAAGATGGCAGAAAAATTAGAAGTTAATGCTTGCTCTCTTTGTCAAAGCAGAACATTGAAAAATGCCTGTAATGGGATGTGAAAACACAGTCCCAAGATGCAAATTTTACATACCATATCTTGGTATAAAATGCTGTAGATAGTCTTTGTGCATTAGTGCTTTTCAATACTGCCAAATGCATTTAATGACTTTGAGTCTCCTGTTCTTTAATATGATGATGGGGGGGGGGGGGAAGATGGATCATCAAGAAGTATGCTCTTTCGAAAGTTCACATGTTGAATTAGACCTACTGGGTAGTGCATGAGCTTTTGACTGTGTGATGTTCTTTGGTGAATAAACACCATTCGGAGGAACAAGTCAACTTGGCCTTGCTGGTATAGGTGGATGAGGTATGAATCAACCTTCCTCCCTGCAGAGGATATTTGGAATAAAGACATTTACGTTTGCTTTAAAGTATGGAATTTCTTTTAGGGGACCCATACCTTTGTTGTAGGCTCCATCACTTTCATGCACCATTCTTGTAGACTGGGTCTGGTTTCCCCTGCCCCAAACTGTACCTCTTACTATATATTCTGCATTTAAAGCTATTGAATATTTTTTTCACTTCCATTTTTTTTTTCTATTATGTTTTGAGTTTCGTAGAAATTTTCAGTTACAGGTCTACTCATGCAACTTTTATTAAATTGACAAGACTGCGGATTCAGAGAGTGCAGTCTGATTGAATAAATTGGTGTTTGAGACGTGGAAAGAAAGGCTTGCTCTACTTCCAGTGAGGTTTCTTTTCTATATGTCAAATGACATAGTGGTCTAAGCAATCCATATACCATAACCTTACCATTTACAAGCAAACAGTGAGGGCTCCGTCAATTATGTGGGTACACACTTATGACAATTTTCTGATGCTAATTCGCCTAAATACAATATTATGAATCATAGGAGGAAACCTAAAAAAACTTCACATATATACAGAGGAAATTGTATTAATCAATCCCACAATTTCCGAGGTAATGGGTTAAGGTTGTTAACTGCTGAGCAACACTGATTTGACAAAAGTCTGAGGACTGCCCTTTCGAACTCATCATGAGTTTGCATGTTTTGATCATTTCATATGACTAGTCATGTGTCTGATTAATGCTTTAGCGAAGTTTTTAAAAAGACGATTAAACTCCAGACATTCTTAAAATATCTGTTCTCTTAAGACCATACTCAATATATTTATGCTACTATTACTGCTATTGCAAAATAACCCCAACAATTGGGGACAAATATATTACAGCATAAACCCAAAAACAACATACTTGTACAATTACATAATTGGCAATAAGATTTCAGCCGGTTCAGAGAGAGCTTTCAGCTTTTTGGTTCCGCTACACATGAAATACAAGAGACAACCTGTCACCAGATCATGTTTTGCAGTGTTGTGTTTTCGTTGCCCCCAAGACGTCATAACAGCAGGACGTGCACAGCCAGCACACAGACCACGTACTGCACGTCTTCGAGGTTTCGCACGTCAGTTCGCCAATTCATCCAATAAAATCCGCAGAAAGTAACCGCGCCCACATACCAAACCTTTTCTCGTAGTAGATCCTGCTGAGTCTGGTCTAGACAGAGCGATTGGAGCTTTTGTTAGGAAATAACATCACGAAATGGTTTCTCAATCATTTCACAACGACTTTCCCCACTTTGAATTTTGACACTTATTGTCATGCAGAATAAAAGGCGTCTATCATCTGACCCCTACTGATAGAAGGTTCATAGTACAGTTCATATAACTGCTGCCGGCTTTCTTCAAGTTTGTCCCATATGCATCCGTTATTCTGCATATGCACATTGATACATCGACCTCTAGAAAATGTAATTGGTTGGCATTTTTTTTCATATAACTTTGACTTTATTTTAAGTTGCATTGTACACCCCGTTAAACACACAGGCTTTATTTACCTATCTAGAAATGTTGCATTGATAAAGTGGTAAATGTAAAGTAGGAGGAAAGACTTATTGCACAGTGAAACAGCCATTGTCTAGTTCAGCTTGACACTTAAGCAATCCACTTAAATCATAAACTGATAATAAATGTGATATTGACCTACATACCTCAAGTCATAAAAAGTATTGTTATTTTTATTTAGGTACAGTCATGTTACAATGACATTAATTCTTCAATCAGTGTTACTAAAGAATTATATTTAATCTGACCTTTACCATGTGTTATGCAAATTCTTAATTGTTAACAATGGGTACATGGTCCGGGATACATTTTAAGGGAAGATGCGATGCAAAAACACACTGTGTATTGTATGCTTGATCAAATGTAGCCTGAAAAGGTCAGTTCCAGCAGTTCTGGGTAAATGACATTTCCTCTGCAGTGATAGGGGGCGATTCCTAGGTGAGGATTCAGAGCCAGGTTCTGTTAGCACAAATAGGGTTTGATAGTTTAGCTGCGTGAATCTGCACACCGCTTTCATTCTGCTGCTCGGGAAGAGACGCGGTGCCAACGCACCCGCGTTATGCCATGAACGCATGGAGTCAGCAGTGGATAATTCAGCACCTAAAACATTTATATGAACCAGACACCAAGCTCCATGAAGGCGTTTACGTAATTTAGGGAAATATGAATTTCAGCCTAAACATTATTAGGTCCCCATTACATAAATGGCACAGAATGATGATGCAAAAAATTATTTTATTATAAAAATGAAGCTGCGTTTGTATGCTGTTAAGGTCTCAGCAGAGCAGGCCGAGACACTGAAATCCAAACCTTGCCCAGATCCTGTTAGCTGCCCTCTTTTGTTGCCACCTTGTTTGGCAGGATTCCCTCTTGTGTCCTTGCTAGCTGCATAAACACAAGGCCAACGCTCAGGGCACCAGGCGACTCTCCATGGTGATCCTGCACAGCGGGCTGCATGTGGGCATGGAATCCACCCATCTGACACCCTTGGTGCATGCTTTGTTACGGCACTGCGTTCAGCGAGGGCATAGAAGCTGGGTGAATTGAAATGAAATGGAAAAACAACACTTGCTCTGAGAGCTGAGGATGCATATGTCTCTAGGACAAAAACACTTGAACACAGTGACGTAAAAAATTGTTAAATAAGGTAACTTTATTAACTGAATTTAAATACTAATGGGCTTTCACTTTTTTAGTAAAAGCGAGTGTGGGTGAGTGTGAGATGAAAGTGTACTTAAGTATATAAGGGGTATAAAAGGAAAATTAAATATTTTCCCTTTAAGCTTCATAGGACTACAACTCTCCAGGTGCCCATTCCTTTGACCAACGAGAACTGTTGCAGTCCCATACTACGTGCAAAGCGACGTTTATCTTCCCATCTTCAGGTGTATTAGTGAAGGCACATGTGTGGTGGTTACATTGACTTTTACCGAACAGCTGTTACCATGGCATACATTATTTCCAGTCAGTCAGTTGAAAATACAGTTGAGTGATATTACTTGGGATTGTGGCCTGTTTAGTTAAGGTCTCTGCAGTCTTCTTTACACATGAGGTGTTTCCAGCGTAAAGAACGGATGGTGTAATATGTGTGCTCACCTTGCATCAGCATCTGTCTCATGGTGCAGAAGAGACCCTTGACACAGCAATGCTGCTTTCCTGTTTTAGTAGTAGCCCCTAGGGAGAATTGACAAAAAGCAATGGTCATTAAACAGCTAACAGAATGTACGTGAAACATTAGGAATCCTGGAAAGGAAAATCTCAGGGTGTCACCTAAATATATGACTTGTGAAATAAGATTATTATATGAATGGCCTTCCTGAAAGGGGGAAATATTGATGCAGTTTCATTATTACCCTTAATGCATTTTGCAAGATCAATGTAAAATGTTCCTGTTCTTTTCATAGCCTGTGATTAATCAGGGGGTGGTGCAGTGGTCAGCGCTCTCATCTCCCACCTCTGGGACCTGGGTTGAAGTCTCTACAAATGTTCCACGTGTATGGAGTTTGCATGCTCTCCCCATGTTGTCATTCTCTCTGGGTACTCCAGTTGTCTACCCACAATTCAAAAAACATGCTGGGCTTGCCAAATTGGTATGCATGTGTGAGTGGCAGGTGTAAGAGTGTGTCCTGCGGTGGGTTGGCACACCATACTGGGTTACTCTCTGCCTTGCACCCATAGCCTTTGGGACAGATCCAGGCCCCCCACAACCCTGAATAGGACAGCAGTTTCAGAAAATGGATGGATGGATAACCTTACTTCATTAGGATGTTAAAGGTATGTTAACCAGTGGTGTCTCCTGAAACACTTGGAGGACTTTTTCAGGACAATTCAGATGCATGGCTCAATTCTTCATAAGACCATAATCTTGAGTTTTCATTTTTATTTTGAGTCACATTGTGCTAAATGTGTAACAGATGTTTTATCTGATTTGACGTAGCGTACAGTTGTTTGTGCAGTTGAATATGTCCAAAAGTAAATGTCCTGGTAATGTAGAGCTTTTGCAATTCATTTGGCGTATGCTAATTCGGATGTTTTCATTTACACTTGCAGCAACATAAATGGCTTATATAACAAGCAATAGCTGTTCAACCAAAGAAAGTATAACTAGTTTCACCATTTAGGGCGCTTGTGTTCTGTGTTTCTCTCTGCACAACTGAATAAAAATAAGACCACTTTAAAACAAAAGAGACGGAATCATATCTGACCTACAGATATTGCTGAACACAGTGCAAATATCAATATCACATCTTGCTCCTTCAGTATGAGCTTATTTCACAGATATCTGTTAATATGCAGGGTTAACATCAGACAACATTTAATTGTGCATCAATTGTTAAAATGCTACAAAAATAAGACCAGAACAAAAATTAAAGAATAATGTAGTGCTGGAATATTTTCAGTTTTTAAATATAAAAAAAAAAACAGTCATTTAAGTCATTGTGTATGTACAAGAAACCTTATTCTTTATTTGAAGCCTATAATGTTTCCACATTGTAACCTACTTTTCACTGAAGGAACTGAAATTAACTGTTGCAAATTAACAGGGTGAAAGAGGAAGAAAGCATATAATTGGCTGTAACGTTTACTGCCTCCCCCTAGCAACAGCCCGCCCTGTTGCTTTAAAAAGCAACAAAAACAAAAATCTTCTCAGAAGTCAGCTGATCAAAGTTCCCTAAGCAAGAAAAGGCCAAACGGGGCAAATGACAGTCAGACTAACATAAGCGAAGAAGTCTATTTACTTGAGTCTCTGAATATGAATTTTATTTGAAAAATCCTTAAACTCCCAAGAAAGGGAAATTTATAAACATAAAATAAATAATTATATGTCAGTTTTTTGCAAAATTTAATTGTTAATTTCTGCAATTTGCTGTTAAACTGGCATGCTAGTTGGTGCAGAATACTTCTATTTTGTAATCTGTTATATCTTAATATATTTTGAATGCTTTTTATGATCAAGCTATTCTTTCATTATTCAGTTGCTGGGACATTGTAACATCTCAGCATTGTAACAATATTTAAAAACTGCAGCATGCTGTTGCGTCTTATATACATTTAAAAGCAACAAAAAGACTTTTACTTTATTCACAATAATGTAATTAATTTGTGAGATATTTTGCTGGGTTGCCACCCAAGGTGTCTCCTACCCTGTACCCCGTGCTTCCTAAAATATACTCCGCGCTTACCCTATCCTGAAGAAGTTGCAGGAAAGATTGTTGGCATGTGGATGAGTTAATTCATTAGGTCTTGATTTACCAGGCTGTGGACAACTTTGTAGCACTGATGGACATTGTATATGGCTCTGTGTCCATGATCTGAAGGTCACCATCCTTATCCTGTTGGGAGCAGAGTGATTTTACCATTGGGCCTTTGACCAAGGCCCGTAACGCCCAATTGCTCCAAGCACGCACAACCCGAGAGCTTTATGCCCAAGATCCACTCATTTTGTCCTCATTCTGGTGGAACTTTGATAAATGATGCCACAATTCAAGTCTAATTATCCCGATAAATTCATTACTGACATTTCAATAAGAAAATAAATAGTAAATAGCATATTGAACTGTTCTGGAAGTCTGACTTTCTCAGCCCCGTTGGATCTCATTCTAACATCCATATTAGCAGTAGCAACTAATTAGCTGTGGCACAAAGTATACTTCACTCACTCTGTTTTAAATTACAAGCGATTACTGACGCATGTGCTGCATTTTTCTATGCAGAGCTTGTGGCCTATTGTGTGGGTTTGTGTGTGTGTGCGTGTACGTGAGAAAATGATGGTTACGATTCTGAAGCGCTGTTGTAATATTTTAAAGTTTTCTTATTTTGTTATTTTGTTTCTGACCAGCTTAATTTAAAATTTGTCGATTGATTTTGGTTCTCACCAGCAAAACAGCTAAGCGGATCACTGGGAAATCTCCCTAGCTTCCTGAATGGCCACTCCGGGCCTGGGTCCACGGGCTCGTGGCACTGCTTTCTCAGTTGTACATCGATTTGGATAAAAGAGCCTGCTAAATAAATAAATGAATGATTTGTCTGACAACACCTCTGTGGAGAATATAAATGTGCCCAGCAGAGGTGGTTATACATATGCCAGTGTTTATTTGTACTCCTTCCCAAAGGATCTCGTTACCTTAGAAGACCAATTTTGCATTCAAGGGCAAGTCACAGCCCAAAGTGGACGGAAATGCTTGGGTTCATTGCTTGGAATTCTCTCCCATGAGGAGTGGGCTAAATTTATGTTGCGCTTATTTTAATTGTAAGAAATGTACTGTCAACAGTATGCCATCTGTTTTTCAAAGCTGTTTTTAGCTCATAAACATACAACGTATCATAACAAGCCTCGTTATATAAATTATCATTATATTTCAAATCTAAAAGTAAATTACAAGCATTATAATAAAAGGAAGAAGTATTTTCAGTACAACGCAATTTTTTAATCTGCATTAAATTCTCTGTGAACTTTACAATACGTTAAGCAAAGGATTATTCTGCCTTATTCAGCATTAGGGATATCAGAACTTATTTTTATATACAGTGTTGTTATCATGGCTTATTAGCTCTGTTAATGTTTCTTATGCATCAGCACTGTCACTTATGAAAATGGATATTGCATGTTGTAAAATACAGTTACTGATATCGGCCATTTTCTGAGTTAGTGTGAGGCTGTTTGGTTATGCGTGCCCATTAAACCATTTACGTATTAAATGAGTTAAGAGTAGTGTTGTTCTCATCAACAAAATTTCTGATGAAATATCTTCGTCAACGAACCTTTGTGACGTGACGGAGACGAGACGCAACGTAAATGCTGGTCATGTGACAATAACTATATCAAAATATATCATGCAATATTGTTGACAAATAAAGATGAGACTAAATTTGGTTTACAAAATAAAAACTATACTAAAATGTATAGTTGAGGTAAGTAAAGACATTAATGTTTGTTTTATTTAAATTTGTGTGTTCAAGTTCAAACATGATTTGTTGGCAAAATAAATGTTATAAATTCAAATCAGAGCGTCTTCCATGTCTGGAATGGATGTAGAGTATTCTTGAGTCTAAAAGGTAACAATAATATAATAATAAGAACCTTGTTTTAATTGTGAAATGCATTTCACTAAAAGAAAATTTTGTTTTTGTCTATTCTACTAGGTACTTGTACTATATTGACTAAGTAAAATAGAAATGCATTACTAAAATAAAGAGACTAAAATATAATTTTTATTGATTAAAACTAGACTAAAATGCCATCAGTTTTTGTTGACTAAAACTAGACTCAAATAGTCATGGATAATTCTGACTAAAACATGACTAAAATGCTCAGACTTTAAGTCGACTGAAACTTCACTAGACTAAAATGAGTATGGATGTGACTAAGACTAATAATAACTTAAATGACAGCTTGACACCCAGACTAGACTAAAACTAAAATTGAGACAGGCCACCAAAAACAACTATAGTTAAAAGAGACTAAAAACATACAGTATATGAGCACTGATGATTGTTAAGTAGCTATGATAATGGTGTCAGGCACGCCGCAGTACTGAAACAGCTCATCTCGTTGTGTTAAATTATTTAAGGTTAAACAGAGATACAGGTAATCTCTCTATTCTTGTTATTGTATATCTTAGTGCAGCCTTTAACACTATAGACCAAAGATTCTGTTGAACAAGCTGCACACCTTGGTTGGCCTCTCTGGTACACTCTTAGATGGGTTCAGGTCATACCTAAGTGGTTGTGAATGCTGTCAGCTTTCATCAGTATGCAGATGACACACAGCTATATCTGTCTGTAGCTCCTGATGCACACGGGTCTATCCACTGCCTGTTTGAATGCATAGATGAGATTACCTCATGGGTGTCACAAAACTTTCTACACCTGAACAAGGAAAAAATAGACAATAACAATTAGAAACCTGGGAGTCCTTTTCAATGGTTATCTTAGTTTTAACAGCCATACCAGCAATGTCTGCAAAAAAGCATGCAACCACCTTCATAATATCGCCAAAATCTGGGATATGTTGTCATATGTTGAGTGTTTTTGTTTCAAGTAGAATAAATTACTGTAAGGCACTCCTGCCTTGTCGACCTAAGAAACTGATAATGAAAGATACTGAAAATGTATCTTTTCCAAATTGCATATAATAATCTACAATAATCAGTTATTTATTATTTTATGTATGTCTTATAATCAGTTATTTTATTCATTTATTTTGGAGAAGGTAAAGGGTTAGAGTACCCAGTGAGGTAGGTGGCAGAGTCCCCAGTGTGTCAGGGGTTAGTGTTGTGTATCATGAGTCGAAGGAGGGTTTGAGTCTCTTCTTCATAATTGTGGACTGGGGGTCTCTCCCTGAAATACTGCGGGGCTTGAGTCCCTTGGAGGACCCTGGATTTGGGTCCAGTGCAGCAGAAATTTGTGTCCCGTTGCACAAGGACCAGAAAGGGAAACACCCACCCCCCTGTGCCCCTGACAATCAACGATGCATCTGTGAGCAGACTGTGTTCATTCAAGGCACATCATTGGTTTTGCTAAGAAAGTGCAGGGGTGCACGTACTTCCTGAGGCATGCGGAAAACCTCTGGGTTACCACCATCAGAAGTATCCTCACATCCTTTACAACGGTCTGGTTTGGCACTATATCTGCAAACTTTCATGCATCTTCTCTTCTGCAGAAAAGATTATTGGCTGCAATTTTCTCAGCTGTTGCGTCGCCCTATCTTGTTCTCCACACAGCTCTCAAGTCTCTGAGAAACAAAACAATTCAGCAGCTGAACAGCTTCTTCACATTCAGGGCGCTTTTCCACTGCACAGGTGCCATACTTCAAACCATCAGGTGACTCGGGGGTAGGGGGGAAGCAGGCCTTTACTCCACCGGTATGCCTTCCATGGATGAAGTAGAGCTGGTAGATTTGGGAGGGGATGTATTCCAACTTCAGGGGCATCATACTCCTCAGCTTCCCTGGGAATGTCTATGCTGGTACTGGAGAGGAGGGTTGGTCTGTTGGTCAAACCTCAGATTCAGGAGGAACAATGCAGATTCCACCCTGGCCACAGAACACTGTGCCAGCTTTTCACCCAACAATGACACTGAACAGTATATTTTGTGGACTTGGAAAAGTCATGCGATCGTGTCCTTTGGGGGCTCCTGTGGGGGGTGCTTCAGGAGTATGGGGTACGGGGTCCGTTGTTGCGGACTATCAGGTATCTGTACAAACGGAGCAAAGGTTTCGTTCACATTGCCAGCAGTAGGCCAGACTCATCCTGGTGGGTGTTGGACTCCGTCAGGCCTGCTGTCACCAGTTCTGTTAATAATTTTTATGGACAGAATTTCTAGGTATAACAAAGTGGAGGGGGTCCGGTTCAGTGGCCTTAGGATCTTGTCTTTGCTTCATGTGGATGATGTGGTTCTGTTGGCGTCGTCGGCTGGTGACCTGCAGTATGCCCTGGGGTGGTTTGCAGCTGAGTGTGAGTCAGCCGGGATGAGAATCAGTCTGAGGTTCTTGACCGGAAAAGAGTGGATTGCCCACTCCAGCTGGGGGATGAGTTGCTGGAGGAGTTTAAGTACCTTGGGGTCTTGTTCAAGAGGGAAGAAGAGAGCAGGACATATGGATTGGTGCAGTGTCAGCTGTAAAGTTCATGGCGAAGAGAGAGCTCAACTGGAAGGCTGTCTTGCAGAAAGTGGAGAAGCAGCCCAGGAGCCAAGGAAATCGGGTGAACACAGGATTTATTCAGGATCAATACTCTCTGAAACATGAAACGACGTTAATGACCAGACTAGGGAAACAGACTTTGACATGGACTTAAATACACCACAGTAATTAACAGAACTTGAAGCTGGGAACTCAGGGATTCCATACGAGGTAGAGAGGGGACTGTGGCACATGGGAGGGTCAGGACGATCGGGGCAGGACAAAGGTGAAGCTCTCGATTTACCAGTTGATCTACATCCCTACCCTCACCTATGTTCATGAGCCCAGGTGACCGAAAGCACAAGATTGTGGATATAAGTGTCCTAAATGAGTTTCCTCCACAGGGTGGCTGGGCTCAGCCTTAGAGATAGGGTGAGGAGCTCGGACATTCGAGAGGAGCTCAAAGTAGAGCTGCTGCTCCTTCACATTGAAAGGAACCAGGTAAGGTGTTTCAGACATCTATCTAGGATGCCTCCTGGGTGGAAAAGTCCCCAGGGCAAACCCAGGACAGAATGTAGAGATTATATCTCTCAGTTGGCTTGGAAACACCTTGGTATTCCCCTGGAGGAGCTGGTGGAGGTTGCTGCGAAGAAGGTGGTCTGGGCCTCCCTGCTTAGACTGCAGGCCTCCTGACCTGACCCTGGATAAGCGGAAAATGGATGGATGAATGGAGGTGCCACTACTTCTTGTGTTGGTTTTCCACTGCTATAAAGACTGATACTAGCACAGAATGACATTGACACAACACGAGATTTAGTACTGAATATTTAGTACTGAATTTTAAAAATGGTGGCAACATATTATAGGACTGGGCAATGTGTAATTTTAATACAAACACAACATGTTATGCAAATGATGCAGTTTTTACATTGGAAAGACTGCAATAGTCAACTGGGGCGAGATCTGTTTTTTCATATTGTCCAGACATGATAATGCAGGGGGTTTAAATTTTGCTAAAACATTTTTACTCATATACACTCACAATCAAATGTTTTTGCACACCACAAGTTTTTAAATTACTTTTCCATGTATTTCATAAACTCCAGGTTTTTAATTCTTGCTAAGCATTGGAGTTGAGTGTGCAACTACAAATGAAAATATGAGTCAAATAAAACAAGTTTCCTTTATAACATGGAAGTAGTATGCTACAATGCATGTCTGATAACCATTAACTGGTTGTGTGGTGATGGCACAGTCAGATTCTAGGCTGTCCATTAACTTTAAATGTTTTATTCCATGAAACAGTGCAGTGTTTAATGTCCCTTCTAGAAAGAATGCCTTGAATTTTCTCTACCATCATACCTGCTAGAGGAGGTTACTTTGATGAATCAAAGAAACATTTTTACAAATGCTATGATGCTACAAAATCAGCATTAATAGTTTGCTGGAATAACTAGCTCTGGTTAGCAACTGCTTCAGTCACAACAGTAAGCATCTGAGTATCTTTATTAGCAAGAAACATAGTTTTATATTTCATATCATGCAGTCCAGATCTAGTTGAATCTGTTACCCTTAATGTGTCAATGCATCCATTAATATAACTTTTTTTTTTACTTCATTTATAGTTTGTAACTATGCCCTTTCTGGGTGTCGGGTGTATTTTGTGTTTGTGAAGGAGTTTATTTGCACAACCAACGAACAATAAACATATTCCTGCCTCCCAGGAGCAATGGGTGCGATGCAAGGAATAACTCAGGACAGGGTGCAAACGCATCACATGACACACACATCATTCACTCTTATGGGAATTCTGGCAACTCCAGTTAATCTTTGGACTGTGGGGGGAGGGGGGGGGGATTTGAAAACTGAGGAGACATGGGATTATCCACACACAGGGAGCTAGGGGGGAGTGCCACTGCATCACCACGCTGACTCTGATATATGAAATAATAATAAAACATAATCTGAGCAATTCTGTAAATATGCACCACTTGCGCTTTGCTACAGCAAATACGGTATTTATTGATTGCCATGTGTGTATTAATCTCTTTTTTAAAGAGCAACATCTCATCATCAACCACAATGGTCCCTCCTGTTGACCCGAACTCGGCTTGCATCGCTCTTCTGCGTCTTTTCACGTCATCTTAACTGCACGCACTGTCATTGTTTATGGCGTGTATGTTATTTTTACACTGTTTCAAAAAAAGAGAGAAAATGTAAAGTATTTGGAGACTAAAACCAATTATAATCCTGAGCTGTCAGACAAAAACTGAGGCGATCCAGGCTTATCTGCTGGTTTCTTACTGTTAACGCAACATTACTCACATGAAACATTTTTGCATGAATGAGTGTCCATCCAAGGACTGGGAATAGCACCGTGAGTCTCCAGTCATTTGCTGTGTTTGATCTGAATAATTAAAAACACACCAATTCACTGCATTCAGTTTCAGCATCACTGTTTTCACATGCAGTTCCTTTCATGCTGAAAATGAAACTTAAAAATGTTGCAGGACTAGACATAGAATACTGTGAGACTACCAGGAAATTAGTGATTTAATCTGTTTTAGTTTTTAACTACCTGAGAGATTTTAAAAAGTGATGCTGATGATTCATTTCATGAAAAAGAAAAATCAATTAGATCATTATATTGCTGGCAAGGGAAGTGATGATGTAAGGGAACTATTTTCATAATAGGGGATTTCCATGAAGCTCCAGGCAATTTTCTGGCTATTTATCCTCAATCAGAATCCTTTTTGTTTTATTATGCATGAAAAATGGATTGGAAGATTTTTCAAAGTTTCAGAGTTGTATTGTCATATGTACGAAGTACAGTGTACAGAGCACGGGTGTCGCCGCCATTAAATCTTGTCCCCCTCACATTTCATAATTATTCGTTCGGACCCCCCCACATTTAACATAAGATATTAGCTTTATGCCAGAGAAAACAGCCTCTATATGCCACATCAATGTCTGTTGAGCAGTGTAGCAGCACTGGGGTAAAAGCTGTCCCTGAACCATGTGGTGCATGTGTGGAATGTCCTGAGTCTCCTACCAGAAGGCAGGAATGAGAGAAGAGGCAATGCAGGATGAATAGAGTCCTTCATGATGCACTTTGTCTTTCGGGGGCAGCGCGTAGCGTAAATGCGCTTCATTGTTGGGAGTGGTATGCTGAAGATATTCTGAGTTGCTTCCACCAAACTTTGCAATGCTTTGTAGTCGTGTGTGGAGCAGCCGTACCAGCATGTAATACACCTTGTCAGGATGGATCCCATACCTGTAGAAACTGGTGAGGACTGGTGGACATCCAGGCTTTCCTCAGATGCCTGAAGAAGCGAAAGCGTTGGTGAGTATTTTTGGTGCTGTATGCTCTGTCCACTGAAGGTTATTGCTGACCCCAAGGAACCGGAAGTGATCCCAAAGGAACCAGAAGCTTCATTCAAAAATGTGTTTCAAATGAATTGGTGGCTATAACTATATTTACCCATGGATGTGTATTTGAATGTGTATGTTTTCTCTGTGGTGAAATGGTGCCATGCTCAAGACGTAACCAGTTCCATGGTTCTTCAGATGGGATCGTGATCAATGATGATACCATTAGGGTTAACCCTGAAACAAAACAAAGCAAAATATTCTAAAACACTACATGTATTTTTTGTGATAATCTTTCAATGGTGCTTGGTACTGGGAGAAGATGCATGTGTTAGATACACTCCTGTATTTATATTTTAGTTATATTTACCAGGAACTGGTAAAACAATAGATCAATAGGGCAATTAATTTACAATTATATTTTGTTTTGTTTTTATGAATGTGTTTATCATTTACGTTGATATTTTTCATTCTAGAATTAACAGAATTCAAGTATGTCACAGGTGTTAAAGGATATGTCAATATTCCCATTGCCATCTTAAATCAAAATGTAAAAAAAGAAAATTCAAACAGAACTGGCTGCACAACTGAATAAAATTCAGAATTCAACAGTCACCAGCATTCTGTTCAACAGTCACCAGTGGTATCTTTGCCTTGGTTACAACTGTATGGCCGATCTGAAGGAGCGCCAACACTGGCTTGTCATCATCTCCCTGCTCCCCGGTTGTGACTCAAATCTTATGACTTAGACATTGTGACCTGGCACTTACCATGTGTCTGATTTGACTTTCCCTGCCGGCCCCTGGAGGATGGGCTCCCCCTTTGAGTCTGGTCCCTCCCAGGGTTTCTTCCTTCTAGGGAGTTTTTCCTTGCCACTGTCGCCTATGGCTTTACTCACTGGGGGCTTTGGCTGCGGATGCTGTAAAGCGCTCTGAGACAATGTGATGTTGTGATAACGCGCTATACAAAAATGAATTTGTTTGTTTGTTGTTGTACCCTTTCTGGCAGAATTAATGGCAGCTTTGAGTTGCATTGGCTCTCTTTTAAAAAGTATGAAGGTAATTAGAAGAATATAGGTAAATAGAATAAATAAAGGGATCAGGAGGACAGTGTTTCAAGAATATTTCCGCTTTTGTTTGTTATATGTGTGGAGCATTGTGACCTGAAATTCTGTTTTTGAACTTCAGTGTATTGACTCATCTCTCTCCTAAAATAATTCAGTTCAATTCAATTCAATTCAGTTCAGTTCAGTTCAGTTCAGTTCAATTCAATTTTATTTGTATACTGCATTTTCACAACATTACATTGTCTCAAAGTGCTTTACATTATCCCTGCTCAAAGCCCCCAGTGAACAAGCCAGAGGCGACAGTGGAAAGGAAAAACTCTCTAAAAGGAAGAAACCTAAAAGGAAGAAACCAGAGTCAAAGGGCGAGCCCATTCTCCAGAAGCTGGCACAGGAAGTCAAAAGAGCAACATGGCAGATTAAAAGAATTTTATGTTCATCGTGGAGTTATCAGCAGGAATGTTCAATCTTTATAGCAGGCATCTCCTCTGAATACCATGGGAACTTCCTGTATACTTCATAGTTTATTTTAAAATGTACCTTTTTAGGTATTGGTGGTGTCCAAGCAGTCATCAGGAGCTCAGTCAAAACAACCAGGATTCCATGACTATGAAAACACAAGACAAAAATATCTAATCTAATCTTTTACACTAAAACCTCACCTCTGGAATTATTCTTTCAAATACATTTTAAGGACAACATTTTCTTTGCTCTGATCTGAATGACTTGAAATATCAATATATATAAAAGATTCAATGCAATATTTTAAGTTGAACGTTTGCAAAATCACAAGGATATAGTTTCTTACCGGGGTCTCATGTATGCAAACCTTGTTTTTACATGGAAAATGATGGTGGTCATGTCCAAATCTAGCACTATTCCGGTCCTCTATGATTGAAGCTTATTTAGAAGTCATTCGTTTAACAATGGAACCCTGTGCTTTTTTGGGAAATTTTTGGTGTGCCATGCCATCACAGAATCTTGCGCTACAAAAAGCACAATCAAAGAGCATATTCTACTCTTCTCTCTTGGTAAGGCTGTTATTCTCATAAGCTGGAAGAATGCCCCCCCCCTCCCTTTTGTACGTGGCTCTGTGACATTATACACTGAATGGAAGTTTCATGCGCTATGACAGCCCTTTTCTCATATGTGGAATGTTGACAGTGCTACTCACCCCTGGATAATGGATATTGTGTGATACATATTTAGTTATCTACTATGTGGCCTTTTTAAAATTCTTTTCATTATTTTTTTTCTCTTTTTTCTCATATGTTCCTACCTGCATCATTCCGCTGATGTATTTGTGCTGTTGTAAAACTTAAGAATACCTATACAAAAAAAATTAATAAAACAATAGCATGAATAGTACAAAAAATGACAGCAGGCTGCCAGTTTTCCCAACATCTGTCTTTGAAATGACTCATTTTAATCAGTTGTTCCATTTTTTTTCATATTTATTTCTGCACAACTGGCTTCTGATTGTTTCTTATGACTGGCTTTGTGTGACATGGCCGAAATGGCAGCCCACTCCTTATTGTGCGCAAGGCTGCTCAACCATAGGTGGACGTTACACACCAATCAAAATTTACATGCAAAACTAATTTGAATAGCATGACCAATATCAGCCTTCATTCTCCCTGATAGAATTATGAAAACAATATGCAGACATCCTTGTGATCATGATTAATATTGGCCTATGACCTCAGAATGACTGCAAATGGAATATCGTTTTTACTCACTCACTAAAAATAGTAGTAAAAACACTGCTGTGTTGTTTATGCTGGTAAGTAAGACGATTTTTGTTACTGATCTCCAAATCTGCTAATCAGAAAGCCTAATGAACATATCGCCCTTACAGAAACATTAATCATTTTATTTCTAAACTGAGTGCATCGACTGATATATCGCTGATTTCCATTCATCAGTGATATGAATCCAAGCAACAACCTTTACTGGTTTTGAATTAATGTAGATAAATTACTTGGAACAACATATACAGCTTTCTCTTCACACATTCTTTACCACATGGACAATCGGTGTAATCGACTGCAGCAGAGGTTTTACTGTTTTGTGGAGACTGAGATGGTATGGTGTGAGTGGCCGGATCATGATGATCTTCTACAGTGCAATTGTAGAGGTAATCATCAGATATGGCAACCAAACAGCTCAAAGCAGCGATGAAAATCACAGGGAGGAGAGGATGAGTCCAAACGAAACCTACATGAGCAGGCAGTCACGAAACAAACAAGGAAAATTATTTCTAACTCTCAACACCTTGTCTTCCCTAAATACAAATCTCTGCCATCAGGAAGGAGACTCCGCGTGCCAAAGTGCAAATCAAATAGCCTAAAATGATCGTTTGTCCCAGCCTCTATTAAGCTGATGAATACTGTGCAATAGAACAATGTGCAAAAAATATGCTTGCACTTTCAGCACTTACCATTTTACATCGACACTTTATTCTTACATCTTACATCTCAAATGAAATAGAGCAAAAGACATTTTAATCCATCCATCTTCCAACCTACTTATCCTTCTGGATTTTGGGGGAGGGGTCTGGAGCCTATCCCAGAAGCTATGGGCATGAGGTAAGGAACAACCTAGAACCGGGGGCCAGCCCATTGCAGCAGACACTCACACACCATTCACAATCTAGTATCTCAAATTAGCCTCAGCATATTTTTGGACTGCGGGGGGAAACCAGAGTATCTGGAGAAAACACCACAATGACATGGGGAGAACATGCAAACTCCACGCACACACATAACGCAGGTGGAGACTTGAACCTAGGTCCCGGAGGTGTGAGGCAACAGTGCTAACCACCACACCACCATGCCACCCCCACATTTTAAGCCATAGACTAAATATACACCTTTCTCTCTCTCTTTGTATGTTGCGATGTTCTGTAATGTGTTTTTGTATGGCGCAACCATGCACTATGCCCAAGCAAAACTTTCCCATGGGGACAATAAAGTTTAATCTAACCCTAACTATTGGGTAATTTGGATGCCTTGGCTGAAGGAATATTTCTTTTATTTTATTATGATATTTTTTCAGTCCTTGGCCAAATTTCTCTGTATTTATATCAATTCATCATCCAACTGTTTATACATTACAGGAGTGCAATGAAACTATCCCAAGAAACACAAGCCACAAATCAGGGTAGCACAGTGCATGGGATGCCAGTCAATCATTATGCACTTACAATGGGCAATTTATAGGTACCTTGTCACACAAATGGATTGTGTTATTGTGAGAAGAAACAGATGAATCATGAAGATACCTTTATGATCCAGGGAGAACAGCAGTGTGTGGCTGCTGAGTTGAGCTCCTCTTGGCAGAGTCACATGCCCTTGAGCAAAGCTCTCAAGCTCCAGCTCCCTGGGTGCGTCAAGGTGGCTGTCCTTAGCCGTGACCCCCAAGCTTGCTATCAGCTGTATGGAGAGCAAGATGGAGCAAAGAGAATTTCCCCATGGGGATTGATAAAGTATCAATGATCGAAACCCCATGCATATGGAGCCGGGTGAATGTAAACTATCAACCAGTAACATTGGGAACCATTGAGCTACCCCAGTTATTTTTTCAGCCCATGGTTAATGCCTCCAAGGCTTATGTGCATGTCAGTATGCTGTTTGAGAAAATCTTCAAACTCCTTTTATAAAGCAAACTTTAAAAAAGAAACCACAAATTTGGGACAGGGAATTGGATTGAGCACTGTGCATGTTGGTCAATATTTTTCTACCTGTTCTTTAAATGCTAAAAGTACATTTCGGATCTCTAATGGCGCTGTGTGTGTTTGCTTTGCCTGCAGATAAACACATCCAGTGTGCCAAGGCGATCATGTGAATTCTTCCACATTTACCAGTGCTCAGAGAACCAACAAGTCTGTGGGAGGACCTTCATCATGCTACCTATCTTCATGCACGCAGACCCACATTTGGTTTTCTGTACCCTTAGATATATACTGAATAGTAATAATAGCAAGGATCTAGATGCCTTCCTAAAATATTGGACTATTGCGGAAGACTAAGAAAAATGCACTGTGAAATGCAAAATATGCGATTAGACTTTTAACAGTCCAGTTAACTGTATAAAGTTGTGATATATTTTGTGACATGGTTAACATGCAGAGAATGCTGTGGAAACCAACTGGACACAGTTTTTGGTAATACTTTACTTGAGGGGACACAAATACTTAGTAGTAACTCAATTACTAACGAAGTATAAATCATGAACAAATATAGTCGCTACTTAAGATATGTCAGATGTGTCATGATTCATCAGTGATGAACAAACATGACATCAGTATTTCACTTCTGTTATTCATTACTTGTTCTTTCAGCAGTTCCTTAGTAGTCCCTTCAGTAAGATTAACAGAATTAAGAGATATAGCAACAAATATAGTAAGTCACAATTAATTAACGATGAACAAACACATGATCAGTAGTACGCAATGTGTTATTCATTATTTGCTCATACAGTACTTCTTTCAGTGGTTCCTTCACTAGTTCAGAAAAGTTTACAAAATTAACAGATAAAGTAACAAATATAGTAACTGCTTGAGAAAAAAGGTGTAATTTTGACTGAGGTGACAAGAGGGCCTTAAATTTTTGTTGCCTCGGAATGGAGATCCACAACAGCTTCAAGCAAAGAAAGAGCCTAATAATACTACCTAAAGACCAAAAGTGCAACAAATGAGTATTCAGTGAACCTAAAGAGGCATCAGGCTAGCAGAGGAATTCTTGGAAAAGATGGGTGTTGAGGCATTTTTTGAAGGTGGAGTGGGAGTCTGATGACCGGATGTGGTTTGGCAGCTCATTCCACCATCGGGGATCCACACAAGAGGACCATGTGCAGTGACACTTCTCTCACTGTAGAGGGAGCTCCAAGAACCACTGCTTTGCTCAACATGTGAGGCTCATGTCAACAGGCCGAAAAGCTGACATTGCTCATTTTTTTACACAATACAGAGTGCATGTAGCCAGAAATTTCTGTTTACTTGTATACGTGTAGCAAAGGCATTCCTCTGAATGTCGCTCGAGTAAATAAAATGCTGTCATTTTGAGGCATGACAGTTACATTCTGTAAGGAGTAGTCACCTTCTACTTGTTTGTATCCTCGGTGCAAAGATGCGAGAGTTCATTTGAAGCTAGCATGTATTTCAAATTACTAATGACAGAGTCTAATGTTAACATGCTAAACTCTCATGCAAGGTATGCAAGGAACAACAAATACGCGTACCTAATAATGAAAAATAATACTGTCACATCAGACTTAATCAATGTTTTAGCAGTTACTCATTGAGTATGTCATTAATCTTAAAAAGAATGACAAGTGATACTTGTGATGTTTTTGGACTATGTGACAAAGTACACAATGAGCAGCAAACAAGCACCTGTTACACCTGTGTAACCTCTGGCACAGTGCCAGGTCTGGATTTTCCAGTATTGAATGTTCCAGTATTGGAATTTCCTGGATCGAATGTTCCAGCAGCGGATGTTCAATGCTCAACATGTTGAGTAATGGTAGTTGTTTGAGGCTCAGTCTCGTGACTTCTGGAACTCAAGATGGTGTTCCTCTAGTCTGTTGTGTCTCTATGCTTATAATTCTGGTTTTGTAATTTATCTAGTTTTGTGTCTTTTATTTCCATAACCTGGTTTTAACAGCTCCACCAACTAGCTGCACTTGAATCCTCTTCCTACATACCTTGTTCTGGAATCTCCCATTCAGTTAGAAATCCCCAGTCCTGCCAGCTTCCTGGTATCATATCTGATGGGTAAAGGGATCATTTGGCTGAAAACCTGCCAGTGTGGGTGGTATGGTACATTTTGGGATGTTTTACTTCTGATCTAATGACAATGAGCTCATCATGATGGGAACTGTCCTATCTTAGTTTCTATTTATGCTCTATAAAGTTTTTCCCAGTCGCTTTGGAAAATTTCTTAGATCAGAAATGAAATTCTCATAACTACTTGTACAAGCTCCACCTCATCCAGTCACTTGTGCACATCATAAATGCAAAATCTCGTTTATTTGGTCAAACTGCAAATGCCTTGGCACAGTCATGCACACGACTATGTACAATCATCGCCTGATTCCGACATTATCAATTATTATGCTGCTCAAAATATACTAAACTGGTACTCTCTTGAATAGTCTTACCCCCGAAACGTTTAGGCATTAGCTCACTGTATAAGTCATTACATGCAAAATGACTGAACCAGTTGTCATAATCTGTCAAGCATATTTTTTGCAAACCTCTCTATTACAGTTTTTTGTAAATGTGCCCTGAATTGATAAATTTCCCTCAGTTGAATCTTGACTTTCACCAATAGAGGTGAATGTTTGAAGTGTTAGATCGACCGGTGATCAGCCACTTCTCTAAAATAGCTCAGAGGTGCATCTAATGAACCTTCAGTTGGCAAGTATATACTGACAGAGCAAAACACAATGTTATAATTTGGCAATAAATGAACAAGAAGGAAATGAACAGGGAAAACAGCCAGTAAGAAGAAGAGGAGTAAGGCTGCATGGTGGAAGGGCAGGGAGGCAAAACAGAGGAAGAGGTAGAAGAGGCTAAGAACAGGGGCCCATTCCCGTTCTTGAAATAAGGGTTACAATTGTGGTCCATGTCCTCAGTCATGGCCTTACAATGGCCGAAGCTGGTCGGAGGGTGCAGTCAAACGCTGGGTAAACAACGCTTCAGTTCTCAGTCCTCAGTCATTCAAATGTTTTATAGAAACAACAAGCATGTAATACAACAATGTGCACTGTATTGTAATATTGTATATTTACTGCTCCATGTTGCAATACTCTATTTGCATTTTATTGTATACAGTAAATTTACTGTAAACAGTAACAGGACAATGTGGCACACACTCACATATGTATCCATATTTACAGTGTGTACATACATATACATATGTGTATGTTTGTGTGTACAGTATATGTACGGCATGTGTAACTTTGTACTGTTGAAATTGATATACGCCATGCAAAAGAAGTGCAAATTTCAAATCATTGTCATCAAAACCTTAGTCGTAGTTTACAGTATATGGGAAAATACTTAGAGAGTGCACTGTGATATTGACAACTTAACTAAGCATTTATCCATCTTGTTCATGAACGATGACACATAGACTTGTTATTCTGATGGCTCTGACAAGTTCATTGACATAAATACTTACTTTTGAGAGACACGCTAAGGATTTTGAGAAAGTTACAGGCTTTTGCAGGTGATCCATCTTGTGGTGCTGTCTGTATGAATTGTTTTGAGAAATGCACTTACACTGTTTCGCAAATGTTAAGCATGTTTCAAGAAATGTACCGAAAAGTGACAGAGAAAAATTGTAAAATGGACTCGAAAGATGACTCCAAGTTGCATTATCTACAAAAATTCTCTTATCATTACCTGGCGCTGAAAATGGAGGTAAAAAGAATGCAGGAAGCTTATACAGAACTTTGTCATGACAGGAATTATGTACATCTTAATAGTAAGACAGAGGAAGTTTTCCCCATACCATGAAGCCTGTGAGATTAGTCAAACATCCAAGGATAGCAGGTGGTCTAGTCATCCATGTTCCTGCCAACTTAAATATCAGAATGGACTAGCTGGAGAACAGAGGTGCCCTTTAAAAGGATGGCCAGAGCAGACTATTCTAATAAGTAGATTAATGTCTTTCAATATGTCCAGCAAGCTACTGGAGATTTTCCACCAATCAATAATAGCTTGATGTCCTGTGTTGTGGTCTGTTGGATGAACGACATCATAGAAGTGAATGCAAAGTAATGAAAAAATTGATCTGGAGGGTTTGGCTCTGTTAGAGGACTGACCCTGGACTTCCTGGAGGAAGTCAGCTAAAGGAGGATGATGAGGCCAATGTTTCTCATCCTCTTCGTGATCTTATATCCATATGCACCTGCAGCACACGCTCTGACATTAAACAAAGTGGACAACGGCGCACAATGTGATGTTTCGAGCCAAAAACTCTGTTTTCCCTGTCTACATGTCGACGCTGAAAACGGAGTTTCTTAAAATGTTCATCCTGGATGAAGTTTTGCAAAAGCTCACTTTTCAGTGACCTAAGACGCCGTTTACGTGTGGACAAAAGCCCAAGACGTATAGAAAAGGGTACGTTTTAAAAAAATACCTGTGTACGTGTGGACAAAGGCATTAGTTTCCCTGATCAGTCTCCTGAGTTAATTAATGTCACCTGCCCAAAACTGCCGTGTGGCTAAATGAGTCGAGACTGTGTGGCGCAGAGACTATAACCCTCCAGACATGGCTGGCTCTAAACCAACCTCATCTGTTAAATTACTTATTTGGTTTTCTGCTTCCCTGTGTTTTGTTAAATTCTCTCTCAGTTTTTCTGTCCTAGGTTTGCCCTGCTTGTCCTGATTCATTTTGATTTTGCTTGTATTAGTTCTTAGTCTTTCCTGGTGTATTCAGCCCTCTGTTCCATAGTTTTTTAGGGCAGTGTTTGTGCTAGTTTAATTTAATCTACCCCACCTGTTTCCTGTGATCCTTTTGGGTTGGTTGATTTGATTGAGTTACAGCTGTCCTTTTGTTTGCTCTGATTCCCTGCGTGTATTTAAGTGTTTGCTCTCACTCAGTCTGTCAGGCTGTTGCTGTATCATGTGCCTGTGCTCATGTTATGTTCTCTTGTCTGTTCTTGTGTCTCCTGGTGTTGCTGCCTTTGCTGCATTTATTTCCATTTGAGGTGTAAGTTAGTCCTGTTTCCCTGGGTGTGTTGTTTTGCAAAGTTGCCTTTATTCTCCTGCACCATGTCCTGTCATCATAAAACAAGTAATCACTCTCTTGGAGAGTAGGAGCGCAAGACTTCTATAACAATGACTGCAAGTGGACAGAGCTTCTCGCCTGGTCCACCCAGACCCCCCAGACATCCATGCCATTGCCCAATGCTGATTGAGCTCTCGGCATTAAATAGTTACTGAAGCAGAACTTCATCAGACTGAGACTTTCTTCATGCTACTTTCCAAGCATAATAAAAGACATGAGAACTTTGTTTGAGTGTCTGAAGCTGGAGCAAGATGTTTCTCAGCCAGGCTCTGCCTCCGAAATGCTTCACTCCCTCCTAGCCAGATAATCCTTAGGTGTTTCTGTACGTAAGGTGAAACAACAGAGGTGTGGTGCCCAAGCAATGCATAGACACACCCACACAAAACACATTCCTGTGTATTTCACACAGGTACCACATGCATGAAAACGCACAAATCTTTCCTGAAACCTGAAAGGAATGATTGGTACTGCAGCAGTGCTTAGTGCTGTTGCCTCACACCGCTGAAGGCCTGGGTTTGACTCCAAGCTCCAGCTTTGTGTGTGTGTGTGTGGAGTTTGCATGTTCTCCCTGTGTCGTCAAGGGTTTCCTCTAGGTTCTCTGTCTCCCCACATTCCAAAAACATGCTAGGGTGAACTGGTGTTGTTGTAGGAATGCAGACTGTGATTCATTATAACAGGTGGTCATCATAACTTAGGAGCTATGGGAGTCCGTCCCGTTAAAGAAACATACATAATAGATCACGTGCTTCCCCACACCATACCCAGTCATTGTAAGGAGGTATGAATTGTATACTGTTATTATTAGCGCAATGAAAATTATTAGTGTAGATCCTTTGTTCTGGACCGGAAGACAAACAAAGGATTGACCTTTTGGCTTTGAGCACAGTAGATCTGCTGTTGTGTTGCTGTTGTCATAGTTCCTACAGTTCCATGGACAGGTTTTGTCAGTCCACTCCAGGACTATTGCTAGGATCTAAGCTTAGGCCAGAGACCTCTGATCTGTCCAGAGTTCTCAGACTGTGAGCTAAAACACCTGAGCTTAACAAATCATGTGGGGCTCATTCGGGGCTTCAAGCTCCCTGGACCAATCTATCATGGTGTGAGGGGGACACAGACCTGCACCCATACATGTGCCCAGGGTTTGCACCACGTACTAAACCTCATACTTTCCATAAGCCACAAATACTCACCTTTAACTATGTTCCCCATTCCTCAATGAGCTTTTGGTACATACTACCATTTAACCCTTTGTATACCATTGGATATTTTGGTGGAACATGTCAGGCATGCTGTCTCTGTCAATGGTGCAATAGCCTGTCAAAGGATTTAAACCATCAACCTTTTGTTTACAGGTTACTGTTACTGGGTTACTATTTTTCAGTCTTTCAGTAAAGGGTTTCTAGTCTCTTTGTTTTCCAAACATGACAGGTGGCCAGCGAACGTAAAATCATTGTAGCTATATGGGTGTCAGGAGGGTACAGCTGGAGACGCCATGAAACATAACTAACAATTAAGGCACAATGCAAAGACATGATACACAAAAAGATACACATATCAAATGGAGAATTCTAAGTCAAGTTCTTGCAGTACACGCTGTGTCTGAGGCAGCTGGGTCTTCAGTGGTGTATTGAGGGGTGATGCAAACCAACATCAGACAGCATTCGAAAACGGGGCACTCATACAATAGCTGGTATGAAGACATTATCACCTCCACACCAACTCCTCTGAGTGCATTTGGTGAATTAATTTGTTGCGTCTCAACAATATATTCGCAAGTCGGTCATGCCTCATCTTTTTCTGTTATGGATACAGTCACGTAGACAAGCGCCAGTGATGCATCCATGTCACAATATGTGTGACTAATATTACTGTGGCTACAGTGACGAAAGGAACAGAATGTTCTTGGCGTCTGCAATGTCATGGAAGGGCTGCCTGCCGTAGTTACATTTTTTAATTCTGTCTCATTGTTTGATGAATTTGTATTATGTGTAAGTTGGCCTGCCTCCACACTTGTGTTTTGCCCAGGGGACACATAGTTAAAAGAAGGAAATGTAGAATTTTACCTGCTCTGCAAATTATGTTGTTCACTGGATTTAATCTGTACTTTAGTGGACCCCACCTTCATTTGTATTGTACTCTAATAAGAATAACATTTTGGGGTAATTATATAATAATTTGTACTTTATTAATCCCCGTGGGGAAACACTCTTTATGCCTTCCCCCAGCTTACTCTCTGTAGGTGAGAGCAAGCTGTCTGCGAAAGACAGCCACCCGATGCGGTACCCATGGAGTTGGGGGTTAAGGGCCTTATTCAAGCACCCCCAGACATGCCAAGGCCGGGCTTGAACCAAAAACAACCTTCTGATCACGGTCACAGACGCTTATCTTTCCTTGAGGTTACAGTTCATTTTTTATATATATATATATATATATATATATATAGTTTAATTTCCCTGCATGCCTTTTCGTTTCATTCCATTCTTTTATCCAATTCCTGTTTATCTGAGTTCCAGCTCAGCCGATAGGGACCCACGCCTTTTCCACCGGCTTTGGTTCAGCCTTTCATCCCATTTTCCTTTCATCAGGCTGTGTCTTTTGTTCTTTGTCTTGCTTTTCTGTGATACATGTTTTCTTTCACTCCAAAGCAGGGGCCTCAGTTGGTATCCTCTGCCCGCCATAGAGTGCAGCCTTGATACCAAGCAAGAAAAGCAGTGGGAAAAAGGCAGCGTTAGCTCTGGTGTTCTTATATTCCACAGCGGTTATGTCAACACTACCAGGAGTAAGAGCACTGGGCCTGCTCTTCCCATGTGTGTCCCTGCACTGCTTCACAGTGAACAAGGCCTCAGGAATCTTCAAGGCTACAGAGGAGAGCCTGTAATCATTAGCTCTAGCTTGCAGCTACAATCATTTTACTTTATAGGGTGATATCCTGACTGCCATTGTATAATATTCACTGTCTCTCACTTAAATTCCTCGTAATCAGTTTTGCCTTTAGGAAGAATTTTTCAACAGTGTAATCTGCACTGAATAAATAAAAACATATATGGATGGGGTGGTTATGGTGGTGGGGTTCTGACTGATAGACTTCAAAGTAAATAAAAATAGGACAAAAGACCCTGAGTTGGCACGAGAAAAAGAATATGATCTGGATAGAAACATAGAACTTATAGTTCAATGGTTAACCTGACATACATATTCTGTTTCACATTCCTTTCTGTCCTTCAAACAGCCTTTGTCCTCACTGAGGTCACTGAGCGAAGACTCTTTCTGGAAGGATTATAGACGGCACCTTGATGTGGGAGCTTGGTACTTTTCAATAAAGTATATTACAGTGCAATATAACCAGGGGGGGCAGGAAAAATCATTACATACTGAAAATGAAAATATGCATTGTTTTATGGACACACTGCAATGTGTGTACTGTGTGTAGGCGAGGATAAAAGAAAAAGAGCCAATGAAATGAAAAGTTTTTAAAATAGAAATCCCCACGAATTCCATGTCACCGAAAAAAATCAGAATTAGCGCCCAACATTTATAGTAAATCCCAAAGCCACTTTCAGTATTACTCAATTTGTTATTTTGCTTCATGCCATCGGTATATTCAGCTATTAACTAAAGATGTTTTTGTAGCCATATGGTTTGCTACGTCTTAAGCTATAGGCTATAAAAATTAAATATGTAAATAAAATATGTACATTTTTCAATTTATATTCCTTCCACCCGTTTTTTATATCCACTTGTCCTGTACAGAGTCGTGGGGGTCCGGAGTCTATCCTGGAAGCTATGGGCACAAGGCAAAGAATGACGACAACCCATCACAGGGCACGGGCACACGCGCACACACACACATTACCAAGTTTTGTTTTGGATTGTGGGGCAGAGAAACCAGAGAACTCAGAGAAAACCCCACAACAACACCGGGGTGACAACCGGAGCAGAAACACAAACCCTGGCCCCCGAGGTATGAGACGACGGTACTATCCACTGAACCACCACACCGTCCTGAATAAGACTATTTTTGACATTTAAAATATTTCAAATAATAATAAATATGCACTGACATTTTACTGTGTGGGTGACAGCTATTTCTCTTCATGAAGTTCAGCACTTACAGATGTGGGGTTTTCTAAGTGCTGAACGGTATATATTCCCACTCAAGAACACAAATATATAGGCCTATATACAAAATTCGTGACTCATTGGTGCTGTCCCTGGAAAGTTTTAAGCAAATTTAAGTAAATACTTAAGAGGGTGGTGCAGTTTCATGATTAATAAAGCATGATATGTACTTCAACAGAATGCCCATGCAGCTGATAGTTTAAAGGTTATCATTGGTATATTTTTTGGGATTGCACATACTTTCATTACACAAAATTCTAACGATAATATGTTGCTTTAATAAGCCAGATAAAAGCTTTCCTTTGATCGTTCAGTTACGTCTGAAAGAGAGATGGGGTGAGTTAGGTTTTTTTTTTTTTCTTTTGGTGGTGGTGGTTTAAATAAGGGTTTCTCCGATCCTCTGGGAGGGGTCGGTTTCAATTCTCTTTTTCAATGTTTAGTCCATTACTTAATTCAAACCGACGCAACTTTGAGGCGCTGTTGGTTATGCATTTATTAATTGGGAAGGAAAGGAGGGATTCTGCCAATTTTGGGGTGGACATGTTCCCCTATTTCCAACATCTTTGGAATGCACACACCTTTCTAAATGTGCCAGTCACAGTATATCAAAACTTAGGTTCATGGCGTTGATAAGAGTCGACAATGCAGGTTAATTTACATATTTATCTAATATATCACCCCCCCCCCCCCCCCAAAAAAAAAGGCACCCTGGAATAATCTTTATTATCAGTACTGAAGTACACAGGATATTCTGTTATGTGACGATAATAATGCAACTCTTCTTTTGGCTATTTGGCCATTTCTGGTCTCCATATCAATGACATGCACATGTATTGGTGCTCGCAGATGTTTTGTAGAATAAATAAAAATAAACCGGTGATACTACAATGGATGGAGGCGGGTTTGTGCAGCAAGTCGGCGAAAATCATATTTATGGTTAGATAATTCAATTCTTTAATTGTATTTTAGTTTTTAGCTTCTCCATAGTTTTGATCAGCCCATGTGTCATATATCTGTTGCTGTTCCTTTTGTTTACTGTTGATGTTGAAAACTCTTATCTTCCGTTATCTTTTTTCTAAGAAATAAAAATAAAAAATAAAAATCGCCCTCCCTCATCTCTTGTTTCTGATTGAAAGGATGATAAACTAATGATTTTTTTTTTTTACTGGGCCTAAAGTTGTTTACATTTCTACGTGCGTTTCCAGAACAATTTATTGACAGGTTGTTTATGGGAAAGCTTAAGTGCAACCTTAATAGGAGCCGGAATGCGAGACTGATTGACATCGATGGCTCGAGAATCTCCTTCCTAAGAAGGCTTCAGGAAACGCACCCCAGAGAAATAGAGAAGGAGATATACATGTTATACCTATAGCTCTATCTCCACCTTGTGGCACAAAAATCAAACCGATCAGCTTCAACTCTACTGCAGTCCGAAATGTCTTTGGTATATAAGGCTTATTCGTATTAACTTAATTCTTACGCGTAAAAATAACATTCTTGCTAGTAATTACAATTACTCCGTTCCCATTCAGATCACCACTATTTGTTCCAGGACACCAGCAACCACTGGATAACACTGGAAAATCAAACGTGAACTAGTCCATCAACTGCAGCTGCTGTCGTGCCAAAAGTTGAGGGTTAAAAAAAGCTTGATAGGGCATTTCTCTAGAAAATATGTCAAAGTTGCAGATGAAATCGATGGGAGAATGATGGTGTGTGGAGTCTGATTAAGAATTAATATGGATTAAGCAGTTTGGGATCTCATGAAGTCAAAGGTTCAGTTATATGTTTGGTTTCCATCTTGTAATTTGCCAAGTTCTTTGTATATTTGCTCAGAAAAAGACAATTTAACATTAGAACATAACGGCTACAAGCTAATAGTAGCACAAAAAAACACTTACAAAAACTTATGTTCTCCAAAAAGTCACTGATATCTTGTTCGAGGGCTAGATGGACATTGTTTAATTTCCCAAGACTCCTCAGAGGCAGCCCAAACATTCAATGCATCTGTTACACTTCACCAAGGTCACTAAAGTTCACTAAGGTCACTTAAGTAATTTAATTAAATGACTCAATAGTAGTGGTGAAGTAAAAAAAAAAAAAAAATCACGGGCATATTAGATGGTTAGTGCAAATACCAGACTTACTTCACCGAGACGTATTGAAAAGGCTAAGCTGGCACTTTTTTTGATGGAAGATATTTGGCATCAGGGCAAAAATACTCAGGGCTATAGCCACAAGTGATCGGACCTAACGACACCCATGCCATCTTCCCCATTTTTCCTGTTTCATGCACTGTCATATATAAATTACGTAATAATGGACAGTGTTGGGCATTTCAGGCCCATTAGCTACAAATCCAGACCAAGGTTTTGTTTCTACCAACCAGCTGAGTACTCTGTGACTGTGGCTCTTCATACT
>JAODKF010000147.1:15684543-15727043 GCA_026779585.1 Mormyrus proboscirostris | reverse complement strand
CAAAGTTTCTCCTGTTCTTCGAGACTTTCCAGCTTGCTGCTGGGTAGAAGAGGAGCGGGCTGGTCTTCATCCGAATCAAATTCAACGTTCTCGTCCTTAACCCAGTTCCCGCACCTATCCTGCACCCATCCTGAGCTGAGAGACAGACAGATGCAATCAAACTCCAGTGAGAACTTGTCACAAGTGACAAAAAAAAAAAAAAAAAAGTTATAAACAATGCAACTCTAGCCACACACTCATCTTTTAAAATTGATTTTCATGAATGATTCGGTATAATAAAACAAAACACAAACCGTTCAAAGGCAACAAAGCCTTTGGAGACAATATTGCTTAGGGTTCTTTTTGCTTATATGAGTTGGATTGTTTTAAAAAAAAGTTAGGAATTACAAATTAGTCCGGGAAAGTATTGTGTACATACATGGCCATGTACACACCTTATTATACTAAATGAGTATAGTTTTTCACGCATATACAACGTCTCCATCTATATTTCATTTTAGATTGCTTGCAATAAACACGTGAATTACCTTTTCAGTTTGAGATAGTGCTCCAGCTCTCTATGCCTCTCCGCTGACAGAGGTCCTGGCCCTGAAACACCGGAGGAGCAGGGTGTTTTCTTGCTAACATGTTTCTTCTTTGCAGGTGAATGGTGTTTCTGGGGCCCTATGGAAGCAAGAACTCAACTGAAAATATGAGCCACAGGCAATCGTCGACGGCTATTTCCAGTTCACGTGCTTAATGAGTCAATAACCTGCTATGCTGGAGTTGCTGGGAAGTGCGATCGATTCCTCACTGATCCTTGCTGCTGCCTCAGTGGCTGGTTTTTGGTAACAGAGTCTTTTGCAGTCTGGATGAGAACCTGACTCTTTTTCTGACATGGTGCTTAAAGAAAGGGAAGAAAAGCCGTCGTTTTAACTTTTAAATTTGATTTGTCATCTTAAAAACCACAAATAAAAACTTCCCATCATTTATAAAACTATATCGATCCAAAACATCAATTCAGCAGGTATTCAGTATGAATGCAACATACAATGTTTAACACTAATGTAATTTTTACCTAGCCTTCTTGTGGCAGCTACTGTAAGGAGTGGACTTCAGCAAAGCATGATGGGTAATCTTACGCGTTTGAGTAAGCAGAGGAGCAGGGCCAATGTCATCCTGTGGAACAACAGGTTAAACCACAAACAATATATAACACATTAATAATGCATCAGTAAAAATTATAACTAATGAAATGTGTATCATCAATACGTGTATGGTATATTATATGTAATCTAGACTCATTTTTCAAGGTAGAGAATCATGCTTGTACTACTAATGAACAAGCATATGAATTGGTAGTTAAGTAAATCTTAAGATCCATAAATACTAATGCAGACAGTATTATACGTCTACTTTTCATCAGCAGGCTTTACTTTTCGATTTCAAGTAATAAAATGAAAAAAAGGGCGAGACCAAAAACTAAATGAATATTTTGTATCACCCGACACTCCAGTCGGGCTATGATGACTGATTACCTTCTTTTGCTCCTCAGCCTGAACATAGGCATGATGACGCCGTTTCTCAAGTTCGTTCTGAAACTTCTCCTTCTTCCCATAAAACCACTTTAGCCCTGACGCCAAGAGAAGGTGTCAGGGCACGAATATATCTAAGTCAGTCTAATGACGTTACAGTATCAATTAAAATCACCTTCAAGATGTCTTTTTCCCTTTCGGTGAACTGTCAGCATGTCAACAGTATCAAAAACAGGCCGGTAGGAGCACACTAAACAAGTGTACCTGTCAACAGAATCGTACGTCGACATCTGCTTACATTACCCTTCAATGACATTTCTAAGCAAAATTCGCCTCTTTATGAATTGCCGTTACCTTCCGTTTTTCATAAGGGCAGCTTCATCCTCGGGAATAAAGTTTGATAAAAGATCTGCCACACGACGCTTCTAAAAACACAACAACAGTAATATAACTGCTTCCACTGAGTGAAACTACCCAAACTCTACCAACATACATTCAATCCAAATATTATTCGTGTGTGTTTTACACCATTCAGATGACAAGCTATCAAGTTTAATTAACAGTACAAATTGTATATAGCTGAAAGGCTAAGGCTAAGTATGAGTGCATACATTACTAATGCGAATACCTTAAGGATGTTTAGTTGACTGGGGTCATCTCCCTCCCGCTTGAAAGACATTTTTGCCACAGAAGTTAAGCTGATTTGCTCAGCTAATGTTTATTTGCTGCACAAGCGCGTGTCCTATCAACCGGAACTATGGGATTTGAGTCTTTTGAAGAATTGCATTGTGGGATATTAAATTAAATCATTTAAAATGCCACCCGCTCGGAAAACGCCGAGCTATCATACTCTGCTTTAATTGCTTTATGATGATATAATGATTGCAAAACTTCATTCTACAAGTGTTACATTTGCAGCGAGAAAGCTAAATGTATTTCCTTGATTAACCCCATCAGCGGTTAAACTGCATCTCCCATAATGCACCGCGTTCACTCAGGGACCGAGGTCCATTGGAAGGAATCACTTTCTTTTAAACGGATGACAACAAGTACAAGGATGCGAAAAGAGCAGGTAGTTTGATAAACAAAATAACGCTGGCTATCACTTGCATTGAAAATATTGTTTTGTTTTTTATACTGTTTGTCTCGTTTGTGAGAGTAGGTGTCTAAAACGAAGCAGCTGCATACAGTAATTTATTTTGCGCGTATGAACAATTGCGAGCGACAGTGTTTGCCTTTCTGTAAATCTTAAAATCAATAGTAAATCTTTGTCTGATGTAGTAAAAGTTATTTATATTTAAGAATACGCTACAACTGCCTCATTCATCGTTCATTTTTGGTCATGGCAGCTCCGTCGCTCCGTGACCCAGCTGGTCCTGAGGACAGCCGAGTTCCGCTGTAATTTGTTTTATAATCTTGTTCCTTGATGCGCTTATGTAGCGCTATAGGTTTTCCCAGTATAGCGAACATAGATTGAATTTGCGATCACAGCCGGTTTTCTTGTAAAAACACGGCAGATAATACTTTGTTTTTTGAAACAAGACCTAACATACCGAGTCCGGCTTTCTCTTGTGAACTCGTCCAAATGTGACAACAGTTGTTGCGAATCTACGGCTCTTAGATATCAAACTCTGTCAGTGTGGTTAACCTGCTAGTTAACGTGACGTCGGCGCTGGACTACTTTCTGTTTCTCAAAAAAATACTAATACCTCCGGCGCAGAAAACTTACTTTGCCGAAAGTTCCCGAGTGATTGGGCTGCCAGTTTTTTTTTTTTTTTGCGTTAATTTAATCCCAGTGGATACTACTTATGTTTTTTTTTCCTTACGAAAACACATTTAAATTTGTTTTTTCGGAGTAGGCGAACAGGAGCTGCACTTTGACCCACCAAGAAATTACATTTTTATTACATTGTATACACAGCCGTTTAACTGCTTTCCGGTGTTTATTGTAGGCCCAACAAAATGATCGTTGAAACGTCCGATTCGGTGAACGGAGGTCTTCAGATAAGGTAAATGAGAAATCGGAGGTTGGCATAAAAAAACGATGCTTGAAAACCACTGCGGAATATCAAAACTATACTTTGCAACGCGAAGAGCTACTTGCTTGGTTGCTCACTAACCAGGCGATCAAAGCCATGTCATCGGAAAGTGCACCCCTTCCAACCGGAGCTAAGGGTCGTCCTGAAGCAAGCCGAACGAGATCGTACGGGAGCCTGGTGCAGTGCTCCGTCTCCCCGTTGCGGCAGCGGCAGATAGAGCATCATGTCCAACCCGGAGAGACGCTCCAAGGACTTGCGTTGAAGTATGGAGTATCAGTGAGTTACTTACTTTCGGTATTTTTGCTATGTTGATTTACTATATTTTACAATTTGTCATTCGGGTTTGGATTGCAGGAGCTAAGTTCAATGGAATTTGATTAAAACTTCCTAAACCTGTTATTTAAACTCTTGCCTGGTATATGTCTTTTACAAGTGGAAAACACGTGGGCTAACTATTGTGTTCATAAAACAGATGACACAGGTACGAGGATGCAATTTAATGATCTAATATTTATATACAGAAAAGCTAACTATTTCCAGATATCCTGTCAGTAGCCAGCTGCATTCAGTGAGAAGCAGTAGCTGTCTTTTCCTTCGTTACCTTATAAGTACATTTGCGGCATCACTATGACACAGAACATATGTAATTGCATAATTTAATTAGGAGGAAAATATACAATGAATGCAGTCTTGAGTAATGGATTAAAATGCATGAACGGTGTCTCTTGTGTTTTTAGATGGAACAAATTAAAAGAGCTAACAGACTGTACACCAATGACCCTGTATTCCTGAAGAAGTCTATCTCTATCCCTGTGCTGGCTGATTTTGATGCGTTCACCAATGGAGTCTCTGATAAGGAAATGGACCAGTCATATTCTAATAAAAGCAGGGAGGGTCAGGCTAAGAACAGGAAGCCAGCTGATGTGAAAGAGGAGGACCAAATAAGACCATCAGAAGGTCCTGAACTCTCACCGATGGACTTCCTGAAAAGAATGGATGCCCAGATCAGTCAGTCCAAAATGGCAGCTGTTCAGAAGATCCGTGAAGGACATCGGCAGTGAGTACTTAATCATTCTGAAAAAGAGTTGAACAAGAGAACATAATTGGTTTGCCTTGAGATCTATATTATCAAAATAAGGCATTTTTAAAAGTGCCCTATTGCTACATAGTACTTGTAAGGAAACGCCTCATGACATTACTCAGGATTGAACCTACTAGTTACATTTGTTTGTACTTGCACCGTACTGAGTGATTGTAGTGGTCTGCAGAAGGGTTTCTTGTTCATATCTTAGATTTTGAATGAAGTAGTGTATTCTTTGGCACGCTGTGTTTAAGGGTATTTAGACACAAGCTTCTAAGCACTGGTGTAAGCTAGTGGAGCACAAGTGGCTTAAGTATGTCTGGCATTTAAGGCGTTCGTGCACATGGGACTTTAGGATTCTGTGCCCCTCTATTCAGATGGATGTTTAATGGAAGACTGGCAGTCCTCATTTCTTTGAAATTTTTCTCCTGTTCCTGTAGATTCGCATATATAGAAGACTCTCACCCTCGCGGTGCCTCATCGCATCAGGCAACTGGTAATGCAGATGCCACCTCTTCTACCGCAAACCAACGAGCTATACTGGGAGCGGTTCCCCTAACCATCACCAAGCGTGCCACGGTGCTGAAGGATCATGAGGATGAGATCTTTGAGCTGTGACAGATTGCATGTCCGCTGGAGGTGGCACTTAACAGAGAAGATGTGACCGTGTTTGTGTGGGTGGCTGGCTGTGTGTTGTTTTTTTTGCTGAGAATTGTGTGACGTCATTGATCCATCAATATTTTTTCCTGATCAGTAAATACTTTAATATAGTTATTTATTACTGCCTTGAATCTCTTGAGGGCATATTGTTACCTTTGGTGCTCCGTCCGAATTTGATGCCGTAATTTTAAGTATAAATGGGCATGCACATTTCAGCTAGATGTAATAGACAATATGTGCATTTTAATGTCTTGAAGATACATTTCAGAATACATTGTAGTTCTTGCATATTTTGATTTGAATGTTAGACGAGGAAATGCAGAAAAGTACTTTACCCCATGTGTACCTAATTAGAACATAATTAGAAATGTACTAATTGTTTTGTTTACCAGTATTACCTGACTGCTGAAATTATCAGGAAATCTGCTGACCTTAATCTCGCTAAATCTTATCCCAGCTGTCTTATATATATCCAAGTCTATATATTTATTTTAATTTCAGTTGAAATTAGTTAACTGAAATAGTGACCCGAAGCTGCTGTAATATTGACTTTGCTAGTTCTTGTCTTTCTGCAGAACGGGATGGCTTATTACAGGTGTATGATAATGTTTGTAAGGTTCAGTACTGTTTTGAGTCTGTGTGGGTCATGTGAATTTGTTGAGTAACTTTGTTGCACTGTACGTCTGCCTCGCAATGTGGAATTTGTTGACATGTTTTTCGACACTATTTTTACAACGTGTCCTCTGAGGAATTAAGTATAGGATGGAGCTGTGAAACAAGTAGGGAGTGTAAAGGTCAAACACGGTGATGAGACAAGATTTTGAAATGCCTGGTAGCTGGAAATATTGTCCACTGATATGTTTGTTAAAAGATATTAGCATGTGTTTTGTATTGGCTAAACCAAGCAGAAACTGAGAGTGCAAATTTTGAATACTGTGGTTTTTAAAGCCACAAGCATTTTGCAACAAGTTGGAAATGTCGATGGGGCCTTGATGTAATACCCTTGAACTATAGGACGTAACTTGAATAATGATGATGATAATTATTTTATTATAAATACGAGCCCATGGCTCTCTGAAGTGGAACTTCCTTTGACATATGTTATGGCTAGTAATATTGCCACAGCAAGACATACATCCCTTTCCTTACTATGTCGATACAGGTTTCATATGAACTTTTCCCTGTCCTTCTCCCCATAATGACCTTCATATAAAGGTGTGCTGTTTAACGACACACTTAAGGTTATGTTGTCGTATGTACTTATTTATTCTAAAGAGCATTTAAGCTATTTTTCACACTGGTTAATGGCACTGTCCATGTTGAGGCCTTTGAATTTTCAAGCTAAGAGAACTCATAACATTGTGAGATAGGTGCCAAATAGTCTATGCAAATATTGATGAAATATCTTAATTTGAAAAATGCCAATTATTACCAAAAACTGCTTGAGATCTGTATACTTTTACAAGTTCAATAAAGCATTAATGATACTGTGAGAGATTCTACAAATTGTATTTTTTGTCAAATATCTGAGTACATGTCAGTTTTTCACACAACTTAAACGACCTGTTTTCCCAGAAAGCAAAAAAAAGACTTACATTTTCATCTTGATAACTGATGCATCATGTTGCACTGTAGCTTCTTATGGTTAATGTAGAACTGAGTATTGGGAAACAAATAGTTTGAACACTGAAAGCCTTTTTTTGATGAAGGGTTAATTTTGTTCGAACAAAGACACACAAAGCCAAGTTTGGGGTCCCAGTTCTTTGTTTTGTAGCTTTATTTTGGATGGAGTTTTTTTGGACGTAAGCTCTGATGTTCGTCCAAATCTTCGTATTAATTTGAAGCCATACGCTACATAAAAGCATCTTGCTCGATATTTCTTAAGTGTTCAGACTTGTAAACCTTGTACTCATGATGAGGGGGTATTTAAAAAATACTATTGTTTTTAAAGTTGCAAGATGTAGAAAGCAGTTATGTATTTTGCTAGTGGGGACTCTCATCCCACTAAGACAGATTTTGATTCCATTAGTGTGAAGTATGTTTTCAACTCTGAAAATACTGTTTTGGTATTTTTAAACATTGTGAAGGAAGTGGCTTTTGTAGGGCAGACAATTGTTCTTTACACCTTCTGTCTTTAGTTGGAAAAGCACTTACAATCTGGGATTTTTTTCAGAAAAGTCACAATTGACAGTATTTGCCAGTTAATATTCATAAAATTTGTGCTTTTGCACCCGAGTCATTCGATCTGCGAAAAAGGACAAAAGTCAGTGTATGTTTTATTTTCGTTTTATAAAAAAACTATAGTATTCTTATTAGTATAATTAATATACATATATCTTGAACTTTTATGAAAAACAAATGCTCAGCTCTAAAGTGGTTGTTCATTTTTATCATTCAACACTGTTTATAGCAACAAAATAGCGTGTCGTTTACAGTAGGTTTGCAACGTATATATAAATTTTAACCCATAGCAATTCTTTTTTTGCAACGCTAGATGGCAGTGGTTTTTAAGATGCTCTCAAATATTGCGAGCCTTACTTTTACGGTACTAAAATTACTTCACGTGCTCAGATAGCAGTGGATTATCGTCTTTTTTTCAGCATGTTTTCTGTTTGGAATCTTTTTGTTACTCTACATTGAAGTTTCAGTGGGGGTATATTTTATCGACACGGGTGACTCGCAAAACAGACGAGCGATGGCTTTGTTGAAATGCAAGATGTTCTGGTATATGATCATTTTAAGATTTGTCTTTGTGATTATTGCATCCGAAGAGGGAAATTCCACTGAAACAGTGAGCATTTTTGTCGCTATTGCATTTCACTTATTTGATGTGGCTTCATCTCTCTCCCGATCTCACATTGTTTTTGTGTACGTATTAGTTCTTGTTCAGTAATGTGAGAACCTTGTTCTCTCCTCTGTTTCAGTTTGGACTTGAACCCCAGCAGTGTCTGTATTTTAAGCAGGGCAGTCAGCTCATAATTTGTCTTCCTCCAACAGCTTGTTCAAGCCAGTGCAGATCTTGGTGAGGTTGGACGATAAGGGTCCATTTGGAGAATAGAGACTGGCAAGTAGCTCTGGGTTGGAATAGTGACTGAAGACGTGATTGATTCGGCTGTGGGATTTGGGAGTGAGGTGCTTGTCCACCAGCTTGAGCAGCAGGTCTTGGCAATCCGTCAGGGTTTTTGACATCACGTTCTTGTCAAATGTGAAGTCCACCTTGTCCACCAGGAAAGAGAACATTTTTCATTTTACTGCTCAGTATAAAAGCACATTATGCCTTATGCTGTATTGTAATATAACTATATACGGTCGTCCCTCCATACTGGCTGAGGATTGAATCCAGGACCCCCCTCAGATACCAAAATCTGTGGATGCAACAAGCCCCTTATATAAAATGGCATAGTATTTACATATAACTTACAAACGTCCTCCAGTATTTTTTAAATCTCTTCAAGACTATTTACAATACTTAATACAATGCAAATGCTCTGTACATAATTGTTATACTGTATTGCTTAGGGATAATGACAAGAAAAACAGTCTGTATATGTTCAGCACAGGCATAACCATCATAATATATACAGAAAATGTAATTATAAATAGCGAAAATATATTTTCATTTTCTTCTCTCTCTGTCATACACACACACTCACCACCAACACCAAACATCATTTCATTCAAATGGGTTCAGCGTAGTGCTTGGTGCTCAGCAAATTCAAATTTGGCTTTTTGGAACTTTCTAAATATTGGTTTTTTTTTTTTCCTTTTTTAAATATTTTCAATCTGCGGAACCTGCGGATATGGAAGGCCAACTGTATATATGATTGCTGGTAGTTAACTATGTTTTTTTGGCAACTCCAAAAAAGAAAATTAATATTTAACAATTTTTTATGTGCTTAAAATGTTCATTATTGATGAGCAGCTAATGCCCAACCGAGTCGTGAAGGATGATGAAACAAGATTCACTGCAATGAATCATCTCCCCGTTGAACATTTTTCACAGTGTTGAAGTTAATAGAGTGTCTGCTTTCACACATATCCACTTATGTTACCTTGATGAGTGACGGATGATGGAGACTAACCTCATAGAAGCTTATGGCGGTCATGGCAACCTGCCGGAGTTTCTTTTTGAAGTCCTGGGCCAAGCCGAGCTCCTCCACACTGAAGCGATTGTGGCGATAGAGGACACTGAGCTTCACCGCCACCTTGATCAGGTCCTTCGCCACGTTCTGGGCCTCTGCCCGGTTGCCCGTGTACCCTTTTGAAACCCTGTAGAGTTCATCGAGGATCTCGCTGCTGGTATCGTCAATGAGCGCTTGTACCATAGACTTGCTGGCCATGTGACTGAGAATCTTCTTCTGGGCCTTCATGGCCATGTCCTTTGAGCTGAAGGTATCCATTGCAGCTATGGGAGCAAAGGGAATCAAAATTTTGAACACCTGAATCACTGGATATGGTTTGTTTTGCATATTACAATAACATTAGAGGCAACCAAAGAAACACATAAATGCTGGTTTTGGCTGAACTCACGTTTTCATTTCTAATACAGAAAAAACCATGTTGCATACACACTTACCTATATACAGAAGAGGTTTAAATGCCAGTTAAAAAAAATCAGCAATAATATCTGAAAAATAATGACTGCCAAGATTTCATATCCTGTTTAATGTTATGGTCAAGAGAAAGTATGAATCAACATAGATTTCTTGTTTTTGTCTTGATGATGGGGGATGGTTCTGAAGGGTTTTTGGATTTTCATGTTTAAAAAAAAGTTGATGCAACTCTGTACTCTTTCTGTATAGTTAGTTTAAAGGTCTGTTGAGTCTTACTGAAACCTTTAAATCCCTATAGAGACGCAGAGCCCTTCATGCAGTGGGCGGGGCTTCAGTTTGGCAAAACTGTCATCGTGATGAAATTTGTAGGGTGGTAACAGTGACAGTTGGTGACAACTATAATTACCCACATAACTACCTGCCAACAGTCATATACACAATGTCCATAAATTGCATACAGGATACACTTTAAAAACACAAGCTTAATGACCCTTTTCCATGTGCAAGATTATGTTTCAATTTCAATTCACCTTCCCTTATTGCACTTTCCCCCATTACTTTCTATAAAAAGTACATTTATTTGGAGAATTCTTATGAATTCTCAGAACTCTGCAGATTTATGCTTGTTTTCCTCTGTGCACATACCGGTATGAAACTCATTTACACACTTGTGTGTTTTCTTTCTCTGGCTCCTGCACAAGCATTCCTGACATACACATACCCGCTTCTTATGCTTGGATAACTGAACCCAGCAGCATGAATTTGCCTGCAAAACACGTTTACAGAAATTCCCGTGGGGCTCTATAATGATTGCCTAAGTTTTGCATAGGCATCTAGCTTTTTCATATATTTTTTTTTATATTTTATAATGTTACTATAAATTCCGAGGGCTGTAGTACTTGGATACAGTGCTGTTTTTAAAGGGCCGAAATTATTAGGTTTTAGAATGTGAATTCCAAGTATAATTTAATAAATAGCTTGAGTGCTTGATTTTGAATGCTAAATACTGTGTGAAGGAATCTGTCAACTTAATGTAAAAAAAAATACTTTTTGAAAAGGATTTGAATAAATTGACCTTTGGAACCTTTGACTTCTTAAAGCTGTCTCCTGGGACCTCATGTATAACGATGTGCATAGAATTCACACTAAAACATGGCATACGGACAAAACTATGAATGCACATACGCAAGAAAAAATCCAGATGCACAAAATTGCGTTAGCACAGATCTACGAACACATTCGCTTTATAAATCACAATGAATAAAATAAAGAGCTGCTATGGTAGTTGCAATAGTTCAGTCATTTTCTGCATCATTTTATTGTTACAAATCAATTAAAAATCGGATGCTGTACATAGAATATACAATTAATGTCGGTGTATTGGATAAAGTTAGCGCCATGATTGTGAGTTTATAAAGGGAAACCGCAGTAGCGATGACTTGCCACTGGGTGCCGTCCATTTACAGAACCGAGCAGAAACGTGCGTACGCCAAAACCGAGCAGAAACGTGCGTACGCCAAAACCGAGCAGAAACGTGCGTACGCCGTGCCTGGAGCCGCCGTGAGAATGTGCGTAGCGGTTCAGCAAGTTTTGTTTTTAAACATCTCGACATGAGCGTGGAAACGGACGTACACAACATTTTCGTGCGTACGCACCGCTTATACATGAGGCCTCTGGTCTTTGCATGGACATGATCTAACAACTTGGTGACAGTACTAGGATGGTCCAGTGGGAAGTGCTCATGAGTTACAGGATTGCTAGAAGGTTGGATAACACTTTACTTAAAGCATTCATACAAATGCATTATATATACATTCATAATGCATTGCAATGCATTTATAAAGTATTATAAATACAGCTGTAAATATTTATAAAAAGGCATACATTAAAGCCATGTTTATTATGCATTATGAATGCTCTTAGCTTTAATGCACTATTAATACCTTCATAATGCATTATAATGGTCAGTACCGAAGGTTGTTCAATTGTAATGTCACTTAAGATAGTACCGCATGCTGAGACCACAATTAAGGTAGAATCCAACCTAGATGATGAGGAGGTGCAGCAAGTGCGACTGTGGTGTTGGTGAGCAGGAGCCAGAAGGAAATTTTGAAGCAGATATGAGAAGCTAAAGCAAATGTTCTGGAAATTTCTAGCTGATCTACAGGACAGGGAGGTCCGTAAGGAACAAGAAGCTGCTTGACAAAAAGTGAGACGGAAGTTGTTGCAGGGTCAGTTTCAGCTATAACAAGGGGAGATCAGAGTACCTATCAGGAAGAGGTACTGCGAAGAGATGGGGAGGAGGCAGAGCAGCCTTTTGGAACCTACACCAATCCAAGACCTGCAAGTCATATTTGGTTTCCTAAACAGCTCAAAATGAAATAGGTCAATGAAACATATGACGTGGAACATTTCTATACCACATTTGAATGTTGAGCTACAGTTTGTAGAAGGCTCCAGAAAGACTGGACCATAAGACTTGTTCCTGTCTTGAATGGCAAAACAAGTAGTGCCTGAGTAGCAATTCATATGAATGAATCAGGTGAATATGGGTTTGTCAAAGAGGACATACTGAAGAAGTATTGCATCAATACTGAGAGGTTTCACTCAATTCAGGTGAAGCCTGCAGGGAAAATGGTGCAAGAGATTGGAGAAATAATCAAATGAACAGTTCACATAGATGCTTTGCCCAGAGCTCCGGGTTACAAGAGCATTACCTACTCATCCCTGATGATGATGCTGGACTTGTTGATTTCTTTGTGGCAGCTTAGTGGCATACTCAACCCTTGAGTCATATCCAGTGGAAAACTACTGAAGACAAGCTTCCATCCTGATGGATAATTTCATTTGCAGAAGAGGGGTAAGAGAAGTCTGAAAGGGACTGAAAATCCAAGTTCTACTAAGGTAGAGGCTATCGAATGTTACAATTGTGGCTACGTGGGTCACAAAAAAACCATATGTCTGGATTTAACTCCCAGCTTGTGCTATACGTTACTTGTTTGGAGTCTACTTTTGTTCCTCTGCCAAGCTAAGTGACATGCCTGTTGAATTAAATGGCCACAGAGTAGTTGCTTTTGTACTTTGACTTTGGCCGAGGCCCATCTTTTTGCAGAGTGGAAAATGACTCTCCTGTAAAGATTAAGTGTGTACATGGTGAAGAGCAAGCTTATCCAACTGCCGAGGTGTACCTGGAGGTACAAGGACAATGCATATCTTATGGGAACAGCATTTTCCATACCCAGTGTTCATTCACCATGATTGTGCCATAGGTAATGTGGCACTAGCTCAGTCAAAAAAGGGGCAGAGAGAAGCAGAGAAAAAATCTGGGACTGCAATTCCTTTTTATGGATATCACCTGCTTGCTGGCTTATTCAAGCTGAAGAAGTCCAAAATGGGGAAAAGGCAAGATAAGTTTCAAAGAACGGTGGTACAAAGTTCAGACCTTACAGAGCCTGATAACCTTCTGAGCCGTGATCAATGGAAAATGCCGCTTAACTTCGTAACTCCAAAAGGATGATCTCTGTAATGTACTCTTAGGTTGTAAAAGCAGCTGACATATGTTGGATTGACATGTCATGTAAAGAGGGTGTTTTCTGCCTGTATATAGACATTCTATATTATAAAAGTAATCAGATTTCTCAGATGCTACTTCTGAAAAATGTAGGCAATATTGTGATTAGTTTGTGGCATTGACCTTAGGTAGGTCACTTGGGACGGTGCAAAACATATTCCAGAGTAAGAAGGTACTTCGACCAGCTGAGGAAGACTAAAGACATTGCTACCTTTTGCAGAACCTGATCTGATTACCAAAGTATGGCCATCAGAATGAGCATATCAAAGCCCCATTGGAGCCCAAGCCTGTCCTTTTGAACATTTGGGGAGGAATACTGTAAGCCCCAAGGAAGGAGTTGAACAGGCAACAAGCACATGTTGGTAGTTTGTGATTCCAAACTTCCTTTGAAGAGCATTATTTTTTTTTAATTTTGTGCCGATTTTCTCTTCAGTAGGGTTTTCTTAAGAGAGTCTTTGCTATTTTTTTGGATAGACTTTCATTATCTTGATTCAGCCTTTACATTTGAATGCCACCCTTGTCCATTATCGAGATATTTTTGAGATGATAAGGAAAGCTAAATTTATTAGTAGACTACTGTAGGGTACTGACAGGTGGCCTTTGGCCAAGAATCTAGAGAACTAACCACCTTTTGTACTCCTACTCACCTCATGCAATTCTAGGTTTTACCCTTTGGTTTACATGGTGCTCCTCCAACTTTCCAGCAATTAATGGATACTATTTTGCAGGAATGATGCATACTGTGTTATAGGAGAGTTTGCCGCTGCTTATCTCAGTAATGTAGTGATGCTCAGGAATATATGGAACCCCCATCTGCATCACCATTGGGTAGCATTTTGGTGCATTAAAGATGTTGGCTTTGCTATGAAGTATAGAGCTAAAGAGCTCTCCAAATGGTAGGCAACATGAAGGATCTGTGCTCGTCTATCTTACTGGTATTTGTCTTTTGAACTATTTCAGTTTGTGAACAGGTATCAGCCTGGCAAAGAAAATGTACGGGCAGACTCTGTCTTTTGCTTGATCTGTGAGCAAATATTTAGCCGAATATTTTTTTTTTGTAAATAGTTTTTTTTAGTCAATAAATCTACCTTTGGACATTTGCAGCTGCCACCTGGTCTTGGCTTTAGAGTTGCCGTCACATACCCATGAGCAACGTTGACCACCACCTGCTCTACTGAGTTCATTCTTACCATGCACATCTGGGAGTATGAAGCTTATAACATTTGTGCTAAGCTAATCTTTGTGGTGCTGCCCATATTGATTCTTACTATAATTCAAAGGGTATGGCTAAAATAATGTAATAACTCTTCAATGCACTTTTGTAGGACTGTCTTGTTTTTCTTTCTATGACTGGGATGCTTTACTCGGGGGAGAAACCATGAAAAGGTGGTATCATGGGGGCATGAGGCAAAGCCCCAGCAGCATCAAAGAAGAAAACATTCTATTCCCCACAGATTTGAGATGTACAAACATTAGGTAAACACCATCAATTGTTGGCACAGTCTCTCCCTTTACTTTATAATGGCTGTAAAGTCAAGACTATCTGTTGGAGTCTGACATGTTAGAATAATTCTATGCCTGGAAAAACAATCGTGGTTGAATTCTTACAACAGTTACAATGGCTAAGCAGCAGCAAAATTGGAGCAATATAATATCAGTCATTTTTCAAAATGGAAAAAGACAACACACAACAAATAAACTGTGTAATTCAGGAGAAGCAAAATAAAATGACCACAAATACATTACAGGGCTGTGGCATTCCAAAAAGTTATAAAGCATGTGTTGTGTTTGGCCCAGTACCTTATGAATGCACTAGTTTCAGAAGTAAATGATGGTTGTTGCATTAACATGTAAATATACATCAAGCATTCAATCGCATGTTGCTATTTAACAACATACATTGGGGAAATTGTAAGTTGCTTGTGAGTTTTCTTTCATTTCTTTCCATTCATTTCAGTTCTCAGCGCTTCCACAAACCTGAATTCCTGCCCTTCAGTAAAGTAAAGAGAACGGCTGTTTTAACCGTATCTCCACGGTTAACTCGCTGGTATGGAAATTAATAATTTTCAGACGTTCAGGGAGAGAGCACAAGTTTCGCTTAAAATGGGTGACCTGCTCCAACAGGTATGAGACCAGAGGATTGTGCGTTACATAGCAGAGGCAGGTTCCTACAGGTCTTCACTAACCAGCTTTCTTTGGAAAGCAGACAGCAGAAGAGCTAGCTGTCTGATCTAAAACTTCACCCCAGACCTGTGAAAACATCCCTCTGGCCTCATAGACAAGATGTTCATGGGTCCATGACCTTGTCTTGAAGCCTTCATGTTGCCCCAGAGAGCTCTTTAGGCTGACGAAAATTGAACCTGTGCCAAGCATTAAGAATACATTAGTATTACTCCTGATTTGCCTGTTATTGAACTCTTGGGGTATTCTGATTCTCTGGTGACTATTGTTTTTGTGCATTGTCCAATTATATTGTGTCTTCAAATATTACTTGCAGTGACCTTAAACATAAGATACGTTTATATTTTAAGTTTTCATCATCTGTCAAGTTAATAGAACCAGATATCAAGGTTTGCATGCTATAAACATTTACATGGTGTAAATATTAACTGTGTGCATGTGGGAGATGTCTGATATCCAGTTCAACTTAACCAGCTCAGCTGAAAGTCGATACTCCTATAAATCATGAAGAGTCTTATTCTAGCCATTGTCCTTTGAGCAGTGGAACTTCAGAAGTTCACTGAAAGTCACAAAAGGATTTTACAGCTACAATGTTGCACCTTAACACAAACTCTTTATGGGGATTAGAAGACATTAATTCACTATATTTACTTTAAACAATGAACGGAAGTGGAGAATTATAATAACTTTTTGTAATTTTATATTTAATTCCATTCCATACAAACTTAAAGCCAGGAACTGTGTAGAGATCTCAGTGGCTTCTGCAATTTTAATCACATTTCCTCACCATTAAACTATGAGGCAGCTGGAAACAGCTGAGCTTCAGAGCGTGGTTCAAAGGAGGCCTACAAATGATTATTTCACCTGGTCCAGCATGGAGAGCTTTTTCAACATGTTTGCTGTTGTTAGTTTTTATACAGTAGGACAACAGTCCAGGGCAGCCCCTGGTGTTGACTACCCCTCAGACATGTCTTCTAAAAGAAGTAGAACCTTTAATATTGCAAGATCATTTGTGCATTGAATTATATTGCAAAATTGTTAAACAGACTTCTTTGGGGCAAAGCTAAAAATTCTGGGCCCGCTGACAAAATGTCACTTTGGGTCCCTCAGCCAATAATTTAACACATTCAAGGGCCCCTGCAGGGTGCTTTAGATACCATGTGTCTTTAAGTACCATATCAGTACAAATCACTTCTTGAGATATAGACTGATGATAATTTTGCTTAAACATTTGACTAACCTGTTATTTTATGTTGTAGAGATACATCTCTAGGGTGAAATATAAAATATAGTCTTTATAGAGATTAAATGCTGATTAAAGCATAAAAACTATGGGTTAAATCTATAGCTTTTCAAGGGTTTTTCTTTCTTTTCATTTTAGAAACTGAATCTGTCCTGAAATTCCTTTGGGCTTGACCAATTTAGTGGTTTCATCACTCTTAAATACTTCCAGTTCCTTACATGGTATTGAAATATCGTTTAAATGAAAATAACCTTTTATGTTGGACGTAATCCACCTTTTGTTGCAATAAATACTGCCGTAAGGTAAATGTGAATGTCTTCTCAAGCAAACCAGCTACTGTACCAGTGTGCAAATGTATAGACATTTCAAGTGAGGCCCAGATAAAGTGCTGAATTTTTAAATTTGCTAGTCTATGCCAGTTTCCAGTGTTGCCTGAACTGGTTTTTACAGTTCTGCCAAAGCTCTGAAGAGCTGTGGTAAAGTGTAATGATTAGAGAAATTTGAACAAATGAGATAAATATTTAGGATGGCAGTGATGACTGGATCTGGTAGAACGTTGAACTCTGTTTTTGGGCAAACCCTCAATAACCTGAGGCTGGTGCAAGCGGGTATCCTGTTGTTTGAAGGGTGTAGAGTGACTGGCAGCCCTGTAATTAAACAACATCAGGATCTGGGACATGTTCACAGTACAGCACTCTAGACTCAAGTCAAAGTACATTACCTGACTAGAGTGTGTCATCCTGGCCTCTGGCTTCTCTGACATGAGTGTCACGTAAAAGAATAATTCATTGGGGTTTTCTGTCACAGTTTTGCTGTGAGTACAACTATTCATTTGACACAAAAAGAATTATAATTCAGAAATATCTCATAAATAATATATAAGTATTTCTACTCCAGATTCACTTTTTTTAGTTGAATTTGGGCCCAAGTCTTGAAATGGTTTTAGACGTTGACTTGGATATATTCCAATGAAAACGGTAACAAATTGCAACAAGGTAATGAGAAGACTGCTAAAGATTGTTGTTTGAATTTGAATTTGAAACGTTTTAAAAGCATGTTCCTCACTCAGAACAAAATTGAAACTTCTCATCAGTCAGGGAACTCTGGAGTGGCAAAGCATGACCGCAAAGATGGTACTTTAATCTGATAAAGACAGCACACTGAATCTAGTACTCAATCCGAAGCTGAATGAACAATATTCACCAGTAAAATTCTCTTCAGAGCTGGCTAATACATTGTTCTCTGTCTCTGCAGTGCTACCTATTTTCTGAGTGAACACAAGCATCGTTCTTAGAATGTGAAACACTAAGAAAATAGAATACATTTCCATTCTAACCCACGATCTCAGAAATAACCCTTCTATTTGCTTTTACTCCAACTTGAAACTGTGTCAACTGCAGTCTCTTAAAAACACTATTCAGTTATATCAGCAAGGTGAGAGGACTGACATGTCAAAGGTCTTAGCATCACCGTTAGCTGCAAGATAGGTCATACACCGTAAGCATAAACCCTGAAGTACCTCACCTCTCTTTCAGTCACTCAAACTCCTCCTTGTCAAGCTTCTTTCTCCCCTCTTCTTTTGAAACTGGTCTTGAACATTAAATTTCTGTACTTATGGGTCTCTTCCTCCAGTAAGCAGAAGCAATCCAAGAGCTCCACTGCCACAGAGATCCGTGTATCTGGATTTTTTAAAGATTTTTTGAAAGCCGAACTTCCTTGAGGAACAAACTCTTCAAGACACGCCCCTAAATGTGTTTTGCCTTCTGCCTTGCGCTCTGTCTATCTACCCCTCAGCCCCTCCCTCTCTCCTTCTCTCCCTCCCTTCCCTCGCTCTCTCTCTCTGCTGACGCTGTAGATTGCCTTTGCCTGTCCTAACAAGTGTGATCCACTGAAAGAATTTAGTAATAATCCAGCGGCATAGTATTCTGAAAGAGGTTTGGCTTTAGCCTTTTTTCTGCTGACCAACTGCAGGAATGCAGTGGACAGTCAGCAGTGTACTGCTTAACAAATGCCCGCCGCACCCCCCACCCCACCACGTTAACGTTGCTCATGATTTAATTACAAATTAATGATTGCACCTTTCTGGTCAAGTGTACTGGCATTTCCCAGCCCACACAACTGGATTAGCTAGACATATAATCTAACTGAAATTTCCATTACAAGCATCAGTCCTACAGGGCAGATCCTAAACAATAAAAATAACATGCATATTTTGCCAAAATCTGACATTTTCCTGTCACTCTGTGATCTCCCTTTGTACGATCGCCCACCGCCTTCCTGCACTCAAGAATGATTCAAAAGGGAACAACAGAAAAAGGCCTGGAAGAGATGAAATGAAACCAAAGACAAACGCAGTATGATTTGTTTCGTTTTATTTTTTGGCTTCAGATATTGTTTGTCATTCTTTTCAAGGTTTTGATAGTGAAACTCACGATAACTGATTCCATAATGTAATTTTGACATCCAAATTAAAAGTGAAGCTTTACAAACCTGTTTTTTTGGGATTTTATAGTTATATTATTATTTACCATGATAGGAAAGGATGGATATGTTAATGGGAGATCTGAGTAGTTGTGGAAGATTTTCCTTAATCTTAAATATTAAATCAATATCTTGCTTCCTCAGTCCTGTGTTTCAAATCAAACATTTAATCTAATAGTTCTTTTAGCAAGAGCCAACATACTTTTATAGATAATTGTCTTACAAATGTGTAATTTTCAAGCAAATACATTCCATAAGCAAGAGTTCTGAAAGACAACCATCTGGACTAGATATCTGCCAGTTTCTGACCAACCCAGTAAAGCTATGCGAGTCTCGGGGCCCTGCTTTTTTCCCCAGTGCCTTCATTCAGCTGTGGTCCTTTTAATAGAAAGCGAGTTAGTAGCGACAATGAGGACCAGCGGAGGAAGGCAGTGTGAGAATGTCCAGCCCCATGGCACTCATTTTTTATCAGCTGCCTGCATCTCACGGGAAAGGTACAGCAAAAGGCAGGAAGTGCAGTTCGTGTGGTTTCCTGGTCACATACCCTGCTGTCGGTTACTGACATCTCGTTCGGAAATGACAGTATGGAGAATGCCAGGTGGTGAAAGACCGGTGTCTCTGAGAGGCCGCAAATAGCACGCCCTGCAAGTTTTCCATCCTTGCAACTCACCTCTGCAGCTCCAATTGTGGTCACACCTGTCTCGCGGCGGACTGCCTGGCTCCCGTCTCCTGTGTGCATCAGCTCGTCATTTAACCGGTAACATCAGTCTAGCTGATTTTTGCTTGTTTTCACTTGATTTTGTTCCCCTATAGTTAAGGGCACCTTAAGGGCTTATTCAGGCTCAACTTATCTTGCTAAACAATATTTTAAACCTCCCCACCCCCTGGTCAACCAATATTACCATGCCCAACCCCCCCCCCACCCATTGTCGGAAATTGTGGGGGATTGTGAATATTTTTTCTGGGCATATATACCAAAGGGTGGCAGGCATGCCCTAACCTCCCTGAAGGTGAGGTCCAGTTTGACCTTCGAGGCACCCTGCTGTATATCTCTATCTCACTGCCACACCACAGGCTCTGCTGGATGTGAGCTTAGCTTCACATGAGAGCAACGTGTGGCCGGAAAATAGCCGAACTGAAACTATTATCACATCATTGTGCAGAAATAGTGCATTTCCAGTAAAAGCGAAGGCAGATTTTGTTTTAAAATATACGCTTTCCTTCAGAGCTTTTGTCGTTTTCAGTTCTACTGATTTTTGATCACTTGCTGGATTGAACTCAGATTTGTGTAAATGAATACAGCACTTGAAGCGGCGTACTCGTACGGCCTAATTTAACAGGAAGCTCATTCCAAGCATTTCTTTGACGTTATACATGCAAATGATAAAGGTCAGCCATTCACAGATCACAGTGCAGGATGGAGAAAGTCTACTCATTTTGAGAGGACCTTCTCAAACTAAAAGAAAAACAGCTTATCTGCCATAATAATGTAACCCATTGCTCGATTTGTCATCTATTACATTAGTCAAAAAAAAAAAAATCAAAATGAGTAAAATAGTTAGTATTTCTGCATTTCCGCAATATATTTCTGCATTTCAGGACTTTTAATTGAGTGCTGAGTAGGGAAATTCGATTCTCTGTGCTCCCAGACTTTTATTGTACCTCTCTCAGCAATGGACTAACAGTGCACTGAGATCTGCCGCTATATGGACGCATGGCTACGCCTCCTTCGCGCGACCAGCTGTAATATACGTGGAGTTGGCGAGTTGGCAAGATGCGTGGCTGGGGAGTTGCCCGAAGGAAATACGGATTTCTATAGTATGTGACTGTTTATGACGATGTCATAAAGGATGGGAATTGCCAGTCAGAAATGATATAACAGGCATTTAAAGAGCCACCAGCGATTATATTCACAGGCAAATATAAAAGGTGTCAGCGCATGTGTGCTGTTTATGGACAGTACGGTTTACAAGCCTGTTTCAGCACATGTGCCATGAACTTAGCTTGTTACATGCCTATGGCATATTAATTGTTCAGTTTTATTAAACATGTGCTCTTGAAATATAACAGAACCCATTGTTAGAGTTCACCGTTCCTAACTGACTGGGCACAACAAATTTTTTCAAAAGTATCCGGAAAATCAATTGCTCAAACCATTGTCTCGCCATAAATTTAGAATATAATGCATATCTCCTGAAAATTGTAGTTATTGGCATACCCAAACTTGATCTTGCTTAATAAGTAGTACAAAATAGGTAACTATTGCTTTCTTTATTTAACTTATTTGTATTAATGTTAGATGTTATATCTCCTTAAGTACAATTGGGCCTGTAAGTGAACAGAACAGTATAACCCTGATTATACTCCTGAAGTTCTCACAGCAAACTACAGGTGGTGCTGAGCACGGGGAGGGAGGAAGATAACCGGCCATACTGGTTTCTAAAACTGTGCTTCTTGGTTTGGATTTCTGGACCTGCATTCTCAGAGCCACCAGCAGGGGTCATGCTCTCCTGCATGTTCCCCGCCTTGAGTTTCCCTCCTTTGCTGTTCTTAGGCCTTTTGGCCTTCTCCTTGTCCTGGGGGCCTGTGGAGACGGCAGGAGTCCCTGTCGTGCCCTCGAGGGGAGGCAGAGTGTCAGGTGGCTGGTCAGTAAGGCTGGGCTTCCCCTCTGCTTGCTGTTCACTGGGTATATTGGGGTTGGAGGCGGAACGTTGGGCATTAGTACCAGTAGAGCTACAAGTCAGGAAACAGTAATAAGAGAAAATAGTCATTTAATAAAGCCTGCTACATATTTATCCTCTAATTAATACAAAACATTATGAATAAGAAGGTAGAAATTAGCAGATAGAAAATCCATCAATCCATTTTCTAAAACCGCTCAATCCCAATTGGGATGGCGGGGCCTATCCTGGGAACAATGGGCGCAAGCGGTAACCAAGCCTGGGCAGCCGCCAACACAGCACAGGATGCCAGATAGGAAATGAGACAAACAAATTGACTGTGTACTTTTATCACACGATGGTTTTGTTTCTTAAATTTTGGCAGACAGCCAACACGAAATCACACACTACCACCAAGCAATTAATACCAGTTAGTACCAGTATCATTAGTTACTAGTATCAAGGCAACTGAATATGCTAAACCTTTTCCAGTAGACGGTACTGTGGGTGAATTTTCACGTCGTTCCTTTCTGTGTTGCATTTCTATGTATGACGACGGTAGGTGATGGGATCCGCATCTGCTCACCCGTTAGAGGTCCTCTCCTCAGAGTCCCGCTGCTCGCCGCTATAGCGCAGCTCCGCCGGGGTCTTAAACGACAGATCCTTCTTCCCCTTCAGCCAATATGTCTTCATGTAACCTTTCCCCTAAACACAGGGGTTTTGCATTTAAAGTTAATTTCGATGCACTCCCGTGGCATCGCTCCTTAAGTGTAACCGGAACACATGATCTGTGGGTTGTTATGAAGAGGCCCTGAAGCCTACCTTGACAAAGATCTTGCCCCTCTCTTCAATGATATATGGTTCATGTTCCAGGTGGTCCTTAGTGGTCTGGCTGATGTGGATCTGCATTCCCTGTGTGATGTGCAGGAGAAATATCAATAACATGTCTCTGAACTGCTTGAGGACAACCTCAACCCAAACTGGCTTTGCCCTTTAGATTGTTACTATTACCTAGTAGGTTATGAAAATAGTATGCTCTAGGATCAGGAAGATATAGAGCAAATATCTGAAGTTACCCAGGTAAATGTACAGGCCTTGAACGACTTATTATCCTTCTAATATGTCACAATTGCATTATATTAAATGCTAATAAATAGGTTATTTGCAACACATTTTAAAAATAATAATCTGGTGCTGAAAATGAGCACAGCCTCTAACTTAGTGTTCAGTGGGTGTACTGTGACTAAGGAGTTAGCATGCGGCTAACAAGCGCTCACCACCCCATTGCTCTCCATGCGGGAGGCAGTGTTAACCGTGTCCCCAAACAGGCAGTAGCGTGGCATCTTCAGCCCCACCACTCCGGCCACCACCATGCCCGAGTGAATCCCTGCAGGACACAAGGTCCAGGAACCTCAGTGTCTCTCTGTAAACTTACCCCCTCCTTATTTATATATAATACGTAAATGATCTAGTTTGTATTATCACAGCTTAGTCACTAAAGTAGCATATATAAGATAAGGCAGGTTTTCACACACACACACACACACACACACACACTCAGTCGTGTCATAACTTTTTGGGGACCGCTCATTCATTTCTACGGGAAAAATGCTAATGATAACTATGAGGTTACTATTCTCTTAGAGGAATGTCTTATGAGGAGAGGTTAGCTGAGCTGAATCTGTTTAGCCTCGAGCAAAGGAGACTAAGGGGGGACATGATCCAGGTATATACTATTCTAACAGGTCTGGATGCTGTTCAGCCAAATGGCTATTTTAATATTAGTTTAAATACTACAACTTGTGGCCATAAGTGGAAATTAGAGGAAGAACATTTTAAAATTAATTTGAGGAAGCACTTCTTTACACAGCATGGAATAGTCTTCCTGCTAGTGTGGCGGAAGCTAAAGCCCTGGGTTCCTTTAAATCAGAACTAGATAAGATTTTAACAACTCTGAGCTATTAGTTAAGTTCTCCCCAAACTAGCTTGATGGGCCAAATGGCCTCCTCTCATTTGTAAATTTATAAACTTATGACAACCTTAACCTGTACTCAGCCCTAACCATAACCATAAGTAACCAAACAAAATACAAGAGTTTTTGCATTTTTAGTTTTTCCATTGCAGTCACGCATTTTAATAAAATAGGAAACTGGGTCGCATAAGGTTAAAAAAAAAAAAGAGTATTCATAGTCCCCACAAAGGCAAGATATACCTGGACCGCACACACACACAGCCGTGGAAAATAAATTAGGAGACCACTCTATATTTTTAAAAAAATCTCCACTTTTAAATCCTGATTTAATCGTGTTTCTGCTGGTAGAAGGCTATGCTGAGCAGCAAGTTGCTTCCAGGTTCAACATTTCTAAGACAGCAGCACACAAGAATAATGTGAAGCAGGAGACACCGGGATCGACCAGAAACCAGCCAGGTAGAGGGTAGAAGCAGCTTCCTATGCCAGAGATGACCGTTAACTTATCTGACAGTTTCTCATGAATTGTAGGATGACCTCAAGTGACCTTCAAAAGGAATGGGAAACATTAAGTGCAGGTGTGAAGTGCACTGCTAGGACAGTCTGTATCAGGCTCCTAGAAGCAGAGCTGAAGTCTCATAAAGCAAGGAAGAAGCCCTTCAATAATGAGAAACAGAGAAGAACCAGGGTGCAGTTTGCAAAAAATATATATTATTCACAGACAGAGACCCATAAATTGAGAAATGAGTGAAACAAAAAATTATGTTGTGGTCTCTTTTTTCCACGGCTGTATAATACACATACTGCACTTTTCATACACAGAGGGAATTCCAGGTGCCATACAGAGAAAGATTAAATAAAAAGAAAAAAAAAAAATCAAAAAAATGAAAATATTATAAAATAATAAGAAAATATATAGTAATATAGACATCAATTTAATGTTATAACATATAAAAAGAAATTCTAAAGAAAAAGGCGCGATAAACGGCCATTAATTATGGTTAAAAATATAGCAAAAAAAGTGCATGAAAGAGAACTCTTTCATATATTCAGAATACATAACTATAATTTTATCTTAGCTTTCAGTTCTGATCTTGCTCAAGGTTATGATGCCAGCAACACTTAATAATGCGATTAAAGTGCAGGCTCACCTCGCACAGGTGTTAAGCCGAGATAACAGTGAATCTCTAATTCATATTTAGGTGAATATTTATCTGCTGTCGTTCTCCTTACCCACGCGGATCTGAATATTATCTCCAGTTGAAGGATCTTTCAGATGATCGATGGAGCTCAGCATGTCTAAGGCCATGTCACAGATGTGGTGGGCATGGAAAGTGGTCTTGTTGGGGACACCTGCCACCACCATGTAGGCGTCTCTTATGGTCTCCACCTGGCATTGGAGAACAAGATTATAGTGAATGTTGAGCCTTTAAATCACCGAATGAAGGCTTATAAACGGACCTGAAGACGACTTCATGTTATATGACTCATTGCTTTTAATCTCCCTTAATGGATATTGTAGGTGTACTGCTGGATGACCATGTCACCATCTTCGATGAATATTAAATGGTAAGAGAGACCACCCTGCTGCTTATTCATTATCCTACATCCTCTCACCTTGTAAACGTTGTGCTTCTCACTGAGCGTGTCAAAGACTATGTAGATCTCATTTAGCATGTCCACCACCTGCATAGGGGTGATGTGGATGCAGATCTCGTTGAACTTCACCACATCACTGAAGAGAATGGTCACATCTGGGAAAACCTGCAATGATGCGGGGCAAATGTATGTGCCATTTTGTCAGGTATTGTTTTGTATAGGATACACATTTCAGGCTCAGACTCGGGGGGTAATGCTGATGGCAGTGAATTGTTTACTGCCTCACGTTACCTGAAAGGTGCTTAAAAAGCGAATAGATGAACCAATACATTTATTCCATCCATGTTCTTCAACCACTTATCTCATTATGGGTTGTGGGGATCTGGAACCAATCCCAGAGAATGACCAAGGACGGGGCACCAATCCATGGCTGGGCACAGTCACACGCCATTCACTAACACCAATTAGCATGTTTTCATCAAAAAAAGTACCCAGAGGAAACCCCACAATAACATGAGGAGAACATGCAAACTCCACACACATGTGACCCAGGCGGAGCCTCAAAACCCAGGTCCCAGAGGTGTGAGGCGACAGGGCTAACCACTGTACCCCCCCCCAGTACCACTGTACCAGGTTTCCAGACAATAATGAACACAAGTACTTATTAATGACTGTATCTGTTTCTCGTGAAAGACAGACATAAATAATGTGAATGGGTGTGGAAAAAGAGCTGCTCAGATCTAACACTACAGATGAACCTAATTTTATACAGCACATACTATCCAACAAGCCAATCATAACCGGCCGGCGCAAGCGCAGCAGCACCTAGCCGGTACCTGGCAGGTCTCAAGCGCAGTGATCCCCTTCCTTAGGCGGTCAGCCACAGCCTTGGGGATCATAGCATACAGCAGTGAGTCCCCCCTCTTCTTCTCCTCATCCAGCTTTTTAATGATCTCCTGTAGCTGGGCATACTTCTGCTGCTCCTGAGGACGCAGAGACCGCAGCAGGTCACCCGCCTGGGCTACAGACACCTTGAGCACTGTAGGAAAGCTGCATTCGCAGACTTTCATTTTCTTTACATTTCTCAAGCTGGCGAGCTGGTTTTTGTGAGGTACCTGATCTAGAGCTAGCTGCAGCTCTGCAGACTGCTGCGTTCCGGCTAAAATGAGCTCTCTGCTGGAGTCATGGAGGTTCAGGTCATTGACATACACTCCCATTTTAATCATGTCCTCCACTGTTTCAATACTACAATGACAAAAAAAAAGACATGAACAATAGTTACAGGTTTTTGTTTCATATTTAAGCGGTTGCTATCTCCATCAGCCATTTGGGACCACCCGAAGGGAATTCCTTACTTGTCATGGCTTATTTTAACAGCTGTATGTTTACTAAAGAAATGTACTTGTCTTGCTCAGAGATGCAATAGTCATGGCTTTTGTTTTTTCGGTAACAGAGAACACTAAGTAGAACTTACATGGGCGTTCCAAGAAAGATGAGAGAGTCCCACTGCGGAACGTACTTCATCTGACCTTTGAGATGAAGCGGCTTTTTGGGAGGTTCCCGCATGTCCTCAAAAATAGTCTCGCTGCACTTTCCTGACATGCAGGAAAACAAAACCAGCCCTGTTAATGCATTAGTCAGTTTTTAAGTGGTATCGCAAACAGGGTTGAAATATAGTGGTGATTTGAGAAGACGAATTTTGCTCCGCGCGTGTGTGAATTACACTGGCTGATATGGGACACTGGTGTCACTGTAATTATTTAATGACTTTGCCGCAAATGTTTTCTGCACTAAAGTTTTTTTTTGGGATGTCATCAACTCTTTTGAGTTTCGAGTGTGGAGTTTCTTAATCACGATGAAGTAGTGATATATGAAAAATGCTACTTATAATGTTTTATAAAAGGCACATTAGAGAACACATGGTTTTTATTAAAGTCCTCATTTTAAACATGAAGGACTGTAGAGAAAATCCTGACACTAAACACCAGCCTGGCTTGGTAGATCAGGCCACCGGTCGCTCTTACCTGTTACCGTCTGGAAAGCAAGCAGTTCGATGTCCTCCCCTCCTGAGTTAGCAGCACTGTTATATTGAGTTAAAGTGCTGCTGTACTCCTGGTCTGTCCCTTTCATATCCTCCAGTGCCTTGACGTCTGGGTTCACACAGGTACATAATCATGTCCACTGCTCCACATTCAGCCACATACCAACATTGTTCGGACATTTTAAAGAAAATCTCCTAAGGACCGCAAATTGCAGTTTTGTCTTGACAGCATCCGTCCACCTGTGTTAGTGAGTCTACTGTAGAACTTGAGTTGTACAAGAATACTTTGCTATGCTATAGTTGGCAACATGAAACAGTATCTATGAAAATAATAGAGAAGCACATAATTAGTCGTGATGGTTCTGATGGTAACCAAGACTTTTACTTGTTTACCTCTCTCTTCCTTTTTTGGTTTCTCACTTTCCTTCTTTTCTTCTGGCTCCTCCTTACTGAGCTTCGGGATATTAACCTTCTGCTTGCTTTCCACTACAGCCTTGGAGAGCAGCTCAAACACGTTGTTCAAGTGGGTGTAGATCTAAGGATCGATATAAGTTAGGACACTCTGCTTGCATTCATAAGGCACGTTCACCCCGAAAGTCTATTAGCTAATTGCACGGGTACGGTAAAAGAGCAACGGAGGCAAAAATCCCAGCACTCACATTGTCCCAGCTGAATTCCAGCATGGGCCGAACGAGGGTGAATTCCTCATTCACTTTCTTGCCTTGCAAGTCGGAGAAGACCTCCTTGAGTCCATCTCCAATGCGATACATCGTCATGTCCCGCCGGAAAATGACGCTGAAGGGAAACATGTCGAAGAATATGCCCCGCTTCATGGGCAGCTTCTCATACCCCGGCGCCGTCTTCTGCTGGGGCATCCGGTGCTTAAAGGCAGCATTGTCGAAGTTCATCTTATAGACCTGCAGGCGAGAGGCCATGACACATGAGACTTCCAACGCTATGTTATTTTTATTATTTACCCAATCTTATTTTCCCATCCTTATGAATTTTGACGTAGGTTTTTTTCTAAATACATTTTACGCCACTATACAAGTATAAGTTGCAAAGAGAACAAACTTGCGTACTAAAAATTGACTGGTGCTTTATTGGTTCGTCCCCTGACTTTAAACTCACCACATAGGTCATTTTCTCTGTTTCCTCCTTGGACAGGATTTCTACCTCAATATCTGTGTTGTAAAACTGTCGCCCCACCTGGGACAGCTGTCCTGAAAGAACGAACAGATATTGGATTTTGAATCATTGTTTAAAGTACAAGAAGCAGAATTACTCTGTAGGGAATAGTTCACAGTGCCTTTCACGCAGCCTGCATCCTGCACCACACTCCAGTCCAAAGCCAGATGCATGTGGATGCATGATCGATCCCAACTATTGCTTTTGTTGTGCAGCGGTTTAATGGCATTACCCTTGACAAACTGCGTGAAACCTTTCCGGGTGCTACGGTAGTGCAGCGTGAGGCTGGTCTCGCATTCTTCCTCCACACAGAAACTAGGCGGCTGCACCTTGGGGAAGGAGAAGCGAAAATACTCGTGCAGATTGTCAAGCTCGTTGATGAAGTCCCTCACATTGCGCCCCAGTACCTGGCAGCGATCAAGAAAAGAAAAGGGTGTAAACCTTTAGGTGGTTTGCAGAAGAACTGGTCCGGGCGTCAGGTGAAACATGGGGCCGGGGTCATATGGGTCGTTCTCACGTTACCTTCAAAATCCTTTCATAGCCATAATTGCCAATCCTCTTTACCATGTAGACACCAAAAGCGTACATCAACTCGTCATGAGTCTTGCCCAGAACTTCTCCAGCTGCCTTAGCCAAACGGAGGATCAAATTGTCACTGAAATAGCGCAGAAACATATTCCATAAGACAAGAACTCATTTCTGTGAACTATACTATTTTAAAATTTATAAATTTAAAATTTTCTGGAAAATGTATAAAATGGTTTATGTACTCCCCAAAATGGAGAAAAATATCAATGAAATGGAATGTCTTAAGGTCACAGAATTAGATTTTTTTTTTTACCGTACTTTATATAACTTTGAAACCATCACAAATTATTTGTAGGTAGCATGGAGTTGGACATGGAGAAAACTGCTCTTCATGCAAACTGGAAGTCTGAAGACGTGTAGCACTGGCAGTTTCAGGCAGACTGAGTAATTGGTTACTCTAACTGAGATGAATGTGGAACTCATCTGCGTCTATATATGGACTCATCTGAGTCAATAACCTAAGAAAGAACAGCGTGTTCTCAAACATTTTCGAGCATATATTCTTATCTCACTTTTCACTCAGGCATAGCGGAATTCTAAGCCATCGCCAGTACATTCTTAAGCCATGCACATGTACCTTTTTAACAATTAAATGCTAACAATGAGAAAGATTTTATGAAGACATACTTGTACATCTGGTGGCGCACAAACTTCAAGTGGGGGATCTCGGCTCGGGCCTCGATCAACCTCCACACATCCTCGCCGTAGGACTCATTGATGTAGTCATTCACTGCTTCCAGGTAAAGGCCGTACATTTTCAGGGGGGGGTTGGAACCTCGACCCTCTCACTCTGCACGGATCAGCAGTATCAGGGCGCAGAGGAGGAGAGAAGGGGTTCTTAGGTACTGATGTGAAGCAACAATCACATGCGAATGAACAGAAATACATAAAAAACAAATATTCAATGCATCAGAATCTATATACAGCAAGATTCGAGGTGTGTGTTGTATAAACAGGGAATAGAATTGTATATTGAGCAGTAAGTATAATATATATATATATATATATATATATTGTTTATAATCCAACAATATGCAGTATTATCATATAGAAAAATAACATAAAATTCACTATTTAAACAAAACCCTGTTTATTTGTTACATTGTACATTGTGCTGAAATTATGCTTCTAGTAATTGACAAGTTATAACATAGACTGTAATCATATTATCCATAATGACCGCCATTCCAGTAGCACTCAGTTCTCTCCTCTGTTCCTGTTTTCTTCCCATTGTCCGTCACCCATAAAAATACATTTGACGGTGTTCTCTTTAAAGAATATCAGTTTGAATCTTTATAAACAAGATGGCATTGCATCAACAAGGTCAGTAATGAGTCAATAAAGGGTTACCCTGATTGTTACAGAAAAATATACTTCCTTAAATCAATAATAATAATAAAATGGTGCTTTTCACTTACCTTTGTTCTCTCAGTCCTGTGCAATGAAAACACCACAATGACAACACCTAGCCTATAGGGGTCTAGGGGTCCTTGCTGTATCTTTGGGCACCTGTTTATGGCACATTGGCCTCTTGATACTCCTTTGTGAAGACAATGGGGAGGAGAGCTAAAATAAGAGGGGCGAGGTGTGTTTCTGGCAGGTAATGCCCCAGAGTGTTAGTTTGCAGAGTCGGTGTTCTCCTTAATTCCGCATACAGTACACTACCAGTCACAAGTTTTTGCACACCACAGGTTTTGACAACTTTTCCATATATTTCATAAACTGCAGATTTTTAAAAATCTTGTTAAGCACTGAAAGGTTGAGTGAACAACTATTAATTGAAATCTAAGTATAATAAAACAAGTTTCCTTTATAACACGGAAAGAGTGAGTAACAGTGCATGTCTGACATCCTGTTAACTGGTTGTGTGATGATGGCAGAGTCACATTCTAGGCTGTCCTTTAACTTTAAATGCACTAGTTACCTGTTTCATCCCATGAAACACAGCAGTATTTAATGTCCCTTGTAAAAAGAATGCCTTGAATTTTATATCTCTTGACGAAGTTACTTTGATGAATCAAATTACATTTTCTTGCTAGTAAAAGTAACTGACATGATGAGCATAGTATACATTTATTTGCTAGCAAGGACAAAGGATATTGGAAGTGTGTTTATTTTAGTAAATGTTAAGTGAGTAACATACAAATGTAGAAATTCTCAGTGTGTGCAAAAATTGTTGACTGGTACTGTACTGTACATTCTTAGTATTTAGCACCTTTCTCAGTGTCGTGGACAGTGTTATACCACACATTGTTTCATGCTAAAAATGGAAAAATGTTTTGTCATGTTATAAACATGTAATTTCTGAGAAACTTTGACGATTCTTCACTGGTCTTCACTGGACGAATCTTCCCCAAAGTGACCATTGGTAATTTGAGATGAGTTGACAGGACTGGCCAGACCTATCCTGTCAAAATCTGAAAAAAGTGAATAATTATTAAAACTGGCACTAATATATTGGCCTCTTTCTCATTTTCCCCTTTGCCCCATTTCCATTCAGTAACTAGTTTGGGAATCACTAGATTCAGAAACTCACTTCACTTCCTGATGAAAGAACCGTCAACAGCAGATTTTTGTCCTTAAAGACAAATGAACTCTTTCTTAATTGTTTAAGTTGTTCACCAACCAGTATTGTGCAATGATGAGATGAAATAAACTCTGCTGAAATACTGGCAACATCTGAATCTGAATACAAAATGCTCAACATGAGCAAAATAATTAGAAACACTGTCCAGTGTAATCCAAATATTTTCACGGCAGAGTTCTGCCGAGACGTGAATATTGTTGTAATAAAACATTTAAATTGAGTTAGAGTTCTTTGAGGCAAGCAGTGAATTGTCCAATATTTCTTGGCCTTTATATGAAACCAGCAGTGCAATTAAGCTCACAGCTTATTTAAGGAGTATATTTAATTTCATGTTGTTGCATCTGGTTCAGTGAAATTAAGCTTTTTCTGAGAAAAGAAGTGCTTCACTGCAGTATGACACAGAAACAAACATAATTTATGGGATCCAATATGTCTAGCTGCAGGTTTTGGGAGGAACCGAATTTAATGATGTGCAACAATAGTGCAGCCCACCGAGCAACTTCGCCGTCTTCGTAGTCACGATCCATTCAAACATGGGGGGGGTTGGCCAGAAAGCACAGAAACAGAATATTTTCTGGACCAATGCAAGTCTATTGCAATTTGTGCACATGCAGACAAACAAATTATGAGCAATTTAGAGACACTAATCCAACTAATCGTATGTCTTTGGACAGAAAACCCAATTGCTGGAGAAACGCGGCACAGTATTGGGAGAAGAAACACACTCACGCACAAGGCAGGAGCAGCGATTTAACCCTCAGTCCTGAAGCTGTCAGGTGGCAGCGCTAACTTGCACATAACTCTTCCACCCAGTTGTTCACCAATTCATTTTAGTTTACTGACTGGAAGGCCGAATGGTGACATACAGATAACGGTTGTAGCTTTGCTAAGTTGTGCTTCCCACGCGCCACTTTCTGTGGGAAAGACTCCGGTTCACGGTAGAATCGGATAGATTGTAGAATTTAAATAGTAGCCACGAGGGGTCACTGTTGCACTGCTACTTTAAAAGTTAGTGATCATCTGACTATTTGTTGGTCGGCGAACAACTTTTTAGAAAAAGCCACCAGATGTGTCCAATTTTTAAAAACAAACATTTAAAAACATTTCATGGGTAGTTTATTGTATATATTCCTATTTTTTTTTCTGATTTATATTATAAATACACAAAGTAATACACCTAAATGACCTAACTGATGTCTAGCTTGAACAAAAAATGTTTTGGTTTTAGTTGTAGGAGCTGCCTGTAAATGGACGTATGATATAAATTTCAGCTTTGGATTTGAGATTGTTATGTGTTTTGTTTTGTCTCCTGAGCAGAAAATAAATTCTGAACTCTGTAAACAGTTTTCTATGAGACTGCGTTCCGAGGCTTGAAATGCATGTACCAATTTCCAAAATAAGCTGAAGTGAGATATCAGGCTCTACTGAATGAAATACTGAAAGGTAATTATTTTGGTCTAAAAGAAACTGTAACCCTCCACAAATATATAATGGAGATGTGGATGGAAGTTGAACAGACAGTATAACAGCATTAAAAGTAATCAGGGAAACATGAGCAATCAGGAAGAAATATTCTGACTATAAGCAAAATGGGTGTGTACAAGCTTGTTTTAACTTCCTGGCTTTTCCTAAAAGTCTGCTAAATTGTCTGCTGTCTGTTTGTATTTATTTTCTCCTGTCATTTCAAACACCATGCATTTAAACAGCTAAATGTCTACAACTGTTTCGTCTTTCATGTTTTGTAAAAAAAAAATATATATATATATTTCTTTGTCGGCCTCACCAAACATAAAACAGCACATCATAAAAACATTAAAAACAGAAGGGCTGCACCCTCGCTGCTGGAGCTGCTCCCTCAGGCTTGATGGACCTGCAGAAGATGGAGTGTGATCAGGCTTCCACCCCTGTCTCATCTCCTGCCAATACTCAGCTGCCAGATAAGCCTGAATGGAATATCATGCTGTACTTCAGTCTGCTGCATATTCAACTCAGTTCTCTCTCTCTCTCTCTCTCTCAAAAAAAGAAATGTTCACACAAATATATGCTGGATGGCTGGATCAGTGAGCAGTACTTATGCTTGACGCCCAAGTTCAAATCCTGCCTCCACCATGTTTGCATGTTCTCCCCGTGAATGGCAGGATTCTTCAAGCTGCTTCTATGGTCTAAAGATGCACCATTTGTCTCTAAAGTGGTTAATTCGAGTGTGTGTGTGTGTGGTCTGTGTTGGACTGGCATCTCACGCAGGGTATTCCTTACCCTTGGTGCCACATCATTCCCCCCCCCGCCTCACATTTCCATATGTAAAGTACACTAAGAACTTCTAGATGGAATGGTACCAGAGCAAGTTCAGTGCTGGATTGGTCCCAGAAGATCTGTACAAGTCTAAATGTGATGTACCCAGCTGTGCAGTTGCTGTGCAGGTGTGAAATGGGCTCACTCTATTCATGGCCATTCATTCTGCCAGAATAACGTTTTCTCATTTTAGTATCGGTAAGCCCAACATCCAAAGACTTAGGAAGTAGAAAACAATGTGACTTTCATACAGGCTACTTCGACAAAACATAGCCAATTCCTTTTCTCACTTGACCATTTCAGTTTCTTACCCTCACAATAGGTCTTCGGCACATAGTGAGGCTAGTGACGACAAACGCAGGTCCCCTAACCGTTTGATGTGCAGACTTTCATATATGCCTGATAATACCAAGAAAACTAGAAATCTGGACCGTGATCAGCTTTCTTCACTAACATCATGGGCAACTAAGTGAAAAAAACTAAATACCAGTTAATTATAAATTAATATCTTATGCTTTATAAATATGCTTGATTAGTAGTTGGGAATTAAAGCAGTTGTGGTATTACAGTGGGGTTTCATCAGGAATGTGTTTTAAAATAATAATTATAATAATATTAATTATTATTGTTGTTCTTGGTATTGTTGTTATACACAGTGGCGCAGTGGTTACCAATGCTGTCTAGAAGCAGTGGGCCCAGGGTTTGAGTCTCCCCCTGTCTCTATGTGTGTGCAGTCCATTTCATTGTGTGGTTTCCACCCTGTCGTGCAAAAACATACTAAGGTAAACTGGAGCTGTAAATGGTGTGTGCTTCTAGAACAGGTTCTGAATCCCTATTGACCTTCCTTAGTATTAGCAGGTACACAAGTAGATAATAGTGATCAAACATTATATTTGAGCAGTATGCTGTAAATAAGCAACCTGTACTAGCAGTAACCATGAAAAGGTTGTGTAGGTCAAAATATATTTACTGTGTGTGTGTGTGAGAGAGAGAGAGAGAGAGAGAAAGAAAGACAAAGACAAAGAGAGCACATATTAAATTGTGGGAACCACAGTAATCAAAGAACAAAAATGGCCAAAAGTCTTGTATTTTGTTATGTTGCTTATGGTTAAGGTTACAGTAGGTCTGGGTAGGATTAAGATTGTCACAGTTGGGATTAGGGTTTTGCCAATAGAAATGAATGGAGATTCCCCACAAATACATGAGTATAGGTCAGTGTGCATGGGGGTGGGTGGATTATGCTCATATTATCATTATTGTCATAGTTAGCGTTAGCATTTTCCCATAGAAATGAATGAGCAGTCCCCAGAGAGATATGTTTATCCGACGTGTGTGTGTGTGTGTGTGTGTGTGTGTATTTCAAATTTTAAAATGCATGAAGAGCTGTGACTGAGCTTTGGGAATACACTGAATTAATAAATATGTTAAGAAAAAATAATTGAAGTGTTTTGTCTCAAAGCAGTAGCTGGGAAAAGTGAGCTGACTGGCAGATAAAAACACAGCTGCTGATGGCTTAAAACTTCAGTTCCCATGAGGCATTGCAGCATTAAGGGAGTAGGAGTTGAAGCGAACTGACTGTGTGTTCGTACAGAGAGTCGACCAAACAAAAAATGGGAAAATGAGCAAATACACCTCTGGGCAGGACGGTCTGTCTAGTGACGTGTGTCGTTTGCTAAGAACCACAGCAACATTGTCACAAAAACCTTTTACTTTTTAGACAGTGATGGGGTTCATGTCCCGGCGAGAAGTCCAGAGAATGTTCCTCTGACATGCAGACACCAGAAATGTAGGACATGAACCTAATGGAACAGGAGAATGTTCCTGAACATTTAATCAAATGCTTATGAAAATACCAGCTTTCCATTATGCTGAAGGACTCTAGAGGTCCTTGGTTTACTGTATGAAGTCTTTCAGCCATGGGGAAGTGAAGCCAGCTTCAGGAGTGCTTCGTGGTTCTCTGCACACATGGAGGGGATCATTCCTAGGATAAATAAGGCCTGTACAGCCGAACACTGCTTTGGGTCTCACATGTTAGTTTCCGATTACTGAATCACACTATACGTATATATATTACCAGACTTTAAAGTTTCTCTTTAAAACTAACTAAGCAAACAACAATCAGCTACCAGATTTGCAACCTTGGGTTTGTTTTTTAGGTTATTTTGAGGCATTGCATTAGACTATAAAATGAAATGCATTTAAATAGCAACGAAAACATATAAAATGGGTGTTTGGCTCATGCTGCTTTACAGATTTCAGTATCTGAATACATTATTTGTGCCTTCACACCAATTAAAATCTCTGTTAAACACTGTACTGTTCCCAGACCTGTGACAGGCAGTTGACAGATGTTGCGTGTCCGTGCTGAAAGTTCCGGAAGCACTGAGGGTGTACAGCCATACATTGTGTGGCAAAACAGACTTCAAAATGGAACACTGTGATATTGTTTATCAGCGTAGTACAAAGCAATTTTGTGTCTGTCATGATGACGGATGGTATTATCTATTGTTTTTTCATCAGCTCTTTGAGCTTTTTGTAAATGATAGAAAGTCAGTTTTTTTTAAGCCAGAACTCTTCAAAACTATGCTCATTGTTGCAGCCTCAAATTTCAGATATATGAAACGTCAAGATGTATTGAAATAATTATACTGTAAAAGATGAAAAAAAAGTACAAAATACAGCCACTTTCTGTTTATATTTTGTATTAACAGAATATATAAGGATATTTACGTTATACTTGAATATTATGTCTGAATACTGCAGTATTTTCTTCTTTTTTTTTTTGTTTGAGAAACCTGTTTACATTCTTGCATAAACTGAAACCAGAAAGTTGGTCATTTCATTTGCACATCTTGGGTCTATCTTACTACTCACGATTAAGATACATACTGATTAATGCTGAGTAATGTCATGTAATGTTAAGTAATTAAAAATCCCCTGCAGCTAACCTACAGTCAGAGCCAGCCCAGGAATAATGAGCCATACGTTTTCCGCGCAGCGTGGACGCGCCACCTGGCAGCACGGGGCTAACGTTACGACGGCTATGTTAGCATCACGCGCGACGAGGCAGCCGGCTATTTCAGGTGCTGCCGTGTGCCGTGCCACCTCACGGACTCGCTCGCTGCCAAGTGCTGCTCCGCGGCTGCTGGCGTTCAGCTCACCTTTGACGCACAGGAGGCACAGAACCGGATCTCAGGCAGGGAGCCGGACTAACATAATAAGCAGAATGTGCTGATGATGCCAACTGCACCATCTACACTATTACTCAAGCCGGCCGTTGACATGTCATTCTATTGGAGGTCAGGACGGGATCATTTATAACTCACACCAGCAGCGCTTTTGTATTAAAAAGGAAAAGCATGGAGCGATCGCCTTCCAAAACTGGTTTCCTCGAATGAGATGGTCTTCTGAAGTCTCCTGTCTCTCTCTCCCTCCTCCACAGGTTTCCTTCTCCACATCCACTCCCGCAGCTCTGTTTTCCCGCTCCTTCTTGCAGCTTCTTTTCAGCACATTCCCTTCATTCTTCATCTAAGACCTGGTGTTACCAGTGCACCCTGTGGGGGGCGCCACAGAAACGCACAGACTTCAGCTACGTGCCAGCCTGGCTGCCATTACTTTAATGCGGCAACTCTTCCTAGCACAGTGTACATACTTGGTAATCATCATAATCACTCCATACCAGCCTCCTGTGTCTGCTTAGCTAAACAGATGGATAGGCAGTGTATATTTATCTTCCAGAAGCAACTGGATAAAGACATTATTCAGAATCTTTCACACAATAGAACACCACCACACAATGGATAAATAAAAGCCTTACAGATTATAAAAATAGAAACTGTGAATATTATGAGCAGAAAGGTATTGTGTTCCATGGCATAATATTTTATAAATCCATCTACAAGCTATTTCAGCTGTGCCACACAGATTTTGTTTTCAATCCCATAATGCTATATTCAGTTCGACCTTATATTCCAGCCAGGTACACAAGTTCAGATTGCTAATAGTGGTCATCTACATTCTCACAGCTCATCTCTCACACACCCCTCTCTGCATTAGCTTAATTTCATCGACTGCAGTGTTTGGAAAGTGTTGACATGACACAGGCACATTTTTTTCTTAACGGCGATTTGTTTCTGTAAAAACTCAGCTGGCTTTTGGTGCGACACAGGAACGACAATCTCTGAACAATGGGAGAAGTAGACTGCCACCTAAAGGTGACTAGGTGGAACGCAGCACCTAAATACAGTGGTACCTCAGTACTCGGACTCATTAGAACTCGGATTTCTTAAAAGTCGAACCAACCAGTTCGAAAAAAACTGACCTAGAACTCGATCTCAGAAGTCGAACCGTGTACGCCGACCTAAGATCACTTGTATGCGCGGTCACGTGGCATGTCTCTGAGAGGAAACAAAGGATAACGCTTTAGTCTCAGCTTGCATAGCTGAATACATATATTTAGACAATAAAAATACATTTAGACAATGATAGACAGCAACAGTAATTATTATTATATAATAAAATACATTTAAAAATAAAGGTTTCTTATTGTTTTAATATAATTAATAATAAACCATTAATACATTTAATTATAATAATATTGTCTTGCAGAGCTGGGACGGAACAGAGACAAAGGCGCAGATGTCATGGTATCGGGGAATATGGGGTTTAATTACAGGTAAGGCAGGCAAAACGCAGACGGACAATACAATGACCGCACTGGGGAAACACAACGAAACACAGACAAAATAAAGAGGACTAAAGACAAGGACAGACAGCTGGTAAACACGGGGAATCCACACGAGGTTAACGAGGGGGCGTGGCACACGGAAGGAACAGAATCGGGGCAGGACACATTGTTTGGATACATTTATTTTCTTACCTTACAAATTATTGTTTTGATAAATGTGCTTAGATGTGTTGAGTACAGTATATGCTCTTTTTGTTTTTTGTAGGCCCTGTTCATTTTGTTTTTAAAAAAATAAATAAATAACATATTTAGGTGTAATTTTGGGGGGCGGGAACCAATTAACTGGTTTTCCATTATTTCTTAAGTGGAAAATTCGATCAGAACTTTTTAGGATTCGAACTCAAGTTCTGAATGGATTAAGTTCGTGTTCTGAGGTGCCACTGCATGCTATTAAATCCACAGAACCCTATAACAATCTCTTCACACATTCACAAAATATTTACAACAGGATGAGAAAGCAGTTATACCCCTCCGCCTTACTGCCCTTTGCCTTATCAAGGGGGACGCTAATCCCATTTCCGCTCCGCTAGTGGCACCTCTAAAGCTGCTGCGTGCCTGACTCTTTGTCATTGTCCTGACTGTAGTTGACTTCTTCCTTACCAAGTTGATTGCTGCATGAGGACTGTGAGGATTTTATGCTTCTTAAAAAAGTCCCTCAGTCCACTTTTGCAGGAGATATATACTGTAAATCGAACAGTGTATCAAGGATGTCGAATGTAGATTTCCGAATATTGTCAAAGTAACGTCCACTGTTCTTCATTCATATTTAGCTTTACCCTGAGTGCTGCAGAGGGTGGTCATCATCCCATAATGTGCTACTCCGTAAGCTAGTGCAAATTGCAAAAATGATTTTCTGCTTTTTCTCTGTTCTTCCAGCAGACAGCCTCTTCAATGGTACTTTAAAAGAAGAGCCTGCGTTTTTAAATTGCCATAGCATTAGAGAGAAATGTGGGTAGTTAAGGGCAGGCAAGCTGATTGTAATAGAGATTTAATTAAATTTACTGAGGTATCTATGTAGAAGCCATTAATAACCTCACAAAGTCTGCTATTAATTTGGAAGCACCAATGCGAAATGCCCTTTAAATAATTTTGTTCAGTCCATCTTTTAAAAATTCATCAAAAAAGGGCTCCAAAGCATTAAAAAAAAATCTGTAACAGCAAGCAAAATACCCATGAATGCAAAGCAAGCATGAACACCAATGATAGGTTTCAAAGCATTATTTATACTGCCTGATGTTCCTTTATCACTGTTGTCTGCAACTCAATTAATCATATCACTTTTTAAAAGTGACATTGATGCAATCTGACAAAGGAGAGGGTTGAGCAAGCACTGAGCACTTACCCAAACTGGTAATAGGTGTACAGATAAATTCATTTGTAAAATGCCAATATAAGACCTTAACCAAGAAAATACCTACTGAGACCAGTATTATTTTCAGTCTGAGGGGGGAATATGATTAACTGGTGTGATATGTTATTAAAATCAACCATACCAAATTCAGATGACAGATTGCAGATTTTCATCCCAAAAGTGTTACTTGAGTATTTTCCGAATCAAGTTAATCCAGTGACTAGCCTGATATCTAAAATTCTAGATAAAAATGACAGCTGTGCATCTTCTAAGTACCTATCTACAGGCAGACAGATATACCCACAGACAGATCTACACATTGTCTGGCTGTCGTCACAGGCAGTGTGGGGGTTAAACTGTTGTGCCTATAATCACAAGGTTGCTGGTTCAAACTCAGCCCCACATCAATAGGTGGCTGCCTTTTGTGGACAGCTTACTCCACAATGAGCAAGTTGAGGGAGGCATAAAAAAAGAAGACGATTTCCCCACAGGAGTCAATAAAAGTATCAATTTTTATTATACATAACGTTCTTGAGTATGGACTCAATTTCAGTTGTCTTAAGACATTTATGTACATTAATGTACTTATGAAATCAAATGGAATTTTCAATTACAGGCCAACACTGAATGTATGTGGGAACAGAGTAAACTGGTGAAGGGAACAGATTTAATAAAGTGTTTTCAAGGTCAGATCCAAGTTTCAGAACCAAAATATCAAGCCAGTAATTGTTTATTTCAGAAAAAAAACAAGCTTTACTTTAATGATTTCTTTTTCACTATATTTTCTGCTTACCCAGTCTGCAGAAAAGTAGGGTTTATATGTTTGATATATTAAGTTATTGTGCCAAATACCATAACAGTTTGAATGGACTAGTATTATATTGTCTTGGAACAATCACAGTGACCAAAAAATGAAATGTTGTGAAATGGAAAGATATTTGTCTGTGATACCTGCTGCCTGGGTCATTGGTTTGAATTATTGAATGGGTTTGAATTATTTAGTCTATACAATAAATTTCTTGATAAGAAAAGAAACACCTTACCACAAACAATAAGCACAATCTCTTTCCGGTGCTGGGTTTTCTACACATGGTGTTCTTTCCCCATTATTTGATATGATACCTTCACCCTGCCAGAAGATAGGGATTTTGTATTAATATTTTCAGTTCTTTGCAAGTGTTTGGGCTGCAATATAAAATCACTGAGTGTCTAGTCACAAAAGTTTTGTGTAATATGTATCTCCAAATGTAACATCAGTAGATATATTGAATATACTGCATACATAAGTGCAAAAAGTACAGGTAGTATCATAAATATATAAATATGTGCGGAAATCTGTAAAAGGAGAGATACAGTATTAATAAGTGGTTCATTAGTAATTTGGATGCTGACTGAACGTCCCATTATGCAGCATTTAGATGGTTGGAAACGCAGCCTGAGTGGAAGGAAACGTGTACTATGAAAATGCATGTATACAGGCACTTAAGTTCTATTAAAGATTCCCATTTTGACAAATGGAGGGATTTCAAAGCAACTAATTCTGAAGTGTAGCAAGACAAGTACCACAAAAAAAAAGCGAAAGGAAAGACTACAGTAAATGAGGTATTTAGGGAATAAAAAAAACAGGTACTTTGCCACAGGTGTGATTCAGGAGCTAATTAAACAATTAATACCCCATCTTACTAAGCATCATTTTAAACATGTTGGCTCAAGTTTTTTTGTTCATTTTGTTGGTTGCAGTGCTTTGAAGAACCCTCACTGAGAGGTCTATAAAATATGTTGCCACTGCTCATTGAACTGATTTACATGATAGGCGGAGGTCAGGTGAAACATAAGTGTATTTTTGTTAACACCGATCTCAGTGCAATGTGTGGGGGGTGGAGGGAGGATCCCAGCAGCACAGACAACAGGCGAGGGTGTAGCTGAAGTAATCTCTGCTCCATGCTTTCCACCCTATAGTTAGATGGAAAGGGATTCCAGCAGAAAGGTTTGAATCTTGAGGGACAACACTGCATTTGTATCTGGCTTTACCCGTGCTGTCTTTGGATTTTGTACCTGCCTTTACCCCGATGTCTTTGTTTGGATTTTGTACCTGCCTTTACCCCGATGTCTTTGTTTGGATTTTGTACCTGCCTTTACCCCGATGTCTTTGTTT
>JAODKF010000147.1:15663375-15682419 GCA_026779585.1 Mormyrus proboscirostris | reverse complement strand
AAACAATCGGGGAAATACACGTGGGAAATGAGGGGGCGTGGCACACGGGAGGATCGGACGGAGCGGATCATGACAGCTGTAACCATACAGAATAAAGAAAATTAATCTGGATACTAGATACCCACCTGGCCCTGAACCTAGATGTAGGCTCAACGCCTGGGGGGAGGACAAAAGATTGATCTTGTTGAAATTATTTTATCCATGCCAGCCATGCCTAGACGTATGAGACAGATGTTTACAGATGCAAGTGACCTTGTTAACTGGAACAAAAAGGTTTTTTTAGATCTCTTTCACAGACCCCCTATAGTCTACATCCTAGCCAGACACTTGGGCGTCATTAGGTCCGATCACTCGCCTAGCCCCGAGTATTTTAGCCCCAATGCCAATCTTCCTTCAAAAAAGAAAAATGTCAAGCCCCAGGTAAACTTGGCTTAGGACCTGATCTTTTCTGTAGCTAGAAACTCCTCTGGCCAGATTCTTAAGACCCTTAAAGATAAGGAGAAAATGGAGCATCAGAAAAGCCTGTGATGACCCCTCACAACATGCCTTTCATACACTTCTGTGATCTGGGACCAAGAAGCACTTGAAGCCTAATTTATAGAGAATAACACGAGTCATTATGAGTAGGACTTAATCACAACCAGTCACAAAGCAAGTCTGATTAATAATAAATCCTCAAACAATAATTGATTAGTCTAAGATCATTGCTAAATTTAACACAATAGACGATGGATACGATACAGTTGTTTCCAGCTGCATTGTTTGAAAAAAGACAGTTCAAGACGTTTCGAAAATATACCGAGGCATGTCAATGCTGTCGTGTTAGCAGGCATGAATGCCACTTTGCTGAAGTTTTCCCTCTAATTTTGCTGATCTATTTATATAGCCAGGTGTTTTAGGTGAATGCAGACCTCCCATGAACTGGAGGCACAAAACCCTGTTATTGCAGCTGCTGCCCTGTTGTGCTAATACATTATAAGAGGTTGGTTCTACTACAAAATGAGGATAATGCAGCACTTTAACATGGTTATGTAATGACATATATTAAGGTGTACAAAGCCTTTAAGTGCCCATTCTGACTTTTACCAAGAGCACACAGAACTTCCAGCAAGGCTGTGCCCTGGTCCTAGCCGTTCTTAATTATAGGCACTTGATGTCAAAGCCGGTTTGCTTTCATCCTGAATGACACCTTGTCCAGTGGTCTTGCTGGCTGAAGATATACACTATATTGGCAAAAGTATTGGAACACAACTCCGAATCATTGAATTCAGTTGTTCCAATCACTTCCGTAGCCACATGTATATAAAATCAAGCACCTAGGTATGCAGACTACTTACATTTGTGAAGAGTGTGTCGCTGTTAGGAGCTCAGTGAATTCAAGCGTGGTACTGTCATGGGATGCCACCTGTGCAATAAGTCCATTCGTGAAATTTCCTTGCCACTAAATATTCCACGGTCAAGTGTTAGTGGTATTTTAACAAAGTGGAAGCAATTGGGAACAACAGCTCAATAGCTACAGACTTCCAAACTTTGTGTGGCCTTCACATTAAGTCAAGAACAGTGCATAGAGAACCTCATGGAATGGGTTTCCACGGCCGAGCAACAGCATCCAAGCCTTACATCACCAAGTGCAATGCAAAGCATCAGATACAGCGGTGTAATGCACACCACCACCGGACTCCAGACCAGTGGAGATGTGTTCTCTGGTGTGGTGTGACGAATCATGCTTCTCTGTCTGGCGATTTGATGGATGAGCCTGGGTTTAGCGGTTGCCAGGAGAACAGAACTTGCCTGACTGCATTGTGCCAAGTATAAAGTTTGGTGGAGGGGGATTATGGTGTGGGGTTGTTTTTCAGGGGTTGGGCTTGGCCCCTTAGTTATAGGTAAAGGAACTCTTAATGTTGCAGCATTCAAAACCGTTTTAGACAATTTTATGCTTCCAGCTTTTTGGGAACATTTTGGGTATGACCCCTTCTTGATCCAACATGACTGTGCACCAGTACACAAAGCAAGGTCCATAAGGACATGGATGAGCGAGTCTGGGGTTGAGGATCTTGACTGGCCTGCACAGAGCCCTGACCTCAACCTGACAAAACACCTGTAAGAGCCAAGCAGGGTGCAAATCTTTTGAGTAATAATTTTTATTTAAAAATGTTAAAAATACAGTGGTACCTCAGAACTCGAACTTAATCCATTCAGAGCTCTGGGTTTTTCTTAATGGCTTCCAAAACGATACGTACCCCAACACTACCCCTGTCCTGCCCCTATCGTCCGCTCCTTCCGTGTGCCACGCCCCCTCATTAACCTCATGTGGAATCCCCGTCTGATGAGCTGTTTCTGGTTGTTGTCATTAGTCCTCTGTATTTAATCTGCGTTTCAGTTTGTTTCCCCAGTCCAGTCATTGTAACGTCATTGTGTTGTTCTGCCTGTTCTCAATTAAACCCCATTTTTCCCCATCGAGTCCTGTCCCTGCTTACCTGGTCCCTGCTCGGCAGATCGTGACAACCCCAAGCCATGCCCCAACACTAGACTATGCCATGTGGTCCATTGTTTATTTTTATTATTACTCTGTATTCGTTAATTTGTTCGTAAATCCCAAACTTTTAGGTTGTAACATTTGTACAACTAACAAAACGATATAAAGTACAGTGTATTACCTGATAAAGTATTTTTAATAAAAAAGCACTGTCACCAACAAACGATGCTATCACAGCGAATGTGAGGCTGAGACTGAAGCGTTATCCTTTGTTTCCGTTGAGAGACATGCCGCATGACTCATTTCCCCGCGCATACAAGTTAGGTCAGTGTTCACAGTTCGAATTCTGAGATTCAGATTGAGTTCCCGGTAATTTTTTTTCAAACTGGTTGGTTCACCTTTTAAGAAATTGAAGTTCCAATGAGTGGCATGGTGGTGCAGTGGTTAGCTCCCACTGGTTTCCTCCCAGCAAGAAGGTCCTGGGTTTGATGCCTGAGGTCAACCAGTGTGCCTTTCTGTGGGGAGTTTGCATGTTCACCCTGTGCATGTGTGGGTTTCCTCTGGATGCTCCAGTTTCCTCCCACAGTCCAAAGACATGCAGATTAGGCTAACTGGCTACTCTAAATTGTCCATAGGTGTGAATGCAAGTGTGTTTGTCTGTGGTGGACAGGCAATCTGCCCAGAGTGTACCCTGCTTCTCGCCCGAAGATGCTTTGGTTGGCTCCAGATTCCCCACGACCCAAATGGATAAAGTGCTATAGGTTCTAATGAGTTCAAGTACTGAGCTACCAATGTACTAGTTATTTAATTTCATCAGAATGTATCGATATTACTTTTGTTAAAATGCATAATTTAGTGATGTATAAATTCTAAAATTATTTTTGTATTTGAGCTTCTGGCAAATAATAATACGTCACTTTTAGCCGATTGGACGTGATTTAGTTTGAAGCCAGAGATGTAGGAAGCAACACGGGTTTTTGACAGAGTCTCAAGTCTTTGTGTTTTCGAGTAAAGATTTTTAAAAGATTATCTGGTCTCACTCGTGTTTCAAATACTGGTTGTCAAACTGGCTTCAAAACATCAGTCCAACATCAGTGCCTGACCTCACAAATGCTCTCCTGGAATAATGGTCAAAAGGTCCCATAAACACATTAAACCTGGTGGACGGCCTTCCCAGAAGACGTGAAGCTGCTACAGCTGCAAAGGGTGGGCCGACTCTATATTGAAGCCTGTGTATTAAAAATGGGATGTCATTAGAGCGTGTGTGTAAAAAGGCAGGTGTCCCGATACTTTTGGCAATATAGTGTATATCATTCATCAATTTTCCATAACTCTGTAACCAGTTGATGGTTGAGGGTAACCTGAAGTACATAATAGGAAACATGGCTTATGGAAAGCATAGTATTGGACACCCGGGACAGGATGCCAGTCACATGCATACATGCAGTCACATGTACACACACAGATTAGGTATCTATATATTTGCTGGGACACTCCATTCATTTCTATGGGCATAATCCTAATTCTAACTATGACAACCTTAACCCCTACCCACTCCTAACCTTAACCATAAGTAACCAAACAAAATGCAAAGCTTCTGACATTTTTAGTTTTTTGATTGCATTTACATATATTTTTTACAAGACTGAGTTTTCCACTTGTGGAGCCTGGAAACAGTGTCCCCACAAGACCAAAATAACAGGTTCGTAATATATACACAAGCAGACTCTCATAGTTTTAAAATCACCTTATGGGCAATGTAGAACTGCCAACTTGCATAAAAGCATGTCCCAGGATTGTGAGAGGTAATCAATACAATAAAGGGAGGTAACAGGGCTGCCCACTGACTGGGCCACGCCAGTCCAACAGCAAGCCACTCCAAATCATCATCAGCATCATAATCATCATCCTTATCTTCTTCTTCTTAAAGGTATTTAAAGAGGACTGAAGAATCCAGGGCAACAAATGTAATGTCACTATTCAGATGTCCTCTGCATTTCCAAAGGGTGTTACACTAAATCTTTATAAGAATAAAATTATCTCAACAGCAGCATTCTTCCTTAAACTTTATGTAAGCTTTCTTATCAGCCTAATTCCCCTTTTGCTTATTCTGACAAACTCTGAAAGTCACCCCTTTTCAATTCAGATCCTGACAGACATATCTGGTGGCCAGAGAATGAGTCACATCACAATACTGAGATGGGAATCGTCAAACATCACGAGGTAATTCTTAAATCAAAAGAAAAGTGTGCTGCTTCCCGAATAGCAAACCCCAAGAATGTAGCTATATTGAGCTACCAAAGCCATGAAATCTAAGTGCAAGAAGAGAATTTGAGCAGATCGTGTAAATGTGAAGACAAGACGTTTGTCTCCTTCATTAGTGCAGTTAAACTGTCACAGTACTTTTGGGAGCGTCCCACATTTTACATTTCTTTATGTCTCTCATCTCAGTGCTCTGGAAACAATTGCATAAATGCATCCAAGTAGCTTTTGAAACTGGCTTGATTCGACACAGATTCTTGTATCAATTTTTGTCATATATGCACCCAAATATACAATGATCTTAAGAGCATCTGAAGAGGCATCTAGCGGAAAATCAGTGCAAGATACAAAAGCTGAACAAGAGTCCTTAATGTAAAATTCATGCAAAATCCATTTTACCAATGAAAATGATTACAGTTCTCATACTTAAACATTTATCACGCAAGTCTGTAGTATCAACAGTGCTGCACAGTCCAGATATATGCATAGTGACCTTAGTGATTCAGTGTTAATAACCGAACTTCTGCTGCATTATATTTGCCATTGTATTTCTGATGTATTCCAAACAGTTTACTGCCTCGTGTAAATATTTGGATTGTGAAAAATAATTTTCTACAGTTTATATTTTCCCCGTGACACAGACCTGGATATCTCATTAGAAGATGGACGAACAGAATTACTTATTTTTAGAGAACTTTTATGTATACAATGCAGGAGGGTGGAATAGCATGGCTTCGAGATGCTGAGGATATGCAAGTAAAATTAGCCAGTTAAGAGTAAGTGTACCTTATTTACCCTGAGCTAATTCTAGTTATTAGCTTGTTCTTTAAAAATAATAGTTACATTTAAAAATGTTCAGACTAATGTTATACAGTCCAGAGAATTTTTTAAAAATCTAGGTACTCAGCCGTGGCAAAAGAATGAATTTGCATGTGATAACATGGCAGTTTGTCATCTTGTTGCTGAGCTTCTAACAGAACAGCTGGCTTTTATCATACATGCGCCATTACATGCGCTGTTGACAAGCCTGGGGTCTTTGAGATTTGCAGCATTGCATACGCCGTGGCATATTTCAGCATAGACCATAGGTTGCTAATGTGCCATTGATCAACTTTCTCCCCCTTTCTCACAAAGCAACACATCAACATCAGACCTGTCAACTGCTACTTCAAGCTTCCAGTTCTATGTTCTGCTGACTTGCACTAAAAACCCATAAAAACTTTGGTTTCCTACTTAGTTCTATAATAATTACAATTCCAATTGTAAATGGGGGAGGTAAAATGGCACGTTACTACAAGGTTTTTGCGTGCCTCTTTATGTTTACAGGCTTGTTCCTTCACAAAGACTTTGACTTGTCAAGTTGCTGATGCATAAACCAAATCTATGTCAGTGTTGCTGTACATGGGAGCATGTAGCAGTAATCTGCTTCCTGGGGTGGCCTGATGTTGGCCTCGCGAGCGGTCAACCCTTTGGCACAACAAATGTTGACCACCAATGGAATATGAACAAGTGCCTGTGCGAGAGGCAGTTCTTCAGTTAAAGAAGAAAAAAAAAAATCCGTTGCAGAAGGAATCTGTATTCTTTTTAGAAAGGAATCTTTACATCTGTAATCCAATGTGGAGCTGAATCTCAGCAGGAACTGGGTGGTTCCTGCCCTCATTAGCGGTGCTGGAATGCCCCAATTAATAACGTGCACCTGGATCTATTTGGGATAACAAGCCAGTCAAAGGGAGACCTGGCAGTCTGAATGTGGGGAAACAATGGGTGATTCTTGTTCTAAAAATTGTCTGGCAAGTTAATGTTGTGTAAATTATAATCTTCTTTAGACTGAATAGGGGGCCTTGCTCAGGGGTCAGTCTCTTAATCATCGTTTGTGACTGAAATACTCAGTGTTCAGTTTGGTTTGGAATTCAGTTGCTGGCCTTAATGTGTTGGATTTTATTTCTGGGATTTTTGTAAGGGGTATGCACATCTCCTCATTGGATTTGTTGTTCTCCGTGCTGGCGTTTTTGTTTCAATGTTTGCTCCTGTCTTGATTCCATATTGATCAAGCAGAATTTCACAACAGGTGTGTTTTGGGTGGCTGTCATTTTGTTTTAGGTGTGGTGTGATCAGTCATTTCTATATGTCAGCCCCATTTCCTGGCTCTTGTTCCTGCTTTTTCACCAGCGACCTGCACTGGCCTTCGATTCTCATACACCTTGTCCTGGATTCCTCGATCCAGTTGCAAGCTTTATGGTCTGTTGTTTTCCTGTTTTCTGCAGTGTGTCCACTGTGAAACTTAACTTGACATCATGGATGGAAGTCAATAAATAAATGTGTTATGTTTTAGCTATCTGTATTCCTTCTACTGCATAGGAAACAAGGCAGGTGTTTCTTGACCTACATTTTCATCAATTTCCTATAAAATGTCTATAATTCTGGATATTTTACGTTTCATTTGGTTTTCTTAAGATGCGGGTATAAGAATACATGAAATATAGCTACAGGCATTTTCCATCACATCTTTACATGTCATGAGTGCCATAGTGCAAGAACTTTTTTAATGCTGTTAAAATGATAATCTGATAACTATACTGAGTCATAAGAAGTAAACCGAGTAGCGGTATGAACCCTGTGATGCTAATGAACTGAGTTAGTCGAGCCCACAATGCCATCTGTGATTGGTTAGTGGTACAATGTCCCGTAACTGACAAAATAAGGGAAACCAAGTAAATGGGCCACGCAAAGCATATCAAAAGCATGCATTTCCATAAAGAATCGATTATCATACTGGTCCAGCTGTTTTTAGCTAGGAGTATCTCAGGTCTCACTGACTTTGAGAAAGGAGCCTGGGAATGAGGAACAAGAGATTTACTGAAGCCCTGCTTGATTTTTCACATGGAATTGTACCTGGGCTGATGATGGTATTAAAGATATAATCTGCTGGGGTTATCTTCGGGTGAAAGTATATATCCCAGGACTCACTGACTTTCTAAGTCCGTGGCAGCCCGAAACAAACTTTGACTAGACTTTTAAAAAGATCATTTAAAAAAATGTAGATGTATTCAATAAAGTAATAAAAAAATTAAAATACAACATGGAGACATATCCTAAGGGCCATTCTTATCCTTTCACGGCAAACCACTCACTATGTGTGACAGAGTGTCACGTCGTGCCTGCCATGGCCCCCTGACCCTCCTGTCTCCTCCCGTATTTGGCCCTGATGAGCCATGCCTGCTGCTTGTTGCCCCTCATTAGTCTTTGAATTTAAGTACCTGTTTGTCTTGTCAACCCCAGTCGTGTCATTGACATTGAACCATCCTGTTGCTTGTGCCCTTCCTTATTCCGGTCCTCCCGTTTTTGATCCCTCACGGTCAATAAAACCTCTATTTGTTTCACCTTTGGGTCATTCTTCCCGCGTGTTGTGACACAGAGGCAACATTGACTAGGTACCAGCAGTGAACTTGGGACATAGCAGCCAGCCAGAACCACAGATGTCAAGAGAGGAAAGCAAAAAAAAACGACTCTTCAGAGAGACGCCGCCGCCGCACATCCAGGAATAAAATAAGTCGATCAACAATTTGCCTTTTAAACACATTCACTTATGTGCAATCAAATGAAATCTGGTGTAATAGCAATCACAACAGGCACAGTGCCGTGATGTGAAGATCACAGCAAAGAGAGAATTGTAATCGCTTAATGTTGCCATTACACAATGCAAATAATATAACAAACAATGTATAATAATAACTGATGAATGATAAGTGTGAAACATACACCTGTCCTTGAACGAATACATCGAAATATTTCTTCCACACTTTTTCCTCCACAGTTTTTGTGCTCAACCAGAAATAAAGAAATTGAACCTCCAGACTTTCAGTCACTTTCTTTTGCTTCATTGTTACCCACAATGTTCTGATTTGAAAAGCCAGGCAATTAACAATATCCTCATTAATGAAAGTGTCTATGGGTCCCATCCAGTAATATCCATATTCTCTTAATATTTTTTGCTTTTAATTTGTTTTTATATATAATGTTTATGTATTATGTTCTTATAATGTTATTTCACATAGCTATAAGCAATGTACATGATTGGTGTGATATTAAAGCCCTGCTTGACTTAATTTACTTTAACATGCTTGGGGTACCCTATTACTTTCACTGACAATGCACCAAGATGGCGCAATTGTGCAACAAATTTCAACTGTCCTATCAATTAGACTTTAAGAGTACACTTCCCAGAGGATAAACCATCATCAAGATCAACAACGTATTTGTTTGGTGGTCAAAGTTTCTCCTCCAAATAGCAAGTCAAAACTGCAGAAAGGGCAATTAGGGGTAGGAACGTTATTTTACTTTCTTATTTAATTTCTGATAGCTTGTCGGACAGAGTGATGTTGCAATTTGTTAGCCCAACAGGAAAACTTGATCATCTTGGCATGTCAGGCTAGCAATTCTGCTAGCCCTGTATCCGAGAACTGTAGTATCTGTGATGGTCTGAGATGCAAAGCAAAAACCAGGTGCCTGATATTGTTTATCTACGGTATTCGCAGACAGTTTCACCAGCTATTATTCAGAGCTTCACAGAGAGAGATACTGTGGTTAGGTTGCAGTATATGAATGCATAATTATAAAATGAACTTGTGAAGGAGAGTAATGGAAAAAAGAACATATGGTCAGATGAGCCATATTTTACATTGTTCTGTGCTGCTAGACAAGTATGTGTGTGACAATAAATGGGTCTGTTGTGGAAACAGAGAGCCCATTAAACACCTTGCTGTTGGTTTTCCCTTTATTTTCATAGTTAATAGTACCTTCTTATTAACACTATGCACTATGTGGAAAAAAGATACCACAGGTAGCTTATTTGAGACGCTGACCCGCGTCTAGACTTTGTGGCAGCGTGGATCCCCGTCCTCAGCAGTTCAGCCTGCCCCACTGCCTGGCACTAGTGCATCTCTTAATGGTTTCCCATTAAATTCCTTTCATTCTTTTCTGTGGTGAAAGTCAGAAGGATTTTTCCTTTCAGTAATAAACAGACAAACTGCAGGTTTATAGGAAACGAGGACTAAACCATTATAAGTCTTCTTTGGAGAAAAAACTATTTACGATACTAGGTCTGAGATGGTGCTTGTGATGGATAAGACATATTGCTTTTTGCTATTATTGGCTTATTTGTTATTCTTAAATGTGCTGCTGGGGAGAAATATACATTCCTTCCTTCTTTATAAATTGAATTATTGAATGACAGTTTTCATTTTTACTTGACGCTCAGGAAAATTGAAGAAACAATTTGTTCCGATACCGTAACCAAAATAACAAATGTTGCGAATGTAAAACTTTCAGGACTTAAAGTAGTATTTAAAGTGTTATAGTATGGTGATATTCAGAAGTATTTGCAAATGAATGGTTCAGTCAGTTTTTTTCCTGTAAATGACATAATAGGAGGATGAAATATGTCCGATGGAACCTTTTCCCTACCATGTATTCCTGGGTGTCCCTGTCTTCCTAATGCTTTCTTTCTGTAAAAATCCTTCACAAAGGTCATCAGATGTATTGAACGGAAGAAAAAATGGAACCGTGTGAATAACGAAGATAATAAACGTGAGTCATAAATATGAGTTTTAAAATGCCTTGGCCAGATTGTAAAGGCTTTAATTTTTCTGTCTGAAAGGGGCATGTAAAAAGTCAGCTTTGAAGTAAATTGGGTGCTGAATGATTTAACATGTATATCATTTCCATATTCCATTGTGCTTGTTTGATGTTACAGTAGCAGTTTCCTTTCTGGTATTTTAACAGGGGTATATGCAGGAGTAGGCGCACAGGGGCACTGGCCAGCTGAAAGCTGATTGGTCCCCAGAGCGCACCCACCGCTGTCACTCACTGATTCAAACCAAGTTGGCCCCTCTGTATGAGTTATGGCCAATCTAATGCTCCCTACCTTAAAAACAAATCCTAGAATTTCATGCTGCTGCTCATGATGATTAGGTTTGGAGTCTAAGGGGACCTCACCACTCCAACATGGGGGCTAAAGGTTCCAAGCTAACATGCGTGTCAGCTAGGGCATCTGTTCCCAGCCACTAAAATGCCTAATAAGGGCGTGTCTGCGCATTAGGAGCTCCAGCGGAAGGTTTTACAGCGATCCTCCCACCTCTGTATAGCTGAATAATAACATTTTAACAGGCAAGTACAGCAGAATGTTACTGCCTCTCCGCTGCTGCTTCTGCTAGCAAAGCAATGTCGTAAGTTCCAGCACCTTAAATGGCATAGAAAAGTGTCATCTGGAATAAATGTGTCAAATGTCCAGGCTTTTCCTGTTCACTTACCACTGATTTGCTGCCAATGTTTATTCAAAAGAGCAGCAACAGCTACATTAGAGGCATTTTTGTCCAAAGACTTGTGTTGTTGCCGCTGTTGTCTCTCTCTTGCTGTGTTTACATTTTCCCGACAGGCCTTTTATATGCAGTGTGTGTCAGCGAATGTTGCAAGAAGTATCTACAATCTCCTCATCCTCGTCTCCACTGCTCACAGCAAAAAGTTCTTTAATGTTAATTACACAAATACAAATATTTCAGTCTGCAACAGAAAACAGTATTTTAAAAATGATTCTGCATGGACAAATAAACAGACGTTCATTACATTTTAAAATCAGTGTCTGAATCGGGGACTTCAGTAACCTATTTTTAAAAATACATCAAAGTTCATGTTAAAAACAAATTTAATTGGGGATATTGAATATAGATGAAAAAATGTTCTTTGTTTTCTTTGCTGTCTAAATATACAAATGTAAGGACACAAACACAATTTTTTTTTTGATATTATTTTGATATTTGGTATTTATTCATGTTTATTCCAGTGTGCTAATTAGACCTTCATTAATATTTATAAATATTAAGAGTTCATTGACAAGCAGAAACAAAAAATGATAGGGGGCAGATTAAAGCCAACTCAAAAGATGAAATCTGCACGATGAGTGATGTTGCTCTGCTCCAGAGTCACTTTCCATCTATGTCCTTAGGTGAGTGATGTTGCTCTGCTCCAGAGTCACTTTCCATCTATGTCCTTAGGTGAAAGCTCTATAATTATTTTGAAAACCAATTCAAAGAAACACTTATTCTTAAGCAAATTACACTGTCGTTGCAGAGGGGCTGAATGACTCAGCATTGTGTGCTTGCAGGTAAGGTTTTTGTTCTTGTAGAAAACATCCGTAATCCGATGAAATCCGTAATGCTATGAATCCATCGTTGATTCTCGCATCTCCATTTTTAACCATTCTGATTTGGTTCTGGGTTAAATTCTATGCTATTTCGGTTCTTACTTATGGTGCATCACAAAAAAAAAATATATATATATATATGTTTAATGTTAATGTTTACACAATTAAATATACACAAGAAATGCAGCCTCATCAAGTAGTGGACTAGAAAAATGAGTAACCTTTTGCACAATTTGCTTTTTCAGTAGCATTTCATTGTCACTAAGAGTAACTGATAGCTGTTTGAGATTCGTCACATAGCCATAGAGAGAAAATTTTATTTTCTAAAAGAACAACCTTTAGAGCATTTGTCTGAATACTTTAATAAACACTGGTAAATATAGCTGGTCTCTGGAAGACCCTTACAAAACTGCTACACCAATATTATTAATGCATATTCTGTTGGCAAGCTTCTTTTTCTTGGCCTTGCCAAACCTTACTAAACTTTAGTCATATTTATGCATCCAAAAGTCAGGCAACAGGAACAGCACAGTTGGGTATATGGGCAGGTATTATGCTGGTATTCTGTTTTATGTAATGAATGAACGTGTTAAGTTACATAAATGCCAGTCAGCCTTTATAAGGTGTAAGGCGAAAACTAATGTACATTAACTGGTCCTTCTGGGGTGTACAATGTATTATCTTTGTCGAAAAAGGTGGCACAAAAATGAATTGATTATCACACTCTGAATAAAGGCAGGAACAAGGTCCCTCTCCATTAATTGATATCAAAGTACCCATTATATTTGATATCCAATCATTAGTTCGCATTGATAAATTCCCTCTGCAATAGATAGCTTTTGTGACATTAAAGAGACTTTTTGAACCTGTGAAGTCTTTCTTTTATCACCCCTTATCTCCTTTCACACCACTTGTATAATTCTGACTCCACTCATTGATTTTTATTCAGAACTGTAATACACCCTTTGTCTGTTATATCCACATTGGAAAAAGCATGAAAGGAGTAAGTCAGATATCGTCAGTGTAATTATTATCTATATTCTGAAGAGCAGCTGTGAGATCATGATTCATCATGGAACCGGTTAGCAGTTATAGCTGGAAACAATAATTACTGTCTGTGATTGTAGGGCCAGAAAACGAGGGCTCGATTGAGTCTGGGGTATAATAGCACTATGAAATTAGAACTGATATTATAACTCTCAAACACTTCTCTTTATTAAAACTCTTCATTATTATTAACTTTTAAAGAGCTCTTTCCACGTGCCTTTTTTATTCTTGATAAAACAACAGTGATGATGACCCCATGCTTCAGTGGTTCAGTGTGGACCAAGGATTTTAGCAAAGATCGGAATGGGGGTGGCTGGGGGGGGGGGGGCGTGATAAGCCTATTCTGGCTATCATTCTGGCTCCTGCCACCTTTGCCAGATGGCTCCGCACACTGAGACGGCCAAGTGCCGAGCTGCCTCCACCATCTGTACATGACACTTGTCAGTTTTATGGATGCACACTTTCATTTCTCAGTCAATTTACATATAAATGATTTTCTTGTCTTATAGACAGGGTTAATGAGCTCGGCTGGGATACTTTAGTGGCATGAATGGTCTAATATAGCCCTCTGCTTCCCAGTGCACACAGTTAACTATGTTATACAGTTCTCTATTTGTGTTGCTAGTGCGGCAAATCTAAATGGTAAGGCAAAGCAAACATACTTCAGCCCAGCTCAGCTTTTGGGATAGGTGACGTGAGCATGAATGTGCTGCTTGTTGTAAAGCTTATCAGATGTTCTAGTGCAGTGTCCCTAATTTTTGAGATGTTTGGCATCAGAGCTATTCTGTGACTATAGAAGTAGTGTACTAATCTCACAGATTCCATGGTATGAAAACTCACCTGTAAGAGTTTGCATGTTTGCATTTATTTCCCCTTGACATTACAGCCTCCTCCTGTAATCCATGACATGTGCTCAAGATGAACTGGTAATTCTGAATTTCCTTTAGCATGTGGACTGTCTGTTTGCCTTGTGACTAACTTCCACTCATTTGTGGTGCAACCTGCTCTGAGACCAAGGCTTCCTGGAACAGACGTAATGTCACGGTAGTTCTAATGGGATACGTGGCTATTGCAGATGGATGGATGGATGGATAGACATGGTTATGTAAACGTTCTTTCAAAAGACAAGAGGAAAATATGGAATGGATGGAGGGCATGGAATCTTTACAGTTTTCCTCTGTTTATATTTTTTGATAGTAGGTAGTGCAATAGTAGTCAAAAACACTCAAATGTGTGTGACAAATGACCTTGTAGAACCCATACACACTCAGAGGTAATAAATTTTTGAATTGAATGTCAGTAAAAATTTACTATGATGACTGGACTTCAAAGTTTCTACAGAATGATCCTATATAAGTTATGGCAATAGGCATATTTTGAGTGTGGCAATTTCATCTAGTGCAGGAGCCTTGTAATAAAAGATAATAAAAAATAATAATATTTTAAAACAGGGCTTCCGTTCTTTTTTTTCTTTTTTTTTTTTGATAAATGGAAAAATATTCTTCCAAAATATATGTCTTGTGCTCCCAAGGACAGAACATTCTATTACAGTGCACTTTTCACTGGTATCAGAAAATGGAGAAAGCTACCGTCTAATTCGTGGGTGGCTGGTAGAGACAGGTAACATAAAGGCTGCTAGAGCCCATCTGAGGAGAAGCCTTGCTGATATATACTTCAGCAAGGAGCCTGCACTGTAGAATATGCTCCCATAGCTGAACAAGGCATCGAATCTCAGGGAACTTGTGTAAGTTTTAAACCTTCCCATTATATCTAAGCTGTTTAAGTCAAGGTTTGTAAAGGCACTAAACATTTTTCTACTTGCCACTTTTCAACATTTAGTGCAATTTTCTGACATTTAGCTAGAAGTCAAGGGTGTTGTGGATCATTTTCAATAGACTAAGTGTTATTTTCAAAATTGTTTATCACATATAAATATAAATGGTATGTCTATATATAAATATTAAACGTAAATGCTAAATATAAATGGTAAAAGTTAAATGTAAATATGAATGTTAAAAGTTAAATGTAAATTTGAATGTTAAATATAGAGTCTAAATGTCGAGAACATATGCAAATTTGCCATGTTAATCTGCATAAAAATGGGCGGTAACAACATTAATTTTCCCCACCATGCGTCAGTTGATGGCGGCAGTTCGTAAGATGCTTTATTCTACTTTAATGTTGTGCAGATGTATTCGCTTCCTGCTACCCTGCAATGGATAAGCAGTTATGGAGGATGGATGGATAGATGGATGGGTAGATTGATGGATGGAAAAGCCAAACATTGCAAGCTAAAGGCTGTGGATTTCATGGTACTCATGGCCAGTGGTGACCTCTACGAATGTTTGTACTTGCCGTGTGAAATGCTATCCCCAAGTGCACACACACCCCACTAGCCGCAGCGAGGTGCTTAATCACTCTGCATTACATGCAGACCATTGGCAAGCATTCGCTGATTTCCTTTTAAATACATATGCGTTTTTAGAGATTTTGTTAATTCTACTAATAGCTGATCATATTCAAGCAAACAGTGATCATTAAGAATTACACCTTATGATGAAAGCTTGTACAGTCCTGTCACTGACAGGAAAAACCAGAGCATCCATATTACACAGGGGTCTTAGTTACCTCCATTTACCATTTTATAAAAGGCTGTTTCCACCCTCATTTGCCTAATCATGCTTGGTTAGGCATCTTATTCTCTATTATTATCATTTAATTAATAGGCCCATTCCTTCCTGCCTGTGATCCTCACTTATTTGAAACGGGTCTTAAGCCGAAATAGAAGTTTATTAGGAAAAAATGTATTCTCAACAGACTCAAAACACCCCTGCATTATTTCTGGCAATTAAGTAATAAGCAAGCTGAGCTGAACGGACTTAGCAGATATGAGGTTGTGCATGTTTCCGCACTGTTTTACATAATTGATTTATTGTAATTTTAAAGCGTGAGTCCAAAGGTGCATACACAAAAATGTACCTGGAGAATATACAGTATGTTTGTGTAAACAAATAAATGCATTACAACTATTCTTAAAATTGTGCTGTTGTCTACGAATCCATTATTTACCATTCCGTCTTTTAAAGAAATATTCAAATAAAAAGGGCTTGTCCAGTGCAGCCCCCCCTCATTAATTAACTAAAATAGGGCCAAAAATGCATCTGTCAATGCTAATAAATTTGCTTAAAGAATTTAAAATTGTTTACATCATGTTTCAATCCAATTAAAAGAAGTTTATTGTAAAGTTTATTGCTTTAAAGTTTATTGTAAAGTTATGATCTAAAAAATGGCTTTCGTCAGCTGTCAGCTTGCTGAAAATCGGATAACGTTTTTGAAAACAGCCAACAATAGGTCATTCACCCCTACAGATCAGAAGATAATGAAGGAAATGCCTAAATATAAAACTGTTTACTGTCATCTCAAATACTAGAAATCTACAAGCCACTAGAACAGAGGCACAGCTTTGTATCGCACAATAATAAGGTTACACAATAATAAGGACAGGTTATAAAAATGAAAAGGGAGCACCAAGACAATTATATTTGCATAAGAACACCAGCATTCACGATTGTTTACTCATTAGTAGCTGTTTGCTTTTATCATATTTTGACCTGTTGTGGGTACAGGTTATTCCAGATAAGTGCTGTTTTCTTTAATACATGAAGGGACATGAATAGAGATGTAGCCTTATAAGCAATCAACCGTTCCAATGAAAGAATCGAAGAACCGCTAACTGCAAAAAATAAAGCAAATGAAAAAATAAATGAACGTAGATGAAACCATGAATGTCACACTTACTGGGAGCTCCCTCATCTGTATCTGGCTTGTCTGCTAAACAACTGAGAAGCTTCTGCCTAAGAAGTCCAATTAGCTATTGAGGCAGCTGTTTGTTGTGAATCTGGGAGGCATGCTGCAGAGCCGGGTCCCACATCCGTGCTGCCAGTTAACATTCTTCTGGCTTTCATGGTCTTAGACTGAGCACTACAGATATAGATTATTAGCTTTTAAGCTGCTTACAATAAGTTTATATTTTATCGTATGTATTATATTTATTCTAAAAAAATCCCTTTTTCGTGCATAGAAAATTATTTAGTTGTTTTCTTTTACACGATAAATGATTCTTGGGTCAAGACATGCAGCTATAATGTGCAAAATTTGTCAGTCTCTACATTAAAAGCAAATCCCATGATTTCAGGCGAAATGCAACTTATCTTGGTTAATTAGTGTGTGAGGTAAAGCAAAAAATAGTAATGAAAAGGCACAAATAAGAATAGGAATATAACATTAACAATATTATTGGCATTCAGTTAAATCATTTAGCAGTAAAAAGTATTTGGGCCCCACTAAGAATTGGAATCGGTTAGTCAGCCTCTCTAAGAGCATTTGATACTTTAATTGAGGGGATATGAATGATGTAGTAGTACCCACTCACTTAATGCATTAATTAACGAGTAACTAAGCGCTTGTTAAGTACTGATCCCATGTTCATTTGTCATTAATCAGCCATGACAATTCATGTATTTCATGAGGAAATCTATATTAGTTCATGATTTGTTTTGAGTAGTAAATGAGTTAAGTAATTTTTTCCTCCTCAAGTGGTCTTACCCTTATTAAGTAATTAGTGAACTGTTAACTAATGTAGAGGCTGAATGGAATACATGAATTATCATGATTTATTAATGATGACCAAGAATGGGATCAGTACAGTAAGTAACTAAAATTTAGCTAGTGATTAATTAATGCATTAAGTAAGCATGTGTTATTACATTTGTGTCTAAAATGTGACGGGACTTTTTTTTTTTTGGTCTTTCAGCTCTCGGTGGCTTGTCTGTCCAGTGCTGTTCCTATAGAGCAGCTAGCTGATCAAATCCATATATCTGACCTAAATTATTGGCCAAAAGGGATACATATGAGCAAAAAATACATAAATAATACTGCTCAAGGTTTTATACATGTGTGTTTGCATTTCTGATACAGTTACCTCACCCAAGTACAACCATCCCTATTGTGAAGCAGGCTGGTGACAGCATTATTTAAAGAGAATTTCCTGTTAGAGGGCAAAAAGAAAGAAGCTTGGTTTTGTCTCTAAAGTACCCAAAACTGGGGTGCAGCCGTTCACCTTTTTGGTACAAGAGTGACTTCAAACATACTGCCACACTGACAAAGAACTACAGATAAAGAGATTAGTCAGAAAACTACAGAGGTCACAGTTCACCAGCAGTTCCATTCTAACTTGGCAGACCGTGAATAGTTTGCTAAAAGATAGATGTTGTGCAAAAGTTGGTAGGAATCTAACCAAAAAGAGTTAGAAACGTGTTTCTGGCACATGCTGTGTTATTTGGCATATGCCAGGACCAAAGTGAACACAGGTTTCATGCCAATTCAGGGAGCAGTTCCTGAGATGACAGCTGTCACTGTCAACCTTTTCAGCACCAGTGTGTTACAACAGGATGTCACTCTAAAGTCATGGAACTTCATCAAGCATGAGTGAAAGGATTGCAGTATTTAGGCTACAGCAGTCTGTCTTTGAAAGGTGCAATTGCTTTATGGCAACTTGTGGTCTTTATGTCCCACGGATTACACAGTCTTCTAAAGTCAATTGGCTATCCACGATAGAATCAGCCCTATTAGTTTGTGCATAGTTTAGGCATCTTTTTGTTTATGGATTTTGTAGTCTGGCTTTTACTTGTCTGTGTAAATGTGTAATGTGCAGCGCAGAGGCTGCCCATACATTCTGCCGAACACAGTACACTTAGCCAAACAATGATGCTAATGCTGTAAGTTTTTATTTTACTTTATTTTATTTTATTTTAAGTCTTCCTGTTTTTGTCGCATGTCAAATAATTTTGCCTCCCTCATGTAGTTGCGCGCATTGCATAGATATATGAAATTAGAACATTTACTTAACAAATTAATACACAGAACTCCATCCATCCATCCATCCATTATCTCCCGCTTATCCGAGGTCGGGTCGTGGGGGCAGTAGTCTCAGGAGGGAAACCCAGACTTCCCTCTCCCCGGCCACTTCATCCAGCTCCTCTGGGGGAATCCCGAGGCGTTC
>JAODKF010000147.1:15646061-15661162 GCA_026779585.1 Mormyrus proboscirostris | reverse complement strand
GGGTTAAATGCAGAGGACACATTTCGTTGTTGCGCACTGTGTGCTGTGCTGTGATGTGTTAACAATGACCACTGATCACCAAATTCTAAATAATCTGTGGGGTATGTTGTGTCTGTCTCTGGTCCGGCACCCTTTGGAAAATCGTAGAATCCCTTTACTTTTAAATCGGTTCTTATTCAAGTGAAGTCAATGCTGATACTGTAAATAATTGAACACACCACCTGCATTTTTAAATAAGATCTCGATCAAGCTCTAAAAATTTGCTCTCCCGTAGTCATACTGTGGATGGTAGCTCAGGAGATACATATAAGCCATTATTAACATGTAGTGAAATTAAAGCTAAATTTATTCAGACGAAAAGTATTGAATTACAGAAATTATAAAAGATTACTGTGCATGCTGTTATTACAATATGTTATGAATAAATTCAAACTGGCCCACGTATATTAACTTACTGGTTTAAATTTCCTATCTCTTTCTATGCAAATGAATTTTAAAAATATGCTTCAGTGCCACTTACTGAGGACAAGATACCCTGCAGGACTGCATTTAATATTTTATGCACGGTCATAGCAGTAATTACTTTAGATTTCATTCATCACACTTAAAGGATCAGTTTGACCCTAGTGAAAGCAATAATATCAGAGATATGGTTTCATGACAGGCTATTGTTATGACATTAATATTGATAGGTTTTTATTTGCATTTCTTCATTTAAAAATTCCTGGGTGTTCTTTGTTTTTTCTGGATGGATAAATGACTGAGTGCTCGCTAGTTATTTGACCTGACTGATTAACAATGTATATTTTCACCTTGACTGATACTTTGGTGTAGTTTGCTACGATGACTGCTCCATCGCATCAGCCCCTGCTCATGCATTTTGCCCTATTTGTGAGCAAAAGAAATTGATATTGAATGCATGATTTGTAATTGGTTTAATTTAGTCTGGGGGAAAAACAACTTCTGAGTGATTTGTGAATATATGTTACTATTATGTGACTTAATTTTCATTTTTCACTGCCACAGATATATGGCAGGCGGATAGTGTAATTTTAGTTTTGTTAAATGACAAATGCAATAAAAAACACTGTATTTTTATAAATGCGTATTACCTTGCATCACAGGAGGGGCATTGAAGGGTTGTACCATAGAAGTTTTAGGTACAGTGAAAATGAATTTACTTTTTTTTCACTCTTCTGGGGTCACTGCAAGATGAAATCATGCGACAAAAGTACTTAAAATTTTGTTTTACTGTTTATTTTAATCTTTACATGTTAAGAACAGTACACATTTTAGTCACTAACCTTTGTACCAGAGTTAGTATGTTTCCAGGCACTCTGTCAGGGGTGGGGGGGCACTGGCCTGAGCTGAAAGCTGATTGGCCGCTGGAGGGTCCCCTCTCCTGTAACTCACCGATTGGCCCTCTGTATGAATTACAGTTTGGCCCCTCTTGTTCCCCCCACCTTAAAAGAAGTCCTTCTATCACCCCTGCACCCTTTATTCCTTTAAAATATCACTATAACTCAGAATGTATTCACTGGTGAGACTTCTAAGCACTTATGTAAGTCGCTCTGACTAAGGGTGTCTACCAATTGGTGTAAATGCAAATATATTTGTGTTTCCGACAGGTATACTCTCATGCCAGATTTACTATGAAGTGAGCCTTATTGGAAGACTGTAGAGAAACAGATTTGGTAATGTAGTTCTGTGACCAATGTCACATCATGCCATGTGATTTTCCTTCATGCATTCAAGTTTTTGTGCAGAGCCGGCAAAGTCAGCATTTTAAGGTGGAATGATATTGATCCCAAGTGTGTAAGTTGCTTTTCCCAGCGTGCAATTTTGGCTTGAATTAAATGTCAATACACCAGTTGACTCTTCCATGGGAGTCCCTGAATACCACCCCATTTTATGTCCGTCAAGTGCTAAATTTATTGCTGTATCACAGGGTCGCTCCCTTGGAAAGACGCCTGTGATTTATTTAGGCAGTGTCTCGGCCAAGATCAAGACCACCTTGAACAGGATGCTTGCACTTAATCTTCATTTTTTTTATTCTCTACCCAGCATGACCCACTCTTCTTCTTGATTGTTATGTGAACGTCATCCACCAGGCACAGGAGGCACTGCTGCAGAAAGACCCCCGGAGGGATGTTGTCTATTTGGGATAAGCAGCAGGGAGTAGGCCAAGGGGGTGACAAGGTCTGGGTCCGGAGGGCATAGGTGCGGGTCGTAGAGGAGCGTGGCTTGAGGGCACGCGTGGCTCAAGAGTTTGGAGTCAAATTAGGGGGCATTTTATCCCCTGAGGGGTTGGTCACAGATTCTACAATATTTTGCCAGCCACCAGGCTGCAGATTCCACTGGGCAGTAGTCCTCCAATCTATTACGAATGAAAAATCACAAGTGGGTCGCTCACAGTTTACTCTCCTACAAGGCGGGTCTTTAAGTCCTGCTGGGGGACACTGTCTTAGCCGGTTTCTGTGGCGATCAGAGGCCACTGGCTGTGTGCTGGCGGCGAGAAGTTCATTACCTCACTGCAGGGCAATGAACCGGGAGCCAAGCGGAGCTCATTTGATTTGTGTTCCGCGCGCCTCGTCTTCTCGTAAGAAGACCAGTGAAGATTAATGTTAGCCGGCGTTTCGCGGAAGGTCCTCAACATTGCGCATTAGCTTCACAACCGAGGCCAAGTCGTCCACCAAAAGCAGTACAGGTGAGACACGATCGGGGCGAAAGAGAAGAACTTAACTAAAGCTATATCAACTCAGAGGAATGCTAGGAGTGATAAATCAGATCCTGAGGGTGTGCTTTGGTGCAGTAGGGGGACGAGCTGGCATATTAAAAAGGCCTGGAGGATCCATGTTATGAAAAACTGAGGTTATTTGTTTTCAGATTTTTATCACTCAGATAAGCAGTTTTCTAACATTCCAAGCACAATGTGTGCCAGGAAAACTGCCAGCCCACTTATGATGGGTCCTCCATAATGAACTATATATCCATATGCCATAACTGCTTGTCTAGTGCAGGGTCACTCGATGTGTGTGTGTGTGTGTGTGTGTGTGTGTGTGTGTGTGTGTGTGTGAATATATCAAAAATGAATAATGAAGCTCCATCATCTGTTGCCTGACAGCAACAGAACCATATAATCTATCCGTTAATCTTCCATTACAGCTTATCGAATGCAGGTCATGCTAAGTGTAGGGGTTTGAGGCGCGGAGCACTCTGGACAGGATTCCAGCCCATCACAGGGTGCACTCATGCAGTACACACCAAGGGCATTTCGTGGACAACAAAGGCCACAGGCTACTGGCCTTTTGGGTATAAACATGCAGAGAACATAGAAGCCCCACAGGCACAGATTTAGGGAATATAACAAACCCACAATCCTGTAGCTGTGAGGCCAGAACACTGCAAAGCTCTACAGACCTAGATGTGTGCCATACCATCTTGTCATATTGTCACACTGTATATACATTTAATTTAATTCTTTACCTTACCTCTCAATTTCTGCACTTTATTAGTAAATGAACAGCTCAAATGTATTTCAGAGCTCATTCTTGCTCTTAGTGGGTTGTTATAAGATCTGCTTTTGAGGCCCTTAGATCATTAATGAAATGTGAATGTGATTACTGTTACCACTGCGTCCATTGCTGCTTTTAGGTGGCCCTGTAATCAGCCACGCGAGGTCCCATGAATGTCAGAATGGCTGATTTCAATAAGAATTATAAATGCTAGAACAGGTACATCAGTCACTACCACTAATAGATTATTTGTATGAAAGATGCTATTTATATAACAACATACGTGGGCCATGCCATATAGCACATAGGGAGCTGCAGGAAATTCCAGAATTAAGTCGCCAGTAAAAATAATTACATGGATGGAAATTTTCCTTCTCGGCTGATGTAGATCAGGTTAAGTTTTATATGCCATTCATTATAAAAATGTCGTAGCGCTCAGCTTCCCCATACCCAGGACTACTGCTCGAATCATAGGCCGCTGTGCACTGCCTGCGAGCGGGTAATAAATTTCTTTGTTCTTTTACCGCCATGGAAGGGGGGGGGGGAGATAATCGAGCGGGACTTCCCGGCTGTCAGCGCCCCCCCGCTGCTTCAAGAAGCCCAAGCAGTCACCTGTGAGTCGGTAGCTGGCACTGGGGGCCGCATTCCGCCTCCGCTTTCAGGCCTCCTACGTGCTTCCGGTCGCGGCGTGAAAAAAATAAATGAGCCGGGGCGGGTGGGGCTGAGATCTGGAGGAGTGTGTGTGAGTTTGCCCCCCCGTCCCGCTTCCTGGCAGATAGCAGGTAGTACAGCAGAGGAGAGAGGCTGAAAAGGAGGAGGAAAAGATTTACTAAAGAAAAGATGGTGCCACTGTAAAACTAGTGGCCCTATCAGTTCAGTTATTATTCTGTATGGAAATCTGTGCTGTACTAACTATGTACACCACTCAGTCTGTACTATACCATTAAGCTTTCAATATCAGCATTTTGCTTCTTTGTGGGTTAGTGGTACCATCATTTCTACTGGGCGATCTCAAATTCAAGTGCTTCAGGGGGCTGATTAAGTGGCCCCCACTCAGACCCCAAACATTGCTGAGCTGTATATATGTGTGTTTATGTCTAAAAGGAGAGTGAGACGGGAAATGTGAAAGGAAGCATTCCAGCGTAAATATACTCATGCTTGTGCAAATGGCAAATGAAGCGTCATTTCATCTCATTTTTCCATTTCAGTGATTCCATTAATTTAATTTTATTTTCATTTCATTTCAATATTTTCGGAGCACATCTTGTAAGAATCCGTCACTTTTAAATAATCAACGCCGTTCCTCTAAGTATGCCTCTGCAAATGGCTATAGACGGATAGCTCCCTTTTAGAGACTCGTGTCTTGGACTCTTATTTTTCTTTTTGGTCATTTCAGTGAGGAGTACTTAGCATCTGCCAAGGGCTTGACTTGCAGAAAATCCACTTCCCTCAGCCCCCAAACCTTAGGCATTTCTGTAATCTGTCACCCAGCAAGACCTTGAGTTACTCCTCACCGTGGGCTGGACGCATTCCGAGGTATTTGATTAAAGTGGCTGTGAGGTGTTTAAGTCATGTCGAGCGCTTGCTAGGTTGCCAAAAATACAAACCAGTGTGGCTTTCTCCGATTATGACATTACCAGGAAAAGCCAATCCATATTTTGTTGCCTAGCTGGAATGGCGGGGGGGGGGGAGTGCTTGGGACACTGGGAAAGTTTAGCTGAGGTCAAAGGACAGTTATATATATATATATATATATATATCTGAAGAGGCTAGAAGGTCCTTTTTTACATTTTTGTTAGTACCTGTTTGTTTCACGTTTCTTCATTGTTGACTAAAAAATTTACAAATGACCAAAATAAAAAAATAAAGGTTATTGATACAAATCATAAAAAGGATTTTTCCCAGTTATTGATATGTGAGATATAAGCTGCTTGTCTCTTTTTTCATTTTCTTTCATAGCTTTAATTGCTCGCAATCTTGAACAAAAGGCTTCTCCTCTGTCTTTTAACAAAACACTGAATCTCTCAGATGCAAAGTTATGAATAAATCTTTGCTCTTTCAATCATTGTGGCAGGTATTGGACCCCTTGTGCTAATGAGAAGCAATTTGCCGACGTTCTTTCTCATGCACATTGAAAGTCTGTAATTTTGCAGTAAGAGTGCAATGAGTCATTGTTCACCGATGTGGACATTTTCCAGGCTGTGTAAAATGCATCAGGGGATGAAAAGGCCATCACCAAGAACACTATATAAGTTACTGTTCTCCCTGGGTGATATGATGGAGGTCACTCCAACCCATTCTTGACATCCACTGTGTAAGTGACAAACTAGGCTCATTTCCTGTCCTCTAACAGCTTGACTGGAATTCTGTTCGTATTGACAATTAAGGGCCTTGCTCTAAGATGAATTTACTAGAACTGCTGTGAGGCCTCGTTTTCAGCTATAATGGAAGAGGGAAATTGTCATTTGTAATCGTGTGCATGCTGGGAGACGAGATTAACTAACCCCATTTTACAGCACCGCATTACAATACGTTGCAATGTGTTGTTTGCTTCCTTCAAGCTAAATTAACTTAGATCCAGGCCTTTCTAGAAGGCTTGGTACTAGAAAAATATTTCCACTACTTAACCTAATAAATGATCCTTTTTTTTTTTTTTTTCTTTTTTTTACATAGATGTGCAAACATACAATGATGCTGTAATCTGACTTTTGCATTCTTTTTAGTGACAGATAATACCTGCAGCCTGTGTTTTTAAGAGCTGTTGTACTTCGGTGATACTCTGTTTTTAAACGCGCTTGTACTTTTTATGGCGTGCACGTCCACATTGTTTGATGTCAGCGGCGTGCCCATTTATATGGCTTTAAGATCCCTGTGAAGATTGCGGAGACGATCGCATTGCAGCACAGGGTTAAGTTCCAGCCCTCTGTGATACGTAAATGATCTGCGTCACCAGCCACTTCTTCTCACTCTAAGGGCTTCATCAAGCAATGTAACGTGCTCACAGGGGAACAAGTGCCATTCAATTTCCACCCACAGCCCTGCCAGCAGCCACGTGACTGTAGATGTCGCTAAAGAGCAATGAGAGAGAACAGAATGGTGTACTTTACATTCCTATCGCATTCTCCTACCCTCTAGCTAATGCGGTACAGCAGGAATCAATACCAGATCCCCACTGTCCTACCTTACACATACTATTGCACTACTGGGGAAGCCATAGATTGTGTTTCAAAAAGACAGCTCTCTTGCAATTATATTACTTTTCAATTACACATCAACACAGCTACTCAGAAGCAAACAGCAGAACGAGGGCGAGAGAGGCTCATAGGACTCACAAAAAATAAAATTGCTGGCTCTTTGTATGTTGGGCAGCCCATACAGCAGGACGGGAGGAATGGGTCAAAGGATACCGCACAACGAACGGGTGTGTGGGAGTGCTTAAAAGGAGCCACGCAAATCGAGTGGCAAAGGTGTCGAACGTATCTTATCTTACAGAAGGAACGGTAGAAGAGAAGTGGGGCCATGTGACTGGTGAATCATTCAGGAGATGTCACAAGCGGGACTCAAGCACATGAGTTCCTACAACAGCACGTTTGGGGATTCATGGGTGAGTGGGGAAGGGTGTCAATGGGGGCACTGAGGGCTGGGGGTCACTGGCCTCTTGATTCTCTCCATGTCAATGATTGTATCCATGGCTCGGAGCATTTTAGGCAGATTTCCTTGTTCCATGTCTGTTCCCTCGTATTTTATTCAGTTGTATATATATAAAAAAAAGCTTTTGTTGGATCTCGAAAGAGAAAAATGCTATGAGAGCAAAGCGGCGTGTTCTGTGTCTCAATGTGAAAAAATAAGAATGTAGTATAAACGTCACATATGTTACCATGTATACTGTATATATATATACTGTATTAGCATGGGTTTTGCTATGCATTTTCTCCACAGACCCTTAAACAGTCTTCACGCAATTTACATATGCTTATGTTTCGTGTGTTGATGCACGTTTCACACCTATGTGGTTAGTCTGCCGTTGGCATTCCATTAGTTTTTCCATTTGCTGTTTGATAATATTGCCTGCACTTGATATGAGGGGGATATACCTTCTATCTGGTGAGAATCACACTTGACCATTTAAGAAGGGCTGTTCATCATCACATAAATTATCCCTGTTAGTTATCTTCTCGCTCTTGTTCACTCACCTATAACAGTATCGTTGTCCCAAAATATGGTATATCAGTGAGGGCTACTGTTGTTTGATTCCACTTTGGACCAACCAAGTTGGGAAATGCACCATGTAAAAATAAATTGGAATGCATCAGAAACCAAGAGATATTGGTGGAGATGGAGTGGAAGTAGAACATTGTGAACATGTGATTTTTTTCATGCTAGCTGGTTTAAAAATAAATAAACATCAATTATTATTGCTGTGATAGGCTGGAACCCCATCCTGGGTTATTCCCTGCCTTGCACCTGAAGCCACTGGGATAGGATATGGACTCTCGTGACCCTGCATAGGATAAGTGGGTAGAGAAAACTGATGGATGGATGGATGGATGGATGGATCTTGTCTTATTGACTGATCCAGCATGTGAATAAATAGCTTCATGAACATAGAAAAGATCTTACTGAAAGCCTGCTTTTACTACCTGGGTCCAACACTATGATAAATGGGCAATGGTTGGATCATACCAAAGTATATACAAGTCCGAGAAGGTCCTCTGGGTAACACAACTTAGTTAATCAGTTACTACTCAAATACAAATCATGAACAAATATAGTAACTGCATGAAGTACAAGAACCATTGAACCAGTATGATTGATTAATAATGAACGAGCATGGGATCAGTACATAATTATCATTTAGTTACTGGTTACTGGTTAAGTAAAGTTTGTATTACTGCATTATTGGTGCGCCCTCAAGTAAAGTGTTACCACCCTGTGAAAATGGTACTTCAAAGGGGAATTTAAAAAATGCCTTTTCCACACCTCTAATAATGCAAGAATATAAAAATTTAACCCAAGCTCTTATCGAGAAAAGCATGGCACGCATATACATATTGGGAGATTTATATCAAGATCGTATTAATTGTTTTTTGTCTGTTGCTGCACTGCACAGAGCATTAGACCACAACCAATAAGTGTTATCATAGCTAACATTATCAAAGTGCTGTAGTAAAAGGACTTTTTTGGCAGGCACTCAGCAATGTGAAAAAAATCAATATATTTGCGCCACAGCTTATGTGCCTTTCCAATGTGAGCAGACCACCTGTTGCAGTAAAATCATAATTCAGGTGGTAGGGGGTCCCAAGAGAGAAAAGGCTTATACACCTCTTACTGGATGCATCTAGTTTAAATCAATCTAATGGGCCTTTGTAGCAGCGTCATATTGTGATTATTACCATGGATACCTACAATAGTAGCATAACCTACATGAAAAGCAGGTTAAAATCAATAACTCTCTATATAGTAAAACGTGGGGTGGGGTTAAGACTGGGAAGAGCCTTTTGTATCTTGCAAATGTCCAAATGCAGTCAAGCTCCGATATAGATGCTTTCTAACTGGAATGAAATGGGGGCAAAATCACCTTTGCATCTACATCCCTGTCCCTTTACTTCCTACTCATCCTTTGCAGAGGCTGACATAAACACATCTTATCAACAGGTGGCCCCACTTTTCCAGGGAGTCAGACTTTTGGGCTCCATGTACGGACCTGAGTTAAGAATAAGGGGAATTTAGCTATATGAAATTATTCCTGCCAAGAATCCATGCAGACCATTAAAATCCTACTGGGCAAATTATGTTAACTTTGCAGGGGGAAAAATCTTGTATAATGTCACTTATGGATATTTAATGAATAATAATAGAAACTACACCTTAATCACTGAGGCGTACAATCTGAATCAGATCAACTTCAGAACATGCCTACCTAAGTTCCACACAATCACATTTCATGTAAGCTAAATAAATTTATAATAGATTATTATTTTTCACTGCATATGAAAATCAAACCAAGGCAGCAAGCCTCCAACCACGAAGACTTTTATCATACAATTGGGTTTGCTAGGATGCATAATTCATGTCACCTTAAATCATTTCTTTAATGATATCTGCAGATTTTTTTCTTTTTCTGAATTTTGTGTTGATTTGGCTCATTAATATGGAATAGTCATGTCGTTTGGTCCTTGCCCCTCATCGTTGTATTTATCCTAATTGTCAGGGATGAAACCAAGCTAGTTACATGTAAGGAAAACAGTTGGTTTCTTATTTTCAGAAATTAAATATCATTGATGCATTAGTTATAGTGTGTGATCATACCTCAGATACACGACCAAGCCTAGAGACATACATGCATTTCTGAGGCCAGTTTTGCCCTGTGGTCTTGATTTTTCTTTTCCTTATAGACTTGCATTATTTACAGGGGATTTGGAAGAGGCACAGCTGTAATTAATATTTGATGCGATCTGATAGAATAAACCTTTAAGGCATCATCTGACTGAAATGCCCCTCATCTAGGATTAATGATCTTGGAGTTTCAAGATCTACTTTTTGGCTCATGCCAACCACAAAGTTAGAACCAATGATGTTCTTGAATTCCTTGTCTTTTTTGACAAATAGGTTCACTTTGGGTTCCTACATTTTATTTAGGTCATAAAGTCTTGATACACACAATCATTGCTATTATAATTATATGTTATACATATCTATTGTAAATCATTTAGAATTTAGTGATCAATTGTCATTTTGTTGACACACCTCAGCACAACAATGAAATCTGTCCTCTGCATTTAATCCATATGTGACAGGGGGCAGTTAATTCAGCACCTGGGGAGCAGTGCTTGGGGGCAGTACCTTGCTCTGGGTACCTCACTAGTTTGGAGATTCAAACCTGCAATCTTTCGACTACAAGTGTGCATCCCTAACCATTAAGCCACCACTGTCAAATCAGTGTTATATCACATGTTCTTCCCGGGTTCCATATGTTATTATTTAAACCAATGCACATATTTGGCAGAGGTGGAGATTTCAAGTCAAGAGAGTACAAATCCAGACCAAGATTTTGTTTCTACCAACAATACTCTGTGACTGTGACTGTTTATACTCAACTGGTTGGTTGAAACAAAACCCTGGTCTGGATTTGTACTCTCTGGACTTGAAATTTTCACCTCTGGTATTTGGTTGCACAATGTCAGTAGAATACAGTCTGCCCTCAGTATCCACAGGGTATGGTTCCAGGACCCTCTGTAGATACCAAGATCCACGGATGCTCAAGTCTCTTATGTTCAATAATGTTGTATTTGCATATAACCTTTGCACATCCTCCTGTTTACTTTAAATCTAAATATATCTAGACTACTTTTAATACCAAATACAATGCAAATATTATGTAAATAGATGTTATACTGTTCGGTCTTGCATCGAGTTATACCTGATTGAGTCACGTCTGATCTACAGTCCATAGTAAATACAGTGCCCAGCCAAAAAAGTTGCCATTAGAATTTTCCGTTGGACCGCCTTTAGCTTTGATTATGGCACACATTTATCATGTCATTGTTTCCACAGGCTTATGCAACATCTCACCCTTTATATTCATCCAGATTTGCATTTATTCCTCACCGAGATCCTGTATTGACAAGTGAATTGAACCACTGTCAGACTGTTGACCTGAATGGGGAGTCAGGTGGTGGAGGGATTATTTCGAGGACCTCCTGACTCCCACTGATACACCTTCCATGGAGGAAGTAGAGCAAGACTCAGAGGGGAACTTACCCATCTCTAGGACTGAGGTCACTGAAGTAGTCAAAAAAACTCCTCAGTGGACAGACTCCAAGGGTGGATGAGATTCATCCTGAAATCATAAAACCTCTTGATGTTGTTGGGCTGTCTTGGGTTGTCTTTGTATCGGCAAACTAGGGTGATGGTCCTAGTCATAAAGAAAGGCGACTGAAAGATGTGTTCCAACTTCAGGGGGATCACACTCCTCAGCCTCCCTGGGAATACTCTGCCGGGATCCTGCTTGCTGGTCAAGCCTCCGGTTCAGGAGGAACAATGTGGATTCCGTCCTTGTCACAGAACATTGGAACAACTCTATACACCCTAACAAGGTTACTGGAGGGTTCATGTGTTTTGTTAACTCATTCCCAATGGGTGCTGGACCAGGGCTGTCCTTTGTCACCAATTTTGTTCATAAGTTTTACAAACAGAATTAAAACTTTCTAAAACTTCTTGGAACTTGTGGATACGGGGGGCTGACTGTACAAAATGTTGGGATAAATCCATACATTATGTATTGTAGCGTGGCATGTTGTTTTGCTGTTGTACCAACACCGTTTTAAGAGCTTATCAACAGAGTTCTCCTTTGGGACGCAAACCTTGTTCTCTTCTTTGATTGCTTCAACTGCCCTTTGTCGAACCCTCTGTCCATCACGCACAATGCATTTACCTGACCTCACTTGGTAGTAGATGCTCCTCAGAAACCTATCAGACTTTCAGAGTGTCCCTTTACTGCGATCCCCCTATCTACCAGGAGCAGGAGAAGCATCTGGCACACTGTAGGGAACAGCCCGCTTCCGGGTTCTAATACTGTACATAGAATATGCATTGCCTAATACCTTAAGATAGGTAGCCATCTCATATCGCTCATTGCACAGTTGCTTATTGCCAGAAGGATTATGCTAATGTAAATAGCCTTTAGTGGTAACAAAGTAATGTCACCCGACCCGGTTCTTACAGATAGGATGAAGAGGTAAACAAAGCAGTTATGTCCTTGGTCTACCCTAGCAATGATTTCTCTTGGTGCAGGTGATTGCAAATTGAAAACAGTAATTAGTTTTCTGTGATTGAGGACTCTGTCTTTTGCTGCCTTGAGAGGTGCTTGCGATCAATTCGTTTGTATTGCGTTAAACTTTGGCTGGAACAGTGCATCCGTTTGTAAACAAATCATCTGGCAGGAATTCAGGTTCAAATTATGTATCACACCCTTCCTACTTGGGCATGCGGTATTTTGATTTCATCTATTGCAATCAGTTGGTTCATGGATATCAGGGTGTGCCTGATATCTGAGGTTGCTTTGTTATTTTTAAAAGGGGTGATTCTCAACCTTATCCATCGTCTTGGGGTAAATAAAATTATAGCTTGATTTACATCCATCCATCCATTTTCTGAAACCATTTGTCCTATTTAGGGGGGGTCCAGAGCTTATGGGCTCAAGGCTGGGAACAATCCAGGATGGGGGGCCAACCCATCGCAGGGCACATAGCTTGATTTATAATGCATAATTATATAATTGAGATACATGTATATATTTTTTTCTAATAATTCTAATCTTCACCTGGAAAAATGTATTGCTTATGGGAAAATGAGATGTAGAAGATTGGCTTTCAAATGCATTATTACATTGTGGGAAACAAACCTAGAGATCAATAGGTTTCCTTCAGGAGGGTGAGTCTCCTACATTCAGTTGGCAATTTCTTCAGCAAAACAAATTGTATCTACGACCCCTTTCTTTCATTTCATTCCGCTGTATATGTTCCATTTCACCTGCAAGTCCATCCAGGGTTGAGCATCATGCTTCTAGTACCTAAATCAGAAATGCAGTTAAGTTAGCTTCTCAGTTTGACACCCACATGAGCGCAGGGCATATGACGATGGTAGACACCCCCCGTGTGAAGCCTCGGTTGTGGTGCAGCTGGGCATCCCCTTAGAATAGTCATTTTGAGGGTGTTTGGCCTGGCACAGATTATAAGTATACCCCCTCCTTCTCTTTTATCACCCTGCTAATAAACATGCTTAGATAATGGCAGGAAATGATGTGTAATAACTCTAAACGGCTCCCTGGGATCGTCTGGAGACACAGATGTTTTACATTCTGGGAAATGACCCCCAAATAAGAAAATAATTAAAACATTAAGACAGTGCACCTTGGGCTTTCATCTCTTCCATGCGTCCCTTCTCAAAGTCTTACCAAGCACTGGTGTCTCAGATAGATGTCAGTCCCGATGATGTTAAGTATAATAAACTTTTACATGAGGCAGATGAGGTGGCACATATAATGTCTCACATAAATATGTTATATATTCATCCATCCGTCTTCCAACCACTTAGTCTGTATAGGGAATCAGACAGCCAGCCTATCCCAAGCAGCACAGGACATAAAGTAGGGGACACCCTGGATTGGGCACACAGTCACACAGACACTACGGACAAATTGGTGACTTGCACAGCATAAGTAGAATATTAAATCTCACACGGAGAGCGGGGGCATTATATCAAAGCCCAACCCCGGAGGTGTGAAGTAACAGTGATGCATTAGTATCTACCTTTTCATTTTTTCAAGAAGATCTTAGTTATAAAAACTGTGGAGGCTCTTCATTTGATATGTTCAACAAAGTTGATTGGGTATTCGTTGTAAAGGATTTTTAAAAACTGATTTTTAAGCCTGAGAAAAATGTAAACCACTTGAGATAAGAGGAAAAAATGTATTTCATTGAGGGAAAGTAGGAATTTAGATATATTACTTTAATATTTATTATATACTCAAATCAATGAAAATTACCAAATACAACATTTTTGTGTCATGCAAAGCACTTCTTGCACATTCATAAAGGAGTACCTTTGATGTTCCAACTCAATCAAAGCCCTTTTTTTCCATTAAAAAGCAAGTGATTGAAAAAACATTAAAGGTATCCAGTGAAGAGCATTGCTTTATAACATTGTAACTGGGAACATAATTTAAGACAAGTTCCCTTTCCCTAGAAGTGTCACTCAGATAGGAGTTAGAGACTGAGGTGTTTGTAATTAGCTGTGAGGATGACCGATGGTTTGCTAGCACGTTATGTAATATGTTACATTAGTTATAAAGGGTTTCTTGTGCATGCTTTGTTAATATGACTGGCCTAAAATCAATGGTGATGAAAGAGTGCTGTAGAATTCTGGGTGGGCGGCAGATCTGATTTTACTTCCTGGTGATTTTACCATCAATCTCACAGATCAGATAATCAGATGAGGCTTGGCGATGACAGGCTGTTTACCTCAAACTGTGTTATGAGTAAGACGTCTGCCCTGCTCACTCTTCATTTGCCCTGGTAGGACGTGCTGCCGAGGTTCCCAGGTCTCGCATTCTGCAGCTCCGCCAGCGCCCCGAGAATGTGCTGGACGGTTACTTTTTTCATAATAATACATTCACTTGTGATGTCTTTGATAATATTGAGAAATGCATCACTGTGGCTTAGTGTAGAGGATGAACCCCCTTACCAATATAACTACTGTATGAATAAGACTTCATTTGTTAGACTGGCTGGATTAAAGGCAATTCTAATGATGCGCATTTCTGGAAACCATGACAGAGGGATGATACGATCATGCCTCAGCCTTTTCATGTTTCCTGGCCTCAGGGTTTCATTGTAATAAAAGAAGCCTTGGCATGAATAAGCCAGTAGGGGCATGCAATGCAACTTCTAAGGACTTGGTGTTATTAGGGCACATTATGGTGCTGCAGATCAGGGGCGGAAGTTAGGCTGATTCCAAGGGCACTTACTGTAAGTGACAGGGGTCCTAAAACATTTGGATCATAAGTGGATTGGTCTGGTTTGGGGG
>JAODKF010000147.1:15625942-15645961 GCA_026779585.1 Mormyrus proboscirostris | reverse complement strand
CCCAATATAATAGGCTTTGATGGGGTCCAAAATGTCTAGTGGCACCTCTGCTGCAGAAAACTGCTCGGGTAAAGAATAGGCAAGTAAATAAGTCATAAGAGATTGCACTGTCCATGATTGAAATAGCTAAGTATGAACATGGTTCTTTTGGTCACTTGGCATAATTGTTAAACTCCAATCTGCATTGTCCATATCTATATACACAGCTCAGCATGACATATGAGGAGAACAAGACCCACGAAACATAATATGTCTGTGGAAAGCTCAACACTTTGTGTGTGATCCACTCCTTGACAGTAGTATCGCCAGAAGTCAATGGAACTCTTTTGCTAATTGCTTAAAAATACCTGGTCACCTGTCTTCTTTTTACAGAGATACACAGACATACAGTGATATGCAAACATTTGGGCACCCCCTGGCCAAATTTCTGCTACTGTGAATACCTAAGTAAATTCTGGAACATCACACAAAAAAGGTCAACATGAAAAGAGGATGGCTTCTGTAACAGGATAATGATCCTAAATATACCTCAGAATCCACAATGGGCTACCTCATGAGATACCAGCTGAAGGTTTTGGCATGGCCCTCTCCACGGTATAGAGAGCAGTGGATGCAAGGCAGCCAAAGAATCTCACAGGACTAGAAGCCTCTTGTGAGAAAGAATGGGTGAAAATCCCCTAAACAAGACCTGAAAGACTCTTAACTGGCTACAAAAAGTGTTTACATGCTGTGATACTCGCCAAAGGGAGTGTTACTAAGTACTAATCATGCAGGGTGCCCAATCCTTTGCTTCAGGCCATTTTTTTGTTATTTTGTAATGGTAGAAGATGGAAATGAAAAAGTAATCTTGCTTAAAATATTACAGAAATGCGTCATCTTTACATGCCTTTTGGAGATTAGGTCATGTTTTACTTGCTTGGCCGTTCACAGTAACAGTAATTTTGGCATGGGGTCGCCCAAACTTTTGCATGCCACCGTAGGCTGTAGGAAGCCATATCCACTGTCTCTGGTATCTTGGTCTGGGAGACAAAAACACAAACACAGCATGTGTCAGTCCTACAGTATAAGTTTCTTTCACAGAAGCTCTTGCCTTCATGCTCTGGAGAAGCTTTGCTGTGTCCTTTACCGATTCCCCCCAAACCTTCTGCCCCAGAGCCCCACTAGACTTCCCTGAAAAGTAAACCATTTGCTGAAACAATAAACAACATCTCTCTGTTATTCCACAGAAGTTAAAGATTCCCCAGAAGATTGTTACCACTGCAAGCCATTCCCCCTGTATTTGTTCTTGGACTAGAAACAGAATAGAGACAGTTTTTTTATTTCAGAAAGTGGTGCTTTTTGGGTTCATCAAATACATCATAATCATCACTATACATTCACTATACAAAAGGTGTTACATCTCTATTATTTCTTGATTGGCTTTCTAATGTTATAATTATGAACCATTATGTTGTAATTATAATCCATTTGCCTTCAGTACGACTCTCTGGAGCCCGATTTGATTGATTTAGGGCCAGATATTAGTGCTTGGAAAGTATGGCACTAGTGAGTCTCACATCACAGCCAGACGTCTCTATGGGGTCTCCAAAGTCACATTTATAATCACAGCTGCCTCTCTCCTGCATTATGAGCTCTGTGATGGGCAAATTGGCAAACTGTGCTGTGTAGCTCCTGGTCATTTGTTTGGGGCTAAGCAGTGGCATTGAACAGTATACACTTTGCGACATTCACACCGAGATCGTAGGCACTGGCACACTGGGAACAGTGTTAAGTTATTTATTATTGATATGTAGCACGTGATGATTTATTTATGTAAGTTTATGTAAGTCTTTTGGAGGGTGTAAAAGGATAGCAGGTAGGCAGGGAATTGGAGAACAGATCTGTGCTTCTGGGCAGGCCTGGGGGAATTATCAGACTGTTAACTCCCGGAATGTTCTATAACCAGACATCTTCTTCTTCAGCACTAAAACTGACAATAGAATAGACTAAATGTGTAAGTTTTAATCCAAATCTACAGTTGTTATTGAGAATTGTTTTGGACTGTATATGTATAGAAATGTCTCTTGAATTTAAAAATCTTTTGCTAGAATGGTTACATATAGTAATCAGTAAATGGCAAGACAATCTTGTCAGTTTGAACTCACAAATAAGGTCCTATGAATCAGTGAAAAATGCAACAAAAATTATTTAAAGGATTTACACTAGACAAGCGGATGTTTTCATAGGATACTGAAGAATTATATATATTGGATACAATAAACAGTTAATGTAAATCTATTCAATCCAATCTATATAGCTTTAAATTGATGCTTTTGCACATGTGTCTCTCTGCGAGTTTGTGTGTCTGTGTGTGTGTGTGTGTGTCTGTGTATTATGGTTATATTAAATTGTTGGGGCCAAATTTTACCCACAATGTAAGAAAAACCTGCTATTTCGATGCTGTGGATACCATTTCTCAGGTCCCCACAAAGATTTTTGAATGCAATCAAGAAACTGAAAATGCAAAAATTCTCATATTTTGTGTGTTGATGGTTAAGGTTAGGGCTGGGTGGGGTTAAGGTTGTTAACTTGGGATTAGAGTTTTCCCATAGAAATAAATGGAGAGTTCCCATAAAGATATAATTACAAACCTGCATGTGTGTGTGTGTGTGTGTGTGTGTGAGAGAGAGAGAGAGAGAGAATTAATAAAATTGAAGCAGTTCCGTCAAATTATTCTTAGAAGAGGCTTGCAGCCCAAGCCAGAGTGACACTGTAAGCCCAAAACAGATTGAGAACTGCGTGTTAAGAAGTAATCATTCATCAGTCTGGAGCATTTTGTGAAACTAAGCCCATGTGCTCCAGAGGGTGGCATGTAAACTGTGTTTAATTAGAGTCCCGCCATTGAACCAGATACCGGGACTGTGAGTCAGCTGAAGATGCTCCTCCCACCTCGAGATCTCAGGCTGCAGTGTTCCTCATGTTCTCCATGCATCTGAAGGTTTCAGGCCGTAGTGAATCTCACCTCTTCCCAGGAACACCACGCTCACCTTGCAAAGCTGATTCATCATGCTGGTGTCTCTCATCAGACCTTGTCACATCTCTGGGCCCCTAGGAACTTGATGAATTATAAAGTGTCATGAGTCTTTTCGATTCATTTCTTTCAAATGAGACTCTGTACCCCCATGATCCAGAATAGGACAAGCAGTATAGAAGATGAATGAATGAATGAATGAATGAACGAACAAGGATTTAATAAATTCTTTAATAAATTTAATAAAACATTATCAGTGCAGCATTTATGCAGATATTGCTATTAATGTGCTAAAGTATCTTTGCTTGATTCAGGGTGTTTTCAGTGATACACTGTAGGTGAAATTTACTCCTCTGCTTATCCATTTGTGTGTGAGAGAGAAAGAGCTGAATCCCACCCACCAGTGGTTGGCTGCTGCAGCAGTGTGCCAGTCATGTCACTTCCTGTGTGTTTAATCCTAATGCAGCTTGACCTGGAGTTAATGAGGCCGTGCTTCTTGTTTTGTTTTTCTGTGCCTCAGTGTTTGCACCTTTAATGGACGGTGACAAGCCAGCGCCGTTCACAGGAGGCAGCCAGACCCAGAACCGGCTCCTTCTGGGCCAAGGAGGTGGGGAGCAAAACAGACAAGGGGTAAATTAAAACCATCTCTCCAGTCGGTTCCAAAAACCAACCCCTGTATTTTCAGGTTCTTCAATAATTACTTATTTCTGGATTTCCCTAAAAGGAAGAGAAATAATTGAAAAAAATATTAAGTAATATTTTACAAACATTTGAATATAGATTTTGTCTTGTAAACAGAATAGCAATACAGTTCCTTCCTCTGAAGGGAACTGTGCGCGTATGCAAAAATATCTGTTATATTCCCCTTGGGAGTCACATGGTTCAATTAAAAATTAAGAATTCAAAGTTCAAATGTAGTTCCATCCTTGTTTGTTCTGCTTGAAAAAGAGACAGAAGAAAATACACACCAACACCAAAAATAGTCTTTTTCTTCAGACATTGCCATAAAAGATTTTTTTATATGTCTTGAAAGCAATGTAATTAACTTCAAATAGCTGGCCAGCAGTCTAGCTCTAAACACTCAAGATACTTTGTACACAAAAAATAGCAGTATCTGCAAAAAAATAAGATAAAAAAACGTGGGGATGAACTAAATGCAATATTTGGCAGCAATAACAATGACTGAGCAGTTTGCCAGTGGTCAAACTAAGCACCCGCACCCATCGCCATTCTCATTAATAACTATTGACCTTTGCAGACAATAGCTTGGATGTTTGAGTCATAGTGTCAATGTCATAAGCAATAATATTTTAAATAGCAGATTTGCTACAACTGACCATGATCAAATTTGCCAGCATTTCGCATATAGTTAATGTAATTAGAATTACATGATTAACTGTCGATACACCAACTAAATGTGTCGTCTGCATGTAACCCATATGTGACAATGTGATGTAGCAGGGGGCAGCTAATTCAATGCCCGGGGAGCAGAATCTTGCTGGTCAGGGATTTCGACTTGCAATCTTTCAATTACGGATGCACTTTCCTAACCATTAAGCCATGACTGCCCACAATTCTAACAAGAATCAGGGTTTTATCAAAAGAATGTAAGGCGGCCTCTATGTACCACAAGACCAGGGCAGTAACAAACAGGCAGAGATTAGACTGGGATAGTAACATAGCTTAAAATATACAGCATGACTGATTCTAGGGAAAAAAAGAAGAAAACATCTATGCACATAAAATGTGTACATCATAAGTAAAAATCATGTAACTTTGAGGAGACATGAATGCTTAATTAATGCATTAATTAACCAGTAACTAAGTGTTTACTGATCCCATGCTTGTTCATCAATAATCAATCATGACAGTTCATGTATTTCATACGTAAAACTATATTAGTTCATGATTTGTTCTTGAGTAGTAAATTGAGTTAAGCCATTTTTGCCCCCTCAAGTGGAGTCTTACCATCATTAACTAATTAGTTAACTGTTATCTAATATAGTGCCTGAATGGAATACATGAACCGTCATGATTGTTTAATAATGAACAGACATGGGATCAGTACATAACAAACACTTAGTTACTGGTTAATTAATACATTAAGTAAGCATGTACATATTCATGTCCCCTCAAAGGGTGATCAAAAATACTTTATAAATTCGATGAGAGGAAAGGATATTGCAAATTGCTAATGGACTTGACTCCCAAGGCAACAGAAAGCCAAGCCCCGCATTGAACTTCATGAATAAATTAATATTAAAACAGATAACTTAAATACATGTTTCATGTTAAGTATATCTTATCTTAAAATAATAGGGAAAATATTTAGGGGGCAATAAACTGCTACATACAGAGACAGGCATTATTTCAATTAAATATTATATTTAAAATACATATTTAATTAGTTTTAAGTATTTTGTCATTTGTGTTTTGCTGGAAGGAAAAAAGAAAGACGTAACTTGTAACAACATACTTTGAGAGATTGTATTTTATGTATTTAAAATATTAAAATAAATAACTATGTTATTTATTTATTTCCTGTCATTTTAAGAACGATGTTCGCAGGTTTACAGACTTTTAAATATAGCCTATCACCATATTTGTCTTGATTCACGTAAATCACATGAAACGTCTTTCTGGGCCCAGTTTGCTTATTGTAAACTTCATTTTCCTATGACTAGTAATTCTAGCTGCTTTGGTGCTCAGTGCAAATTACTTTAAGGTAAAGTATATAATAAGATACTACAATATATTATAATATCATTATAGGACAGAAAAATAGAGCACTTAGCAAACAGCAGTACTCTACTCTAGAGCTAATGAATTAACTTTCTGGCCTGTTAGTGGCATTCAAGTTAATTTCAACAGCCATGCTCAGGCCGTGGCATGCTGTGGTTTGTCATATAAGGCTTCATTAGCTACATTACTGAGAACTCAGGCTAGCTACTTTTGTTCCTAAGAGCAAAATTAATTTCTATCAGCTAAATGTAGGAGTTTTTATAGCCACTGTGCCTGTGTAAAATGGAGAACCGCCTGGTGAACTTGACGTTGACCATTATTTGCGTTACTTTCAATTGAGCGTAGGCCTATATCTAAAAAGGTTCAGCACCCAACTGTAAAACAAAGCGGGAAATTCACGCATTATGATAATTAAAGAAAGTGTTGGTGTGCTATACGGACACACCGGCACCCCTGTCAGCCACCGCCACAAATTCTGTGGGAAACGCTGGATATAAATTAGGGGTGTATCATTTCTGAATCTGAGTGGGTGACATGAGATGGCGCACATTTGTACCATGGCTCTGTCTCTCAGTCCCCCCCCCCCACCCACTGCACATGTAACACGTGTGAAAAACAAAAATATTATTCCATTTACTGTTAGGGCAAGCTGTATATTTTGTAAATGCTACACCTTCCTAGGGCTGTAACGGTACACATATTTGTCATGTACTTTACGTATTTTACATGTACACTTGGTGACAAACGAAATGAAGCACGCAGAAGTAATGGTCCGATTTGGATGTAATTTGGCACAAGTGCAGACCAACGATGGGTATGGAAATGATTTGACTTTCAAGGAATTGGCACGTCTAGTAACCAGACACAGAGGATGCCTCGTAGACGCATTAGACAGCATTACCAGCACTTGCCCAGCATGTAGGGCATGCAGATGTCACAGTCGCCCGATGTTGGAACCAATGAGCACGTGAGGGCACCCACACATGCCGTGAAGGTTCCGGTCACCCAAGACAGACCACACCAAGGGAGGATCGTCGTGTTTTGCGCCAAGCATTGCAGAACCCCATGACATCTGTACCTGCCATCCGGACACAGGTATTGGACTCTCTACGACACCCCATGTCATCCTGCAGAGTGTCTCGATGACTGGCAGCAGCCGGACTACGGGTTCTTCGTCCCATGCGTAGGCTGCCGTCAACACCAGCGCAAAGACAGCTGCGTTTGGAGTGGTGCTGTGACCAGGAGGCAGGGACTGATGACGGGTGGCGTTGTACCATGTTCAGCAATGAATCTCGGTTCTGCATTACCATGGATGACTGTCATGTGCGCATATGGCCAACTTTGTGGAGAGACACACCAGCGTTACTCCTGGCATCATGGTGTGGGGGATCCATAGGGTATGATTTTAGGTCATTTCTGGTAGTAATTTGGGAGAAATTACTTGTATTTTAGATAAATACATTTTCTCACATTTTTTATTTTGATTAAGCAAGCTTAAGATTAAAAACACAGTAAAAGAACTGAAAAAATGAAACAGCATTAGTATTATAATGAGTGAAATGATCTACAAAGGGTAAAAATATGTTACATGAAACTGAATCATATGGAAGCTTATATTTCATTTTTCAGTTCAATTTTCATTCACAAGAAATTACTTTGATGTATAAATTATTTATGATACAGAAAATGTGAAGATTATGTTGCAAATCGCTACTAGGTCACAGAAAGTTGATGGACAGAGGCTGGAATAAGTTGCAAGCCTAATATTTACAAATTTGTTCCATATCTCTTATGATTGCAGGAAATAAAACAAATTGTACCCAGAAAAGCAGTTGGATGAAACTGTTCCATTACAGAAGCCTTATTTATGCCAGAATCAGGGCCTATGCTTGATAGTTTAATCTTTTTTATAAGCTTATCAGACTTCAATTTCCTTTCATTTGTGCAAGACTTAATAGCAATGCTTTGCTATAAAAAATCAGCCAATGATTTTTGTCAGGGATTACTGACCATGTAACCTTTCCAAGTTTATCTCATCCTTAGTCATTGCGACCTCACAGAAATAAGGCAACAGCAGTTCATGTTATAGCATATAATGAGCTGTTTGAGTGCCTCCAAGCAGTGTACCAGGCACAGACCAGAAAAAGGCACTTTTCTGTTGGGCCCTCTGCTCTTTATAATATTGTAGCCCTATGGCAAAATCATTTTCCACCATGGTTTGAGATTACATCGGAATAACAACTTTCATTAGCTGCTTGTATCTCAGCCTAGCCTCTTCCCAGCATTTTAAGCTAACGAGTGAAATACAGATTTTCTAATGCTCGTTTTAAAAATATCATTTGTTGCATATGTGAACAAATGAATTTTCTGCAGCCGCGTATTAGTTCTGAAGCAACGGCTTTCATAGGGTAAGCAGCAGTCGACATAAACATCACGACACTATTGTTAAAAATAATAAATGCATGATGCAAAGAAATTAGTAAAATGTTATTAAAGACTAACATCCCATCCAGGGTATTGAAAATGTTACAAAGTGCTCTAGATTGGTGCAAATAAGTGGTTAAAATTGCTTTTTGGGATTAATGTTAAAATAGACATCGCTTTTTAAAAGAACAGACCTGGATATCCAGTGATGCAGAACAGGGTTCAATGTTGGTTCAGCAGGAACGAACAACATGCCTGAAATGGTGCGATAAAGACTGGCTTGTGGTTTGTCCTTTATAATATTCTGTTTGCTATAAAACATGTCACATGCTGAGAAGTGGGGATCGGGCGATGTTGTAATAGAGAGGATGATTCATGTTTTCAAAGGAAACTCTAAGAGTGAGTGAATGTGCATTTGCAGACTTGAGGATGGTGAGTGTATGAATCCTTCAAAAGCTGCACCTCCTGGTGCATGTCTCCTGTACCTCTGCCGCCTCAACACTAAATTCCACTAAAAAAAAAACATGGCCTGCTTTGTTATGTTTGACCTATTATTTTCCCACAACGTAGCTGAAAGACAGAGCAGCACAGGAATGAATGCTGACCTAGAACTAGTCAGATAGCAGATCATCTCTCTCTTACAGTAAATGTTACCTTTGACATCTTAAAACAGCATAACAAACGCTTTAAACATACCGTTCTCTTCTCGCAAACATGTTTCGAGCAAAGAGTGGTGAGAACCAGTACAATGTGGGAACAGCGCAGGGATGCAATTAAAAATCTTGCAACCAAGAAACGTAGCATGCTCAGCAGGTACTGTACTAGGGTTTGCAAAATCAGCGGGCCTGTCCTGGGACTGCGTTAGCACATTTTGCAGTGGCACGACAAGGGTTTTTCAGCACTGCAGCAGAGTGTCAAGGATGGTTTACAGCTGGTGGGCAAACATCCATCAGGAGTCTTTACACAAAGCACTCCGGCAGAGCATGGGACAGAATGATAGGGACAATTTCTGCAGAATTCACTTCCTGTTATTGACTAAATCACTAAATGTAACATCCAGGAACACAATCATATAAAATGGATACCACCAGTACAGTCTTGCCACCAACATAAAGACAAGATGGCTCATTTTAAGGTGCATTTCATGAGCAAGTGATAACTGTGGGGCGCAAACGCACAGCAACAGATACATCACAAGAGTCAGCATGGAGAGGCCGGTGCTCATTTTACAAAGGGTGTAATACAATGCAAAACAAGGTTGTGGGATCCTCAGGAAGAGGTGGTGGTACAGGGGTGCTATCTAACAGATATCCAGGTCCCCCTAATCTGTTCTAGGCTCATCTAAAAGAGAGGGAAAGAAAACAATGTTTAAAAAGGGGAGCAATGGCAGTTGAGGGTCATGAATGTTATTACCCTAGCATCTACTGTCGGGCAAGCTTTTCATAGCGGGTCCACTAGTCCTAGCAGGGATCTTCTCCTTCCTTTGAGGCACTCTTTATGCTGCACTTCCATTCTTCCTTCTGGGTATTCTTTCCTTATCAGTGGCTTCCAGCCATGGTTGATTAGGGGTAGAGCTTGTGTCCGACTGTCAATCACTTTGGTGCTGCAATTAGTGCAGAGCATCCTGTCCGACAGCCGGAACAGCAGGTGTGGCACCATGATGACAGGTCCCACCCCCATATAAGCCACTCCACGCTAGGAGAAGACATTTTCCAAGAAGGCTTTGAAAAGGGAGACACCATCTGCTCTGGCAGGTACATAACCTGGCCAGTGCTGCACCTGGAACAAGAAGTCCCGCAGAGAGAGGAACCATCAGGTGACATGTGCGTTGGTGTCATGCACCTGGTCCATCCATTGTAGGAGCACATGGTCCAACATAGGGGCACATAGGGACCAGCACAAACTGTAGACCCGTATGGTAGTACTGTAGCTGAGTGACCGCCCACTTCACAAGTCTTGACCACAAAATTGTGCACCAAGACTGTCCCCAGCCTGGTGCTGGAGGTGTCAGTCTGGATGAAAATCAGGTGGTCAGAATTTGTGGCTCATAGGACTACTGGGCCTGGAATGCAGTTTCTGCCTCAAGAGTCCAGATGACCTTCTCTTGCTGGCCTTTCTTTGTAAGGGCTGACAGTGGGGCTGTACGGGCTGAAAAACAGGACAAGAGGAGATAGACCAGTAATAAAACTCATATACCCCAGGAAGGCACATAATTGGGGTTTTACTAACCAATCATACATGCAGATCTCTGTGTAAATTGAGTGTTTACACAGTTTTATGCATAGCATGGTATTTGTCAATTTTTTCAAAACTTTTGGCCTTTTAACTATTTCTTAATAGCAAAATATAGTTAAGTCACAATGCAATCATATAGTACAAAATTATTACAAATAGCATTAAGGGGATAAGGGTGTATGGCTGTTCATGCCTGCAACACATTCTCCTTGTTGCGACAGTAGATGATGAAGGAGGGACAACCCACATAATAGCTCTCAACAGATGGTTTTATTACCCAAAACAGAACACAAAGGAAGAACCAAAAAAAAAGAACCAAGAGAGGTCAAAAACAAAATAGGTAAAGTACAATAACTAAGGCAGGGAACAACACAGGAACAGCAATAGCATACACGCGGAAACTACCACACCTACAAACAACTACAATGACTGACTAAGGAACAGACCAAATGCACTTAAATAGACTGATAACAAGAGTAGATGAGGAACGGGTGAGAACCATAACCAATTACTATGGGCTTCGGGCAACAAGGAACAGGTGGGGGCAGTGAATCAATAGGTAGAGAAAAGGTCCGAACACCAAGGGAAACTAAAACAAGGAAAACTGAACAAACAGGGAACAAGAAAAAGGAACTGTACCTGAAATACGTAAACACATGACAAACCAGGAAAACACAAAATAACATGCTAAATAAAAACTAGGCTGGCTGTCTCAAACACACAACTATGTGGAGAATCAGGATGATAGTCGACCACATAGCCCAATAAGCCATGTGGTGGCCCGGGGAGCAGGGAGACACACTAGGGTAACATCAAATGAGATGGCCAATGAACACTGTTGACCAAATGGGGAGAAGACGCAAGGGACAGGGTACTGGTCCTGACACTCCTATTGTGCAGCTATGTTGTGTGTCATGCGGCTGTTATATGCTCATATATGATTCATTGAGGGCATTTATTTAAATTAGTGTTGCCGTGTCCACACCCTCATATTTAGAATACAGGAGATTTAGCAACCATCACTTACTTTATATAGCTGTTCATAAACACAAGTGATAAATGCCAATTTACTTGTATGTACCAGCAATATGTACACGTACGATTTTCAGGAACTGTTCTATGCATGCTTCCATAAATGAGCCCCCAAAAAGCTGAAATTTTTTCTGTGGTATCCGGATCCTGGTAATGCACCTTCTGTAGTCCTAGGTGACACTGTATGGGGTCTCGTGTTAAGCCCCACCTCCCTTAGGTCATCCAGCACCCTCTTTGGCCACCAAAGGTGTTCTGCTCAGTACATCGAATGGGCATGGCAATGATCCAATGTGGCCTCTGGCCCTCAACCATGAGGTGGCAGAAGGTGGCCGGGGCTCCATGCAGCCCATAAGGGAGGACTGTATACTGTCGGTGCCCTCTAGGGGCACTGAAGAACAGGCTTAGCTTGGGAGGCTGGAGTCAGTGGTACTTGCCAAGTATCTTTGGAGAGATCCAATGTAGAGATGAAATGGGCCTATTCAAACCTTTCTATTAGCTTGTTGTTCCTGGTCTTTGGAGATCATTACAAAACTGGTGGGTGTTGACAGGTTTGAGAACCCTAATAACAGGACTTGAAAGCAGGCTGCTTCCCTCGATTACTCCTGGCTACAGCATCTGCTGGACCTCCTGTCCAATGGCCTGCTAACGTGCCTCTGGGAGTCTGTAAGGCAGAGTAAAGATGAATATGATGATCAAAGTAAATCAGCAGAACTCAAGGCTAAAAATCAAAACAGAATAAAGGTACAACTGACAAGAATATAGATATTTTGAAAATTGCTCCTGACAGGGCAGTGAACAGAAACCTAGAGATGACTCAGAAATGGGGCACAAAATAATACATTTTTTGGGGGGGAACATGGACTAGGCAGGAATAAGTACAGCAAAAGATGTAGGGGGAAAGGAAAGAGCTTTAAGGTTATTAAAACTTAACATGGCTTTGGAATGTAAAATATTACATGAGAAATATGAGTAAATCGTTACATTGTTCTCTCCCTTTTCCACAAAGCACAGAGCAGAACCCCTGGATGGATAAATGGTAAAATATTTATGAAATAATATTCCTTATGCTCTTTTCTTAGTTTTTGAAAAGTCGAGAAAGTTAGCATTGCTCAGTTCCGGAGCGTGTGTTATACCATAAGACTTTGTGAAGGACAACCAATACTTGCCATGCTCATTAACAATAGACAACCGTGTGCTGGCCCCGCAGCCTCGCTCTCTCCAATTTCCCTCATAACAGGGCAGCCAATGTAGAGACGGAGCAGCTGTAGCCTTCAAGAGTATCACTGACATGCTACACATTAAACAGTCACTTAAGAATTGTTCTGAAAAGCTGTAGATGAAACTACATAAGCTCTTTATATAAACACGAAATTGGGCCTCAGGTCAGGATTTGTTAGTCATTATTTATTGTTATTTTCTGAGGTGGAGTATTAGGGGTATAATGTCACTGGATTGTGACAGCATAGTGGACTTCACACTTTGAGGACTGTTTATTATTCTAGTTTCACACTGTCGCACCCAAGTTACTAATATCAGCATTTGAACAAGATATTGGCTTGTTTGTTTAAAGTAACTAGAAAATCTGTACAGTACAATGCAGGACTTAAGGAATCCCTTTCTCTAAGCTACTTGGATAAATTCTTTATGTTGTGTTTTATGGTAAGGGGTGTCACTGGAATGCTGCGTCATGCATCAAAAAGCAGCGGCGCGGGTTCAAAGGGGCACGTTCACATGCTGTGTGACGCTTGGTTTATGACACCCATAAGCAATGATGAATGGCTTATTCAAATGTCAGACAGACCGCAGAGCATATCTTTGTAATTACACTCAATGTTTTTACCGGGGTCATGGGGGGGTATTCATGGACCATCCCCCCCCCCAAATAAGCCATTGTACTCCCCCAAATGCCACCCACCAAGGACACAATGTTTTATTTTAATTTTTTTTTTAATAACGTATGCATCCAAAACAAATGAATTCACTCTCTCCCATGGGCGTGGCTACAGGTTGTCTGCTCACCCCTCCATCGACAGCTCAAATTATTGCCACTAACCACCCTCAACCCCCCGGCCCCCCCACCCAATGTGACCTCCTGTCAGATTTGTTCTGGTGCCAGCACTGGTTTTCACCAGTTGTCATCCTGTCTGCAGTACATGTAGTGTCCAAGACTATGGTAAAAACAGAACTTGGATCACAATACAAGTCAGAATTCTCAGAATTTGCCATGGTGATGACCCATGATTTTTACTATAGTTCAACGTTTCCCAACCCAGTCCTTGGGGACCTGTAGATGGTCCGTAGGTTTACTCTCTTCAGGGGCCCCTGTTCCCCAAGGACCAGGTTGCAAAACATGGCTGTATTAAAATGAAACAGGACATAGCACCATCTCCATCCAAAGTGTTGCATACTTCTATATAATTGGAATTATCTTGGTTGCTTTCACGAAATAGTTTATTATTTTCTGAAAGCAGCTGAGTCTGTTGTCTAATAACTCGAATAATTGCTTTCAGAGGTGTCTGAAATGTGCCTGCAGGATAAATTAAAAACAAAATGCAGGATACATCATTTCATTAACATGTCACAAAATGATTAGTACTGCTTTGCTCAATAGTATTCATAAGATGCTGGATAAGTGCTGAACATGCTAATAAGAGTTCATATTTTAGACTTATTTTATGCAGTATCAAAACTACATGGGACAACAGAACTGAAGGTTTTTCTGTTCCAGGGATCAATGCTTCTGTTATAGTATACATATTGATATTTTTGGCAAAAATGTGGTCAAGCTCGTTTATTTGATCATACTGCTGTTGCATTTCTGCACAATTTGGGAACATGTACTTCAACACAGAAGCAATAATAAAAATGCCGATGTTCCTGTGACCTTAGCTAAAGTTTGGCATTTTTATCTGATTATGATGAAAGGGAAGTGCAGGACTACTGTACAGAACTGAAAAGTACTCACTGTTCTCAAGGGAAAAGCATCTTATTCTAGATCAATATCCATTTTTGGGAGCCTTTGTTAAAAAGAAAAGAAGCTGATTTTCGGTTACAACTGAACAGCGAAGCTGGATCTCGCATGTTGCCGTGCGTCAAGGTCCTCTCCTTACTGACCTTTTTCTTTTCAACACCAGCAACTGGGATCGATGGCATCTTATCTTGCTGCTTTATCTCTTGCCTGGATAGTTGGTTGGTTGGTTGTTTGGTTGGGTGGAGTGACTATATAGTCTTTTACACTGCATGGGTGAGGATATTCCGGGAAGAAGCCCCACTGTAGAAAGAAAAGGCTATAAGGAGAAGCGGCATGTAGGCTGATCCTGCTAGTTTGCTGTCATTAAGGTGCAAGAGCTAATGAGCTCCTGTTGGCGCTGTGCTAACACTGAATTTAGGGGGAGGACAATAAAAACTTTATTTTTCTCACATTCACTTTATAATACTCTTGCTTAATTGGAATCCAAAGACAGAGGCGTGGTGGAGGACTTCCTGTTACTGAGAGTAACAAAACACACAAATCCTTTGCAATACCACACTGGATCTTTATTATACCTGAGCCTGCAGTTGCCTAATTGTAGTTAATGCTTGTGTAGATAAATAGGTATGACATTTTTGAGGCATGAATGTTTAAGCCATTTTTGTGATGTAGGGGTTGAAGGTCAATTAATGTATTCAAATCTAAGATTTGATAACCTTTGACCTCATTGTCGTTGCTTCTGATTTTATTACGTTAGTATTTTAGGGAGAATGTGCAGTTTTACCTTAGTACCCTAACTTTTGTGTTCAAGCTTTATTGATCAAGATTTTAAAAATCTGCAAACCTGGACTTTGAACAGCCTACGTGATTAGATTACATAGGAGTTCTTGTGGGTTCCTGCACTCTTTTGTTGAGAAATCTTATTAGATGTTAGAAGGTGACTTTTCCTTTCAGCCAGATGACACATGCAAACATGTGGAGAGCAGCTCTGTCAGGTTGTCGGGGCAACAGAGAAAAGGAGGTATTGATTATCTGAGCCAGCTGCACGCCCTCCTACCGTTGCTTTTGGACAGTGATCATCTCCGGGTCTCTCCTTGGACCCAGACTGATTATTTAATGTCACTGGAGCTTCTGACAGCCAGCAGGGGACCCACCACAGCCTGAGGCTCCACCAACTCCACCACTGCTCCTGTCTTTCCATACCTGCTCATCGATGCTGTCTCTCCTCGCAACAATTTGCACTCTTTCTCACCACCATCGCTCAGAAGTATTGATAATACCTTGTCAAGACAAAGCGGGAAAACCTGGAAATGACCTTCCTTGCACATTGCTTTTGTCAAGGTCATCACCCGATAGCAGCGATAAGATGGAAAAAAAAAGTAGGATAAAACATTTCGAAGAGAAATGGTTTCTTTGAAGCACAATGTCTTTTTCCTTACCCTTTCCACAAAACAGTGCTGCAAGTGGTCTATACAGTATAACAGGTCTTTTCAGCAGTCTACTTTGCATAACGTAATAGTATAGTCTAAATCACCTTGCCAATTATCTCATGCATGGAGATGATAATATTATTACAGATAATCATTTTTGAAATTAAACTTATTTTTAGTTACAGCTATAATCTACCTAATAAATATCCCAATTAATCATTAATGTGGAGTGATAATGTGGAATCAAGATGCCTGACACCCCCTGCTTTTAAAACAGTGAGTCAACCAGTGAGGGTCTCTCTGAAAGAACAGCCGGATGAATAGAAGCTGTCCAAAGATATAAAAGGTCATTCTTGCAGTGTGTATTATGCGTATTATCAGGTCTAGTTCCTCTAGATCTGCGCTAGATATGAACCCCCTATCTATTGCTTATTGAGTGACGACAGCTCCTGTACCTTTACGCAGGGCCGGATCTAGCTGCAGGCAGAACAGGCAGTTTCCCAGTTGCCCCCAAATTACCTGAGCGATGGAGAATGTGAAATGATCGTGACCCGTGAAAAGGTAGAGCCAACCCTGCCTTTACGCTACCTCAAACATGCGTGCTTTGAGCTGAAATGTGAAAAAAATGTTTCGCACAATTGGTTTATCCAAATTACGTTATAGTATTACATTAACAAACTACTACAATGATTAATAAGGTCAAACCAGATATCAGGTATGATTAAGATATCAGGTAGGTGGGTTGGAATAAAGTGACTGGGAGGAAAGAATAAAATTGTCAAATATTTCAAAATCTGCACGATGGGTAGCTAGTATACTAGGAAATACATATATTTTGTGCATGTTAATCTAGTGTTTATCTAGTTTTCATGTTTACTATATTCTGATCCATCATATTGGTTTAATTTACCATATCATTAGGTAGGTTCCCTATCCAAGCAAACCCATGGGCATGTCCAGACAGGATATGGATGTAACTGTAAATGGCATTACTGCCATTTACTGCCACAGTCCAAAAACATGCTTAGGTGAATTAGAGCTGCAAAAATATCCACAGGGGTATGTCTGTCTGTGTGTGTCTGTGTGTGTGTGTGCGGTGGATTGGCGCCACATCCCAGGTTGGCCTGGGATTAAAAGCTCCAGACTTTAGGGTCCTCTATGGTAAATGTTGCCAAGGGGGGAGATCCTGCCCACATACTTATCAGCCCACTGGGAAAATGCCCAGTACCCCAGATGGCCAGTCCAGCCCTATACTTTTCTGGGTTGGTGTCGCACAAGCCGTTATAGAAAATGCATCAATGTACTAAAAAATATAAAACGAAACCAAGCACATATTGAAGATGCAAAAGTCTGCAAACACAAGGCAAACCTGCAACTATAATGAGCTCTATTGAGTAGCTGTAATAGATTCTGATCAGCTAAAGTATGAGCTAACCCTAACTAGAAGTGATTCTAGGGACACTGGGGCCCTGAGCAAAAAACTCCACGGGCCCCTCCAACGCACCCCACCCAACATGGCAAAACTTATGACCATTATTTTAGCATTAAATCTACATAATTTATATCAATAAAGATAATTTAATAAACATAATTCCTTTATTTTCACTTTACGGTGTAAAACAGCATACACAAATAAAGGAGATTTATTGTTGTAATGTTCTATGCAATCAGCCCAGCTGGGGTGGGTGGGGGGGAGGCAGGTAATGGCCTGCCTTGTCTGTCCTGTCCCTGCACCTCTTTACTCATCGCAGCAAAAGAGATCTATGATTTAGGGGAAAACATAACCTCTGTCCCCTGCCTCATGCTCCAAGCTTCCCTGGATATTCTCCAGGGCTCACCAAGACTTTGTAATGGATAAGCGGTAGATGGATGGAGAATATAAAGCTAGCTTTCTCAGAGGCTCTCAGAGGCTCTGAATCTCATTCAGATCGAGCAGTGATCATCGCTCGATGTTCAGTTGCCGTTGCTCTTTGAGCGCAAGGCTCAGAGCTGGTTTGGTTTGTTTTTGTGTTTTTTGTTCTGGGTTTTGTTCAGATGTGCTGCCATCGTCACAGGTTTGTGGATTTGTGTGCCAGCATCATGTTTCTGGGTTTGCTGTTTTGGGTGAAACAGTGTCTTGTCTCGAGTTTTGTGATTTGGGTTAGCTGGCGTCCTGTTCCCATGCTGTCCGTTTGCCAGAGTTCTGCAGTCTTCACTTCAGTCCTCGGCACTTGACTCTGCTTTTTGTACACCTTGTTCTAGGGCTACCCATCGAATCAGGAGCCCCAAATCCCACTGGTCATCAGCTATGACTATGCAGTCCTCCGCTTCCCCGAACGCGTGCCTCCAGATTTTTGTGCACAGACCTGTACGCATTGTGCGTTCATTGCGCTTCAAAGTATAAATGGACATTTAGACCGTGAAAGTCAACATTCATGTTTTAACTGAGCAAACTGAATCCTCTTCATGACTGTTTCCTGTAATTATGCAACATTTATATGTTCCAGGAACATCTAAAAGACAAATAAGTATAATACCATATTATCTACGTCTCATGACCTGCTCGTCCGACCCTCGTGTGTGCCACGCCCCCTCATCAGCCCCGTGTGGAATCCTCGTGTTCATCAGCTGTTTTGAGTTGTCCTGATTAGTGTCATGTATTTAGTCCGCGTTTCAGTTTGTTTCCCCAGTCCGGTCATTGACGTCACGTTGCGTGTGTCTTCGAGTCTGTCTGCCCGATAATAAATCCCTGTTTCTTATATCCACGGCTCCCTGCGCCTGCCCTAAGTAATTACACTTTATTTTTACTTATGATAAAAGACAAATAATCCTTTAACATAATGTTTATAACATATTAGTACTTAGAATGTAGTCATGCTATATATTAATTGTGACAAAATGAGATGCAGATTATGTCAATTAACTGTATAATATATGAATAAATCTCTCAAAAATACATTACATGGAGAAAGGTTTTGGGACATATCGCATAATCATTCAATCCAAGTGTTTCATTCAGACCCAGTGTCACAGGTGTTTAAATCAAGTACCTAGCATTGCAGTCAGGTTTGCAAACATTTGTGATAGAACGGGTACTTCTGAAGAGCTCAGTGAATTCAAGCGTGGTACTGTCATACGATGCCATCTTTGCAATAAGTCAGTAAAATTTCCTACGTGCTAGATATTCCACAGTCAATTGTATGTGGTATTATTGCAAAGCGGAAGCATTTATGAACAACAGAAACTCAGCCACCAAGTGGCAGACCATGTAAAGTAACAGAGTGGGTTTGCCGCATGCTGAGGTGCATAATGCGTAAAAGTCTCCAACGCTCTGTTGACTCAATAACTGCAGAGTTCCAAACTTCATCTGGCATTAATCCCAGCATGAAAACTCAGATGCTCTGGAGGTCAAGCAGCTACAAGCAAGCCTCACACCACCAAGCGCAATGCCAGGCGTTGGATACAGTGATGTAAAGGACACCGCCACTGTGCTCTGGAGCAGTGGAAATGTGTTCTGTGCAGTGATGAATCACTTCACAATTGCTTCTCTGTCCAGCAGTCTGACGGGCGAGTCTAAATTTGGCAGATGCCAGGAGAACATTATCTGCCTGACTGCATTGTGCCAACTGTAAAGTTTGATGGAGGATGGATAATGGAATGGGGTAGTTTGTGAGGGGTTTGGCTAGGCCCCTTAGTTCCAGTGAAGGGAAATCTTAATGCCTCAGCATTTTGGCCAATCCTGTGCTTCCAACTTAGTGGGGGCAGTTTGGGGAAGGCCCTTTTCGGTTCCAGCGTGACTTTGTCCCATAAAGACATGGCTGGGAGAGTTTTGTGTGGAAGAACTTTTTTTTCCCTACCCATCACCACCCGCCCTCTTTGGAGAACAACTTTATTTTAAATTAAATTAAAGGTACAGTGTAAAGAGTGTGGCCACCAATCACACTCGTCACCCGTCATAGTACAATTGCCATAGTACTAGAAAAAAAAGAAAAAAAACAAAAGTAAACAGAAATAATAATAAGAAAAATAATAAAGGTGGGATGGAGAAAACAAAGTGTAGGGGAATACAGAATACAAACAGCCATAAGAAAAATAACACTCATTACAGGGACATCCAACAACTAAAACTATAACAACAACAATATCAACAACAACAATAATAATAATGATAATAATGTTACAATTAGGTATCACAC
>JAODKF010000147.1:15583383-15625842 GCA_026779585.1 Mormyrus proboscirostris | reverse complement strand
TATGTGACAGCCCCCCTACCCCTGGGCCCAAGGTGAAGGCAGGGGGACCCAGGCAACTGAGACCATCCTGCCGCCCCCATGGCACAAGGGCCGACGCCCACACGTCCCCAAGGCAACCACCCGCCCGACCTGAGAGGGAGCCCGCGAGGGACTAAGAGGGCACCAACCCCCCTACAAGGAGGCCCGCAGAGAGGGGACGGGTGGCTGATTCCCCAGTCCCACCCTCAATCTCCCCACCGAGGAAAGCAGGTCCAGGGCCGAAGGGTCCCACCAACTGGGAGCCCACCCCCCCACACACGCCGGAGGGGTGCCCTCCGAGCCTGCCCCCGGCAGGATGGATCGCCGCCCACCGCAGCGACCCAGCATGTCCCCCGCCCCGACACTGCAGGATGATCGAAGGGAGGTCCATACAAAGGTCCCCACCCCGACCGGAGAGCGGCAGACCCCCCCACCCAGCCCAAACCAAACCCCCCAATCCGCTTAGAAGGGCCCAGAGCGTTGCAAGATACCCCGGACCACCCGCCAGAGCCCCACCATGGCGCAGTAGGCAAGTTCCACCGGGCCCCCGGCCCACGAGAGGAGGCCGCCCACACCAGCCAGGGACGCTTGCACATGACGAATCTTCTACCCGGTGGGCCACCCCACCCGCGCAGGGCCAGGGACAGACAGTTGGGGGGGGAGGCTCAGCCCCCATCGCCTCCCTGTCCCATGTTAGTGTGAAGTGTGCATGTATATGTGTGTATGTGTGAGAGGGCTGTGTGTTTATGTCTACAATGTATTAAAAGTAGTGGGTGCAGGCCCCCCCACTAGCAGATGGCAGAGTCCCCCATCCCCCTCCCTGCACCCCCAAGGCTCTAATGTAACACTGTGTATATGACTATAGTGCAAAACGGCAGACGGCAGAGCCCCACCTGCCTCAACCCACCTCCTCATCCCTAGTGTCATGTGGTGTCTAGCATGCAAGTAAAAATTGAGGGGCAGTGTCTCGGCGCACCTCCCCACCGCCCCTCAAAGCCCTAGTGTTGTGTGAAATGTGGTGTCGGGCCCAGTGGAGCAATAAGGGCATGCCAGGAGTGCCCCCCCCCCGGCGAGAAAACTTGACTGGCCCACACAGAGCCCTGACTTCAACTTCACTGAACACCTTTGGGATGAACCAGAACAAAGATTGTGATCCAGGCCTTCACACCCAACATCCGTGCCGAAACTGAGAAATGCCCTTCTGGATGAATGGGCACGAATTCCCACAGAAACACTCCAAAATGTTCTGGAAGGCCTTCCCAGAAGAGTGGCAGCTGTTATAGCTGTAAAAGAGCGATCAGCACGACAGCTCTAAAAATCAAGAGACCACTGCACAATTTTTCATTTAACTAATTTCTCAATTTATCGGTATGCGTCTATGAATTACTATGAATGGACATTCAATTAACTGTCACCTGCAGTGTAATATCGACCAGAATTACTGGTGATAAACTACTTATAAACTCCTTCTACGTTTAGATTCTGCACTCTTGCACATTATGCACACATACTGTTAACTCTGTATACATATTGCACTGTCACACATATAGAGTTGACTTGGCTGCTACTTAATAATAGCACTATTTAAGAGCCCTTTAATTTATTACGTCATATATATAGCTTATAATTATATATGTCACGCCCACAGGGGCGGGACCTGACAGGTGCAACGCATCCTCTCACGATTAGCCACGTATAAAAGCCAAAGCCACCCGATACTTCTTGCGAAGTATTGTGCTGATGCGTCACAGTCTTACTGAGCGTTCTTCCAGTCTTCTGTCTGCCCGCTTCTCCCCGCCTTACCTATTGCTCCCTGTTCGCGTGTGTCTTCGTCGGACTGACTTCCCAGGCAACGACCCCGGACTACGTACCACGACGCCGATCTCTGCGCACCCCCTCAGCTTCATCCCATCAGCTCCACCATCGGGGGGGTTTCCCCCGTGTCGCCCCCTCTGTGCCGACTTCCAACCCGAACTATTAAAACCTTTGTTCCCCTGCATCTCCGGATCTCTGTTCTCCTTCTTACCCGCCCGTAACAATATATATATATACTACAATTATTACTATGTACATACATACACATACATATTATGTTTAATCATATCACTATCATCATTACTGCTACTGTTAAAAACTAATTACCATATAATTATCACATTACCCAATTGCCAATCTAGTGTCTATTACTTCCTGTACAAACCTTTGATAATCGTCGTGTGTTTTTTGTAATGTCTTCTAAAAGCACCACCAAGGCAAATTCCTTTTATGGAAAGATACTTGGCCAATAAAAGGATTCTGATTCTGAATGTATTTTCTTTTTTTTTTGCAAACTGCAGTTCTTCCGTTTCACATTAATGAGGGGCATTTTCTTTGCTTTATAGAACTCCAGTCCTTCTAGTAGTCTGATATGAACTGTCCTAGCAGTGCACTTCACGCCTGCACTTAATGTTCAATTTTCCTTTTGACAGTCAGTTGGTGTCATCCTCTGATTCTTGTGAAACTGTCTGATAAGTAACCGGTCATCTCTGGCATTAGAAAGTCACATCCTCCCTTTACCTGACTGCTTTCTGGTTGTTCCCGGTGCGTCCTGCTCCACCTTATTCTTGTGTACTGCTGTCTTATGTAACTCCACGCCCTGCGCCAGCGTGGCGCTGCAACATGAACAGTTTCTTGACTCACTCCTGTGATGGGAAATAAAACACCACGTTCATTTTCATTTGCAAGGGCTAATGGGCAGGAGTCCCAATACTTCCGTCCATGTTATGCATATGAAATTGTGCTGCTGAAGAAATAATGAATATTGCACTAATGCGCAAGGATCATATTGTATGTAATATAAGTAATGGGCACACTAGGATTCTATTCACACGACAAATGTTTATATAAAGCTTTTTAAGTCCAAATTCCAATGTGGGATGTAAATAGTGAATAAAACAAGTGATTTGATTACCGTAGCAATTAACCAGCCCTGTGCCAATTGATAAATCAGTAAATGAGCCTCAGCAAGCCCCACTTGAATTAGTTTAATTCATTGCGGTTTTTACAAGGTCACATGAACGGACTAGGGGCAGAAGTGAGTGATGTCACTCTGAAGCACAGAGGAGTATGTGTCTGTAACGTTTTGTTTTTCTTTTAATTCTAAGGCCATATGTTTAGGGGTGGCTTGCTGGTGCAGTGGTTAGCTGCCCCAGAGTTTGCTGCCCCAGAGCTGTGGGGTTAGGATTCATGGCTCCATGCGTGTGAGGTTTGCTTGCTCTCCCTGTGTCATTGTGGGGTTTCCTCTGGGTACTCCAGTTTCCCCCCACAGTCCAAAGACCTGCTGTGTTGAATTGGAGTTACCAAATTGCCCCTGTGTGAGCGCGTGTGCGTGTGCGTGTGCGTGTGCATGCATGCACCCTGTGATGGGCTGTCGCCTCACCCTGGGTTGTTCCCTGCCTTGTGCTTGTAGGAACCAGGATAGTCTCCAGACCTCCCACCACCTTGAATAGGTGAACCAGGCACTGAAGATGGATGGATATAGTTTTTTTTCTTTTCTTTTCTTTTCTGGCATGAACTTGCCATTACTGTGTCATACATATTTTTCACTTTTTTGCCTTCCAGAATGTCTAACTAATCATATCTATTTTTACAACCACAAACAGCTCTAAGAAATATGCCACTCACTGTGCTGGCCTTTACATTATGTTACAGAGAAATGTTACTTTATTATTTAAATTTCTGTCGACGAATTGCCTTGAATGAAATTACCGCCACCACAAAAATGCTACAATATTATTTCGCCTTCAGTCCCCATAGCTGCTTCTGTCCTTAATATCGTAGCTTTAAATTTCCGTGGGGTGGGCAGTGCCCAAAGCCACACTGTGAAATTCCAAGAAGCTCAGGTTGAAACGGCTGCTGAATCTACTGTTGCACTAAGACTTTTTTTTTTCCTTCAGTTTGTTTATTCATACCCTCCTTTCCCCCACGCTCGCTGTCAGCAGTCAAAGTGCTAACGAGATGCAATTATCTGCGAGATGTGCGTAATGTCACCCACTCCCACTGCTTCTCTTCGATCTTCTGCCATATTGTTTGCCGCGTCCCTTGGTAGTGCAGCTGTAGTGAACAGACCAAGCTGAGCTCCTCACTCTGGCCGGCTGCCCGTATCCTCCACCTGCGCATCTCCCCATTCCCAAAGAGATCTTGGTGTAAATAACATCAGCTGTGTCTTTAGACTTCTTCCATGCTAAACCCATCGCCATGTTGTCCAACTGTGCAATCAAAATTGACTCATAGTTTTGGAAGCAGAATAGTCGCAATGACAATGCTCTGTGCAGTGCTGGCATTTTTAAATCATCTAATAGGTGCTATGTGTTTAGAGCTCACTGGATTCCTTTGGTGTGCTGTGTGTGTGTGTGTGTGTGTGTGTGCCTAGGTGTGTGTGTGTGTGTATGTGTGTGTGTGTGTGTGTGTGTGTGTGTGTGTGTGTGGATTATGGTTATATTACATTGTGGGGACCAAATGTCCCCCACAATGTAATAAAAACCTGATATTCTGGGGATCATTTTTCAGGTCTGTGAATGCATTCGAAAAACTAGAAATTATTTACAATTTTATTTAACCATTTTCTTTGGAATAACTTATGATTAGGGTTAGAGCTGGGAAAGGGTTAAGGTTGTGAGTTTTCCCCAGAAAAATAGAGAGTCCCCAAAAATAAATAATGACAAACCTGTGTGTCTGTGTTTGTGTGTGTAAAAGTAATGGTTACATCGTACTTCAAACTTTATTTTTAATCCCATACGAACACGTTGTCCTTCAGAAGAATCTTTATGTTGCCATAAAAATATGATTACTATCTCACAATTTATCTAAATGACATATCCTAGTCTGTCCTTTCAGGAATCTGATTTCATACTGTACTTATAAACAGACATTGTGGTATTTGTGTAATACAGTCACTAATAGCTAAGGCCAATCTGCATCCATCAGCACTTGACGACCTTGCAAAATAACTATCTTCAAAAGGGTATACTCTGCTAACAATTTTCTGTTCTCCTCACCTTGATCTGCCCAGCAACACATTACAAATCATGCTCTACAGTAAGGATGTCATCCAGTCCCGTTGATTAGTGTAGAAGTCAAATATTTTTAATACCATTTGTTTCTTTCTGTGGGGTTGCTGGAACAAATCTTACTTGTCACAGATTGGGAGGCTGACAGACCTCCCTCTCCAGGCTCCTGCAGCCTCTATAATGCCATTTTGTGAGCTGTATCATCTTCCAACCCTTTCTTTTTCAGTATGACAGCAGGAACATCCTTTTCATTAGGGGGTCCTATTGACAGGCTAAACTGTGAGTCATGAGCATCGATGTCTAACACCTGGGCTGTTGACGGAATGCTGATCCAGTGCTAATTTAGTCTGACGGCTTTTACCAAGAGCTTGATGTCCCACTGCCGCTCTCAAACACACCATTAGCAGCAAACGGAGTGTGAGTGTGTGCTCAGTTATCTGAGTATGCTAGTGTTAAATATATTTAAATAACATTGTGTGTTAAACTTGGAATATAATTTAAATAACCTTGTGTGTTAAACTTGGAATATAATTGGAAAATAGTTGGCTGAGAATATCTTAGGTCCAGTATTAATACTAAGCCAATGAGGAACAAGTATTGCGGCTGGTCAATGGGTTGAGTAAGACTTGGTCACCCCCGTCCTGAGAATCTGTAGGCTTAGATAAGAATCCCACATTTTGGAGGCGGGGCCAAGATGTCAAAACACTCAAAGTCAGATTTTTTGGCCATTTTCTGGTGCGACTGAGTTGCGGGGACTTTTAAAAGTCATTGGTTTCTTTTCTGACATTTTTATTAAAATTCCATTTTGGAACAAGACGAGTGAAGGTCATGATACCTGAACTAAAAATGTAGCTGTGATCGCGGCGGGCCGGGGGTGGGGGGGGGAGCGTTGGAATCAGCATGTCATGTCTCACTTACAAAAAACAAACGCTAACGGTCTATTTAAGATACAGGACAAAGTCCCACAGAACAGTGCAATCTCCAATCTCATATTAAACAAGAAGAGAACTAAGAATTAGTTAATTGCTTTGAAATTACATAATCAAGGACTCTTTGGAGCTTAGTGGCTTTTTATTCTGGCATTGAGTGTCTAAGGTTGGCTGGACCCTGTAAGTGGCCCCCAAACTTAACATTTGTTTGACCGACTGTCCCTAGTTGTGTCCCGAAAGAGCTGCTTTAAAAGGATTTGTAATCCTCGCTTGTATATAAACAGTCTATAGAGCTTGTCTAATACCTAATCCCTTCAAACATGTTGTATTATTCCAGCATCATGCATTACATTGGCCTTACAGGGGCCCCGTTACTGTTTTGTCAAGGAGAATATAAACCAGAATTAAACACAAGACAACATTAAAAGTATATGAGCAACTTCTTGTACTGACTTATTTTTGGTTCCGAACTAAACATGAGTGAAAATATATAACAAATTGATTTTCATTAACTTCCTATGGGGAAGATTTTACCCTATGAACCTTATAGCCAACTGCATTGTATTTTACAAGACTATTTAACTGTGACTTCAGTATTACTGTACCCTCAGTGCTCAAAGGTCATTTTCTCTCTGGCTTTAGACATTTTTCCAAAGTTATTATAAGTACTGCTTACTGGCCCATAAACACATTTAACTTCTATGATACCAAGACAGAGAATCGCAAGGTCACATGACATTTCTTCCAAGACTTTTCCATTAACCCGTTTGACTTTGTTCTTAATAGGGGTCAGCATTGCTAGTAAAATTTCCCCTGTAATTGATTGAAAATATTAGATTAACGCCACCCCCACCGTACACACAGGTGAAAACATGCATGGAGTAGGGATAAAAAATACTTATTTCTTCCCAAAAAACAGATGTACTCATTGTGCAAAAGGTTAATATAGAACATGAAACATAATGTGAATGAATTCAGCAGAAATAAATTAAATTAAACCGAAGTGGCAGCTTGTTAGGATCAGTCATTTCCTCATTTGACCAGCAGGTGTCACTGGCCATCCCGTTCCTTTTTGTGGTTGGTCCATTTCCCAGTGCTTAGTGTATTCCCCTGCTCTCCATGCCGCCACATGACTGAATGAGCTGAGCCTGCGGCAATTTGACATTTTTATCGTTATTTCCCCATTCTTGTATTGGTCCTAGTTTTTTGTATCTTTTGTTTTTGGTTATAGCTACCCGTGTCTAGTTTTATATTTATGTTCCATTTTACATACAGTACTGTGCAAAACACTTAATCAGTCAAAGGAAATGTTTAAAGCTATTTATCTGAGTAGCTTGGGTATATGTGCTCAGAAAAAAAAAAAACACAATTTAACTTTAGAACATTAGAAAATTAGAGTGACACAACTGAAACTTAGAAGTATTTCCTTGTTCTCCAAAAAGTTGCTAATATATAATTTGACGGCTAGAAGAACACCATTTTAGTTCTCAAAGCAGTCCTCAAGGGTACCCCAGCCATTATGCATATTCATTAAATTTCACCATCAGCTCAATTAATTAATTAATTCATTCATTAATTTAATTTCTTTATAAAAGTTAATGAGGTATTAATTAGCCATATAAGGTGGAGTAGTGAGTGAGTCAAAAAATACAGGCATGTATCGTTTACTATAAATACTGGGATTTCTTTAGGAGAGGTTTGGAAATGGCTAAGCTTTTGGCAGATATAATATATTTTTTCACCAACAGGAAGATCATTTGAACATAATTTCCTTTGACTGCCTAAGAGTTTTGGACAGTACTGTATATTCTTAGGTCCTCCTATTGTTTCAGTCTTTAGCGCTTGTTAATTACCCTCACCTGTTCCCTTTAGCTCCTTGTTCTTTGTGCGTTATTAGTAATGGAATACACCTATCCCTCGTCATGCCCTCATTTTATGTGTTTCTATGTGCCTGCCCTTGCCCTTGTTCCTTAGTCGGTCAATGAATGTGCTTGAGTGTGTTCCCTGCATGTGTTTCTTGCTCATGTTTCTGGATCCTTTATGGTTCTAGTTTTTTCTCATGTTCATTTCCTGCCACTTGTTTACCAACTGCCTTTGTTTGACCCCTCATGGCCTTTGTCTGAGCCATTATAGAGAGTATTTTTAACAACACAATTCTAACAATACTTCTCTGGCTTATAGGATACTCCGTTAATTTACTTCCATACAAAATGAGACATTACTCATAGCTGCAAAAGGATAACATTAAAACACGTCTGTTGTTGTTGAAAAAGTTCACATTGTGATAAAAATTACAATATTTATAAAAAGAAAAGGCATTGAAAATGTACCCTCCAAAATTATTGTCAAGCCTTGCCTCTGTATTCTCAGGGATAGGCTGAATAACACCAATATCACAAAAAGCAAAGATGGGATTGTGAGAACATCAAACCAGACCCCCTTTCCCCCCTGCTTACACCTAGAAATTCTGTCCATAAATGTTATGAACAGAATCTGTGACAAAGCAGTGGAGTCCAGCACCCACTAGGAATGAGTCTGAATTACTACTAGCAATGCAAACCAAACCCTCAGTCCATTTTTAGAGGTACATAATGGCCCGTAACAGCAGGCCTCATACCCCATACTCCTGAAACACCCCCCACAGGACCCCCCAAGGGACACAATCGTATGCCTTTTCCAACTCCATAAAACACATGTGGACTCCAGTACCTCCAGTATCCTTGTGAGGGTGAAGTTCTAGTCCAACGTTCCGTGATCAGAACAAAATTCATGAAATTTTTCCTGGATCCAAGGTTTGACCAATGGATGGACCCTCCTCTCCAGCACCGGCATAGACTCCCAGGGATTCAGCCTGACAGCCCCCTTTACCCCTGGTTTCCACCACCGGGGTCGGGGATTGCCACCACAACAAGCACCAACAGCCTTATGGCCTTAGCTCCGCACAGCCACTTCTGCAATGATGTCGTGAGATATGACCCATTCAGGCTCACTGTCCCCTGACTTCTTTAGGATGCAGGAAAGGTTTTTCAGGGGGTATGAGTTGAAGGTCTCCCAGACAGGGGCCTCTGCCAGATGCTCTTGGGACACCCTCACTATCGGTTTGGGTCAACCAGGTCTATCCAGTGTCCTCTCTTCACCAGAGTGTCCAAAACATGTGGATGCAGATCTGATGATATGATTACAAAATCGATCATCAAACTGCAGTTTAGGCTGCATTGTGTTCATTATGAACAAAGTCCAATAACAGAGCATCACTCAGGTTCAGATCAAGTAGGTCGTTCCTACGTAGGTCCGTTGCTATAATAGTAACTTTTGTCATAATATGGGAACCTGTCAGCATAATAGTGCTTGATCTGGTTATGTTGCTTTATGTGCTCATTTAAATTAGAGCAGTTATACATCGTTATTTTGTCTTCTGTCAAAAACAGGGCATCTGTATTAAAATGGAATGAACATTATTAGGTAAGGTCATCATTTTGAATTTTTTAGGGTAATGAACAAATGAACAATTCCTCTTGTGGGGACAAACTGTTTGCTGGTCTCTGCGGATCCTAAGAATAGGACTGAATGAGATTCCAAGTCTCCAATTAACCACACTTGGTCTTTACATTTAGAGACATTGACGGTCTTTTCCAAAGCAGATACCAAATGTCTCCATTGGGTTCTCTTGTGTTTAATATGACCCCTCATCATGTGAACAGGCATAAGATCTGACTGCTTGGCTTCAGTGGCGGAATTCATATTCCCTGTCACCTTCCTTATAGCAGAGTATTAAATTTTACAAGGCGACAGGGAACATACAGTACTGTTCTGTGCAGCATGATGCAGTCAAACAAGAATATTATTTCCCGCTGCATGTTAATGATGTTGCTTAATTGAAGTGCACTCGTGGTGAACGGCATAGAGAAAAGTAAAGTCAGAAAAGAAAGTTAGCAAGAAGAATGCAAGCCACAAAAACGGTTAGCATAACTACTTTAGAGCAACCTCATCTTCTTCTTGGAACATATACAGTACTGTGCATATAAGTCTTATGCAGTCAAAGGAAATTATGTTTAAATGAACTTCTGGTACATGGAAAACTATAAGATTATGTCTGTCAAAGTGTGTTTTCCGACGTGACCACTAGAACACTGTGTTTGGCGAATCAATGTCAAGTCTTTTAACTAATTTATTTGTTTAATAAGTTGGTGAAATTTAACTAATACATGGAATGACAGGGGCCGTGAGGCGGTACGGTGTGGCAGTGGTGCTCTGGGACCTGGGTTCGAGTCTCCGTCAAGGTTCTCCATGGGTGGGGTTTGCATGGTCTCCCAGTGTTGTGGGGTTTCCTCCAGTTAGTCTGGAGGTTTCCCCCAGCTGTCCATAAACATGCTGAGGTAATTGTCTGTAGGTGTGCATGTACTGTATGAATGAATGGTGTGTGAGTATGCCTTGTGATGGGCTGGTGCTCCATCCTGGGTTATTCCCTGTCTTGCAACCCTAAACAGGGCAAGCAGTTCCGGTAAATGGATGGATGAGCCTGGGGGGCCCCTGAAGGGAGGTTTGGGAACTGAATTATTGTTGTTGTTCTAGCCATCCAGCACAATAACAGTAACTTATCAGGAAATGGAAGAAATTATTCTTAGTTTTTATTGTTACTATTAATTTGCTTAGACTCTAATGTCAAATTGTGTTTTTTTTCTGACAAAATATACATATATCACCCAGAATAAATAGCTCTAAACATCTCCTTTGACTACCCAAAGCCTTTGCACATCTTTCCCAATTTCCTACTGACCACATCCAGCAGTTTCTGATAAAGAGTAACTTTGCACCTCTCTGGTGTAGAATGGTATGAAATTAGTAAACACACTAAAATAAATCGTTAAACTTGCATGTCCTGTGAGGAAATGACCAATGGCCATAATTATCTCAACTTGTTTTTGGTCTTTCAGCTGTTTCTAATAAATCAAATACATTGGTACCTCAGTTCTCAAACTCATTAGAACTCGAATTTCTTAAAAGTTGAACCAACCAGTTTGAGAAAAAATGACCTAGAACTCAATCTGAATCTCAGAAGTCAAACCGTGAACGCCGACCTAAGATAACTTGTATACAAATGTTACAACCTAAAACAAATTAACAAATACAGAGTAATAATAAAAATAAGCTATGGACCGCATGGCATAGTCTCCAACCAGATGCTGATCATATGGAGATTCCACACGAGGTTAACGAGGGGGCACGGCACACGGAAGGAACGGACGATTGGGGCAGGACTGGGGTAGTGTTGGGGTACATTCTTTATCATTTTGGAGGCAATTAAGAAAAAAATGCTCTACTGGTTTTATCCTGTTCATTTTGTGTTTAAATGCTAAAAAAAACATATTTAAGAGTAATTTTTTTGGGCCGGGAACCAATTATTTAGTTTTCTATTACTTCTTATGAGGAAAATTCAATCAGAACTCGAACTTTTTAGAATTTGAACCCGAGTTCTGAGGTACCACTGTACATGAGGTAAAAAAAACTTTTTTACCTACTTTTATTTAGACTTTGGAAAATGAAACTGTTGAAGAAGCAAGTCATGTTATATAAGGGAAGACGAAAAAAATATTAACTTATATTTCACATGCATAACATTTCATATAAAATATAACATATATCATTAAAAAGCACGCATAGGAAGCATATACATAAAATGTATATATAAAATGTTTTCAAATCTCTTTGATCTTATAAAAAGAACTGTCAGAACTTTCATATACAGAATTACAGCTAAGGTTTGATTAGTTAAAATGTTTACTGGAGAAGAAATAAAAGGATTTCTTGTACATTGTGCCTCTTTGAAGTTGCCGCCTGACTGTAACACCTTTGGAAGTGATTTGGAGGATAGTTTGTCACAGTTTGAAAGTGTAGCAGCTGTTTTCAATAAACTGATTAGCAGTTGACATGTCTTGCGAAGGTAATGCACCTGGCATTGGAGTCACCCTGTTGTAACTGGAAAAAGTGAACGATTTCAGTGTGCGTTCGGCAAATAAATTGCAGTTCCACTATAGTGGTGGATGCAGAGGGCCGTGCCTGGTATATGTTCTCAACATTATACCTATTGTGAGGCACAAAATAAACGTGTCACTTACAGAGGCCTGTGTTATAAATTAGCATGGCTGACGGTGGGTAATTCAGTCAGAGTAAAGGTGTTGCGGTTCGTGCTTATATGGCCGGCAAGGTATTTTTAAAAGGCTAACGTGTCTTAAGAAAATACCCCATATATCAAATGAGAGGTTAGCTTGGTGAAAACAGCAACAGCCATTGTCATTGCAAGTAATGGCATTGACAAAAGGAGGTAAACTAAAACTGTAATTCAGCGGCATGAGCCTGAATTGTAGATGGAAAAAAGCAATACAGCAGACAGACTGCGAATCTCGGCCTGAATTATACACATTCTGTATCCATGAAGGAGAACCACAGGACATTAGCTAACAGAACTAGGTGTCTGGTTCCAGCGGTGAAAGCTTAATGGTCTGGGATGAATTGTCCCGATTCTCCATGTACTCTCCATCAATTATTATGAGGACTAAATGAGATACTTAAAGTCGAGACTAAAAGACTTCTGAGATCCAGCACTGAGCCTTCCATGAGATTTCCTTAGAAGAAATAAACTGGAAATGGGTCATCTTATCCTAACCTTGCCGTGACTTTATGATTTCTTTCAGGGTACAGTGTGTAGCTCAGTGTGCTAAGCATCTGTGCTAGTGATTGGAGGGTCACCGGTTCAAGCCTGACCCTGGTACAGCTATGTGCCCTTAAACAAGTCCCTTAACCCTCAGCTCCCTGGGCACCACTACAGGTAGCTGCCCATCATTTCCAAGCTTATCTTCACCTGGGAGCCAGGAGGTTAAAAAAAAGAATTTCCCCAAATGGTCCAATAAAAGTATAATCATTATTACATAGGACAGAACAGAAGACCCAGAAGTTTTGCTATTTTCTTTTTCATTTTTCTTCTGAGTTAATTATTTGCATGTAAAATTAGTTGGTATGAGGAGGACCTGGTTATCCAGGTAAATAATAATCACTTGGCACAGGGTCACATGGGAGCCCAGAATGGACAAGAATTTCGGAATCGCTTCCCCCAAAAGCAGGGAGGAAATGCAGCAAAAACCCCTTCTGAATAATCTAATTTAAAACTCCCTTCCCGCCAAGGTAGAAAAAAGGAACCACTCAACATATCCACACGTCTCAGCACAGCAGCCTGGGTCTCGCTTAAGGTTGGGCTCTGGTCCAAGGTTGCAGTCAAAACAAAAGCACAATGCGCTAAAGTATAAGGACTCAAAGAAATGAGAAACAGATGGAAAGAAAGGGATGGAACTGTAATGAAAAAGTTCCGTGATCCAAATGCACAGCAAGCAGGTTTAACAACTTATGACGAGGAGTGACCAATACGAAAACATAATCCAAGTATCAGGGTCAAAACGCGAGGTAAGCCCGGAATTCAGACTGAGGTGATACGTGTACCGGGTCCAAATTGTATTCCACAGATAGGGTCCAAAAAGCAAGCAAGACTTCAGAAGCCAATAGAAGTCAACTATAAGCACAGCATGGCAACCATTCAGCGAGAGGTCCTTGTTTACCTTTGGTTAAATCAGGGGATGTGCTTATATTCTGCTGAGGTGGGATGTAGTCTGAATGGGTGTGGCTGTAAGGCCTGCTAAAGAGCCCTTCACTAATATTTTAATAGCCATTGTAAATTACCATTGTTGAAACAGAATGTCAGAACCAGGGTGGTGTGAGGTTCGGCAGGTTAAAACGCTGTGCCTATGGTCACGGGTTGGATTCAAGCCCTAAGCAGAATACTGACATTTCTGTTAGACCCTTGAGCAAGATCCTTAACCAGAAGCACCAGATAAATGGCTGAGCGTGTGCTGAAACCCCAAGCTTCACTCGCAGCTGTGTGTGTGTGTGTGTGTGTGTGTGCGTGTGTGTGTGTGTGCGTGTGTGTGTGGACAGATGGGATATATGGCAAGAAGCATTGAAATGTACTTGTGCAAATAGAACATAAATTCCATTTTGAACCTTATGGTTTGTCTGCATTTGTTTTGCAGAGAGTTTAGCAGAACACAGATAAGAGCCTCTGACTTATAATGTGTGATCTGCAGCCGTAAGTCTAGGAGGCAGAAATGGAAAAAAAAATCTCATATCATCCTGGTTTAATTAGGAAACAGCTGGCTTCAGCAGTGATGTACCAAGAAAACAGAAAAAATGTGTCTTAATAAGCATTTTGATGAGGAGAAAAAAAAATCGACACGAAAACTTCTCTGCGTGAACTTATGTCGCATCACGAACGTGGCCGATTGAGACAGACGCAGAAAATCTCCGGAAGCAGAAGGGCAGCGTCTTTCATCTCGAGATGTGAATCAGCATGCATTAAGTCTTTGCTGCCTGCAAGTGCATAATGCATTACGATCCATGGGTCCGCACACCCCGGGTGCACGAGGCTGAAGTGTAAAGCCGCTATTGGTTACACAGCACAAGCCCCTGGATACAGGGCCGACCGTTTCATTGGCTTCTCATTTTCCATGCAGGGAACTAGGGGGGATAGTTCCCTGCCGCATACCCGCCCCCCGGCCTTCCCAGGGCCGGCAGTGAGCTCAGGCCTTTGCCAATCAATTAGACAGAGTAACACCCGGTAGCAGGCAGAGGGTGTCTCATGCATATTTATACGCTGATTATGGGTGTTGATTTATTTGTCTGCGACAGTGAAGGATGATGGGCCATTTGGAGTTAAATCTCACACGCCGGGCCAACGTGTGCAGGGTCAGCGGCGAGGAGGCCGGCAAGGGAGGGGCTGTCAGACCGCTGTGGGTCCAGGGGGATTAAAAAAAGAATGTCCTGTTGACCTTTAATAGGCGTACCCAGTAGGATTCCACTAGTCTTTTACCTCTAGGGATGTCCGTAGAAATAATTGCTCTGGGTATATAGATACCAGGGTCTTCAAGAGTATTCAGAGTCAAGGCGTCCACTGATTACGCGCTAATCCAGAGCTATTGCTATTCCGTGTCACATCTAAAGTACCTCAATCATTTGAGCATATTTATTCGGGTCTAATAGTGGGTGCACAAAAAATGTTATAGGGATGGTCTTGTTGATGTGAGCCGGCCTGGACTGACATTGATAAGAATAAAATGAGCAGTGCCTTAGGAGAAACGGGAGGGTCCGGAGGGTCCCACCCTTCTAAATGACTTAAGACCTGTCTCTTCAACGCTGCCCAATCTGCAGCTTTTAATACCAGTTAATACTTCCCCTTCACGGCACGGCAATAAGTTTTACAGCTCCTTTTGTTTAACATGCGGCTATATTGTAATGGGAAGCAGTCTACTACTACTTAAGGCTGGGTATTGTTTTTTTAATTCTGTTTCGTTGATGTTGATATTGATTTCATTCATGGGTGACTGCTTAGAAATTGCAGCCCTGCCGACCCTGATTGGACCGACCACAATGTCAGGGTATAAGCAGGGTCAGCTGAGTGACTTGGGGGGGAACTTTGTGTAATGGATTAAAGGCTGCCTGGGTCATTTCTGTGAGTTATAGGCATTTTTTTTTCTTACTTTTCGGAAGTGATCTGAGTTGTTTTTTTAAAGGCATATTATCTCTTTTGTTATTTCTTTAATAACACTCCATTGATTTGACACCCCCTTCCGGCACTTATGCTCTGCATTCACGGCAGGCCTTCACCCATTTCCAATAGCAAATATCTATATATGGTTGAGAATATCTTAAATAAACACTTTCAATTGTTGGGTGCATGTTTTCATGGCCTAAATTATAATGCTTTTCCTTGAGAGATAGCAGTACAAAGGCGCTGTTTTTTAAAATGGCAGTTTCTCAGTAGACATATTGTATGAGCTGTATTACTGGCTGAAGTAATTTGAAACAGATTGCTTTTATTAAATGTGCCGCTAACGGCTTTGTTTAAAACCAAGAACGCTGAGGATTATTCATCGAATTATTTTTTTCCTGGCAGACTGATAAAAAATATAGTGCATCCCAATATATCTGTAACTGCTAAAGTCCTCTGCTAAAGCCCAAACCTTTAACTCAGTCTGAAATGTGGGGGTGGGATCCTGGGATCCATGATGACAATATTTGCTGTGTGTGGTGGGGGGGGGGTACCAGGAGGGGGTATTTAATGTATTTGGCCCAGAGAAAAAAAAGGGACAAATTGTGTTCCATATTGCTTCAAAATGGGAAATAGCATTTTATTTTCCAATATAGGATGATCCCATAAAAAACGGGAGGATTGGCTACTCTAGGTTTGATATTTTATTAAACAAGGTATGCAGGCCCCTGGACCTCAGCTCAGCTATACTGTGTGTTAAAGCCCCTCTGCTTGTATGTCGCTTTGGAGAAAAGCGTCTGCTAAATAAAATAAAAGTAAATAATGCTAGGGTAACTGCTGGAATTTTTCCAGCATCTCACACCCAGAGCCCTCATTGCAGTCCTATAATTCTCAACCTTTACCTTTACTACGGATAGCGCAGTTAGCCCTTGTTTGCTCTCCCAGCCCTGAATACTAGTAGATATTTCAAACTACTGTGGCCGTCCCTGTTCAGAGAATAAATATTTATTGAAGCTGAGGCCTAGGGCCACGGGGATACAGACGCATGGGTAACTGTTATCTCGCTGTTGCCTTTGAGTATCTCAGCACTCCTTCGTGTTCGGCTCCCCTTTCCGCACTCTGCCCACACCTGTGCCCGCATTGGTTGGTATTCCACAGAGGCTTCGAAAACACAGATCAACCATGGTGAGTCGCCCCGGCTGCTGCACAGGAATCAACTTATTTGTGTTGGCCTTTCGGCGCTCTCAAACTCCCAGAACCACAAAGCTTTGTTTTCTTTTGCCTTAAAGTTGAGCATTTTCAGTAAAGCAACACAGGGACAGGGTTTTGGAATTCTAAGACTGTGGTTTGCTGGTTTTCCATTGTTGTTAATTCTTTTGTGAATCCATGCGTCTTGCGGTGCAGTTTACCCTGAGTGATGGGGCTATTTAACATTGGTTATCATTAACTGTGTTGTTTTTCTGACATGACTCATGCCGATACTCTGACCATTCCTCAAGCATTTGTTTCCTTCTTTTTGTCAGTTCTCACAAATTACTCCAGCATTTCTTAAAGCTGGCATATACTAAAACAACAAACTTCATCATTTTATTTATTTGTAGCGGTAACACAGGATCTCATGGCCCTGACAGGGAAAAGCAGACGGAAGGTGTATTGATGAACGGATAGATTGAAATATAGGAATTAGAAATCAAAATAGTTTTACACTAAATTCATGAATCATCACATTTCCACTCAAATTAAAAAAACCCACTATCATTACCAACATAGTTACAGTTATATAATAAACATTAAAATCATGTATTATTTAGTGAATGCAGGCAATGGCTACTAACGACCACAGAGTAATTCTGCTGTGCACCTTGTTAGGTCTTCTCAACTGGCAGCTGAGATACAGTCCCTTGTGAACTAGAGCTGGTTATTAAAGAAAGACTGTATATCGAAGTCTTGCTGAGTCAGGAGGAGTTACATCAGGTGACCCTAAATTGAATGAATATAGAGGTAGCCCTGTGGAGTGGTTTCCTAAGCATTATACTGCAGTAATGAAACTTTAGCGAAATATATGAAGTTGAATGTTTATTCTTATTTAATCTTCAAATGCAATTACAGGTAGGGGCTTACGCTCTGAATGGACCGACAAAGAATAAGCGGAATACAGAAATAGCGGGTTTTTTTTCTCCCCCGCAAGGGACACCGACTGTAATTTGGAGGCAAAATCAAAATTGCTGGCAGTCAGTTAATAAATAATGCTGCAAAATAAAATAGCTTACATAAGAACATAAGAAATATACAAACGAGAGGAGGCCATTCGGCCCATCAAGCTCGCTGCCTCAGATCAAAGAAAAAAACGCCATGACAACTTCAGTGTGGCCACGTAACGAAAACTGATGGAGTAATTAGGATACGTTGTTAGGGGATACTTGTGTTGTTATAACCAGAGGAGAATCATTTCCATTTATTGGCCTTATATCCAACCTTTGTTGGTGCTGTTTTCAGCCATGTTGTGTTAAAATAACCATATACATGTATGATATGCGGCTCCGTGGCAGGACACCCAGAGAGAAAACTGTTTTATAAATTATACTAAATCATATGTATGGTGTTCATATGTATAGCCACATAATTTTCGATAGAACTGTAATTTACCATTCAGCCAAGTATGCAGTGGTATTTTTTATGCCAGTAGAATACAGTGACACTAATAAAATGCTACAATATGCAGTTTCATTTGAGTCTCTGCAGATCAAATATTTTAATTCCACATATAAACATTAATGTTTGCCTCAGACATGTCGCAGAGCACAGGTTTCAGGTACATGTAACTGATTATAAATATTTCTGGGCCTTCTAATTACACCTATTATTGTTATTATTTTAAAAGAATTTATTCATAGCCATACGAACTGGAATCTGAAGGGAAATGAGATGGAATTTCAAGAGAACAAAACATATGTCCCTGGTCTTATGTTTGTCCGTCACAAGTCCAGTGCGTACTGGCCGATTGATTTCCATTTAGCTCTGTGTAACAAGGTTGGCTTCTCCCAGACTTGCCACCCCAGTCGGCATATGGACAGGCACCCTGAGCCGTGCCAGCGAGCAGGTGGCATTCTGTGAGCAAGCGAGCGGGAGAGCGAGCGGCCTCCAGTCTGCCTTCTAGCGCTTTCTATGCCGAGGACTTATGGGCAATTTGTACGGGCTCAGCTCTTAGCTTGTTCTCCGAGTTTCTCTCCAAACTGGCGCCAACACAAGTATGTGACGCTCCCCACTTTCGATAAACTTCACTATGTGAACTGCTTCTAAATATCCATAGCGCAAGCTGAAATCTTTCAGTGCACATGTTATCTCCCCGTTAATCACACACACACAATACCTGGAGCCTTCTAAAGACTTTTTTTTTTTTTTAAAAAAAGCTATTTCAAAAACACTCTTCAGTCACTCTTTTCTACTTCATGTCATTCCAACTAAGTCAATGTATGGGCCTTTTTGAGTTTGCTGGATGACAAAGGTCCCTTAGAAGGGGAAAATAAAAACATTAGAAGAGAAAACCCACCTGCCAATGAAAAGTGCTCATTTTGAATTTAAGCAGGAGACTTGCTCTTTGTTTAGCTAGTCATTAACGCACTTTCATACATCTCAAATCCGGGAGGGGTTTTTCTTGGCAGTCACCCCAACTTTTCGCGAACCATTGTGTGATCGTCAAGGCCTTCCCACAGGCATTTTTAAGAGAATTCCTCCCTTCTCTCTGAAGGACCCTGAACAAATTTTCAACGTGTCCTTCAAGACCCCCTAGACTCATATGAATGGACGGCTGGCACAATGGTTGCTGAGATGACAGACTTAGAAGAAAAATGCTTCCTTACCTTACTCTGAAGAATGTCCAAAAAGAAATCGTAAGCTAAGGTTTGCTGGTTGTTTCTGAAAGTAGTGTATTCTGACTGCGTCGGCATAGCCCGCTCTGAGGGAATTCGGACCTTTACACAGACTACTAAGCTTTATTACACAGATCATGGTGCCGCAAGTATACAGAATAGAGTAAAGCAGAATTATGCACATCCTTCAGCTGAAAGAGCAGGGCTAAAGACGCAGAGCATTTGTTGCAAACCTGTGGGGAAATGCTAGATTTGTGACTATGGTTTTTTTCTTTTTTCCAGTCGATTTCTCAATGCTCTTTGTGCATTTTCTGGAGGGACTGAAAAACAAAACAAAAATCAAACTTGCATCAATGCAGGCCAAAAACTGAAAAATATTCACGGTCCCTTTCTTATCAAGTGGCTAAACAGGAAATTAATATTTGTCACAGCAATGCTATGCAGTCATATCACAAAATGTTATAAAAGAAATATATGAATCTTGCAACATCATCCTTTATTCATAGTGAGATGAAGGAGAAAGAGAAAAAAGCTTAGGGAGAAATAAGAAGTGTAGAATGCCATGTTGGTGTTAAATTGAAAGTCCCAGTATTGTGTTGTGCTCACGATATTTAAGCATGCAGGCATGGAACCCCAGTGCTCACACTGAGTAACTATGCATTTATGTGTGTGTGTGTGTGTGTGTGTGGTCCAGATATACCTTACCTTACAAAGTGATAAATACCCATTTTTTTTACCTTACGGGGACAAGGTCGCGGTCCCCATAAGGGAAAACTCAATTTTCTAAAACTCCATGATTGGAATCAATTAAGTAAAAATGCCAAAACTCTTGTATTTTGTTTGGTTACTGATGTTATGGTTAGGGCTGGGTAGGAGTTGTCATAGTTAGCATTAGCATGTTTCCCATAGAAATGAATGAGCGGTCCCACCAAAGATATGATTCCATGTGTGTGTGTGTGTGTGTGTGTGTAGTGTATGTAATGTTGAGCTGCAGCTGAGAAAATCTATAGTTGTAGGGATGGAAGACATTGTGCTATAACCTTCCAGAAATGTCAATGTGAATTGTCACATTGAGGGTTGCTGGTTTGAGGATAGTGGCGCAGAAGCATTCCGTGCATGCTGGGAATTGGAACTCTTTAACATGGGAGACAGAGTCATGGAGGCATCTTTTTTTAATGTGGGAATACATGCGAACTGAAGCAAGGAAATTAGCTCCGTTGATTACAGGGAAGCCGAACCAACCCAATAGTTAGCTACCAGAGAAGTGGTCCGCAACTGTGGTTATTTATTGCTGAGACAAATGTCTTTGAAACACAGTAAACAATGACAATGAGTAGAGGCTCCAAATGCAATAAAACTCTATTGCTCAATATGATTACAATATAATCAACACAATTAAACCATATGTATAAAATATGTGCACATGATGTTATAAAAGTTGATTTGCTGGATATCCAAACCAAGAGCCTCAAACGATTACAGGTCATTCTACGTTCATGGCTCCTCTTCTGAATCAGATTTTTGAGAGGGAAACTCAGACAGGAGGGCTTCTATTGGAAAGTTAAACTGAGCGGTCGCCTAGCAACCACAGAGTACAGCAACCAGAATGACATTTTGAAAATGATCAGGTCAGCAGACGGCCAGCCATACGCTGATAATATTGATAATAGGCTGATAATACTGATAATATTCTGTGTGTCAGTCGGGATGTAGCTTTAACATTCTGTTAAGCATTTGACAAGCAAAGTGGTGAGTATGAATAATAAAAAATGGTGTTATACTGTAATGAAGTAAAAGGATTTACACACCACTTTACTTGTACCATTACAATGATTAATGCATGGGAGTGCATTGGAATACCTGGATGACATGGTGGTGCAGCGGTTAGCATTGTTACCTCACACCTCTAAGTCCAGGGTTTGAGTTTCTGCTATGGCTCCGCGTGTGTGGGGTCTGCATGTTCTCCCCATGTCGTCGTGGGGTTTCCTCCAGGTACTCCAGTTTTCCCCCCACAGTCCAAAATCACACAGATTAATTGGAGTTACCAAATTGTACGTAGGTATGCATGTGTGTGTGAATGATGTGTGAGTGTGTCCATCCTGGGATGTTCCCTGCCTTGCACCTATAAGCTCCAGACTCCCGTGATCCTGAATAGGACAAGCACTTACAGGAAATGGATGCGTGGAAGAATCCCTGCATGCATTCTGCTTCACAGGCAAGAAAATATTGAATATTTACTGAAATTATTTGCTAATGTAACTAGCTTGACCTTTAATACTAATTATATTCATATTGTTTGTTTTTTTTTCAAAAAATATCACTGATGTTCTTTGCCGTTAGATAGATAGATAGATAGATAGATCATAGCGGTTCATGCAGGATCTATATTAGTTCATCATTTGTTCTTCAGTCGTAACTGAGTAACTAAGTTATTTGTAACCCCTCAAGTAAAATGTTACTTTGTTATCTTGGTTGTTGTCTACAGTTGATGCAACTTGAACAGCAGACTTATCTGTAAGCTACCAAAAGCATGTTTACCTTATCAATGAGCACCTCAAGAAACATGCCAAGTTAATAATGCTAGGTTGTTTTCGTATTGTGGACACAGTGCCACGTGACTGGAACAATCTCCGCAGAATTGGGCAATGGCAAACACTCACATTCAGTTAATGTCAGAAGTGCTCGCATATTAGAGTAAAGAATCACAGCCATTTGCACACATTTTCACCTCTGTCAGTCATCACTCCTCTGGTCTCTGTCTTTGTAGCCATCTGTTCCGATCCCTGCTCCAGACACCATGTGTGCATGTGATAATGTACGTTAACGAGGATGCTGGAATAATATTCCACTAGTCAAAAGCAAAAGCAACACTGACATCTGTTTATATCGGGGCGTCCTTGGAAGCTGTGTCCCTGTACGAAACAGAAATTTTGTTCAAAATACCTGTCAAAATTTTTAAGTTAAAGCTGCAGAAATGTCTATCAAATGGCCATGAAAGCTAAGCAGGCATCTCAATTATCTGTTATCTCTCCCCTGGTGGTAGTCATGGAAAAGGAGTCTCGTGTAGTCAAGCAGCAAAGATGCTGGTCCATGTATGTTACCAGAGAACCAGCTGGTCGGTCAGAAATGGAGTTTAAAGGGGCATGTGAGATGAAGATGACATCACATCTGCTCTAAGCTGCCATTGGGTGTTTCTCAATATGTGTACTTGACTATATTTGAATGCTCACATACTCGTTCTATGTCATCTTCCATTGCCAAATACCAGTTCCAATACTAAGAACAGAAGTACAGAGGACGGTAAAAATCCCCGGATGTTATGTTTGCCCTGCCCCAATTATCATGGTTGCATCCTCGTTAAATGAGAACAATCCCATGATTCATTGCATCTCAAGATCGTTCTTGAAAGGCAAGTTGGTGAGAATGAGTATGATCTTTGTGTTCTTGGTACTAAGAAACACACATAGTGACAACCTAGACTAACAACGCAAATGGTAAAGTCAGCATCTATTCCTATGTTTATTGAGTCTCCTAGTTATTATTTTTAAAAATATAGATTGCATATTCATAGTATTGCAATATTGTACAAATTAGGCAGTACTTGATGTGTTTGATTGTACAAATTTTTATCTTATATTTTGTTGAAAAATCTATCGCTTTCTTTCCTGATACCCTGACTTGAACATTTTCTCTGCTTTTCCTTATTCAGGACACTTCTAAAATGTTTTAAATGTGGTGTGTGATTTCCTTTTCAGAGGAATCTTTGATGGTGATTTTGGATAGTGATGGTGATTTAAAAAAATACATATTGCATATTCATAATATTGCAACTTACAATGAAGTGTTTGATTATGAGAAAAAAAATGTACAGTTTGTTGAAAAATCTATTACTTTCCTTCCTTCTGCTTTTCCAACTTTAACCTGAACACTTTACCTGATTTTCCTTATTCAGGACACCTTTTGTGTTTTTAAACGTGGTGTGTAATTTTCCTTTCACAGGAATCTTTGATGGTGAATTTCTCTTTAGACTTTTTTGCATGATTGTAGACACATTGTCCTGCCTTGATAGATTTCACACTGGATATGCATAGCCTAAAACCCTTTACAAAGAGTTTTGCTTCAGATTTCAACATGAAAAAAGGCAAAACACCTTCACCCTCCGAAGTGATCACTGGTCATACGTATGTGATATAAAACTGACATTCTGTGAAATGTTCTGTTTGCACCATCCAAGTGGCAGGCCAGAAATGTGCTCAGATTAAAAGCTCACTTTGAATAGTCTACAATAGGTCATAAGAATGGTTGGAATCTCCCTTTTGCAGGAACTTGACATAAAGATGACGCTAATATCTTTTCCAACTTGTCATTTAGTTATATATAAAACATTCTAACCTGAAATGTCGGACCCTGGCACAATATCATTCTTTTCACCCCCAATGTTAATACTGGAGCTGATTGGCAAATGAAATACCAAATTCTGTTAGACACGTTCTGTCATGCAAACTGCACATACATTCAGTGCTTCTTTATTAGGCACACCTAGCTAATACCGGGTCGGACCCACTTTCGCCTCCAGAAGTCACCATTACTGAGCAAGCTTTTATAACCCAAATAAAACTTTACAATGGAAACTAGGCTCAGCCCAATTACAAAGCAAACACTGACTGTGGCAGGGAAACTTCTCGGTGTAAGGTGACTCTACCTGTTATTGTGAATTACGTACAGCATTAATCACCTCTATAACCAGCTTATTTACATACAGTACTGTAAGATGCACAGCAATTACACAGAGATCCAACAGTACAGAGGGTAAATACCATTACTAGCCACTACAGAAAAGCAGAATACACAGAGTCCTCTGACCATAAGAACAACTGGAGTAAGGGCACCCAACATGAGAGCATGTTATTGACAATAATGTGATGAAAAATTTGTATTTTTTTTTTGACATTTAATTTACATTTGCTTTTAAGTATTAATTTTCAATTATAATATATGTAAACACGTTTTACACAGGATAATTTGCACCACAATAGATTGTGGAAGTAAATCTTGAATGATTTCATGAATTACAGGTAATGATAGAACTAATAAAAATGTTTTTAAAGTAAGCTGCAGTGAGAGATGCCTGGACCGCAGTGATGTCACTGACGATGCAATAGATTTTTTCAAATTTTCTGATTCGATACTAAAGCCATCATAACTGAAAAAAACCTCAAATAATATAGAATAATTCAACAAATATGAAATTTGGTCATAAGATATTTTTGAGAGTGAAGGATGAATCAGGACAAACATTTGGTTTAAATTTCATAAATATAGAAATATTAACAAAGAATGATGTAAATGTATAAATGCACAGAAAATAATTAAATGTATCTGCTGCATTGGCACACATTTCCTGGTTTTACATAAAAATATAATTGGTACTGGAATGAAGACTTATAGATTCAAAGACTAGGTTCTGCAAGCTGTATGTGACTTAACACACCGTGCTATGCTGACAGTCAGGGGACATATTAAAACATATTATACGTAATAATATGTTTTAAATCCACCCACTACTCTCCTTCTAGATCCTTCTTTCTGTAATCTGAGCTGCTTGGCCTAGAGATAATAATACATGTAAAACAAAGGGTAAGACTTACATACGAACTCATTAGTAATTACGGTGTCTTAATTTTTAATTACCTGGTGCACAGGTGGCGTAATGATGATCGACGCCTCGGAGTGAAGGTCATCGGCAAATGGTTTTCGGAGAGATGGATGGCGACGTGCCAGTTATGACATCCGCTGAAACAATGCTGGTGTGAGAGGTGTAACAAAGGTACCCAACTGGGAGAGCGTGACCAAGGAAATGGAGACACTTGGAAAGGTCAACAGGAATGATAAAGCGTAGCTATACGAAAGTCAAACATACAACAGCAGTAACAGGAGTAATAATAGAAATTATATACCTGTAAGAAGTTATTGTATAGCTCTTGTTCTTCTATCACTTACGCTTGTTGCTGAGTGTAATTCGGGAGCTCAGTCCAGCTGCACTTATGCCTAGCAGACTCCTTGGTAGCTGTATACAGTATTTGTAATGTGCTTTTTGCCAGACGGAAAAACATCTGCTAAATAAAAAATAAATGTAAAGTATAAATATATGAGCAGTGTTGTTAAGACACGTAACTATAATAATATAACAAAACTGTATTTTTCTTTACCCATACCATAAATGTACTATACGGTATGTGACCCAGTCAACACTTTTGGAGTGTTTGGGTAGTTCTCAGTTTTATTTTATAGCTTGCCTACGTTAGCTCGATAATTCTATGGTGTCAACAGATTATCTGAGAAGGCCAGCAGGGAGCATTGTGACCCTGCATCTCCTGGCTTGGCCGTTACACCCAGCCTTTAGCGTGTGTGCAGACTTTGCACAGGTCTTCGCTGAGACAGCACTGGCTTGTGCTATTTTTCAACATACTCTATGCTTGTGTGATGTGAAATGCTTTTTTTCCACAAGCTTCCTGTAATCTGTTGGATGTCATACTACTATAATTATACATTTTATAATTATATAGGAAAATAACATTAAAAATAAATTAATAAAAATACGTTTTCAATAACAATGGCGAGAATTTTAGAAACGCAATAAAGTAAGAAAAAAATTAAATGCAATGATATCAGTAAATGTAGGGAACATGTACAACGGGAAGACAAGAGTAGCGTAAAGTGCTTAAAAGGGGCCTTGCTGTTTGAGGCCCTCCTTTAATATTCCAAAAGCTTGAGGGTAGAATTTGTCCTGAATTAGTGAATGACGATACTTAATAGCTTTTAGTTCTTCGTTATGATGATTTACTGATGACCCTGTACTCCATATCCAGCTGGAAGAATGGACAGATATTGGTTTATAACAGGTTAATAAGTTTATTGCATTGGGGAACAGACTCTAATGCTAAATCTTAATTTAAGAATGTGAATTGCACAGACTGCGCCTCCAAATCACCACTCCGCTCTAACTGAACTCCACTGGCTCCGCCCTGTTCATTCCAAAGACAATTACAACAAAATGCAATGAAAATTCTTGGTTCATTTCTCAACTCATAAACATACTTAACTACAAATGTATTTATCGTAGCTTTTATAAAGTAAACAGTAAGCTTATGGAAATCCTCATCCTGTAACAGCATAACGGTCCCTCGTTGGGCCGTATTCTTGTCACCTATCCGCAGCAATGGCACGTAAAATTTAGTGTTTCCTGTGAAGGGTTTAAAGCTGGTTTCTTTTTGCTATCTGGCAACCATGTTCAATACATCAACTGCAATGTCAATAAATTCAGCGCCTAATACATAGGTAGTGTATGGTAACCATATAACTTACTGATTTTCTTTCCTTTTCTTTTCCAGTTACAGTTACAGTTTGTATGCTTCACTTCTGTGTCTTTTTCATTTCTGTGTTCTTTGCACGTACCACGTCAAAGAGGTAACACAAAATGTCAGCCTTAAATAAAAGATGTAAGTTATATAAATACCCCTTTTTATAAATTTGCATGTGACTCCCATATTAAATGTTTTGAGCTTAAACATTGCATTTGGGTAAAATACCTCTATCCTCAATCTATTGTAAAGGGGTCAAACTGTCCCATACTGTAAATGTTTTATTTCTTGGTTTTTTTTTTGCGAATGTAGCAGGATGCCGATTATGGGTTTACCTTCTCTGGTGATTGGCGGCCCAGATTAGATAATTGGACCGTGCGTAATGGTTTGGGCTTTATAGAGCACGGGAATGGCAATGGTGATTGATCCATGGTAGCACATGCCAGGGGGGTTTGGGCTGTGTGTGTTTGTCCACTTTGGCAGTCTGATATCCAGAGCGAGGGAATTGGCCTTTGCAGTCCCTTTGTCAGAAAGCTACAACTTGACTTCTGCTTGGTTGAACTGGCAAGTAGTATCTCCTCTCTCCGGTGGCCGAAGCGGGGGTTGTACACCACACGTGATGTTGTTTTATTTTTCGAGCGAGTGCCTACGAAGCTAACACTGGCAGCATTGTCATCCTGTGCTTCCCTTATCTTAGTAGGTGTCCGTCGCTGCTCTTTCTCCATGCTGACTGCTTTCAGGGTAACGTGTTTGTACGTACATGTGCTGTGTTGGATCGCTTGTGTATTTGTTGTGATGTTAGTGTTGTAGTAATTATACGGGATATTGTCTGCGTGTGTCCGGCCCCCGGATTGCTGGCTTAAATTGTGTGCCGTTGGTACCTTCCGGCTCGTTTTATGCACCACAGCAGTTGGTTGTTTTAATAAAGGTGTTTTTATCCAGTAACCACCTCTCTGCCTCTTCCGTACCAACTTGTGCTCCCTGAGCTGAATTTTTGTTTCAACCTTTTCTCCTAGGGTGAAATTCCCAAGGTGGCGTAGTCGCATTCCTTCTTCGTGACCAGCCTGCAGTGTCTGCCCGGCGGTCGGTCACACTATGTTTATGGTTACAAAGTGTATTGCAGCTACATCATTACTGCTTGTAAATAAATCTACCAATTCCACTTAGATGACTCTATGCAGTAAAAAAAATACCAAAAATAGACGCAACAAATGTGGGTGGGTGACTCTTTCCAAACCAACGATGTTGCTGTTTTAACCAGCATGTGGCTAACAAATCAGGCAAATTTGGAAAGAAGCTTTTTGGCTGCAGATGTTCAGTCAGATTGCATACAAACCGATGCTCACTCTTGGATGAAGATGCTGCTCTGAGTCTGAGCATCAAAGACTTGGAGATACCTGCTCCCTCAACCCATGGAGCTATATATCCGGAAGGGGGAAAGCATCACAACTGTGGTTCACTTCTCTGAGCCTGCTCAGGGAATTGAAATGGGGAAGAATCAGCCTGGTTAGAACCATAAATAACAAAAGCAGTGAAATAGCACTTGGTCTTTCTAAGGAAGTCCACTGTCCTCACTTGCTTTAAAAACACTGCAATTACCCCTTTTCCAAAGGAAAACAATATCGATTTCCTCAATGACTTTCACCCATTGGCGTTCACTCCCATCATAATGAAGTGCTTTGAGAAGCTGTTAGAAGAACACATGAAGAGCATCTTCTCAGACAGCTTGGATCCCGTTCAATTTGCATACCATCAAAACATGGAGGACGTTATGTCATATGCACGCCACACCAGCCCAGACCACTTGAGTCATCAATACTGCTATACAAGGCTTGGATAAGTAGACTTTAGCTCTGAATTTAATACCCATCCCCAAGTATATCGGGATCTTGTAGCTTCGTCATGTACCTGGATTCTGTACTGCCTCACATTTCGGTGCCAGCTACTGTGGGTTGGCAAAAACAACTTAATTCTCAAAACAGACACCCTACAGGGCAGTGTACCGAGCCCACTGCTGTACTCACCGTTCAGTCAAATGTGAGTGGCTGGACACTGGTCCAAAACCATCACCAGGTTCTCAGATGGCCACCATCACCATAATCACCAATGAGAATGAGATGGCCTACTTAGACGAGATTAGGCTCCCGACAAAGAGGTGCCAGGAAAACAATTTCTCCCTAAATGTCAGCAAGATTAAGGAGCTGGTCATTGACTTCAGGGAGCAAAAGACGACTCGTACTCCCATCCGCACTAGTGGGAATGCAGTCACCCTGCTCAGGCATGTCTCTCCCTCCTCCCTTCTGGCAGATGGTACAGGACATTAAGCACTCAGACCAAAAGATGCAATTAGGCTACTCGACAAATGCTAATCACAAGCCAAATGCACTGTATCTGTGTTTTCCGTATATTCTACCTACTGTCTTTCTTGTTCAGTCAAAGCCTGTTTGTTTTTGTATGCGGCCAGTATTTGTCCATGTTCGTCTTGTGTAATTTGTTATTTAATAGTACTGTTACTGGCTGCTATTCTTATTGCTTCATATTTTGTTTTGTAATCATTGTCTGGCATTTATCTCGTCACCATTGCTGGAAGGCTGAAAGAATTTAAACATGTAAACAATGCAATAGAATACCTTGAACCTTAATCACCCAGCATGTGATGTACAACCAGGAACAGAAGTGCAATTGAGTATTGGGTGATGGGTGTGAACATTGCGCTTAATACTATTAGAATGAAGATGGAATGATTCCAAGCTGCTGTCTGATCTCCCAAACTCGTCTTGCATCATATTGTATTGTATTGCAAGTAATGTATTGTATTGAAGTGAGTATTTAAAACTGTGTTTATTTAAAAGAATCTTTGTTGGTGTGGTTCAGAAAAATACAGTACAAAAAAATAACCATTAAGTAGTATTTATAGTGATGGTCCCCTCTGTCAGATGCTGTTTACCTGCCCCTCCCGTTTCTCCCTAGCTGGGCTTTAACAAGCCACCCCTGTTCTGTGTTTGATTCCTCCCCCTTAACTTGCTCCAGCTGTCTCCTGTTTATTTCCTCGTTAACCCAGTGTATAAGTGCCTACCAGTCTTGTCTTCCCTAGTTCTTTCAGTGATGTTGTGGGTTGCTGTTGCCATGTTTGGCCCAGTGTTAGTTTTAGATCCATGTTTGTTTCTTGTTTTGGTTCTTTTTGATCTTTTTTAGAACCCTAAATTTCCCCATAATTCTGCTTCTATGCCCTCTGTCCTCCTCTGCAGTGTGACACCCTGTCATGTCATAACACTGCGAACAGCAATCCCGTACACTAAGACTGCTTACTAAAACGACATGTTAACTATCTCAAATAGAAAACTAACCATGTAATAATGGTATCATGTAGTAGCAAAACCCTGCTACTGCTCTTCTATACAGTGACAACAAGCAGTTAGCAGGTACTGTAAGCTGCAAGTTTACATCATGGATGCCTGTCACCTGTCAACATTCACTAGTTGAAATAATGAGCTTTTAACAAGAATATTCGATCTGTGCAAACAATCTTTAGCAAGCGAGCTGTTTCCCTGCCCTTCGGTATCTACCTACTGCCAGTGATTGACACATGGTAATGACCGAAACACAGTCTAGGAAAACATATCACAGGAGTGCATGCAGTACTTCAAATTTAGGAAAATAAAGGTTATAGTACCATTTATGAAAATTATATTGATTTATATTTATATAGTAACGAAAATAGCAATATGATAGCAATGCATCACCGTGCAAAGTGCTGAGCCCAACACTGATGACTGCACATTCACGGCATAATGGATGTAAGCAGTAGCAGCTGCCGCTTCCTTTCATGGCACGTGGGGGTGATTTTAAAATGGGGGGTGGGGGGCATGTAAACAGGAGAACTGATGGCTGAACTGAACCGACTTCTTTCTATTGAAATAAAAAGCACTATATTTTCTTACATTCCGCAATAAATATGGCCGTGATTTGTGTACGTTCAAGGAATTCTGGAAGCCACTAAGATTATAGTAAACTGTTTTCCACATTATGTAATGAACATCACTGAAATAGGGGGGGAAGGGGGAGGGTACCCAGGCAGCCCAACCAATTTCCGGGGGGGGCCATGCTGCCAGGGCATGCTGCACAACGCTGCACGTCAGCGGAGGGGAGAAGAGGGGAACAAAAAGAGAGACGCAGACAACATGCCGTGTTGTCAGATACAGTGGCAGCAAAACAGTGGGTAAAGGGCAGTAGGTCTGTTTGTGGTTCACGCCATGCTCACTTGTGCGCTAGAAAAGACGAACCTATTCTACACAGACAGGGGAAGACTTGATAGCATTTAATACAATATAAACGTACTTTTTGTCATTTCAAGCTGAGTGAATCATGACTCAGTTTCTTACAATACTAGCATTGTTATTGTATTGATTGTCCTTCCATCCATCCATTTTCTACTTATCTGGGGTCAGGTCATCAGGGCAGCAGTCTACCTGGGGATGTCCAAACCTCCCTCTCCCCAGTCACTTCCTCCAGTTCCTTGGGGGAAATTCCAAGGTGTTCCCACGTCAGCTGAGAGATATAATCTCTCCAGTGTGTCTTGGGTCTGCCGCTGGGTCTCTTCTCAGTTGGACATTCCCAAAGCACCTCCCCAGGGAGGCGTCTAGGAGGCATCCTGGGTAGATGCTCGAACCACCACAACTGGCTCCTTTTGATGAAGGAGCAGCAGCTCTACTTTGAGCTCCTCTCAAATGTTCGAGCTCCTCACCCTATCTCTTTTTTTTTTTTTAAATTCCCTCCACCACCCCCCTCTGCAGAGGACTACTTTATTTGTATTTATTTATAATTTTTTTTATTTTTAAGTTTATAATTTTTTTTTTTTTCTCTCACCCTATCTCTAAGGCTAAGCCCAGACACCAGTATCCCAGAACCTTCCAGTATCATTGTGAGGGTAATGAGCTGGTCCAGCATCCTGCAACCGGGATGAAATCCACATAATGATTAGAACCACCATTCTAGTCTGGCAATCCAGAGGCACTGTCCCCAACCTCCATGTAGGATTGAAGAGGCATATCAGCTAAGATAGCCCAACAACATTAAGAGCTTTCTAGAGCTTAGGGCGAATTTCATCCATCCCGGGAGCCTTGTCATCAAAGAGTCTTTTGCCTACTTCAGTGACCTCAGTCTAGTAAAGGGTAAATCCTCCTCTGAGTCTTCCTCCTCTACTTCTTCTAAGGAAGGCATGTCAGCAGGATTCAGGAGATCCTTGATATATTCCTTCCATTGCCTGACTATATCCCCTTTGTGGGTTGACAGCGCTCCATCCCTGCTGTAAACAACATGGGTAAACTCATGGGCGTAAATAACGGGGGGGATGGGGTGGTTGTAGCCCCCCCCCCCCGATAAATCAAAACTAGCTAATACAACCCCTCCAATAATCACGTTTCCCCCGTAATGGGTGGAGACCTCAACCCCCCTAATGTTCCAGCCAAAGTTACACCCTTGGGTAAACTCCATTTTCTCCTTCTGAAGTCGACCAACACTTTGCTGGAATCTTTTCAAGGCCAACGAAAAGTAATTTTTTATGGCCTCACTAAGCTCCTCCCACACTCAAGTTTTTGCTTCTGCAACTGCCAAAGCCACATTCTGCTTCCATCTGCCTGACAGCTCCCTATACTGCTGGTGTCCACCACCACATTCAGGGATTCCTACCTCGATAGGCATTATCAACCTTATGGCCACAGCTCCACACAGCTTGCCTCAGCAGTGGAGGCTCGGAATATCACCCATTCTGGCTCAATGTCTCCAGCCAGAGAAGTTTTCCTAGGGGTGCAAGATCTCCAAAACTGGGGCCTCTGCCAGATGTTCCCAGCACACCCTCATTATTTGTTTGGGTCTACCAGGTCTATACGGCATTTTCCTGAACATGCAAATGGATATCTGACAATACGTCTGCAAAATTTATCATCACGCTGCAGCCTTGGGTGCTCTGGTGCCAGGTGCACTTATGAATACCCATATATTCAAACATGGTGTTTGTTATGAACAAACTGTGGTTAGCATAGAAGTCCAATAACAGAGCACTACTCAGGTTCAGATCAGACAGGCCATTCCTCCTAATTACACCCAATCACACCCTTCTAGATTTCATTGTGGTTACCCATGTGAGCATTAAAGTCCCCCTGTAGAACAAAGGGGCACATTCAAGCACCCCATCCAAGGTTTCCAAGTAGGCCAGATTCTCTGAACTGGTTCAGCTGAACAAAGGGGACTATGAGTAGACTCATGAGTAGAAGCCCAGCAAACAGGTTCTTGCCTATGAGCTCCTGCCCAGGCCTGGCTCCAAGGTGGAACCATGGTCTTCCCTATCTGGGTCGGGTCACATGACCCTTTGTGTTGATTGTAATAGTGGTCTATGTGAATTGCACTTAGTCTGGCTGCCCATCTAGGACTAATTTGCCTTGGGAGACTCTATCAGGGGCAACTTCCCTTACAGCATAGTTCCTAGGATCACAGAGACACATATACTCCTCCTGCCACGATTTGGAGGTGAATCATGGAAGTGTGTAATTTTGTGTGTCTTTTTATTTTTTTGGGTGGCAAGGTGCCATGGTGATTGCCCTTGCCCAACACGTTCAGGATTGGAGTTTTAATCCTGACTCTTCTCTTCGGGTTTGGAGTTTGCATGTCTTCCATGTATATCATGGATTTCCTCCAGCTTATCTAGTTCCCTTCCACAGTCCAAAATCATGCAGTTAGGCGAATCAGCACCTGTGCACTGCCCATAGTGTGTTCACAGTGTGAGGCATTCTGTCTGGGGTGCTTCGCTTGTGAATCTCTTACCCGAAATAGCAAATCCAGTATCGGCAAAGATTGTCCCAGATTCATGGAGTACAAACAAATAAATAGAATGGGCATGCTGAATTTAAAATGAATAAACTGTTTACCCTCAGGGTCTTATTATCTGACACATCTTTCACAACAGAAGTTAGAGAAGTATGGAAATTACAGTAGTCAAAATCGAAAGGTCAAAACAGGAAAAAGAGTAAGTACAGATGCATGGACACAGACAATCATTTTTGTTTCTTTTGACCTTTAAAATCATGTCTTGCAGACTGTGCTCTTCCTCTTAGAAGAAATTTAAATCAAAGTGTGCATTGAAATAAAAAAAAACTTCTTTTCAACTTACATTAGATCAGGTCAATATTGAGATGAAATGAAATAAAATTAAATGAAGCAACAGCTTCTTTCCCGGGGCGCATGATACCCACCTTATCCCCGCCCACTCCTAAGGTGACTCCCCCCGCCTCGCACACCTGCATTGCTCACTTTAACATATACCCACCTTATCCCCACCCACTCCTAAGGTGACTCCCCCCACCTTGCACACCTGCATTGGTCGCTTTAACTTTTTGTCTATCTATTGTTTGTTTTTAGCCATTGTGTTTATTTCATCACTTTATGCTGCTGCCGTCCTGCTTCTTGTTCACAAACATACACATTGCACTAGGTATATAATCCCTTGCATCCTGTTCCAGTTTTTGCACTTTAAGTCCTGTGAAAACCTTTCCCTGTCAATTTTGTTTGAATGTTTCACCATGGTCTTGCGGGAACGTTATTTTGTGGCATGTTATACCTGTATACAAATGATATGACAATAAAGGCCACTTGACTTGAATTGAAATTGGGAAAGATTTAGATGGAATACATCTTAAGTGAGTGACTCTGGTGGCCCTCATTAAGTCAGTCTTTAGTTTCCAAATCTATTTCTGTTTAACTGAAAAGCATGAGCCTCTAAGAACGCCTCTGTGCAGAATTCTTCAGTCTGCTTCTTCTTTTCCAGGTGAAACTGTAACTTAAAAAAATACCCACAACCCCCAACCCTTCTTTCAAGTGTAACCTGAATTTGACGTTAGCTGATAAAGCTCAAGAAGACCGAATTAATCCACTTGTATATGTAAATGGGAACAAAGCAGTATTTCAACACATCGGTATTATGGGATCAAGAAAATACAAGAGTGTGATTCTGTTAGAAAAGCTTTAGAAGAACATTTTAGGCACAACCATTTGCCCATCAGGTAGGAACATACCATGTTATAAATAGCTAAGGGAATACAAAAACTAAGCAAATGTATATATTGTAACAATCCCATTACTTTCTTACCTGTATACAAGTCGTATAAGTTTATATGAGTAAGATACAGATAAGAAATATAAAGCAATGTACCCAGAAGTGTAGCTACAGAATTAAATTGACATATTCTGCATTTTCAATGTATGTTATCAGCAGAGGGCCAACAAAAGGACTTAGGAACCCAAGGTGCCATATGCCTTGATGACCATCATTCTGAAATCCAATTACAACATCAGGATTTTCACAGACTCCACGTAATTGAGGAAACTTGTCTGCAGAGATCGACACATTTTCACAGTAGTCAGGAAGACATTGGCTCAGCAGGAGTGGCAGTTGTCTCTAAATTTGATGTAACACCTGGTTTCTGGCAGATTCCGCTGTGCAGGGACTAGGCATCGCCGACAACATTCATCACGGTCTTCAGCTGATATTCCTTTCAGTTCCTTCGGGATTTTATCCGTACCTGACCATTTTCAGGTGAGCATTCTCTGGGATTACAATCTGGTGTGTGGAAAAGTCTGAGCAAAAACAGCTGCAGATTTGCCAAATGCAGCATTATCATTACACAGAATTTAAGAAAACCCAGGTAATGTTATTTTCAGAGATATACTGAGATGGAAAATTAGCCTACTGTATGGTGGTAACAGCTGCTATAGTAGAAAGTCTGGCAGCAATTTTTGCAAGACACTTTGAAGGACCCATGATACACATCAACTTTAGATGGGTAGCCTAAAATACCCTTGGTAAGACAAGAATCATGCTGTGTGCAGCCAAATATTTCTTGGAACAAAACTTAGGATCCTCTGAGGAAACTTTAATGTGCAATACAGGGCACAATACTTTCTGATCCTGGAACAGCTCAGTTGACAATAACAGTAGCAGTACAGAGATTCCGAAATGTAAAAACAGAAATTGAGAAACTGAGAACAACCCCATTCCAAAACTAACTAGGCCACACCTGGGATACACTATAGCCAAGTTTGAGGATTTTCCGACGTGAGAATAAATTTAACCAATGCCGGCAGAATTAGCTGATGGGTTTCTAAGCGTATTCTGTTTGTATTCACAAGTGCAAATACAACCCTGATTCCCAGATATTCTCAACAGACTTGCATTAAAAGTCACCCTGGCCTTAAATTCTAGAGACAAAAAATGATGCAACTGGTAATTAATTTATTTGGGGAAATTGCATGTTAAAAATAGAGTAATAGATATGTTTTAGAGAAATGTAATATTAAAAAATGAAAAACAATATGACTGTTTAGTAACATTTTACTTGAGGCAGCACAAATAATGTACATGCTTACTTAATGCATTAATTAACAAGTAATTAAGTAACATACTCCTGTGTTCATTGGTGGTAAATCGTACTTCATGCTGAAACTATATTAGTTCATGATTTGTTCTTAAATAACTGAATAACTATATTTGTGCCCCCTCAAGTTATTTTTAATTGTGATACCAGAATACCAGAATTATGGGGTTTCACATGACATCATAGTAACTAATGTATGTATGACATCATAAGCTATTAAGCAGTGCCGGGTGCCAAATACCTTTTACGGATTTGTTCATTATGATATAAAATTATGTGCAAACTTATAAGGAGTGTTGCCAACTTTGGTCAGTTCGAGACAAGTCTGTACACACATTTACATATATATAACAGTTTTATTACCTTGTAAATAGTCTGTAGGGTTTGTAAACTACCTCCAACTGCCTTTGATGTAGCTAATCTGAGGTTTATAATGGAATTATATAGGTTTGCCGTAAGATTTCATGTGTGAGCATCAGTGTCTGAAAGCACGAGTGTCACGCCAGTTGAGTTAGAGTTGGCAGTCCTGTTAAGGGTCACAGCTCTGCCTCATTGTGCACCTTTACCAGATTAGGGGCTGAGGAGCTCAGTCAGATTCAGCGGACAATTTTCAAAGGGATGCTGGGTCACAGTGCTTCTGCTGATTGTCCTCATCTGTTTATGCGGCAGTGGAGGACCATCACCGGTGCTGTTCTGGATAGTGCTGCCATTAGCCTAGCAGCACAGGCAGCCAGAGCGACGACTAAAAGACGACAGTGCATCGTGTGCAAATCTGAATCCTTACGGGCCTTTATTGTGTTACTTCTTTTGTGGTTTGTGAGGGCCTCTCATGGTCGGCCGCGCTGGGACATGAGGCGGTTGAGGCAGAGCGACTGCCAGAGCTCAGCGTATCCTCTCAGATGGCAGCTCACACTGGACAGGGATGGGAAGCAATGCTGGAGCCCGCCGTTCATGTGCGACTCGGCAAGGAAATCACGGCTGCTTAGCGGCTCGTTTTGGAACATTTTCCCGCATCCTTGAAGGGGCCCGAGAAGCCCTTTACAGTAGGTGCTTGTTTCACAGAACATATGCTCACCCTACAATTGGAATGAGACATGGAGGATGATTACTTATCTGTCGGTCAATTTAGCATCTCCGATTTGTGCCGTGTTTCATCGAGCCGGATTTTTCGTCAGATCCCCCATCCCCCGCCCACAGCACAGATGCCCAAGTACAGCTACAAATAGAAGCATTTCTCAGATTTCTAGAATGCTTAGGAAACACCAGCTAGCGCTGTTCAACAGATTTCATAGGACTTTCACTCATGTGTCTTGCTCTATGGAGAAAATTACTCAGGTGACACTGACGTCTCCAGACACTGAGAAAATATCAGTAATAGAAATAAAGGAAGTTATACAGCAGTGGCCATGGAATATAATCATCTTTATTTTCAAAGTGAGTACTTTAATGAGCTGACATGATTATTAGCAATTTGTCAATACAATGTCCAATAGAACAACTATCTGTGTAGTAGGGTTCATTCAACTCATTTTAAACCGCTTAATGATAACTGAGAAGTTGTAGGCAGAATTTAATTTAATGCCGCGAAATTACTAGTGAGGAATTCACAGTGAGAATGTCATAGTCACATTTTGCAAAGTACGTAAAGATACTCTAGGATGGAAATGTATTCTGTTTATTTAACATTTCACATAATAGTTTTATTCTGAGAGATACCAAGACAAAGCCTCTTAAATTTTTTGTTGTGTTTTTATATGAAATTTACCATGTGTACAACTAGAAATATAAACTAATGGAGCTATAAATTGGAAATATAATGGAAGTGTCCAAAATAATAATGAAAATAAATAAATAAATGAAGGAGTGAATGAATTAATGAATGAAGTTGTCTGCATGTTCCGAATTAAAAGTAAGATTAACAAAAGATTATATAATTAGATCAGATTATCATTTTACCACTGTAGACCACACATTACAGACTTTTTTTCCTAAATGTGTATTTAACTAAATTTATTTTCACTTGGTGTAATATTTCATCTTACTGGAACTGAAGAGCAGTAGTGAGCTACACTAGTAGCAAAAATTGTGGAAACTTCTAACTGGCACTACGCCTTAAACATTACTACACTAATATTGGCAATAATGTTTATAAACATTAAAAGAATGTTGCAAATATCATATATTGGATGATTAAATAAGTAACTGGAGTAACATTTGAAAAAAGTTCTGAAATCTCTAAAACCTGGAAGTGTATCCATAATTTTGGTCACTAGTGATATGTATGTATATAAAGCAAATCCTGACTGTTTAGGTGCATGTCAGCCAAGGAGATGCAAATGCAAGGTAACAAAGGAAGGACAAGCCCAGAATAGTTTTTTAATCACATGACGCATGCTTTGTTTTTGGAGATAGCGGGAGCAGTTGGCTCCGTCTGCTAGACAGTAGCCCAGCTGAGCCTTGGCTGGGTGGGCAGAGTTTGCCTGTGAAGTTCTTTTTTCAGTCTCACACCCTTTTTTTGGTTACATATTTGGATTAATGGAAGACTGCAGTGGTATATTTCTGTTGTTTGTGCTATATGCAGGTGTTAGCCTGTCAGCAGCAGGGACTAAATATTATTGTCAACTTCCCAGTGTGGGCTAGTGCAAGATAATGTCCTTGTAACAGTTTGTTTCATTCCTGAGTGATGTTTCTGATGCATTGCAATGAATGTTGAGGAAAAATATATATGCAACAACAAATTTTTTTTTGTAATCCTGTAGGGGGCGCTCTGTGGCGGATTTCTATTGGTCAGCTTCTACATATTTGAATTACAGAGCAAATACCTTCTATGGCTTCCTCATATAAAATATTTTTTTTGCAGATATTATAAACCTTTGTTTTTTTGTTTGTCTGTGTTTATCTTGTGTTTATCTAGCCACTCCTTCCTTTATTTACTTTTGTTGAACAGTCCTTATGTCCATTTCTTTTTGTGGTTATATAAAGATATTGTTCATGGGACTATAAAAACGTATAAATGTAACTTACTTTTGCTTAGTTGTCAGACAGTTTGCAATAACAATTTGAGGATAAACCTTTTTGTCTTGGACTTGTGATGCTTTGATTAAATGTATTTGCATTTAATCCTGAATCATAATTATTTTGGGATTTGAAATGAAAAGTGTCTTAAAGGTACCAGCATTTTAATATGAGCAAACACATTGCATCAGTTGCTGCATTATTTCAGTTTTTCATTGTCATTTTTCTGGAGAAATGAGCAGCTGTTTAATATATATATATATATATATATATATATACACATGATCACATATTTAAATTCTGCCTTTTTGATCACTTTGCAACTATATAGTTAGTCTATAAAGTCTATAAAGATAAGCAAGAAAAATGTGGAAAACAGGAAAACATGATTAGCTGCAAGTCATTGCTGGGAATTCTGTGATATTAATTAAAGGATTTCTAACATTAAGGCTACTATCACCCAAACAGCTCAGTGCATAGGATAAGGACTGTAGTAGATATAATGACCCATTGCGACCACAGACATTCTTTACTCCTCAAGCGGTGAACAGAAGTGTACCACATCTTCAGTAATGTCTGTGATATGTAGCGCTTTAGACAATGATGAAATGTTTGTATCAGATTACAGCAAGAGTAAGAGGCCAGGGCACGATATAAGAAGATGGGAAATCAAAATTCATGGGGGGACCTAGAGAGAGAGAGGGATAGAGAGAGAGAGACAGAGAGAGAGAGAGAGAGAGAGCAGTGAATGTATGTGAAGAATGTGTTGCATTAATGTCATCTCATCATATGGCATAACATGCATGTATAAAATAATACATTTTGTGTGCACATCTGAAGGATGGAATGCCTTATTTGGCAGATTGGTAAGTATAAAAAGGGGCCTAAAACCTAAGAGGCCGGTTTAATCCCCATGTACACTGCCAAATCCTGACCCCCCCCGAGATTTGCTCAAAACCAGTCAACTGCTAACCTAGTGCCTATATTCTCCACCATCGCCAGAGAGGGACACAATTACTTCTGGGCACAGTAGTTTGGCAGTGGGCTGCCTTTTTACCATTGAGTAGCCTTTTCTTAAACAGCTATTTGTTTTCCTGTTGTGTTCTGGGTTCTGTCCGCACTGAGCGAACTGGCGTGCAGCCATGCCCTTGACATGTGACCTCCAGCTGAAAGGGATCCTGGGAAATGGCAGTTGTGGATTGTTTATCTGCACCCAGCCTGGTGATACAGCTGGTTTTATTGGGATTAAGGAACTGCAGAGCAAGTCCCTGGGGTTTGAGTTGGGTCAGGCTGGAGATTACTGACTTGTTTGCTGCTCCAAGGAGTCGGGTCTGTCGCTCACTCTCTTTTTCGTCTTTCTCGTCTCAAATACCAAGGCAGCTTTAGTACTTTCATCATATTTCAGGAACGTTGGGAATTTAAATAAATACACAAATATCGCACAAGTCACAAGCACAGCTTTCTTGAACATCAACAAAATCCATCCATCCATCCACTCAGCACGTATCTAGTACAGCATCATGGTGATCAAGAAAATCCAAGAAAGGGAATCTGAGGGGAAATTGCTGTGTAATTTACTTTGTATTTTGTATATTTTTCACTGAAACAAGGACACATCGTTAAAGTTTTGCTCCTGACAGCTACAGTACTTACATTTTATTTATATAGTGCTTCTTTTAAAAAGCATATTAAGACATAACAACCCCCATTTTCCATAAAAATGAAAGGTGGGGTAAAGCCATTTAAGAAAAGATATGTATCTGCTGAGGCCCTGATTGCCCCAGATTGATCGTATTGATTGCCCTTCTCTCTCGCCCCTGAGTGCAGTTAATTTCTATGAGTGATCGCTTTATTTTGGTGAAAGGCCACCCAATCATTTAAACGCTTACGGGGGCTAGCTCCTGTTGTCAGAGCTATGAGAATGGGTTAGTGCTGCTCCTGCTTAAAGTGACGGATGCTCTCACTTGATCTGAAGGGAAGAGAACATTTTGCTGGGTGCAATGACCAAGCGTGTGTCTGACAAATGGCATGCAATGGATTATGGCGACTGGGATATTATCTGGTTTCCCAGATTTGTTCTTTATCTGTGAATGTTTGCACATGGAAATTAGGGTGAGATTCATTCTTACTACATGATGCTTTTAAATGGATTTTTGTTTTTTTTGGGAGTGCGTACAGAGACTCACTTCCATCTCAATGGTTCATGCCAGTGATCTCTACAATGTAGATACATACTGTATAAGGTCATGCTGCTCTACGATTTGTTTTCTACATCTGCTGTCCACATATGCTACGGCCCCTTTGTCTCAAGCCCTGCAAATCCAGGTAGTTTTAGTTTCAACTGTGTCATGTAAGGACTGGATAAAAATGAATGAATATTACATTTATATAGTGCTTTCCAAGACATTCAAAGCACTTTACAGAACCAATGGGGAGCCAACTGAACCGCCGCTACTGTGTAACATGCCAACTGGATAGTGCGACGTCATTCTGCACCAGTACACTCACCATACAGTAGCTGTGGTGGTAAAGGGGCAGGAGAGAACTCACCAATTAGATATAAGGGATGATTGAAAGCAGATCTGAAAGGGCCACAGAGGCGATTTTCACCGGGACACCAGAGTATGACCCCTACTCTTTCAAAAGATGCCCAGGGATCTTTTCTGACCTCAAAGAGTCAGGACCTCAGTTTTATGTCTCATCCAAAGGATGGCGCCATTGTTATGGCACAGTGTCCTGTCAGTGCACTGGGGTATTGGGATCCACACAGACCACAGGATGGGCTAACCTGTTGGCCACACCAACAACTCTTCCAGCAGCAACCCAGCTATCATAGTTGGTCTACCATCCAATTACTGACCAGGCCCAAACTTGCCTAACTTCAGATAGATTACCTACTCTAAAATGCAGGTGGTATGGTTGCTGACAAAAGCTGTCACAGAATCATACAGAAAGGTTTCTATGAAGGTCTCCTAATCGGACGTATTGTCATGGATGTGCACTGTAAGTTTCTTCAGCTGCAGCTGCTCTTCAAATAATTTCTTGAAACTTCAGCTTTGATATATGGAGTATTTTTATTTGTATATGAGTTTTTATGTCCAGGGTTATGATTTGTGTGTATCCTGTGGTGGACTGGAATCCACTCCATGATGTCCCTTTTTCCACTGTGCTTTCTGAGAGATGCTCTTCATGGCCCTGTACT
>JAODKF010000147.1:15568985-15583283 GCA_026779585.1 Mormyrus proboscirostris | reverse complement strand
TGGTGGACTGGAATCCACTCCATGATGTCCCTTTTTCCACTGTGCTTTCTGAGAGATGCTCTTCATGGCCCTGTACTAGACAAACAACTGGAAGATAGATGGATGGATGTATTGATAGATGGATTGATGGATGGATGGATGGATGGATCGATCGATTTCAAAAGGTTATTTCACAAAAGTGTGTAGAAGATATGCATATATGCATCTAAAATAATATAACTCAAAATATTTGTTCTTATTCACATTTTTTTTTTTGTTTAGGGAGAAATGTAGGAAGCAAGTACCAAATGTTGTTGATAGATATTATAACTATGACTTGGCTGGTTTGAATCAGAAGACTTTCATCCAAAGTAACTACATAGACAAGACAGAGCCTTTGCGCCAAATTAGTCCACATGACGAGCACAACTGAACAGCCCTGAGTGCTTATTTGTAAAGAAAAGCGTGCTAAGCTAACATTCACACTCCATATTCCCCCACTGTGGGAAAGCCCTGATCCTATCACTGGTTGTAATCAGGCGGGCTTCTTGAAGGCAGCATTGCCAATGTTCTCAATGCTCCCATCACAGTATGCAGCAGAGCGCTTGACCCTCTGGACCTCCAGTCCCTCTTCCCAGGCTCAATTGGCCCTGCAGGCGTCATCGTGTGAAGTGCGCCGTTTGACTTCCCCGGGGTGGAGCCAGCCTTTGGCAGGCCCAGTCCCGCCTAGTCCTGCCGCAGCGCTTTGTGGAGAGTCTGTTATTTGGAGAGTGTCGCTTTTCGAACGGAAGCTCAGAACCCAAGGAACAACTGAGCCGGTGTGAAAATTTGTGCAAAGTGCAAAGCCATTCTCAATGCAAACAGAAAGAAAATATAGAAAAAAATGTATAAAAAAAAATACATGGTTTGTGTTTGTTCCTGAAACGTTTTTGTTTCATTAACTCTTAATTGATGCAGTACGTTCAATTATATAAAAGCGCCACTTTAATTTATTACAGTAACTTGCTTTCACATGACTAATATGAAAAGCTGGCATGCTATCCGATTCTTTGTAGCTGAGTGCAGCAGCAGCAGTGTACCAGAGGAGCGAGAGAAAGGGAACAGCTGTGTTAGGACTAGCGGACAAAGTCTAGGACTCTTGGGCTTCTGGGGGTCGTGGGACGCAGGCGAGTCACCCCCCGAGAGCAGCATTCCATAACTGCCCCGATAAATATCGAGCTATATACAGAAAGTGTGAGAAGTAAAGCAAACCCACCCCACGGGACAATGCCTGTGAGCCCAATAATGCAACAAAAGCTCTAATAAGGACTGTGTGCGTGCTGTCAGCCAATCATGTGCTCCACTGTCGCTAATAGCTTGCATGCTTTCTGTATGCTCGCTATCGCTAGCTCAACGGTACTCTGGCACAAGTCTATTCTATCCATCTTCTTAGGGCTGGAAGTAGACCTGCATGGTGGCATGTTGGCTCAGTGGATAGTGCTGCAACCTTAAACCTACAGGGAAGGAGGACTGAGTCTGTGTGGTATCTCCTCTCTCTCTCTCTCTCTCTCTCTCTCTCTCGCTCACTCACAAGGACAGCATAGGGTACTATGGTCTCCTCACGCAGTCCCGAAAGATGCAGTTAGGTGAGGTGGCGACTGTAAATTTCCCATGGTGTGCTGCGATTCCTGGGATGGGTTCCAAGGCCACCATGATTCCGTGCAAGATCTGAAGGATGGATGATAAAAACACAGAGTGCTCTATCTGGTGTATCTGATATGGTTTTGTTTGTTAATTGTTCAGTGCTTACTGGTTAGGGTGTAGTGGGGGACGAATGGAACTCTCAGAGTCTTTAACTTCTACTTCGGAGATGCTAAAGCTCAGCCTAGGATGCAGAATGTAAATGGTGGGTGAACTGGTTCTCTACCAGAACCCCATAGTATTCTTTAGGGCATTTTGTAATGGGATGACAAATCCACTGTCGACAAAAGGATTAATGGGACAGAAGAACAATATATCTACGTCCTTCATAGAGAATAGGGATGGAAAATTGGCTGATACCAAGATGTGTGTCAAGGCCTCACCCATACTGTACAACAGAGCTTTGAGAAGGGTCTGGCTGCAGGAGGGGCCTGAGAGCGCTTGTCCTCTGTCAGGCCCCATCCACTCTCAAGCTCCTTCGTCATTTGAAATTACCTATTGGGGTTTAGGAAGACGGATTCTGTCGTTTTAACGGAATTAACGGAGGGGCTTGAGAGTGGATGCGGCCTGACAGAGGACACACGCTCACGGCCCCATCTGCAGCCACACACTCGTGAAAGCTTTGGCCATTAGGATGTGTACAGGCCACATGAGAGCTCTTACCTCCAGTAATTTCCCACACAACAAAACAAAGCGTTTTCATATAAGCCAGAATCCTTTTGAGTACATCTTAAATTATTGTGGGAATAATTAATTCTTTCCTGGCCTGTGCTGTACACAAAAAAATTAATTAACCGTCACACTGGTTTGTGCTGCTGTGACATTTTATGAAAAGTATGTCATGCCTTTAATAATAGTCTTAGTGATTGCCTGTTTAATACTTTCAATAATGATTTATATATTATTAATTTCATTCATTTTCCATAACCGGTTATCCAGCCCCAGCCTGGAGCCAATGACAGGAAGCATAGATGCTCAAGTTAGGGGACACACTGGATAAATTATTTTATAATGTTAATTTATGCATGCTGATCATTTAAGTAATGCAGAAAAGTGTCAACATTTTAAATGTACAAAATTAACCTGCAATAAAAATACTACACATTCAGAACGTAGTTTATCATATGTATGTTGAATACTGTGTTCATGTCTGGCTTTTAAAAAGCCATTTGTTAAATATATTTCTTTTACATGTGGAAGAATGGGTAATTAGCCAAAGGCGAGGAAGGTATGCTTGGACGAGGCTGAGGGAATTTATTACTTTTAAATATACAACTTTTTAGATAAAATGATTAAAGTCTTCCTATTGTTCTCAGTTTAATTCGGTTTAACTCAGTTTAAAAGCTTGATTGCTGTTACAGTATAGCTTATGACGTTTTGTTTAAAGGGGTGCAGGAAGGCAGTGATAGGAAAGAGTATCCAGTGATCTGTGTTGGTTTCTTAAGCATATAGGAAGGCCAACCCCAGACAAGCCTGTCCTACGTGTCTGAGAAAAGCTGCACTTTCATTTCATTATAAGGGTCTTGCTCAAGGGGCGAATGGTCGTGTGATTCTTGCTGCTGAGGACAGGATGAGAAATGGTGACCTTCCAATCACAAGCACAGTTAAAAATGAACTTTCATTATAAAGCCTTATGCGATACACGTTGTATATTTGGCTCTTTCGGTTATCTTTTGATTTTAAAAAATACTGTAATGTTTACCATATGATTATCCCTTTTGCCTCGCAAGCCAACATTTAAATGTTTTTATTCCAAAGATGAAGTAGGTGTCATTATGTCTGTTGTTTATATTTTTTAAATGTCACGTTGGCCTGTAGCATTATTAAATCTGCAAAGAGCACCGTGACAGCAGAGCCACTCGTCAACATGGCTGGTTTTAACCTACCATTTACAGCAGTCGCCCAAGTCATTCAACATCTGACCACGTTTACATTTAATTCATACAAGCCACCTCATTTGCTTATGCAAATTCTCCTGCTCAGAATACATTAAATTATTTTACATTTATTCCTGAGACATCTTTGACTTTAATGAATTCCATAAATTTCATCGTTAAATGAGACTTAATTACCACCACAATTACTTTCCTGAAACATGTAATACAAGATAATTAAATTTATCTTTAATGTGTTATATCCCTCCAACCACAGTTTCCTGATGGCAGTGTCACATAGGGCATCATCACACATTGTTTCCTTGGGTTCTATGCTTCCTACTCATCCATATATATTATATTGTTGCTGTCTGCTGCAAAACACGTATTTCAGAATTTTCTCAATTTCCTCGGAAACGACTTTACAAAATAAACCACAAGCATAAACATCAATGAAAGGTTTAATGTTTTAAATGGACTTATATGGGTTTTTATGAGCAAGTCAAATATGTCTGAGTTAATAACATACAAACTAATCTTGCTTCATATTCACAATTTTCGAGTGACATTAGTTAGCTAGCCACTTGTGTTGTTAAAATTAGCAGTTAAAAGTAATCCAACCAAACAACCATCATGAATATAGTCAATTAGATGTCAAGTTCTATCAGTACACAGAGGTGACTGAGCATATTCCATCTAAAGCAAAAGTCACAATTGCCAAGAAGAACATGCGCAATTTTCATCATACAGTGACATATATAATTATAGCTTCATGGCAGCACTAGGATTTCTAGGATATTTACAGTACACACATCCCAACATCCTACAGTAAAAAGTGTTCATATTAACATTGAAATTAATTTCTACTTTTATGAAAAAATGAGGAATACAGCAAAGATTTTTAATGCTACGAAGACAAATCATAGTTTACGTGTAAATGCCCAATCTGCTGAATTCAGGTTCAATACTGCCCCCCCCCCCAGCCAGCTCTCACCTTAACACATGTTAGGACACACGTCACACCCTACATAACTATCTACCCCTATGTATGGATATTCATATATATATATATCTCACTACAGTTATTGTTTATGTATATTGTCTTGGATTTTTGCACTGTGTGTTTGTGTCTGAGTATTTTATGTTGTTTTGTTATTGTATGCAAATGATATTTTGATATTTCCCCTTGGGACCTATATTTCTATCATCAATGCATACATTCCTGACATAACATCTTTAACCTGAGAGTAATGAAAACATCAGAATGCCTTGCATAGCACCATCTGTATTTCACTGCTCCGGGTGTCTGCGGAGATTAAAGGTAAATAAGGCACCAAAATTAGCATTTATACTCATTGATCACTTTATTACACCCACCTGCTTATACAGATTACAGCCTCCTTTTCCCACAGACAAGCCTGAATTCTTTGTTGACACAGTGCCGAATACTTTCTTCATAGAGTTCGGTCCAGGGCTTTTTTGCAATTGTAACTTTATTGTTGGATCTGGCCATTTGGCACGGGCTGCTCTCATTAACAGTATTTTTTGTCTAATAAAGCTCCTTTGACTGATTATTTTTTGTGCATCACACCATTCTCTGTAAACCTTAGACACTACTGTGTGGAAAGTTCCAAGATGGCGGCTGTTTGTGAAATGCTGGAACAATCAGGTCTGGCACCAACCGCTCTACATTCAGATTTGCTTAGATCATGCCTATTGCCCCTTCTAAAATAAAGTGGTCCCTGGATGTACTTGCCAAGAGATGTAATGGTGTGCCCTTGTCACAATGACTGCAATTCCCATGTGTTATCTGAGACAAGGTTAATTAATCTATCTATGTAGAATGTACCCGTAAAACTTCATCCTTTACTCATTTCAACAGAGTTGTCATTTTACGTACTGGATGCTGAAGTCACTCTAGAACTTATAATCAGTAAATCCCCAGCTTAGCGAATATGCGACTAATTATGGCAAACAAATCCCGCAAACAAATTCTTATATCGCATTCTAAAGCTGTGATAATGTGATAATGAGTGCATAAGTGAATCAATTAGTGCATTGGTTAAAAAGGAAATTAGATATGATGGGAAGCCTGACAGCAAACGAGAAGACAATGTGATTCCCCGCTCTCTGCATTTCCTCAATTACCAGACGGTGGTGGTACCACTATAAACACTGCAGGGACGATGTCACCTACCATTTAACCACCACAAAAGATCAAACAGGCACACAAAGCGAATTAAAGGGGAACGGTTTTAGAGAAAAGCCCTTAATATTATTAGAGAGATTATTAAAATGTACTAAATAATGAATATAATGAAATGTGTCCTTGTCCTGCATGCTACATATTGATATACATGTTTATTCTACTACTTGTTGTGACTTAATCAATTTTAGGTGCTTCGCAGTCTATCTAGCCTTTTAGAAACACTGCCTCAACATGAGAAATTAGGTAGCAGACCGGAGGATTAACTGCATCATGCTCATGCTCACATGCCCCCTTAGGTTTTTAAAATATATGTTCTAGATTTTTTTATTTTTTTTTTTTGCCTATTTCACACTTTAATTAGCAAGTGATAGTGCATCTAATCAGGTGTCAGAGGGGCATAGATACCCTGGCAGATTCAGGGGGCCCAGCACTTTATAGAAGCCCCAAAATATACCGGCAGGACTCCCCCCCCTACTCAACAAAATTTATTGGAGGTGGTGGGGAGGACTCCAGATCGAAAGTACTGACTCTAGCAGGGTCCCAGAATTTCTAGCTACACCCCTGCGTATAATTATCATTGCTAGCCATAGATTATTTTATTTACAGTATTTCAATAAATCCTGCGCAACGTCGGTTCCCATGTGTTCAATTTACAAGAGTGCTTCAGCGATTATACATATAATGCATATGATGCTGCGGGCTCCCCCCAACCCCCCCGCAAAGAAAAACGGTGCACGGCACCCCTGCTGAGAGTCTCTCAGAAGCTCCTCTGTTTATTGCTTTGGCTGTTTCATTCTCCCCAAGGAAAGACAGAAACCCAAGAGCTCTCAATAAAACTCAAAGACACCTGTCTGTTTCCCATCGTTACATCTTTACAGATTTGAGTTACTTGATTTATTTCTCAGAAACGGAAATTCTCCAAATGAAGTAGGACAATAAATATGGGATAGAACAAGACGTACCTCAATATGCTGAATAGGCTATTTTGACCTCATTTGAGTGATTTATTTTCCTATAAAGTGATGAATAAGCAGCAGCCACAAATATTTAAATAAAGCATGCTTCCATCAGGGCATGAAACTAATATCTGAGTCATTTAACATCAACACATGAAAACAAAATGCATCAGCAGATCGCAATGGTAATTGTTTTTGTGGCTTTCTATGAAATAAGCGTTGTTCTGCAAATCAAATAAATCCTATACATTCATTAAAATATTAAAAATGAGATTTAAGTTTTGCTTTTTCCTTTTCTTTTATACAATGACATTAAATTTAAATTTAATTCAACCATTTATAGGATAGGGCTACGTACAACTCAAGAAACAGATGCAAAGCACTCTAATCTGACTATTCCACCCACACACTACCATATTTTCTGCTTGACGGTCCCTGAATCCATTGGGCAGAACATTGCAGGAAACAGGCAATTGGCAAGAACGTAGGGCTGCTGATTGAACGGGCAGTTTCAGAATGAGGTGAACATGAGAAGGACCCAAGTACAGATCAACCAGGAGAACCAAAGTCTAGAACCAAAAGTAAAGGCATAAATCAGGATTGCCACATGGAAACGAGACTCTCTTAGACAAGAGAGGATAGCTCAGAGATCAAGTCCTGGGCTTCAGGTTTGAATTTAGACCACCCCAAACATCCCTGGATATGGAGAAAGGGATATAGCAGGGGAGAAGATATCAAAATATATGTAAAGTTTATCTAAATGTTTAAAACAGGGACATAATCATGCAGGGTAAGCCTACGGGAAGGCTTCTGAAGAAAGGAGAGAATGTGTATGCCTTTCCATCGCTTCATTATGATGTACTCAATAATTACATTGTCGCCGTCTGATATGTGATTCAAACATACATTTTGATGTTATGTCACAGTGAGGGGAAACATTTCAAAAACCAGATTTTTCAGTTTATTATTAACTGACAGGAAATCTCACTGGAGCATGTATGACGAGAACAGGATGGGTCAACAGAATAAAAACTGTATTCTTAAATTATGCTGCCCCTGATGTCTGCCGGTTTGTGACCCATCAACATAATTTGGGACTTAATCAGTTAGGCCTCTTCATAATCAGCTTGAGTGTTTGTCCAATCAGAAATATCCAAGGAATTGATTTTACGCTGATTAGCCCTAAGCCTCGGATGCAGCACAATTGCCAAGCTAATCTAATGTGGCAGTGTTGGCACATCTCAATCCCAGAAGTCATCCCTCAAAAACTGGATTCAAACTCAATGTTTCTGTCCAAAGCTCTAAGAAACATTTTAACCTAATTGGTTAAAGTAGTCGAGGCACTAAAAACTCCAGTAGCGCTGAGCCTCTTCTCAAATCAGTGTGAAAATTGACACGTGGAAAAATCCATGAAGATCCCTACCATGACTAGTTAAAACTTCCTGTTATGTTACACCAGTATACAGCTGGATCTTCTCAAAGATCAATACTGTCTGGTTGTCCAGACATCTCGCGATGGATAACTGTGGTGTCACCATAGTGAAATTCTGCACTAATTCTGTCTTGTGCCCCAGCTGGGCACAGATACATCCTTGTTCCTGATTTAGAAGAGTGACAGGCTGTCACCCCCCATAGATACAGATGCACATGCCCGCATGTACAAATTTCGCTGTCTTCTCTATCCAGCAACTGTATTCAAGCCTGTCAGGCGTCCTGGACCCTTCCAGAGACATGAATACGGCCCTTTGACTTTTGGCTAGGACCACCAGGGGATTATTCATTGGAAATGATGTTCTCAGATGCCCCACAATGTCTGTCTCGTCGCTGACACTTTTGTACTTTAATGATAATTGTAGCTGGAAAACAGAAAGCTTTTTTCCCCCCAAGATGAATATAGCATCATGGAGCTTTTGGCAAGAATGTGGATGAGTGGCCTTAAATCTAAAACTGTCTAACGTACGCTTGCCCCCATTTTCTTTTTTCTTTTCATTCTGCTAACTTCTCATTTTCTGCTGTTTTGTCTCCTGTGAACTGAAGGTTCGAGTTTATGCGCAATTTTTAATGAGATCCTTTATAGGTCTAATCATTTTTATTGTAAATGTTTATATCTACTCTTATTTTTGCATTTTCCCTTGTCAAATGTCTTCCCATACATCCATCTTCCAACTGATTGCCCAGTCCAGGGTCATGGGCCTAGTCAGACATCCAATCAGAAAATGCCCTCAAAGGAATATGTGCATTTCAGAAGCCCAACTGATGCTGCCATTGTTTTCACCCATGTCCCAGAATCCTCTCCGCCTTCTGGAACAGCACCACCCACGCCACATTTTCTTGCAACTTAATAACATGTAATAAGGGTTTTTGTCTGGTCCTGACTCACAAGGAATATACTGTCCAATTCTCCGCAGTTCAAGCTACAGTGACGCAAAAATCGAGAGGAGCAATTTCCCTTATACTTATTTCCAAATGGCATCATGTAAAATCAAACATAATTAATGCGTCGATGCCAGTGTTTTCCGCAATTGCAAGAATTTGCTGATGTTGCCCAGCAAACGTATAGGTTATTGTCGTAATTCTGTCGCTGTCACACATATCTCTACTGCCAATTATCATCCAGGAATAGATTCCAGTAAAACACAGGGGGTGTATTGGGGATTTCGGAGGGATTTGTGAACACTGGGCTGTATCTGAATCTGGAGACGGAGGAACATGGGGGGGGCTTCTTAAGCCTTCCATGGAGCATTTTATCCAAATCAAAAACATCAGGGCATTTCTTTGTGTATTTGTGTGTGTGTGTGTGTGTGTGTATTTTTTCCTTTGCGTTATTATACTATGATAGCCCTGTTATTGGTTCTCAGTTGCCTTAATTTCATTCTTTTTCCTGTCAAATGCAGGCAAGCTGCGCCAGACCATGAAATTTTCAGTGGTGCCCCTCATGAGGCACTATGACGACTGCTCTGATCGCATCACATGACTGCTTTAATGTGGCGCTGTCAGTCTCGTGAGTCCATGTGCTTCTTGAACAGGACTGTTTAACTTTCATCCTTGCATCTGCACTCCATAACGTAATACTGAAATTAAGTTTCATAAATTCAGAATATTTGTGCCTTTTTCAGAGAAGAATTGTCCAGAAGGACCTAGAGTCGTCTCTTTGAAATGAAAAAATACTTAGAAAAAATACTCCGTGTACAGCCCTTAATATTTCCTAACCCCAAGGCTGTGCAAATATTAAATTTATTCAGTGCTTTTCAATTGAGGTAAGTCCCCAGAACAGGCTCATTGGGCTACTTTGCATACTTCCAAATCAATCTGGAATTTGTGCACTTAGAAAAAGTATGATTGTTTATAGATGCTTCTAAGGATTGGCGTTTGAATGCTACACCACAAGGTTAGTTGCCGCTACAGTAGCTAATCTAGCATCTTAAATAGGCCGCCTCTTTGACTCTTGCTTCTTTTTGTACGACATCACCACCTTTCAGCTTGTAATGAAAAAAGAAATGAATCCAGCCTTGTTCCTGCCTGGCGCGATAGAGAGAAAATGCCATTATAAGTTCAATGAAAATGTAACTACCTGACACCTCCACAAAAAAAAACGGGTTCTTTAATACCTATGAAATTTGAAAAAAATAAAAAAATAAATAATGGATGCCGCTGCAAACTGGATGGGGTGCATGGGAATGAATATGTTAGGACAGATGTTAAGGCTGAGGCCTTTCATTGTTGGCCACTTTGCTTGAGGGGCACCACTGGCTGCTGAACATGCTGTGTTGCGGGTCCCTCCATATTCTACAGTTTTCTCTTCATCATTTCCCTCAGGTACAGTCCCCTGCATATATAATCGTGTTACTGATGCCTAAGCGCTTTTGCCGTGAAAGAGAATTTATTAGCTAAGATTATCCATAAATGAATGCTTGTAATTGTGGAGCGAATGACCGAAGTGGCCCTACCACCCACATGCCCTGCATAACAAAGCACAACAAACAGAACCATCTTCTCCCAGGAAGACTGTCAGCCATGCTGCTGCTCTGTCACTGCCTGCTCTTCCAAGGTTCATGTTCGGCAAGCTAAATTACCTTTTCATCATTTTCAGCGGGTTTTATGACAAGCAAGTGCCTTTCTTCTGTTTTTGATGAAACAAAACCTACTTTATTTTCTGCCTTTTTAATTGCGTGTTGAATTCACCAGGAAGAACCATCTATACCCAGGACTGTGGGGGTAGTGATGGCAACACTCTGTTTCTATTTAAGTCTATTTAAGATGGTTCATTGCAGAGGCTTGAACAAGATACTGGGCAGTGTATTGTTTTTTAACATGAGTATGTTTCCTCCAGGGTCACAGGTGTCATGCCCCGATCGTTCGCTCCTCTCATGTGCCACGCCCCTTCATCAGCCTCGTGTGGAATCCTCGTGTTCATCAGCTGTTTTGGGTTGATCTGATTAGATTCATGTATTTAAGTTTCCCCAGTCCGGTCATTGTGTATCGTGTATTGTCACGGTGTTATGTCCGCCTGTGTTTGCTGCGATTAAATTCCGTGTTTGCCTCCTCCTGGCTCTCTGCGCCTTTTCTGCGCTCCATGCGCCTCCATGCCGTGACAACAGGAGCATTTTTTACTTTTAGATTTTGCTTCTAACCTGTATTCTACATGTATTGTAGGGTCACAGGATTTCAGGTGTTTAATTTAGTAGCTTTACTGGTACATAAGTTAGTACATTTGGTAAAGTTTCTATATACAAAAGGATATAATGAAATGTAAAAAAATACTAGTTAAGGAGGTTTATAAACCCCAACACCATTCAATGGTGATTCACAGACACGCGGTGCTCTAATGCTTGCAGTCAACAGATACTGTAAGGACAGTTTATTGGCTTTGACATTTTATAATCATAAAAAACAGTGCAAAAAGTGGGTGAAAAGGTCATAATGTTTCAGAGTATTATTACATACATATTAGCTATATAATCAGCCACTCATATCTCTTCAGTGCCTCTGTGAAATTGAAGGGCCTCAATTGATACAGAATAAAGCATGCCAAGGAGCCAAGAAAAGAGTAGAAGAGTTGTGTTAGGTTTGAGATATTTGTGATTTGTTGCTGTGCCATTTGTGATTAAACTTTGCTTGGCATTTCTGTGACATTTCTCTTTAGCCATTGCATCATCGGAACACCTTCATTTATTATTTCTGAATGTTGTGACACAGAGTTTATCATATTTCGCAATTAACAGAAACACAGACGAATAACTCTATTAACTTCTTCGATGAATGTGGGCCATATATCATAAAAGGAAATACCTAAATGTGAAGCCATAAACCCGTGTTTAATCTGGACGTCATGTCCAAGGATGCATGAAGAACTGTCTACAGCAGTGGCAAATGTATGCTGGATGCAGTAGATTACTTCGTGTTTTATCCAGAGTTAAATATAACTACGAAATCAAAGCCAAAGTCAAATATAACTAAGAAATTAAGGCAGTAATAACACAGTAGATCTCGACGATGGGCAGACCTCTGGTCCTGCAGGTACAGCGGCCTTTGGAACGGGTGGCAGGGTGAAAACCAGAAGCGGGGGCTGCAGAGGGAAGATTTGAAATGGTGCAGATGGCCCAAACTGCAGTGACAGGATCGGCAAAAAACTGGAGTTGACAAAGGGACGTGGCATATATTAGCAGCACGGTAAGTAACAAGAATCACTCAAAATCAGTCATTATAGTTACTCAATACATTTACCATGGACTGGTGGTCTATCAGATGTCCTGGACTCTTCCAGAGACATAACTACAGTCTTTTGAAGAACCTTGAAAATATGGCCACTTGCAATTAACTTAATACCATCTTTTAATTAACGTAACTCTTTTCCATCATGGTTACTCAGTCAGCATGTCATGGATCTGCTGTGGTTTGGAACTGGTAAATAAATCATGGTTCCTTTAAAGTATAATGGTCATTTTGTATTAAAATATTTCAGTTATTTTTTTTCCCCTTAAAAAATAATTATTTTATTTTAATATGTAGCTTGATTAATGCAATTTAATCAATATTTCAGGAAATGTTCAAATTTTTAAGAATAAGAATAGGCTGCCAACAAGGTTTATTTAACTAAGTATGCAAATATATTTTTATTCTTCTCTAAGGGACACGGTGAAAATTCACCACTCTAAATATAATTTTAATGAAATAATTTACCAAGACTTCTGAAGTGTCAAGAAATTCTCAGTCTAAACACAGGCTAAGTTTAGATTGTTTAATGAACAGGAGGGTAGCGAGAGGATGGGTAGCTACAAGTAAAACTGGCCGGGTGAAACAGGCAGTTCCTCATAACCAGTGTCCCTAAAGCCTACCAGTCTGCATGGTAGCCAATTTACATCTTTATGCAAATTAAACATAATAATGCTGTCACCCTTAATCACCCCTTGCGGCAAGGAAAAACACCAAAATATGAGAATGCAGATTCCGACGTGTTCCATCGTGGATCTCATCAGTGTTTTGTTTTTTTTTATAAATAAATATACAGTGTTAATGTCAGAATAACACTGCCACCGTCACTGTTAATCTTCTTTTATTGCTGGAACAAGGCAATACGGCTTTTGCTATTAGCAGATTCTGAGAATTTCTCTGTATCCACCATCATGCTAAGTGATGGTCTTCCATGCATAATCGCAGAGGATCAACAGTGAGCACGTATGTTAGCGGTTATGGTGTGATTCGCTAATCGCAAAGTCTGGCCTGCGCGTGGCGTTCAGTCCACTTTCACAAAATAGCGCTGCAAAGGTGTTGAAAAAAAGAATCTTGCGCATGCCAGAAGCCCAAGCTGATGTCTCCAATCCAACTGGCAGCACGTTCGGTTTCTTTACTCTGTATAAGCCCCCTTGGCGGAAACAGTCCGGTTTAACTTTGCATTCGCCTGCCTGGCGTTGCTGCTGTCATGTTCAGAGAATGGCTTGGTAGAGAGCCGGACTTGTTTCTATGGAAATGTAATCCTCAAGATACCTGAAGGAATGTTTATGTGTGTTGAGATTAGCTCTCATATTCTGGGCTGAGAATCCAAAACGTTCCTCAAATATTAATAAATCTTTCAGAGTGGGTTATTTATCTTCTTATATGCATCAACTGTTGTGACCCATAGGCAGAGGATCAAACTTAAAAAAAAAACAAGTGAAGCACACAGGAATCCTGAGATGGCACTTTCGAGTGTACTTGATGAGCGTTTAGTGTCCCCAGGGCTTGAATGGGACTAATAATATTCTCTCCACTAGGTTAATCAATGCAAATGCATTTATTACAAAGCCTCTCGAGACTGCCCTCTGTTGTTGCAGTTCATAATGGGTTATGGCTCATCATCAGTGTTTGTGTTTTAGCCGAGCGTCTTGGTGAATGCTGATGCATTCTAAACTCCAATCTTTAATCTCCAACTCCAATACGCTATTAAAATTCTAGTTGATATCTAAATCTTTGGTCTTTCGGTACTGATGAACTCTGATTTTGTGTGTGTGTGCCAATCAAACGCGACACACGTACAACTGTTTCGTTTTTAAGTTAAACAAAAAAAAAATCGAGGAATAACACAAAAATTGTTTACACTCATTTGGAAAAGTGTCTATGTGGA
>JAODKF010000147.1:15543041-15568975 GCA_026779585.1 Mormyrus proboscirostris | reverse complement strand
GGGGGTTGCACGGATGGGCCAAAATGTCACAAAAATGTGGTAAAACATGAAACTTCTTGTCTTGTGGGTGCCCATTGGGATAACCTCAATTTTATAAAAATCTGTGAATGCAATCAAAAAAGTAAAAATGCTAAATGCCTGAAGTCTTGAATTTTGTTTGGTTACTTTTGGTTAAGGTTATGGCTGGGTAGGGGTTAAGGTTCTTAAGTTTTTCCCCTAGAAATGAATGGAGAGTCCCCACAAAGATATAATTAGAAACCAGTGTGTGCGCGTGTGTGTCTGTGTTTCAAGGGCCGATGGGTTTTATGTATATTTAGACATCCCATTCAACAAAACCGTGGTTTTTGTTCCACCAAATATTTTGCTTTTAAAATTATGAATGAACTTGCCTGGAGAATTCAGTTCTCATCTAATCTACTGACCAAGGGAATAACCCTGCAGATTATTTCAGTTACATACAAATCTATACAGTCAATATTACAGTTTTTCTCAATTGCTTTGAAGCATTTCTCAAATGACAATTAACCAAAAAACAAAAAACTTGTTTTAATGTCACTTACGCACAGCAGAACATCATTTCTCATTGCTTCACACAAACTTCCAAATGTTTTAGTACACGTATGCAAATGGTTTTGTACAATTGTCAGCACAAATTTCAGTTTCTTTAGCCTTATTGGTCAAAATAAAATACTGTATATATAGTTTCCCACTGTAATAATTTTACACCCATATCTGAACATGTGATCATCGTGTTAGTCACCACATGCAGAACAGTTAACCAAGCTTTCAAAAAGATCTAAAAATATATTCTATAAATTGCAGTGATATGGCATTGTTGTGTTTTTGTTTCCCCCAGTACACGGCGTTTTGCCCTTTTGTTGTTCTTGCATTGCCATTTTGTTCTTTTTGTGTTATACAGTGCTGTGTAGCTTTCTCTTGTTTGCTATTGTACCATGTCTTATGATCCGAAGAAGTTACAGGTACATGTGCATGTGAATGCTTTCTCTTGGCAGTGAACTTTACATACTGTAAAGTTCTTTCTTGCAATGTCTTTCACATTGTAGCGAGTGGTGGATAGAATACTGCCAGATGGTACCAAACAATGGTACTACTGGCCACAAGTCAGCTCGACTACGCCACCCCAGGTGTTACACTCAGAAAGTTCAGTCACCCTACCCCCGGGCCAAGGCACACTGGTCCAATTACCATAAGAGCAGAGAGACGTTGTTCCAAACACAAATTTTATTTATACTAAAATCATAAAAAGGTTAGTCAGTCGATCACAACACCATAGGCCTAACGTACAGCCCAAATACCAGCAGCCGCTTCTCATCGGTCTGAAGCTGGGCGCCGAGGCTTAAGACAGCACAGAGGAACCCCAACGATACAGGCGATCACACCAATACAAATAAATATAACTATAAACCATCACTATAATCACACGAAACCCAAAAAAAAAACACTGCATTCTAAAAGAAAAATCAAACAAATAAAATACACAACATGACCTGACAAAACGATTCACAATAATAACATAATAAAAACACATTTTTACCCATTCAAAACATGACATAAAATATATCACAGAAATCAACGTAATACAATTAAAACAAACACGAACCTTTACCGTCTCGTACGGGTAGACGCACACTGCCCCACCCCAGTCAAACAGTTCCCCAGCTAAGAACCTGATGAATCGGTCAGCCACAAACTAAACGACAGGACAGACCGGAAGCGCTCAAGCGCACCGTACAAACGTCATTAGACAGCGGCAGTAAGGCAGAGCAGAGCCGGCGTAGGCAGAGCAGCAGTGGTTCCATGTAAGATGAAGCAGTAGTCACCGTCACGACAGAACACAGGACCTCTTTGGGGAGAAACCCAGCCGTATTCTTCCCAACATCAGGCGTCCTATCGCAGCTTATTACACCGCCCAGATGTTACACCGGTGCGAGATGTCCCGACCACTAATCCGCGAATGAACCGGGAGTTCAACAGTTGAAATGACCATCGAAAAGGAGCATAAAGCATCTGTGCCGGGGTAACCCTTATAGTCTAAAGCCCTCTCCCATTGGCTACCCACCCCCAGGACTTAATAACGCACACCTTGTTTTCTCCTCCTGCTACAGTCTACCCCCACCTCTTTATCGTCGCCCCAACGATGACACAAGCCAAAGAAAGAAACCACTACAACCATGGCCTAAACAAAGCAGTCACGGCATTAGACACAGGATCTACAGAGCGGACGGCCCCACGTGCCCCACTCAAAGACAGGCAAATGATGGATATTAGAATGCCGGCCAGCAGTAGATCGTGCAGTCCGTCGAAGGGTCTCCCCACTGATGTCTACATTACCAGCTAATGGGGCCACTGAGGAAGCTGATGGTTGCCTGGTTAAGACTGAATCCACTGAAGGAGCTTGAACAGGTCCCACCTCACCCGGCATCTGAGACATCTGTGGGGTAGCTGCCGACACCAAAGCTGGAGTTAACGAAGTCACAGTTGGAACGTGATCTTCCAACCCTAAACACAAATCACCAGCCACTAAATCCTCATCCTCTGACTGTGACAGGTCTATTGGTGGAAGACCAACTACCACACTGCCTTCAATAAATTGCGGTGGACTCACCTTACCTTAGCCTGATCAGTCAGGGGTGCCACAGTGTACACAGAGCCACCGACATCAGGTGCCTGTAAAACCCTATACACTACCAAACCCCACAAATCCTGAATCTTATGCCGACCCTTGGCACTGGTCTCCCGCAACAGCACACAATGACCCTCGGCCACAGGGACATCCCGAACATGCTGATCATAATTCCTTTTCCAATGGGCCACAGCGACCCTTAACCGTTCTCTAGCACCGTCAAACGCAACCTGTAATCGGGCTTGATGTTCTTTGACCCACTCATGAACACTTCCTCCTCATCAACCGCTGAAATGTGCTCGGAGCATTGCATAAACCAAACGGCATGCGATTGAATTCAAACAGCCCAAAAGGTGTACAAGACGCCATCTTTGGACGATCCTGCTCTGCCACCATTACTTGATTGTAGCCACTGGCCAGATCTAAAGTAGAGAACCAGCGGGCCCCAGTAAGGGCATCCAGAGACTCCTCAATGCGAGGCAGGGGAAAAGCATCCTTTCTAGTCTTACTATTCAACTGCCTGTAGTCTACGCACAAGCGCAAACTGCCATCCTTTTTCCGGACCAGAACAATAGGAGAAGCATAGGGACTACTGCTTTCCTTAATCACCTGTGCCTCCAAGAGCTGATTTATATGCTCTTTCCCCAGCTCATATTCTGAAGGTGGTATGTGTCTATAGCGCTGTCTAACAGGAACCTTAATGGAATCTCATGCGTAATTAGATCTGTACAACCCAAATCCCCATCCTGAACCGAAAACACTGACGCAGATTTTTTATTTGAGTCTGTGCCTCAGCCGAGAGCGAGGAAAGGTCCAGGACCTCCACTGGATCCAAGGCGGCCACGGTCACAGACTGGAATGCCGTCGTAGATACAGACAACACCTCGGTAACTCCAGCAGGGAGGCTCACCACACAAACCTCACCCAATGTACCTAAACAGGTACGGGGGTAGAGAAGCACATCAGTGGCCCTCACATTGGTGACAGATGTACACTGTGCCCCGTACCACCCTGACCAGTGCTGGGGAAGCAAGAAGCCCAGCAGGTAGACCAGCCTCGGGGGTTTAAACATTACTGTGCTACCAGAAAGCTGCTCTGAACATGTTGCAGCCACCAGCTTCATCGTCCCCCCTGGAAAGCGACAGGCCCTCCTACCACGAACCTTGGCCCTACCAGCAACATCCCGAGGAGCTGACTCCTGATCATGACACAGATATAATGCCTGGACAACTGGTTCAGGGGCCTGAAATAAGCCAGGCCGTTCAAACAACGACCAGCCATGCTGAGAAAACAACTCTCAGTAACACCTTGTGATCACATTCATACCCAATATACCTGGAAATTGGGATGGTAACCCACTAGGGGGGTCCCTGACCACTAGTACCCCACACCCCTTCATCCACTTTCCACACAAGTTGACATCTAGCTCCAGATAGCCGATGTAGGGAATAGCTAGTCCATTGGCAGCTTGAAGCTCTAGTCAGTGGCAATCCTGCAGTCGCTCATTACCTAAAGGCACAAAATACTGTTGAAAAAAAACTGAGTGATAGTAGACACCATAGATCCAGTGTCAACCAAACAGGGCACCCTTACGCTGCCCATGTCCACCTCCAAATGGGGGCAAGATGACACTAACCGGGAGGCATTCCCCAAATTACGTAAATTACTTGAGCCAGAAATAGTTCCAACCGAACTTTAGCTCCCCAGTTCAGCAGGCACTAGTTTTCCGATGGCTGCACCGAATGGGGCTGGCTATTAGCCTGTGAGGATACCCGTTGCTGAGGCAAATTACCAGGAGGAACACGCAAACCATCGCACTCCCTAGCAAAGTTACCGAGCTGCTGACAACGCCGACATATTACCGAGTCCTTCCGAGGTACACGATCACACTGACTGGAGTTCTGCAAAAGAGCAATACTCTGAGTGAGCCAAGTCAACTGCTCCTGCTGACACTTCAACAGCTCCCTCACTTCCTCCATCGTAGCCAACTGTGATGAAGTATCAGCACCCGGAGCACCCACATGAACCCCATACTGAATACCGAACACTGCAGGCACGGAATTACTCCATTCGCGTGCACCACGGGGCCGACTCTCACACTCCCATCTAATAGCCTCCCCTCGGACATCCAACAGCGTAGCCATAGGCTGCCGACGCACCAGCTGTTTCAATTCGCAGCGCAAGGTGCCATCTAGCACATGTTCAATGAATTGATCCTGCAGCAACACCTCTGCATTCTCCATATCGGCCGGTGCGCGCTGTTTTACAGCCTCCATGAGGCCTATTAAAGCCAAGGAGAACTGCTGAAGAGATTCCCCATCCTCTTGCTTTCTAGCAAAGAAGGCTTGCTGTAAGGACACATAGGATTCAGTACACCCATACAGTTCCCTTAAAACGGCTATGATCTTTACTGGGTCTGTTCGATCCTGAGGACAATACTTTATCTTCTCCCTTGCCTCACCCTCCAGATGATCAAACAAGAAAAATGCCCGATCTGCAATAGACAAATGACGTTCCCTCATACTTGCCTCCACTTCCTCCAACCATTCTGTCAACCCTATACCTGTTCTTCCCCTAAAAATTGGGCATTTCCTATCCCTGGGGACAAGAACCATTCGTTCAATAACAGGAGGACCCGTACTGGGCATGATGGATTGAATGGGGTTGACAACACTGGCACTGGGCCCCGGGGCCACCAAAACCAGCTCTCGGCACAGCCTCTCATTCTCAGTTTGCAGCTGAGAAACGAGCTCCCTCAACTCCTGCAACTCCTCGGCTATACTTGCAACCTGACGATAAGGTTGAGCTATCCTGTATGATGGCAACACTCAAATTACAGCCACGCAAGACCGTACAGTATCTCTGGCAAATCTGAAACATCCAAACGGACCCACAAGGAACCAACTGCTGCTCTGCCTCTCTCAACTAAGAATACCCTTAACAAAACAAAAAGAAAAAAAAACAAAGTTAACCAATCAACAAAATAAAAAAAAAACAAGTCTCCGCTAAAAGATGATCCTGCCAGCTACGCCAAGATGTAGCGAGCGGTGGATAGAATATTGCCAGATGGTACCAAACAATGGTACTACTGGCCACAAGTCAGCTCGACTACGCCACCCCAGGTGTTACACCCAGAGAAAGTTTGGTCGCCTTACCCCCGGGCCAAGGCACACTGGTCCAATTACCATAATAGCAGAGAGACGTTGTTCCAAACACAAATTTTATCAATACTAAAACCATAAAAAGGTTAGTCAGTCGATCACAACACCGTAGGCCTAACGTACAGCCCAAATACCAGCAGCCGCTTCTCGCCGGTCTGAAGCTGGGCACCGAGGCTTAAGACAGCACAGAGGAACCCCAACGATTCAGGCGATCACACCAATACAAATAAATATAACTACAAACCATCACTATAATCACACGAAACCCAAAAAAAAAAAACACTGCAGTCTAAATGAAAAACCAAAGAAATAAAATACATAACATGACCTGACAAAGCGATTCACATTAATAACACATCTTTATCCATTCAAAACATGACACAAAATATATCACAGAAATCAACGTAATACAATTAAAACAAACACAAACCTTTACCATCTCGTGCGGGTAGACGCACACCGCCCCACCCCAGTCAAACAGTTCCCCAGCTAAGAACCTGATGAATCGGTCAGCCACAAACTAAACGACAGGACAGACCGGAAGCGCTCAAGCACGCACTGTGCAAGCGTCATTAGACAGCGGCAGTAAGGCAGAGCAGAGCCGCCGTAGGCAGAGCAGCAGTGGTTCCACGTAAGATGAAGCAGCAGTCACCGTCGCGACAGAACACAGGACCTCTTTGGGGAGAAACCCAGCCGTATTCTTCCCAACATCAGATGTCCTATCGCAGCTTATTACACCGCCCAGGGACTAAACACACCGGTGCAAGATGTCCCGACCACTAATCCGCGAATGAACCGGGCGTTCAACAGTTGAAATGACCGCTGAAAAAGAGCATAAAGTATCTGTGCCAGGGTAACCCTTATAGTCTAAACACCCTCTCCCTTTAGCTACCCACCCCCAGGACTTAATAACACACACCTTGTTTTCTCCTCCTGCTACAACATGAAGAAGTGTCAGGTTGCTAAAAAAGAATGATCGGTCAGTGACAATGAGAAAGTTTTTAACCGACAATCATTCAGAATCGTGGAGCTCAGGAGCATAATTACACTGACATACTGACAATATATCTAAGCATTTTGACTTTCATGGTTAAAATGATGCTGATTGTACTTCTCATTTTGGTGGCACTGACTAATTCATCGGAGGAATTATTTGCTTTTGAGAGATGAGCTAATTGTTCTGGGTAAATTACAGGTTTTGGAGATAAACCATAGTGTTGTGCTATATGCATGAACTGTTTTGATAAATGCCCTCATAGTTTTGAGAATGTTAAGTATGTTTCATGAAATGTGCCAAAGCGAAAAACTGTAGAAAAACAGTAAAATGGAAGGGTAGTCTGTACATAGGATGTAACTCAGACACTTGAATCTGTCCTTGTCCCTCAGTACTGAAAACACATTAATGTTCATGGTTTTGTCATCATATACTGAGACCATATAGTAATGCACAAGCACGCAATATGCATAGTGCAGAGACACAAATTTATCTGGATGGACGGACGGAGAGATGGACGGACGGAGAGATGGACGGACGGATGAACAGATGGATGGATGACAGAGCTTATAGGCCCCAAGGGAAATACAGCATGTTGGGCCTTGAGGAAAACCTAAGCACACCTGTGCAAACAGCAGGAGACCATGCACACACACACGCACACACATACACACACACACACGTAGGCACACCTAAACTAGAACTGAGGTGTCTCTTGATGGAGGGTGATTTTGCAGGTTGAGTCAGCTGATACAGGGAGAATGGGTATAGCAGTGAGAAAGAGGGACTATTTTAAGTTAAGCTGGACAGCTATAATTTGGAGCAGGACAATATCTGTCCCACTGCTTGCCTCTAACGTAATAGCACTAGACCTTGTAATAATGTCTGCATTTCACCATATGCTCTTATTATCTCAAATTAAGATGTATGCTGATGGGTTCTCGTGAGCATTTGACCCTTCCATGTGGCCACTGACTCCCTCATTAATCCATGTTACGGGGCACAATTGATCCCCGCTCCTGCCAAATGAAGCTATCTCTGAGCTAATGTGCAGCTGAGTTGACACACACGCAAGAGCCAGCCGGAGCTTGCTCTTCATTAACTCACCCTCCGGTATTGCCCTCCCCTCCCCCCCAAGGAGTCAGGAGGGTAAGAAGGCAGCCATAATTGTGTGTACCTTGCTGCCATTACAGTCATTCAATTACATAACAGGAGCCAATCACAAGCAGGATGATGGCAATTTGCGGCCTATTGCACAAAGAGAATAAAGACACTGGAAATGGCTTTCAAAACTACCATGCCCATACTAGGTCTCTTGAAACTACTAACAAATCATGGTTTGAAAAATACCAGTGAATGTCAAAATCATTCATTTTCCCTGCTGGAACTTTTCTTTTGGCAATTTCCAAGCACAGGTTGTAAAAAGCCCAACACCACACAATGATGTTTACAGCCCACTTGTTTGAGTTGTTCTTGTGCAGAAACTAGTGAAGCAGTAGGTGTTACACAACTGTGCTTGTCCTACTTATATGTTAATGATTGGTTCATACTTGTAGCTACAATCGTTTTGTACTATACAATGTTATAAGTTGACTAGAACAATGGGATCTGCTTTTGGTGAATTAGCTTTGGAGTCATTATTTTTCATTACTCCTCAAGCAAAAGCAACTAAAACATGAAGGGATTTTACACACGGGCTCTCAGGAAATAGCTAATGAGATTAAGGAAAAGGGTTATCAGAGGTAATGCTTTGTTGTATGGTTACTGTAGTGTGTCTAATAAAGAAATGTGAACTTGACAGGCATGAGAGAGCAGGCCTCTGCAACTCTAATTCCATGCTGATTCTCTCATTCAAGACAGAGCCCTAGCTCTGTTAATATTAATGATTATGCAATACGTAATGTGTACTCTCCACATAAACCATCACATCGCATGTACTCATAAAATAAAATAATGCATGCGTGATGTGCAATAACACATCACATGGCTGACATACATAGCTGCTAGAGATGTTGGACTTCATGAAAGCCTACCCAGACCAGTCCAATTATATTGCAAGTTTTTAAGGACCCCTAGGCTTGGAATTGCCCTAACCTTTGCCCCCTTTGCGGGGCCCCTATCGCCATGGTGTGCATAAAGGAGTAAATGACCTATGCTGCATCATAAGTGCTTTTTGCAGGTTTTAAGTGAACTGTCACCAAGAATTTCTCAGTGACAATTCAAAGAGTCAGTACGGCACAGCGAATAAGACCCATTTCCGGTATTATCTCCTCAATACTGTATGTCTCTCCCCGGGCTTTTTCCAGTTTCGATAACATCTGCAGCTGTATTATAAAACTGTCATTTCTGCCATGAATTCCCTATTTTGGCAATTGCACAGACATGTTAATATCCTTACTACCACAGAAGATCTTCATCAGTGCTTAATATGTAATCAAAATAGATGCTCAGCCTCGAGTTGTGAATTGGGGAGGAAGAGGCATCAAATTTGCAAATGTTAGCTAAATACACATGATAGTATTGGCAGCTTGTGTAAACTAGGACTGTTCACAGAAACCGGAAGCGAAGTCTATGTGTATAGATAAACCGGGGATGTTGACATTAGCATGTTAATTCAATACAGTTTTTCACAATTGCTTTGGCACATTTCATGAAACATACTTAGCATTCTCAAGGCTATAAGAGTATTTCTCAGAAGCTTGTAGAGCACCTTTAAAATGAAAAGTACAGTCGGCAACATTTTAACCCTGAGAGTCAAAATGCTTAGATATATAGTCAGTATGTCAGTGTAATTATGCTCCTGAGCTCCACGATTCTGAATGTCAGTTCATTCCCACTTTCTCATTGTCACTGACCGATCATTCTTCTTTAGCAACTGATACTTATTCATGTCAAAGACACCAGTTTCAGCTTTGCTAAGCTCCACATTACAGCGTGTATAGTTCACTGTTGAAAGAAAGCAGCTAAATGATTCCACACCAAATCTCCACACCATAATGTCACTTCTGCAGAGCAGAACATCATCTGTCATTGCTTCCCACAAAATTTCCAAATGTTTAATGGTTTTGTACAATTGTCATCATTTGGCACTAACATTTTGACAATATATCTAAGCATCTTGACTCTCTTGGTTTGAACGATACTGATTGTACTGGTCAGTGTGGTGACATGGACTAATTCATCAGTGGAATTATGAGCTTTTGAGTCCTGAGTTAACTGTCTTGGGTCAGTTACAGGGTTTTGCAGCTAATCCATAGTGCTGCGCTATATGCATGAACTGATTTGAGAAATGCCCGATATCCTGAGAATGTTAAGTACGCTGCATGAAATGAGCCAAAGCAATTGAGAAAAATTGTAATGTACAGCTAAACCTAAAAGAGTGCAGTGCAGCTATCATTATGTCTGGTGAACAGGCTATAGGGTCTGATACAGGAGATTATCAGCATTAATACCTAAAACATATACCCTGCTTAGCCCTTGCAACTAAAATTCACTCCCCCGGCACAGTTTAGTTTAGAAATTGGTGTTTCAGATATGAATCACACAATTCTTCCCTTTCAGGGAGATCCCAGATATGTGATTCTTTAAAAGTACAGTTCATTTGCGCATGATAAAACATTCCACGACTTGTCAGTTTATATACTAAAAAGCCATGGCAGTTTATTACCGCAGTATGTGGTATTTATACACTGTAAAATGTCACACTACCAAGCTATTAGCAAAACGATACTTAATCATGCATTTAGTGATCAATAAAATTTAATATTATGATGCATGGCCATTTTTGTATGAGGAACTAATTAACATTTCGTTAATATTTTATGTCTCCTTAATGTTTGCAGCACAGATTTTTATCTCTTCAATCATAGTTCATTTTCAAATATTGTTATAGCCTTTTAGCCATACAAACACTGAATGCTGTAGGTACTGGAGGCTGTCCTGAGGGACAGGCAACTTTTATAGACAGCTGTGTTCCAGAACGTTAACAAATGGCAGCAAAAATACTTTACAGGACAGGCTTTGAATCACTTATTTGTTTTTGTTTTTCCTCCTTCTGTTCTAACGTTTCCTTTCGGAGTCCTAATTTTAACCACTGTTACGTCAGCCAAAAGAGCTGGTAACGCTTTACATGAGGGGGCACAGATAATGTATTAGTACACTCCTACTTAATGTATAAATTAACCAGAAGCTAAGTGTTAGTTATGTACTGATCCGACATGCGTTCTTCATTAATCGATCATAACGGTTCATGTAATTCATGTAGTTACTATATATGTTCATGATTTGTACTTTAGTAGTAACTGAGTTATTAAGTTACTTCTTCAAGTAGTGCTGCCAAATGTTCTTAAGGAGGGGACACCTACTATATGTTAATTTAATGGGATTGCAGGGATGAGCTTGTTCCCCAGTCCTCCATCCGGGCACCCATCTCGTATTAGCAGGGTGGTGCATAAGGGTTTCTCATGTGTCCCTGCGGGTGCCAATGTGACATGTGACAGCGCGCTGAGAGAAGCAGGCCTCTCAGTTTCTCTGTATATAGAGCTGTGGCTTTCTGGGATTTGAGCAAAGCCTGGGAAAGCCAGGGATGCATAGCCAAGAGCTCCAGACTATTCCACCAGGAGTCCTGGACACTCTGGAGGCAATCCCATTAGAAGTGACAAGCCTCGGGCTTACATACACGGGATGGTTCCCTGAGCAGGGTGCTGACTGTCCTCCAGGCAGCCTTGGACTGCAACGAGCACCAGGTCCCCTGTCTGTTGCTCCCTCTGTTGCCATGATCCAGCACTGACTGTGTGCCTAGCAACACTCTCACACAGCAACAGACCGTGGCTCGGCCTTGGCGATCTTTGAAGAAACGCCATCGATGTGTGAGAAGACAATCGAGTCTTCCTTGGCTTTGAACTAGCGGTAGTCCATACTGAAGCTCGAAAATCCATCACTGTCTGTCTGCCAGCCCAGAAACTTGAAAAAGGCTCAATGATTCCATGTAGTACTGTATGTTCAGCCTTAATGACGACTTAAGTCACCATCCTGATAAAAGTCAGCTTTGCCCAATAGGAAATACGGTTTAAATTATCCCCATTATACAACCCTAACCTTTTGCAATTTTTTTTTCACTAAAGCAATTTCACTCTCTTCAGTAAATCTGGCTTTGTGGACACCTCCCAATATGCAGATGGTACGATCCTGAGCCATGACAAGGATGACATGTAATGAGAACCAATGAATGCAATTAATGACATTCGATACTAACACACCATTTCATTTCAAGCAGTGGTTTGGTCATAACCTTTATTAAATTAAGAAATTACAAATGTTCCCCAAGCCATATCCAAACTCTTTTTAAATGCATTTACGATATTGATTTTTTATAATTTTGAAGATCAGTTTAAACTCTTGAATATGTTCCACACAGCAAATCAAACTGAGAAATCATACATAGCTCTGTGGATAGACAGTCTTGTATGGTATTAAAATGCCACATTTGTATTCAGTTGTATGAAATTTGGCAGAAAACTGCCAGTTCTATCTGAAAAACGGACAACAAGAGGGAGCTGAGAAAGGGGTGCAGTACATTTGAGAGCGGCTGCGGACACGTGGTCAGGGGTCCCGACCCGGAGCGGTCAGGGGGGGTCCCTGATGGGGGGGCACACAAAACAAGCACGCCATCCTTACTGATTGTGCACAGAGCGTTTCTCTCTTCCCAGCCACATCACTCTCTGAGGGCCTCAGCTTATATAAGGAAAGGTCAAGATCTGATATTTGACCCCACCCTTAGCACAAAGAGACAGTTATTGCTTTCCCAGAAATTTTCAGATCAAATACGGAATTCAATCTCCTCCTGACATGAGTAATATTACTGAGAAGGGTGGAAATTGACCAAAAATGAATGCCTTGTAATTGTAATAAATTACATTTGATAGATAGATAGATAGATAGATAGATAGATAGATAGATAGATAGATAGATAGATTATCCTTCAGGCAAAATGGCTTGTTCATTCATTGTGAATCAGATTGCAAAGTCAAGAAAATACCATCTCTTCCTTATTGTACTAACGTCCTGCAGATTGAAGCCATCGCTCTTAAAAAACTGTCACTTGAAGTCCAACGACGTAAGGACAGAATTCTGTAGTCACAACTTCAAGTATACAAAAGCACCGGTAAGATATTCTATCCCTTTTTGGTTTGTTTCATACTGATGTGAAAATACATTAAAAAAAATTGTTCCAGCTTTTTCATACAGCCAAAATGGTCAAATTTGGATTTGTTTTGACCTAACGCTTTCAGTTCTGAAAGAAAGGTATTAAGATTCACAGGAGAATGGCATCAGTCCAACACGTTAGATACGGGGAGAGCTAGAGACAGGATCTTAGCTGCATCTTAAGCGACACATTATGGGTCTTTTGATCCGGTTCGTGCACAGCAGGTCACATCTCAAACCCGCCTTGATCCTCACTCAGATTAACGGTGTGCTAATCAGCGCTATCAGGAGTCCTAGATAATACACTGATTCATAATGTAAAAACTTTTAATAAGAGACTCAGAGTATGTGAAATGGGATTTCTTCCTTTCACTTTTATCTCCAAGCAACATCTGCCTTGTAAAATACAGGTTTTGTGATGGTGTTGTTGATGCCACTTCCCCAAATCGCAGACATTTACTCGGTATGAAATCTGCAGTTGGGCAGAGAGTACGGCCATGGGGCCTGTGGTGGAAAGTGGGGGACTTGCCAGTCTCCATTACCAGCTGGCACCAGACAAGCTACCGCACTGTCTAAAATATTATTTTCTGTTATTCAAACACTAATTTTTGGTGTGTAATTGGCTGAAGGGCTTGTGCTCATTCGAAAAGGACAAGGTTTTATTGTAATCTGGATCATAAATGCTAAATGTTGCTATTGTACATTGATATTGATACGCTGATTTGTAGTGTACATTGGCAATTTTTTGTTCTAAAGTTAATTAGGCCTAATCACAGCATATATTTTCATATACAGTATATTGAGGCATTTGTTATTTTCAAGGCCTGTGTTGTCATTTAGTAGGGGAAGTGATGTGTATTGATCAGGAAAATTGAAATTAGGTTTAAAAAGAGCATTTCTGTTGCAATAAACATACCAGTCTTTGAACACTATGTGGTTAACCTCCATGCAGTCTCTGTTTAGGAATGGAAAGTGGTTAGCGATCTTATTGTCGCCTGTTTTATGTAAGCACTCGTCTTCCAATATCACAAAATGGATCAGCTGTAGCTGCAGCTCATCACAGGCTTGGAGTCTGTGCCGTTATTTTGTTGTCGTCAATGAGAGAAGCCAAGGACTAATCCCGGCACAGTGCTATCTATCTGCCTTAACAATCGCCGTACCGAGTATTCAGCTTCAGCGAAGACCGCAGACTTTTAATTACATTCTTTCTCGGCTCACTTTCAAGAGAGAAGCAAAGAGCACCTGTGCAATAAAACTTGGAGTCTTTGTTCAGAGGTGTTGCTCCCTCAGACTGCCCACATACTGACAGTGTTAATGCCGTTGTCACAGTAGGCTGTTGTCAAGGCTCACAGTGCTGGCAGAGCTGCCCTTCTTTATGGAAGGGGAATGGCGTCAGAGCAGCGGTGTCCCGTTAGAGTCAGCCAGTGTTCATCTCAAACGAGACAACATTTTCAACCAAAAAAAAAAAAATGCCTTCGAGGGATTCGGTTCCCTCATTATTATTTCATTTATTAGTTTTGAATCCCTTGGCTGTAGATGCCCCAGAACTTCAAAATTTCTTGCTTTTTATGATCCATCAGCTTATTCTTTCCACAGGAGGAAATGCTGCCTTGTGACGTTAAGTCAACTTCACTCGCATCTCGCGCGGAAACTTCTTTTCACAAAAAAAAAAACCCATCTTTGATGCTGGGATTTACGCACTAGAACAATCTCCACACCAGAAAAGCTCGCAAAACCGTGTATTAAGTTGCAGGGGGAAATTGATGGTACCTTGAGACAAGGGCATAGAATGTATGAGTTTTATATTTGGGAGGGTACTTAACAAAATACACGTAAAGGCCAAACTGTGATTAGTTCTCTGCATCTTTCCATTTTAAATTTAGATCATAATCCAAATCTAGTGGTATTGATCAGTTAATCAAAGGATCAATTGCAGATGCCTGGAGGTTGGGGGTGTAAATCATGGTTCCATCTTCCAGAATTGCAACACGGGATCATAAATGCTTATTGAATCGGAGTTTCCCACTCAATTTCAGAACTGTTGCACCACTTTTCATTTATTTGTTTGTTTGTTTTTGAATTTTGTGACAGCCTTATGGCTATCTCCCATGTCAGGTGAAGACCAAGACATTTATTATTATTATTATTATTATTATTATTATTATTATTGTGCTATGAACAAGAGGAACAGAATTTTATCTCACTAGATAAAACGGCAATAAAGACTCTCTGATTTTGAGGGATTTTTTCTTCTTGATATTTCAGGTCTTTCACCTACCTTAAGAGCCCCTCTAGGATATTAATCCCACTTCCAGTTAGGGCAAACATTACAGTCACATCACCCTGAGTCGTTGCTGGTAGTCTAGACCCAGGTGAGTTAAGAGAGATTTTGTATTTCTATTTGCTTTTGAACCTACATGCAAATTGCCTCCTGTTGGCATGCATCCCTCCTAGTAATTACAGTACAGAACCATTAATCTCAAGTCTTATATTGATAACTGCTGTGTAATATAATTGCTACTGTGAAATGGGGGCCCTTGCTGTGTCCCTCCTAAACACTAATAATTCATACATGCTTTGCAATCAAGATTTCAAAAAGTCGTTCTTCAGCTGGTTAGCACCCTTAGACGGGATCCTATTTGTACTAGTATTATATCTGCATATAAAATGAGATTTTTTTTTTCTTTTTTTAATTTTAGCGCAACAGGAATCCACACCTTGAACACAGATGGCCATGACTTCCCTGTCATTAGCTTCCCTGAAGAAGAAAATAGAATTAAAAACAAAAGATAACGCAATTAGAATGAAAACAATTAGTGCCACATTGTCAACATTATGGAGAAGAGGGCTGTAATTACAGGAATGAGGTTTGGTGCAATTTTGATTGTTCCACTTGCGCCTACATGAATTCTTTGCATAGGGCTTTGCGGATGGAGGCCTGCAGTGCAATGGGCATGTACACAGACCCCACGCAGATGCATCCTTACCAAGGAAACTCTGAGAAATGGTTGTGTTTTCAAATCCCACCTCACCAGCACAATCTACATCTCTCTTGTGATATTACTGTATGGCACATAAGCAAGTCCCATAATTTAACAAGTTGCTTTTGACATAAAATTATTATTTTTATGAAATACAAATTATAAATTGCATCCTGGGCTGTCTAGGATACGTTCCAGGTTCCCCTGACCCTGTACTGGATAAGTAGTTTTTGAAGGTCGATGGATGGATGGATGGATGGATGGATGGATGGATGTTTGAATACAGAACAAAATTACAGACGCCACCTAACATACAGGAAGCCACCAATTACCTGTGTAGCTATAATTCCTGGGGTGTCACTAGTTAAAGTTGTTAGTGATGCTTTATTGATTCTGGAAAATTATCTTGGTTTTAAGGGCTTGTGAGGCTTAGCTACTGGCAGACCTCAACGTGCCACTGAAATTCAGAGAAAGGCAGGATATCAGGAAACGTGATGCCGCATGACATTGGCTGTCTTAGACCTCGATTTCTCACGTATGTGGATCAGGGGCACTATCTTGACCTTTCACAGAGCGAAGACCCCATTTGTCCGTCTGTCAACAGCTCAGAGACACATTGTTGGTACGGAGACGGATGACCGCACTGCAGTGAGAGACGGCTTGGGATGCCACACATGATGTGAGGCCTCGCTATGTCTTGGCTCGCTTGAGCGAGACCGACGGATGTGGAAAACCTCAGGAGCACCGCGCCCACTGTACTTAGTCTTCTTTAAGCTTTATTCAGGATTTAGCAGCCGACTTCTCTACAATGGCAATGAGATGATTGAAGGCTTTTTTGGGAAATTGTGCATATTTTGCCTTGTCTCAGTTCTCCTCTCTCCTGATGGTTGTGCATGTTACAGAAAAATAAATAACTAGCAAAGTTAATATAAAAATTGTTTGACCCCTCTAGCAAATAAAATGTCGTACGCATGTACAGACATAATTAAGGATGCAAAAGATTTCTCCCATTTGTATTTCATTTGAATGCAGCCAATGTAAGACTCTCACAGTACATTCTATGCAATATTGCTTAGGTATAAACCTGAATATCTGTTGAGATAAATTGCCCTTTCTATGGCATTAATATTAAGAGGCACCATGATATTCCGCTCATTCCAACTAATGGCATCAACTCTAGTGCTTCCAACTATGAGAAAATTGTCCCCGGTCATACATAATGTGTGACGGCGACCCGCCTTGGTTCTGTGCTCCCATACCTCAACATCATGAGCATTAATACCCTCCATTTCATCAACAGGGAGGCCTGGCGGCTTAGAGTGATTTCCTGAATTTCCATCTTTTACGGATTTGTTCATCCACCTCTGCACAGTGTGTCACCATTAGCCCTCTCCTGCTTTGGTATTTTCACGGGGGCAGCGGCGAGGTCGCCATTGGTGCCCTTCTGACGGTGTGTTATAGGGATTGGCGGTAGAGCTGTCGCACGGCAGCGCTGATACAGCTACGGAGCCAGCTCTGAAATCCTGCCTGCTCTCTGCAGAACAATCTGAAAATCTGCTTCTGTGTTGGTCAAAATCCATATTAACAGCAGCGCCAGTCATGTATGGCGTGACCTAAACAAATCTGAGATAATAATGTGTGTGTGTGTGTGTGTGTGTGTGTCTGTGTGTGTATACATATGCAGAAAGGAGATGCCTTGTTTTTCTACCCTGTCCCTCCCAATGCCTGAACCAAACAATCAAGAACAGCGAATAACTGGTACAGGTGTGTCGGGAGCTGGAAGTGAACTGTCTGTGGCTCCCAGAAGACTTACTAGCTTGGGAAACACAGCCTTTGAAGAATCAGTATTTTATCATTTTTCAAATGATGAATGATTTGATTTATATTTGACTAACGATGACGATTTATCAAATGATTTTATCGTTGTTTATGCTTTAAAGCCTGCTCATGTTAGCAGTGATCTTACACATATGTACATTTACATTTATTTATTTAGCATTTTTGTCCAATGCCAAGTGCAAGTGACGCTAATAGCACGTTTCAAACATACACCCATCAAGGGGTCGATTAGGCACGAGATATACCCCGTATAAATTCTGTTATGGCTATTAACAGTATGATTATATCTTCTGTGGTGACTGAACTGCTTGAAGCATCAAGTTTAGCTTTTCATCCCAAAATGTCAAGAAGTATCAACATACATCGCATTTCTACATTTGGGAAGCTCAGACTTCATAGTGCTCCAGCTGGTCATCATAGACTCCAGAGCAGGGGCCAATCTTATCCGCAAAGGCCCGGTGTGTATGCAGGTAACCTTTAGGTCAGCTGTGAGCTGTGAGGAGTCTTCAGCCAATCAGTCCCCTAATTAGTGATCTAATTAGGGAGTTGCAGTGAAAATCCGCATATCCAAAGGTCCTTCTGGATAAGATTGTCCATCCCTGCTCTAAAGACATGGTCAGTTACAAATGGCCTCTTTGACTGTTTTTATCACATTACAGTTGGATTTTAGATTTAATTAATATTCTAAAAAAATATATATATATATTACTTTCATGCAAAATCTTAAGCCCCTAAGCCATGAACTCATTGTGTTAAGTCTCAGTGGTAAAATTCACGATGATCCACGGAATAAATGAGCTATTATGCTAATTTAGCCAAATTATTATATACATATTATGGTAGATTACTCTGAGATACAAAAACACTTGGATACAAACATGAAAGACTAATAAATTAAGGGACCTCATTGTAACAGTAGAAATACAAATGTGAAAAGAGCAAAAAATATTGTCCTTTATATGTCCTTCTATAACAGAAGTGCCGTAAAAAGACAGATCAAATTGCTGCCCAAATTTGTTTTCTCATTTGGGGCAGCAGCGGAATCTGTGACATCTTAGAGAATCCTATTTATTGAGTTCATTGTTTCTCATAACTCCTGGCAATATGTTTCCACTTTGAAAGGAAATACAGGCAAAGGGAAACTTAAATAAAAACCAATATAATAGAGGCAGTGTCAGGGTAATAATAATAAAAAAAATCTTGTATAATATGGAACTTCTGCTCTATATTCAGCATAATTCATGCACTGCGGTACAAAACAGCACACACAGCGGGATGAACATCGCAGGCCTTGACTGCAACCCAGTATCAGACACGTCCCATGCAGAAATCTTACCCAGACATGATAGGCAACAAACAAAAACTTGTACTGCATGAAATGTGTGCTGCGTGCTATTTAATGGGCTTTGGGATAGAAATACTGGATTATAGAATAGCCAGCTGTGCCCTGGTCAACAATCAGCTACAGACACAGTTTAATTCAGTATATATCTTTCCGGTTCATTTCGAGGAATACAGAATTTCAGAATATATAGTTTATCCTTAGAGTATTTCATAGTGTGGTACAGTAGGTTTGTGGATCGCGCACCTTGAATGTTGCAGGTTTGAATCCCAGCCCTGACTCGGGCCGTGGTGTTTGCTTTATTTCCCCAACTTTATCGGTTACTTCCTGCAGTTCAAAAATGTTTGAATGCCTTAAATCCCCATACTGTAGCATGTGAATGTGCACTGTTGTGTGTGTGTGTGTGGTGTATGAATGTGTGTGTTGGGGGTAAAATGCACACAGGGTATCACCTGCGCTTAACCCTGTGTTTCCTTGGGGATGCTTTAATTTCACTGTAGATGTTACATAACATGGTTATTTTGTAAAATATGCATCAAAATCCTTCAAAACGGTAAACTTACAGAAATTATTGCCTGGCCACATATAACCTACATGTACTGAAAAAAAAAGGTTTTTTTTCTAGAATTTGGAAATCAATTGTCTATCCATGTACCCATCTAGCTCCCACCTTGATAACCAGTGCAGGGTCTCAGGCGACATAATGCACGACGCAGAGGAGCACTCCGGATACCCGTTATGCCAATAATGACTAATGATTATGATTTATCAAATGATTTTATCATTGTTTATGCTTTGACACCTGTACTATAATGCTATAATATCTATTTCCTACTTAGAATCTTCCTTAAAATCCATTTAGCATGAGGTTTTATAGTAACTACAAGGCATTAGTACAGGACTCATGAATTTAGCTGAGTAAAAACTAAAACATTTTACAATTAAATATATAAGAAAATACATGCAGATATCGATGAATATTCCATAACCAAGGCTTTATATGTCTGTCATTCAACGTAGGTGACTAATTATTCCCTATGTACCCTTTTTGTACTATACAACAATGCCTTTTTATCATTTCAGCTGCTGATAATATGAAGGAATTCCTTTAATCTTTTAATTCAGCACAATGGTACAAGATTCCTACAAATCAATTTATCAGTCCTACTAAAAGCCTTTTACTTTTTGAATAACTTGTTACACAGTTTAGCTTACAAGCTTTGGTTTTTGTCATGGCTAGAATTATATCTGCATTAGCTATCCTGTCTAAATTGGGGGAAAAAAGTTCAGATTGAAATGAAAACTTTATACAGAGATTTTCTTTAGTTTTAGTTACTCTTCCGGAAGTTGTTTTTATGTTTGCAGTTAAGCACAGATTTGAAATATGCACTGATCGATCAAAAGTAATGAATTAAGCTGAAATCCACAAATGATCTGTCTCAGCGTGGCTTTATGACTCTAACATTTTCTAATTTGCCTTGCAGGTTTGACGGAACGTAAACAGGTAATCAACATGGAAAGAGTCACATTCAGAACACCCCCCCCCCCCATCAAATTGGCACTCTGAGTGGGTAATAGGTTTCAGACTGCTGGCCATTGTAAGGAGGGGGGGGTGGCCATTAATTTGAATACAGACATCAACATCTTGAAGCAACTTGTGATGCTTAACTGCTAATGTTATTGTTCAGTGACTTAATCTGATGCTTTTTTTTCCCATGAAGAGCATTTTTGTTCCCAAATGGGTGCAGTTCATTGAGCCTTGGATTTGGGTCTGAGGACTTGCCACATACACAGTGTAAAGTATATGTTGATATGAAGAATAGTTGTGAATATGGTGAACACAATGCCATACTTTCTGGGTTAAGGACCTGACAACAATGGGTGAGTTTCCCGAATTCAAGGAATACCGCCTTAACGCTACCCTACTAACTTTTACCATAGAATTTATGAACAACAAAATCTTAATAAAGCTGCAGGAGGCTTCCGGACATTCAGCCAAAGTAACACGGATGTTTCTTGCTAAAGAATCCCTGTTTATGTTACAGCAGGTATAAAACACGTCTTGTGTTTTGTCTTCATGTCATTTTTTTTTTAAAAATTGTCTAAATGGTCAGTTTAGAATTGCACTTTTCTGCGGTCTTTGAATAATGGGGCAGCTACCATGTTTATCAGGGAAAATATGCTATTCTTATCAAATTACATTGTAAATAAAATACAAAAAGCAAGTTTCTAATGCCAATTCACATATACTTGTTCATATTACAAAAATCATTGTTAAAATAAATTAAGAATCTCACCTGAATCTGAAATTGATTTGGATATTGTTGACTATGTATCTTATTTGATGGGTTTTGTGACAGATCGATTATAGTGACAAACTGCAGAAATTAATATTGATCCCATTGCTATCATCCATGTTTTGAAAAATGTCAAAGAAAACAAATGGTCAGCCATAAATATCCAGCCTAGATTTACTAAAATTGTTATTAGATTCATTATTCCCTGGATTACAGTATTTTCCCTTCTTCAATAGCTGTTGTTTGACAATAATATCCGATTTTTTTCTCAGGCACAATAATTATAAAATTCCAGCGTAATTTGATAATTACTATTCTAATCTCAAATGTATATTTTAATTAAATGGAAAATAGCTTTTCTGTAATTCATCACTGTCAATATTTAGCTGTTTTTGCCATATATTGAGATAGACAAAATTTCCATATTATTATGATTCGTCTAAATGAGGTGGACGTGTCCCTTGCATAATTCAATAACTTAAGTGCATGTTTGTGCTAAGTTTGTAAACAATGAGGTGCGCAATAAATAAACTTTAACCAGCCAACGGACAAAAAAAATGAAAATTGGAGGAACTAGGAGATGTGTGTTTGTTTATGATGACACTTCATTGTCAACATCCAACAGGAGAGCAGGTGTAAGGGCAAATACGACGGCCAAAGGTAATATTTACTGGGGTTAGCAGAACAGTATAAAGGAGACCATAGCGGAAGGCTGAACCAAAACAACCTTTCTACTATTAGCAGTCTATATAGTGTCTATAAAAGCGTAAATCATTTTTCACTCTTGTGCACATGATTTTTGTTTAATATATTTATTTATGTTCCCTTAATTGGTCCAGTCACCATTTTCAGGACAATGCCATAGGTATTGCTAACCAGCACAGGGGTTAGCATTCTCTTTGTTTCTTTCTTTCTTGTTTATTTACCCTCAATTGTTTTGTGCACGTCTGCAAGTTTTGTTGTGTGACAGCACTACCAGGGACATTTCCTTGTACATTCTTGTCAGTGTTCTTGGTGAATCACAGCACTTCTGATTCTCATTCCATTGTTATCATCTATGATGATAAATTTTCCTTTTTAATGTAACTTCATTGTGACTCATACCAAGATTTCAAAGTACAGGCTGTAGGTACAAATTATGGAAATCTAGGCATATTTTTCTAATCTCTTTCACTTTCTTTTTCTTCTCTATTATTTTATACTGTTTGCATGCAATGGTATGTTTTAGGAGACAAAATTTTCGGAAATATGACAGAGGATGCATTTCGGTGAATTTTTGTCACCTCCTGCCTCTCTGTATACGCGGAGCTATACAGCGCACAGAATTTGTCATCTACCTCAGAAGTCTCAGATGTTCTGGAACATTCATTGTAAAAATTGAACATCAAAACCGTGCAAAACAGATGCAAACGGAGCATTCTGGCAGTCAATGCAGCATGAGTCGAGCGAGAAGCGGGGACGGGGGCAGGTCAGTCAAATGATAGTTTGTATCTGAGAGAGTGATTTGACACTTATGAACATAAATTAAATGCTACAGCATAGTAAATGAAAGTTATGTCCTTGAAAGAAACTAAACAACCCTCAGGACACTGCCCAAATACATGTATAAGCCAAACAGATCAATAATTTTGTCAGCAGATGACAAAGGATTACACTTTGTTATGGTTAATCAAATGACAGTTCAGAAAAATTGTATCAACCAAGAGCAGCAATTGAGTTACAGCAGCTAAAGGACATTTCCCACTAATCTAATTTACCTCTCCGTGTCCAAGATGTGCAAAATTTTCAATTTTTTTATCCCAGTCCATGCAATTTACACCTAACGAGCCCCAAGTTAAAAGCTTCCCAACAAGAACATTAGGTTTCCTAAAATAAATATTTAAAATTTCATGATAGTTCCTTTACAGTACTTGTGGAGTTTGATGTTGTTTGCCTTAAAACCACTAATTAATTTAACTTAATGAGTGCCAAATAAATTCCACCTCAGAAAAACAACAACAAAAAGCTGTCAAGTAAATTTAACGCACAAGCCGAATCCAAAAGTGATATATCGATATCAAGCAAAAAATATTCAATGAAAACACTGACGTAGAAGCTGGAGCTTATTGACTATTTTGCCAATATGGATACACTGAGTCCTGTTCGATTCACAGTTTACATCCAGGCCAATATGACGCATCCCAGCCAACGTCCAAACATATGTATGTAAGTATGTGGGGAGATTCCACACTCAAGGCATCGTCTCTTCTTCACATTTGTTCACAGATTCAGGGAGTGACGGAGGGCGACTTCCTCACTCTGTGGTCACACTCAGCTTCTCAGACTTGGTTTCCGAGACAGATGGCGATTCTTTATAGCGGACAGATCCTTCTCCCTACCAGCGAGATCCAAGAGAGCTCTTGCAATTTTTGACTCCGGGGACGGCCTCTTTCTATCCGGATCCCCCAGGTTCGCTATATTAACGCGTCCCAGCGATGCTCCCCCCCCAGCTGTGCCACCAAGCCGCTTTGCAGTCTCCACACGTGGCTCCACGCCTCTGAGCTGCCCAGCAGTAGCTCCTAAACAGTCGATCCGCAGCTCCAGGGGAGTCTGTCAAGCTGCACCACCGCTGTGCTCCTACGTCATGTGAGATACATGGTCCGCCGCACATTTCAATCTACTCTTACAAAATCATTTGATCGTCTTCTGCTATTTATACAACCAGTTAATGGCATTATGCACCAAGAAAACTAATTGGGGCCTTATTGTCAAGCAATTAACAATTAGACAGATATTTCCTAATGTCAACTTTTTAATCTACGTGCATTAGCTGAATGCGTACACTAAACATCGTATTACCTGCACAGAATGCCCCTTTAACCCATCCACTTTAATGGCCTTCAATTCCGTTAATAAATAAAGCGTACTTTATTTTTCTATCAGTGCCTGTGAATAACTAAAATGATTCCGTTCCTCCCCGCACTTTGTCCACCAGCTCAGTTATACCTTTAGGTCCTTCTGGCAGACAGTGGAAACTGGTGTGCCATTTGGTTTGGATTTATCTAGAAAGGAGCAAGGCAAGAAATTTAGTGCCGCTGAGAATGAATATACCTCATATTTACTACATCATCCTTAATATATACCCTTTGGGGGCAGGAAGGCCATTAATAAAACTTTGCAACCTGAACTTAATGCACTTAATGAACAAGTTTTTTTTTTTTTTCTTAAACCGGAGTTTGATGTGTCTGGATGCCATTTAAAGTTCATCCATAAAAGACACATTAGCATTTTATTGAATACACTTGGCACATGTGGACTCCATATTTGGATTATCATCTCCCGTCAGGCAGGTTCATCGCCAGGGGAGTTTGTTTGTGAAAGTCACATGACCATTTGGATAGTCACATGCTTTTCATCGTCTCCGTGTCAACATCTGATAATCTAAACCCATAAATGTTTCTTTTAAATCTTTTCCTCCATCACGTTAACATGCTGCCCCCCCTTTGATTAATTTTAAAAAGGGCTAGGTTTCTATTGAAAAGGGACTACACTTCAAAACTGAAACATTGCACGCTCCACTAAAATTAAATCAATTCAAGGGTAGAATTAGGGGTGATTTCATTCACTTATTTATTTTCATGGCTTTATTGTGAACTATGCATTTGTAGATGATGACTTCATTAAAATGTGGGGAACATGGGTCAAGAGTTTAAATTCCCGCACGCTGTCCTGCCCTGCAGCAAAATACATTGAGCGGAAAGCCAAAAGACAATTTCAGAAGCATAACAGGCCTTAATTTGTATTTGTATTTCAGTAAACAGATTATGTTAATGGTTTTGGGCAAAATGAAATTCAAAGCCTTTTATAAAACACAATTGATACTGAATGCTGAAGGCATGTTTACTTTCTCGAAAAATGCACTCATGTAACATGGTGCCAATATAGCCTAACCCTAACACTCCAGCGGAAGTTCATTTTCAGGAATGTCCCTCAGACCGCTTTCACTTTCCCAGAAACTGTGTGCTCCTTTAGTCTAGAAACCTGGATGCTATCTGCCTATTTGATGAGCCGGCAGCTAGTTAGCTATTTAATGCTACGCTACATTTCTGATGCTGTTTAGTTCCTATTAGTGCTTTGCGGCAGATTTGAGAGGTGGCTGGTTTCTCAAGCAGCCGATTGTCCTCGTCCCAGCCTGTAGACACAATGGGGCGATTCATCCCTTTCCCCATTATACCCGACAAACGGGCGACTCCGCTCTGGTCGTCTCTGCAGTTGGTCCATTGCCTCTGTTATGGCGTCTGTGATCCAGTGCTAATTGATCTGGATGGACGCACGCTTGTTAGGCGGCTGTGCCCTGGTGAAAGGGGCCCCTGCTTTGAGAGAACACTCCATCAGAACCGCTGTTGTCAGGTTGCCAAGCAGCTGAGTTATCACATAAACGCTCTGTTCTGTCGTGTTTCTTGGGTAACCGAACCGAAGGGGGTGGGGGGGGG
>JAODKF010000147.1:15507344-15519890 GCA_026779585.1 Mormyrus proboscirostris | reverse complement strand
CACACACACACACACACATATATATCTCATGATTTCATTGTATGCCGTCTGTTCAAGTCTGATGTTTAAATGTTTATCTAGAAATTTACATTTGCAGACTTTGAAAGCACACAGTAGAAAATTTATTAGGTCTGATTGAAACACGGTCAGTTCAAGGTTTTCAATAACATGCTGGTAACATAATTATTTGATCAATAACAATCTCCTGCCGAAGAGTGATCTGAGAAAAGAAGAAATAATGACCCATTCACACTCTGCATCCGACCTTGCGTTTCTGGGTTTCTGAAGGGCTTATGAGTGAATGGTGCATGAATTGTACATTTTACAAGCAATAATATGCATGAAATCACATCTTAGAAATTAGGACCCTGCTGATGAGATATGACCACCTGAATCAGCTGTTTATATGGTTTCTGATTAGATGAATTAAGCCATTACTATCACATGCCTCCTGCCTCTTGATGCACCAATCAGCTTCAGGCAACAAAACTATGAGCAGTTTGTCAACAACTGCTGGGCTGTTGAACATCCTGGGAGTTTCTTGTTGTCACAGACTTCCCAGATTTGTTGTGTTAATCAACACTACAATCCAGTTAAAAGTCTGACATGTTAGACAAAGATTGTTCACAGATATGCCAAACCCATGCTATTAGTATGTTTAGTTTTGTGCTACATGGGTTTAAATTCTGTCAGTATTAATGAATTTGTAAACTTTTCTTAATTCAGATCAGGTGTGATTCTTTAACTCAGGTGGTTCCCTGATGTTTACATTACAGTCATAGTAACTACCATGCCATTGTGAAAATAAAGTATGAATTTATCAAAGCAAATTATGGTGAACATGTCATGTTTATGCAGAATCAGCATTAATGATGAAATAACCATCTAACACCTTGCACCTCTTGGTCAGTAAGATAATGCTGTGACATTATTCTGGATCTATAAACAGTAAACACCTGTATTCTGTCATCTTCAACAAATGTCACTTTTAATGCCACATATTCTGAAATGAACTAACTTCCACGGTGAACCGAGAAGAGCAGCCATCTCTCTTACATTATTGGATGACGTCAAGAGATGTACTTTCTACCGGCATCACGTCTACGAGGAGATGTTCTACATGCTTCTATCAACATCGGCTTTCAAGGTGATTTCCGCTGCATCTCCTGGGATAGTTTTTTCAGGATCATTAATTTTAAAGGCGTCGCGCTGTATTTGGACGTGACAAATCGGGGAGAGATTTCTTTTCAAGGCCGCCATTTTTCCCAACAAAGCCGAGGCAGGCGTCGACTGGTGGGGGCAGCGTCGGAACCACTTGGCAGTCCTGTCAGTCCCGAAGACTGCCCCCACGAGGGAGTGGCGACTGCCAGAAGAAAAGAGTGAAGTAAATCAATCAATAAAACTCCCCAAACTGACAAAAAATAGCAGAGGCTCAATTTACTGAGAGCAAAATGGAATGTCATGACTTAGCGACAGTGAAGAATAAGTGGAATTATGAAAAGAAGACGTACCATGATTTATTTATCAGGTAATCCAAGCATATCGTGCATGTATTGTCTCTATATAGTTCAAACTCTTCATGGCCGAAAAACATACACATCTATTATTGTATATAGATAATCTGTAATTAGAATTGCTTTTTTCTAATGAGGAAAATACCATACTTCTCAAAGAACAGAGGGTTAGGGATTATTTACTTGTAAGAATTGAGAATTTTTCAGTCAGCACTCATCAGGCTGTCCCTTTTGATCAGAACAAACCTTCAGGGGGCCAGGGGTGTTGACACTGACAGACAACGAAATGTATTTATATTTTCTGAATGAAGTGATTTTATATTATTTTACTTTATTTTTTGTGGTACACATTTTCCTAGTGAAAAGTCTCCAAATGTAAGATTTTCAGGAGGGCAAGTGGGGCTCTAATGTAGGCTACTTCATATTTTAAGATGTTTGGATACATTGCAATCCATCTGTATTGTTTTATGAAATCTGCAAAATAACTTTGACTGCAAGATGTCAAAGAAAATCTCTCACATCTTCCATCCAGAATTGTTGCTTTCTTAAGGTATAATTTCTTGTCCTGTTTTTCCAAATGAATCCATCAATACACCGTGAAAAAAAATCACAGGACAATATTTCTGTGATTGGTACTATGTTCTGTAGCATGGACATCTGACCTCTGTCACAAATACTCTCGTGACTGTGCTCATAACTGTTAAATTTAGAATTGTATGACTCTTTTGCCAGTGCCAACAGGTCCTCACCTCCCTGTACATGTCCAGTACTGCATTTCGTCCAGTGTTCCTCTACCTATTGCCGTGTCCTTGCTGGGATAGATGGATGGTCACTCCATGAGCTGTGGCTCTGGATACTTTCTGCATCGGGACTAGCAGTATGTCCAGAGAACCAACTTGCTGTTCTTGTTTTTTTTTTTCCACATTTTCATATCAGTACGGACTGATGATTTACATGCTGTGCAGCATTTTACGTTACAATCTTTCCCCTCACTCTGAGGATGCACATACATTTTTTCCCCGCAATCTGGAGATTACTATATTATCAGAAAAGGGGTACAGCCCGGGTACAATTCTGTACCCCTAGGTACAAACAACATTAATATACCCCCAATGGTACAAGAATGTTTCTCAGGATTCCATTTCTCTACCGTAAAAGGTACAGTTACCTACGGCTAAGGGTGCATTTGGCAGAACCTTGAGTGTACAGCCCCAGTGACAAGTAATTGTCCCCTCAAAGGTACAAAATGGTACCTTTAAAACTGTCTGGAAGTTTGTTTGATAGGGGCCGGCATGTGCTCTTAACATTTACCATAGGGGACTCAAGATCCACTTTGAATATATTTAGGGTGCATTTTGCTTGTTCTACTTTCTTTTGGTTTTTGAAATTGTTCAGATTGTTGCACAGTTTTATCCAAATTTCACTACCTATATTTCACAAAGAAATGTACACAGGTTCACAAAATTATGTTCTAATATATGATTTCGTAAAACACAGGTTTGTGACTGTTGTTTAAAATGCAAATGCTAGACCTGCCACTTCGATTCTGCTATAAAAGTAATCTTTATCTTCTGCAGGTCAACTAAAATGACACAAAGCATCTTGAGTGTCTCATAATGTTTTCTGGTTTTTTTTTGAGGGGGGGGTTGATAGAAATAGAACACAGAATCTGCTATTTAGTTATTGTGTAACAGGGTGATAAATCAGCTTGTATATTTAAGTATCCTTGACGTTTCCTCTAACTGTAAGATGATGGATGTACTGTGTAGGGAGCCGGGGCATACATAATGTACCACACCCCTCCCTCTCCCCCAGTAATGAAAACCAGCCAATACAACCCCCCCGGACCCATTTAAATGGATGGATCCCTCAACCCCCCTCCCCGATGTTCAACCCAAAGTTATGCCCTTGGTAGGGAGTATAGTTAATGTTGGTAATTAATACTACCAGAGTTACTGAAAGTCAGTGGAGCTCAACATATTCAGCCATGAAAATGAGCCGTTTTATTTAAAAAATTATAAGTCTTAGGTATTACACGATCAATATAGGCTGAGGATGACGGATAATAACACACAGTGGCCCCGAAATGGCATGTTTGAAGTTTTCTTGTTTTTGCAGTCCCCTGCTTTTCACAGACAGTCCAGCGATCATATTACGTCCCGTAATTAAATTAAGGCGGGGTGATGCAAATAGGTACATTTATGGATCATACATGTTATTTCAAACAGGGTCGGCCACTTTCCGTGGCTCTGTAATTGGTCGGGCCGGGTTGTTAATGCAAACGACGAGGGCGTGCCCCGTCTATCCCTGCCATTCACCGGCGTGCGTTTCGCTCGTAGACCGACGAAAGCTACACCTTGGCCGTGTGCGGGTCAGCGCCGTGCCGAGGGGCGGTCTTTCTCTGGGGCTTCTGCGTTCTAGGGATTACAAACCTCTGCGGGACTGAAATTTATTGTCTTGCCTCGGTTCCCACTGTTGCGCCTGTGTGTCTGTTCTGAAACACAAGGATTGTCTCCCCGACTTACAAACCTGCAAGCGTTCTTTTAACAAAACCAAGCTAAACGAACAAGGTAATGGCCCGATCCTGTTAAGTGTGTTTTATGCTGTGATCATCGCTTTTTTCGTGCATGTTATTGCGTTGTTATCCTACACACTAAGCTGCCGCAGCTGCAAACTTCATGCGTACGATATATGTCATAGACCCCCGTAGTGTGTGGATTTCATCGCTTTAGTGTGTGCGGCTTTCCTTTTGTGCGTTTGGTGCAAATACATTTGTTTTTTTAGATTAAAGTTGTTACATTCGTCTGCTTCTTCGTTGTATAGCGAGTCTGCCGGCAGTTTCTTTGATTTTAGGGCACTGTGAATGTAGTGCGGACTGCCAATACATCGCCAAAGCCGTCTCAAGTACTCTTCAGTGTCAAACCAACAACATACATTAAAAAATGTGGATTATGCGGTTTCAAAGCGAAAGTCAAATGTTTGATAACCTCGCATTAAAGACAAGTAGCCTACTTCATTTTTTTTCTTTTTAATTAATAATTATAAACTGATTTCCAGCGGCAGACTGATTTAATGTTATAATGACAATGAAGTAATGTCTTAAGGGGGAAATAATGTAGTGGAAATTAAGTGAACTACAGTAAATATGACGACAATGCAATTTAAGTACTATTTGTGATATTAAGGACATTGTATATGAATGTACTTGGGGGGTATAGCTAGTTATACAGTTACCCGCAGACATGAGTAGCACCAAAACTCAAAGGAAAAACTAATGATAGGTACGGGAATTCTGCAGAGTTTTTATTTTACTTTATGCGTTAACCTTCAAGGCGACTTTTTTATGTGTTTCTTACTGAACGTCGTCGTTATGACGTTTAGGGGTTTTGTTGAGACTCATGCCGTGCTACTTCGCTGTTAAATTTACGAATAACCAGTTTGAATCATTTTATAATGATGCCGATATGAACGCTGTGAACTGCGCTTGACCACAAGCGACGTGAAACACTGCGTGCAACTTCTGCGGACACTACAGTTTATTTTTATGGGAAGACCAAACAGCTTACAGAAGGAACGCCAGTGTGGACACCGATTGCCGTTTTCTGTTTGGTTTATAAGGGGAAAAGACATGTCAGATCTGTTTGTTCGTGCTCATTCTAAAACCCTTCACCGAATTCATCATTCGGGGAGCGATTACAGTCGCTTATTCTGAAATCACCATCAGAGGTGCTTTATTTTGAAATCATTGGAAGTCTTCTTGTTTGAGTTTTTTTCCGATAGATTGTTTGAAATGATTCGTAAACTACATAGTTGACAATATCATCTGTGATCGGTAATATAGTCTAAACATCAGATTATTTTGATTTAGGAGTTCAACGGTCGAACAACTTGAATTGTTCACGTAATATAATTTTGGTTAAGCAAGATTGCAAAAACCCCATTTTTAAGGTCAATATACAATCATTGCAGTGATCTGTGTATATAGGCTATTGCCATAAACTTTTTTGGCTTTCGTTTTCATAGCATATATAACAATGGTTTTTCGGTAACTCTGATGATGGTCTGTTAAAAGCGGAGACTTGATATTTGAAAGCACTAATAAACAACGCGTTGCTTTTTTGCGATGGGCGAACAAATTGAATGGAAAAGACTTAATTGAAAACGTTTGTTGTATATCTTACCCAGTAAATTAGTTAAATAATGTCCGAAAATTAAAACATAGGTCGTTAAGTGGGTTTTAAAATACAGCGATTAAGTTGGGTCTGCAAACGTAGTACATTTTAGAATGTCATATCATTCGCGAAGGTGTCCGAATGTATTCGTGTTACTATAGGCTGATATTACGTTTAAATGATTTAAATGACTACTGTGTAATATCACGACTGAAAGAGCAGTTTATACAGTTGCAGAAACACCGACGCATGCTTGTCCTCGTCGATATATTATAGGCTAGTAACCTCACTGGGAACCAAACATACCTGTATCTAACCACAACAACTCATTTTAAGTTTTTTTTCATCATCAGACACATGAATCAAAGCAACAGTATCTGTGTTAACAATATATATTAAACAAGGATGCCTGAAGGGAGTTTTCCTCTTTTTTCCGAATAATGAAATATCTCCTCTGGTTTGTGTGTGGCGTAGGTAAAGCGGTAGGCTATCCCTAAAACTAATGAAATGGTAAGATACGTAAGGTTTAGCTGTTTCATTATGTGATAACCATAAACGATCCTGCTGATTTTGAGATTACATCCGGTAGGCAGCTAGACCCCGACCCTCGCGCACGGAGGCTGTGCAGCATAAAGATTCCATATATATATGAATTCGTGTCATGGTTTTCACATGAACATTGTGATTCAAAAGGGTAATTTAACTTCTGTGTTTTCCAACAACTTTTACTGTGTATGTTTGTTTAAAACTTCATTTCTATGGCAAAGCCACGAGGCAGTTTGATATTGATACGATTTCCATATAATTCACTTTTTCATTAGGCGGTTCTTGCAAAAGTAAGCGGCAGTCTGCATGCTTATTGATGGCCATATTTATTCAATGTTACAGAATTAGGGAGTCGTTTACTCTAAAACTAGTTCGTTCCTCGCAAAAGCTCAACTGAATATAGTTTAATGTGATGTGTCGAAACTTTAAAAAGTGTTCGATGTTTTGGTGTTTGATTTTATGATAATTATTAATTATGTACATCACATATAGACACCGATTATGTGCTCACGTGAATGACAAAAACGAAAGAAGGTCATTCTCTGAGTTTTCATCCATAGAAACGCCTTTCACACAGCATTGGTCTGGAACAGATAGGACATATAGCAATTTGGACAAAAAATGTCTTAAATCTTTTCAGTGTAACTTAAATGTCACCTGAAATGAAATGCAGATTCTCAAGGCTGGCTTGCTGACAATCACCCTGTTTGAATCTTTTAAAATTTGGCTGCTTTTCTCCCTTCCAAAAATCACCTTTGTTTTAACCTTGAATTTGATTTCATCTTATCTTATCTGCATATGTTTCTTGCCTCATGTATAGTAAGATAAATTGGTAAACGCAGCTGATTTATGTGTGTGTCGGTTAGCGGTTGCAAATAGAGGACCGTTTGAATTTATGCTGTGGTGTTTTGGAATAGTTCAAATCTGTATTTGTTGAAAACTCAGATTTTCCAAACAATTTCTCAAGTACGGTCACAGTTGAAGAGACGGTAATGTACTGTTCAGGGTAATTCCACCATATTTTCCAAGGGGTTCTGCTCTTATGCTGACCATCTCGCCGCTTTGTTTCTTGATTATGAAAGAATATTGCAACATTTATATGTGAAATATCATCTGTCTGAAATACCAAAATAGTACCCAGTCAGTATTTGCATTAATCATTTTGGAATGTATTCTTGCTGGAGGTCAATATCTGACTTGAAAATATGGAATATCCATTATGTGCTTTTTTTTTTCCATCTAATCAGCAGGAAAAGGTGTAATTTGTGAGCTCATACTGTAGTAGTGATCTTTATTGCCTATCTTTGCCTTTGTATCCTTCTATTTAGTGTTGAACTCCTTCAGCTTGGCACCCTAACATCTGCTTGGGCTCTTGTTTAGAGGTCAGAAAGACCTAATTGACAACTGTAAATCTGAGGAATGTTGAGTGGGTTTTAGACATCACCGTCTTTGTTAACATTTTGTGGGTTAGGGCCACAATAATCCAGGTATCGTGAAGAGGTAGTCACCTCAGACCCCAAGCAATGAGTGAAGTCATGGATGAAATCCTATCCTGTTGTATCTGCCGCTGCTAGTCTTAAACATCTTGACCTTGTGCACAGAGGATTTGCTGTGGAGTAACAGTTCTTGAAAGCCGAATGTCGCCCTCTATCATGGCTGTTTATAAAATTTGTTTCAAGAGAGATGATCATCAGATGACATTCCCGCCACGATCCCACAGAGAATGAATTTAAGCTTGGTGGCTTGTGCGGTTGCTCCTCGCTCTGGGGCTTGCGGATGATACAGACTGAGATGGTGCAGACCTCAGTGGGTCTTTTTGTTCTTTTTGAGGTTATAAAACTGGGGGATTTTCCCTGTCTTGATGTGATTTTCTGTGTACTATATTTGACTGTAAAAGTTCACTGTGGCAAAAGTGTTCTGCTGCCTGGCCTTTATAACTATAAAGTCAGAGATTCAGGGGGAAAAAAAAACATGAAATTCTTGCCACATGTCCAGCAGAAAAGGTTAATGGCTTCTCTTGCATCTCTGAAGTACTTGGCCTTGACCAACAGTGAAGCAAAAGATGCAAAATTTTAAGTGAGCGTTGTACTGTAGAGTGTTTTTGTCCATTTCCAGAAGAAGCTTAGTCAAAGAAACATGATCATATAACCATTTCCTTTACTTGTGAACAGCCTCTTCCTTTTGGATGTTTACCTGCACCTCAGCTACTTCATAGGTGTAACTGGAGGTGCTCCTCTCCCAGGATTGTTCTGTAGTCCCGTCTGCCCTGGAAAGACACAACTGCTTATGGCTATACCTTTAATGGCGCATTTAGCTGAGGGTCTAATTTCATTTCCATTTTGAAGCGGTGCAGTTCAGTGTTAAATTAGGTGACGTCAGTGGGGAGCCAAGGATGACTGTATCTTCCTAATGGTTCCGGGGGTAATGAGCGCTGAAATCACCTCGGCACCGGCACCAGATTGCCGTGTCCCTTCGGAAAAGATCGCTTCGCACTCCGGCAGTCCTTGGACTCAACTTCCGCCTCCCAATCTCTCCTCATTATCCGATCAGACGGGCAGGTGGCTGCGGTGTGTCTTCTCCTGCCCTCTGGTTTCGGCTCAAACCTCGTGGCTCCCCCCGCCCCCCCCCCCCTCCCCATGAGCTGTCCTCTCTGGACAGATCACCAACCTGCACCAGCAAGCAGATGGCAGTGCCACACCTACTGGACGGGTCCTTATTTGTCATCCCAAAAAAGAAGAAAAAAATCACTCTGTCATTGCTAACCCTGTTTTTTTTGCTCCTGTGTCCTTGCCCTTCAAGTCTAGTGACAGATGGAATGGGATTCAAAAATAAAAAAAAATTGAAGTTAATTCACTAGTACAGTCTGGAGTGTGTGGTGTCGTATCCATGGATACTCTAAGGGATTCATTTCCTCGATCCTGATGAGAGGACTGCTACAAGATGCCTGGTGTCTCATCTTGTTCTGCACCTTGTAACTGAATGCACATGCTCAGGTACCTCACTTTACTACATTGTAGAGTTAGTAAGGTTTTCTAAGTGCTGGAGTAAAGGAAGAAGTCTGACTGCTATTGCCCACTGATATTTTTCGTTCAAATGTACCCTTCTTGGCACAGATGGCTCTCCTTAGTCCTGCGGAATTTTTCTCTAAAGCTCTTCTGCGAACAGGCATGTTTTACTAGTTAAACAGTTAAAGACCAGATAAAACAAAACAAATTTGGAGCATTAAAAAACTTATTTAACTGCATTTTACGTGTCCCAGATTTTGGTCTCATAGACTCATAGAGGTTATTTAATTGTAATCTTTTTTTTTTGTTGTTAAAAACTAGGTGAAGGAGATAAAGAAGCACTCAAGTTGGACTGGTGACAGGTATTCCAGCCTGATTTTCTTAGCGAGTCTCTTCAGGCTGGAAGGCTTCCAGCAGCCATTTCTCAAAAGGCGTCTCCTGTCAGGCCGAGTCTAAAGGCTGATGGTACAACACACTGCAGCTTCAGATGACTAACAGGGAGGTGGTGTGCCGCTAAGGGGCCCCCAGGAGCGACAGCGTTTTCCCGAGGAGACAGAGTTGCGTCACGGTTGCCATATTTCCACTTCCGTCTCTCAGCACTGTGGCTCCAGGAAAGATGGGCCTCTGTGGATGAGGATACTGTCTTTGGTCAGAAGTTTGCTGGTTTAGGTCCTAGGGTTGCCAGAATAATCTTTACCGTTAGGGCCCTGAGTGAAACCCTAAAATCTCAAGGGACTGTTCTCATCGACCCTGTGTTCTCGAAATAGAAAGCTATGCTGCTTTGGATAAAAGCATGTGAGATAAATAAAATGCGTATGCTTCAGGACTTGGGTGTTTACATCCATTGGGTTTGCCAGGTGGGGGCCGTCTTGGGTTAAATGAAGGTTCGCCTGGACCTCCTCAGAAAGCCACACCTGCCTGCGTTCACTGATAAAGCCGGCACTCTGTGCTTCCTCCCCATTGTCAAACGCCCCCCCCCTTCCTCCAGTACGTAAGCACTAGCCAGCGTGGCACGTTTTTATAAATGCATCAGGTCTCATGTCAGTGAAATATGAACGATGACTCGAGAGCACTTTGTTCAAATGCTGGATTTAATTTAGTCCTCAGGGAAAAAAAGGGTTTGCTTATTTATCAACAAACGTCGGTATTTTGGGATGAATAGCATGCTGTCCTTCTGGGGCATCTGATGGTGGTGTGCTATTGGCGTAGCCCCTGCATGAGCCATGCCTTCACAAACTGCAATAAATGGGGTTTGATAATCTTTTTATTAAGGCTGCTTATTCATTAAAAAAAAACGACGGTGAGGCGGTGCTGAAGCTGCCCCCTGGTGGAACTGTTCAGGGGGTGCAGATTGGATTTTATAGCTGCTGTAAGGAAACACCCCAGGAAGTCTTAAAATGATGCGTCTGTCATGCTCACGTCTCCAAGGTGACGTCCTCTGGCCCACGGCCTACACATGGAACGGCAGCCTACGGTTTAACCCTCAAGTGTTTGGGCAGGAAAGGCAGTGTTTAGTTGAGGGAGACAGTCAAGGCACTTATTTTAGCCTCCAGCTGCCCTCTAGTATGTTGCTGTTTAGTCACTTGTAAGAGACAATCAATGGAGACCAAACTCAGAGGATCAAATAACTAGAGCCTAACTGTAAGCAGGTACCGGCAAGTAAAACTGAAAATTGGCCCAGGGCATTTTTAATAAGCCATAATGTTTTGTTTTGATTGCCAAATGAAGACAAAACAAATTTCTCTCTTTTTTTTTTTTTTTTTTTTTTTATGAATATATGAGTATTGGGGTATCCCTTGACCTGATGAGTGGGGACCACACTTTCATTTTCAAACTGGGTTTCCACCGTTGATTGTGGGATTTTGTTGGAATTTCCTGAATCATACCAAGTTTGGTACCTAGTTTAGTGGGGTTTGAGGGTGAAAGTAACTGATATTTTTAAGTTAAGAATGCTGAAAAAATGTTTGCATTTAAATGGATAACTACAAGGCTTAGGTTGGCAAAAAAGTATAAGAAAAATCCTTTATTTTTGTGAACAAAAATGAATGTGACATTTCTGGATAGAAATAATTTGCAGGCCAGTTTTCACACTTTCCTTTGGTAAATGTCTATACTTGCCTGTACCTGCTTTAAGTTCTGGAGGCTTGTCTGATTGACGTCAATCATATAGGCTTCTAGTTCTTGGTTTTACCTTCAATTTCATAAATGAAATTGAAGTTGAAGTTAAGCTGCGCATAACGGGAAACGGTACACAGCGCAGGGTGCGGCGTGAGCCTCGGGAATCCCGGAGCACCGGCCGCTCCTTGATGACTTGACATTATTGATTTCTCTGACCCCTGGGGTATGAGGACCGTTCCGTTTTGCATTCCCAATGATCTCTTAATCACTCCGCTAATGAAGGAAAATTGCCCCGCCTCATCGATTTTAGCTGCACACCACCTATGAACTTTAAGGCCACCGCTTTCACTTGGCATCATTCTAATTGCATAAAGTGGCTTCTCTCGTTCATTCACGTCGTAACGTGCACGGGCGCTAACTGTAACATGCCCGTGGTTGAATCTGTTGTTGCTTCGAGGTCCAAGCTATACAATGCCTCGTCGTCACCCTCTATGGAGAGAGCCAACTTCGTTAAGTAAAGCTATACTCCGTTACGATGATTTGTGGATGTCTAAATGCTCAATGCCGTAGCCTATGCTCTCTTACCACCACCAGTCGTCCGCTTTACGCCATTCTCAGCCTGGCAGCTCTGTGCCCGCCTCTCTTCTCTCTTATCCTTTGGCCCTTTAAGATGCGGCTGAAGCGCCGGTACTCGTAAACAAAGGCTGAGTCCGTATGAAACGCGGCACAGAGAGCGTTCCAGGAATTTAAGTGAAGGAGAGCAGGGGCAGTTGTTTTTGGAAGGTGACGAGCAGACTGTTGGAGGGCGCCAAAAGAAACTGCTCAGTGTAGATGGGGGCCCGCGGTTGTTGGAAAGGGTGAGGGGAGCAAAGAGAGGGAGAGAGATGACTCGTAGGAAGAATAAAGGATGTACCAGAAGGAAGAATAGAAAGGTGCTACCTCTTGAGTTGCCAGAGAATCGACCTCCAGAACTGTTCTTGTGTGAGCAGGTGGCTCCTAACACTCCTATGAGTGGCTGTACAAGCGAAACAGTTTAATTTGAAAAGAAACAGTTCATTTAACTGTAGCTTCCTTGGCTCACTTGAATCTGAATGTCCTGCTGTCAGATCTACTGACACTTTCATAGCTGGTTGTATAAAAATAAATCTACGTGCCCAGATTGATTAATACAAATTCAGTTGGCAAATACCC
>JAODKF010000147.1:15487849-15507334 GCA_026779585.1 Mormyrus proboscirostris | reverse complement strand
AGGAACTTCACTTTAAAGCCACGCCTCATCATCTATTCAGATATTGTCTTAAATATTTGCATTGTATTATTCCCCAGTGAAGGATCTTGATGAATAATTGAGCCAGTGTAAATACTGAGATTCACATCACGCAAATATGAGCTATATTAGATTTGTCCGTGACCCTACATTCAATTTCGAGCTGTCCAAAAAAGAAAAAAAAAAAAAAAGTGGTTTCCTTCAGTCTTGTGGGAGAACTTACCGCGGGTCCTTCCAGAGTCACTGAGCACATACTATATATATGCTAATTCAGTCCATAAAGCAAAGAGGGGGGAGCATGTGACAGGACGGGAAATCGTACCCGAGTCAGTCCTCTCCTTGCTTATGTTTGGATGAAACATCTGGCTCCCAGAAGCGGTACACGCCGCAGTGTGTGTGGGTGTCAACAGGGCTCTGCGGTTAAGGGGTGGGGGTGGGCTTTGCAGCCCTTTTCCTCGATTTCAGCGCCCCTCGCCCATTCAAGCCCCCGCTCTGCTGAAAATGGAGCTATTTTTAAAATGGGCTCGTCAGGGGAGGGCTGAACTCTCCTGCCCGTGGTTTTCAGACAGCCGGACTGGAACAGAACCCCCACCCCCATTTTCTTTTTCCTCTCAACATCGGCACACATATCAACTTTTAACGGTTACTAAACTGCGTGGCCCCTTTAAATAGGAGTCCTGTCAGGAACTCATCCCCCCCACCTCCACCACCACTTCCAGTTGATCCACTTGGTCTGTTCCCCTCGTTCTGCTTCCCCTACATCATCATTGTGGTTACGCGGGCGGGGGGCAAACTGGCAATTGATGGTACATGAACAGCTCAAAGTAAATAAGTCCCACTCAGAAGACTGGTATTTCCTTCCAGTGCTCCATCTCAGTCAGACCCCTAAACGTGTATCGGCAACTTTACTCGGACGGCCGTCGCCGTGGAAATGAGTAAAAAAAAAAATTAGCTGGACTGTTTATTACTACCCGTGGAGCCTCTACATGCATCCAGTTTTCACTTATTTATTTAAATATCTATAATATGTTTCTGTGTATATACAAATACATTATATATCTACACTAGGCTTGGGTAGGAGGGCTTCAAAATACTGATGTGATACCGACGAAACCCAATCTATATAATTTTTCCTGTGTGTTATGAAGGACGGGACATCCACCCAGAAGTGATGTAGGCTAATTTTTATAAGCTGGAAAAACAAAACCTGATTAAAATAAAAACAATGGGTGAATAACCGGAGGAAACGGGGATGCGGAGCAACGCTTTAAGGGAGAAAAATGATGATTGAGCGGCTAATTGAATGCACGTCGAGGGGGAGAAAAGCTATTAAAGTACATGGCTTATCACAGTCGGTTACTGTTGCATATTGTCTGATTAATCATTAGTCGGGGCGGTTGCTTATGCGGTGAGGGAGAGCCTGTTTGTTATTAATTCGTATTTGGTGTTTCAGTCAGCGAGCCCGTTTCGAACCGAGAAGCGGAGGAGCCATTCATAAGGAGGCCTCTTTTTTTAATTATGTTCCCCTTAATTGACTGTCGCCGCTAATGTCTGTGTCTATTTTACAACCATGCTTCACAAAGCATGTGGTACGTGTTGGATATATTGGGCTAATCGGGGAAGTTTATTTTTTTATGTCCACTCACTCGAATTTGTTCTCTGCTTGCTTTGTTTCTTTAATGTACTTTAGGCTGATACATCCTTTTGCTAACCAAGGTGTCATCTGAGTACTTGACGTCTTGTATTTTTAAATCCTATCGCAGGTAAAACCTGCTGCTTAGATAAACGCGGCCGTTGGGAATCTCGCGCCAAAGTCCTGTGTTTTTTATGGTTGGCCAGCATGGGAGTGATTAAGGATAAGGTTTAAAGCTGAGGGCTTCGCGTTATCCCAGCTCGGTTTTCCGCGGTAGCGTTCAGCATAGAGTACCGTACTGTGCAGATGAGTGCAGTCGGTAAGTTGGCTTGAGGGTCAGGTAAGCAGCCGAATGTACGGATCGGTCCCTAACCCTGGCGCTGGACTTGTGTTGATGCGGTGTTGCGAGACTGGCACACGCGGTCGCCTGCTCCTCGCTGACAAGCCGCGGTCTGTCGCGTCGCGGTAATGCTGGCTTGTGATACCGCACATGGCAGCTCGCTGCGGCTCTGCGATCTGCCTGGGCTGAGGAGACCTCATTCCACAACCCCTTATCAGGAGCGGGGCTCCGCTCCTCCGGCTGGTCCCCCCGCCGACAGATCAGTGTGTTGACCTTTTAGTTTAGCTGGCAGCGGGGGAAGGGTATAGCTCCAGTGAGAGGTGCCCGCCAGCTGGACCGCAAATCTGTTAGCGCTCAGGTGCTGGAGTGCTGCGAGTCAGCCTGTCATATTTGAATAAACATGTCCGGGGAATTGGCTCGTCTGCCCCCTGACATACACAAATACTTATAAAAATCATTGCTTTTGTCTGCATCTGGGCATGAATGATGCTGCTTTTCGGGAGAGGGTGCTATATTCCTGACCAGGTCAGTTTCTGAGGTTTGAGATGGGGTCTTTAGAAATAAGGGGTAATGTTCAGTGTGCTGATGTAATAGGCAAATACCCAACTTATGATCCTCCCGCTAATGTCTCACTTCAGAATATTCCGTTCTGCTTTTAAGTGGCCACAGCGGAAGGAAAGTCCGACATCTAGCTAGTAACATAGCCTGGCTACTTTTTAGATGTCCTCAGAGAAACCTAAGTCATGAATATTTGAAAGACACACAACATTGTCTAGTACGCAGGCCATGGATTAGGCAATCATCTGCGGCAAGGAAAGCTGAGACTTGTTGCCTTGGAACCTTTTCCGCCATGTCAGGACCCTCCAGTTGAATCTTGTTTGGATGGTCCTCGTCGCCGGAAGGACTGTTGCCGCTAATTACAATCGCTTAGTTTGGCTTTGAAGGCAAGTATTTTCAGGTTAGCGTCTTTTTTTCTAAACTGATATGAGCCCTACAGGCATATTGTAGATTGATTTGACGTTGGTTAAGGGAGCGGTCTTATATCATCCTCCTGCCAGTATTGAAGCTCAGGTAAGTGGGGCCGTGGTGCACTGTGGGGAAAAAGAACAGACCTAGCATGCATAGAACTCCTGGAGCGAAAGCAGATGTCACTTCAAGAGGCCTGCTGATAATGTAGCAGACTGCTGTGCAGACACAGTAGTTTATACGCCCATTAGTCAGCACCCTTGTTAGAACGTCTGGGTAGATCAGGAACAGAGTGGTATACACAGTGAGTCTCCAGAGTGAGTATTCAGGAACCCTGATGTGGCGCTGTGTCCCACCAAGAGCGAGAGTGATTCCATTTGTAAAATCACACCTCACTCCTACAGGATTCCAGCACCTATTAAAAACATTCAAGTGTATGTGTGTGTGTCTTAATGTAAATTACAAGCATTTAAAATGAAATACACTTGTCTTGGTTTAAAAAAATAAAAATCTGGTAATGCGTGACTGTATATTGAAGCAGTTACTTAATGACATGCTCTACTTACAGGATGAAGAAATATTCAGGTATCCAAATGTAATTTCTGTTAGGTTTGGTAAATGGAAAGGCTTACTCATTGTTAGTCCCTGCACAGACTTGTTAGAATGAACTATTATCCAGGTCCCTTAGGGCTAATTCTCAGAGGCACTGTCAGTTTACTGTTGAAAGATTTCTGTATATGTTCTGTTAGTTCTGGTCCTAAAATTATTATTTTTTGTAAGTTAGTCATGTCGACAATATAGTTTCCATATAACCAGAACAGCTTGCATTTTTATTGTGTGATGTTTTTTTCAGACGTAATTTCGAAGCCGGAAGGATATTGGAGGAGAGAGTGATGGGGAACCCTCCCTGTGAATCTGCCGTAGTGTGGTGTCTGTTGCAGTGTTTGCTTTTAGGGTGTCGGCTTGGATGCACAGCAGGAAGTTTTGTACATGCATTAGCTGAGCAGAGCAGCCAGGCCCGGGCGGTGGCGTAACGCAGTCTCGCCGCTTGGCGCTATCGTCTCGCTCAATTCTGCTTGCTTTGCCTAATCAGGATAGATTAAGCTGGCAGTCTCTTCCTGGAGCCTGCTGCGCTCGTTCGCTTCCTAGTCTGTTTACGCCCCCCCCCCTCCCCCCCTTGCCCAAGAACAGATTTTTGTGGCCTTATAGAGAGTTTGCTGAAAATAGTTCGGGGATGAAGTGAGTTCCTGCCAAAGGCTTTGACAAAACAGACTTGATTACAGAGCCGGGTGCGTGAGACCTTGTCAGCTTCGCGTCAGAGCTGTACAGATGCTTCAGGCTCCCCAAAGTAAATAAATAATCCACAAGTGGTTCTCGCCACACCAGCTAAAGTGTATATGTGCCGAAAGGGTGTCTTAACAATCTCTTGTCCCCAAGGTCCTACATCTTATCTGCTAAAATTTAGAACAACGTTTGGTGTCGTGCATTCCTATAAAGCACCTCTGAGCAACCTTTTGTCATTTTTTGAAAAGAAACATTAAAATGTTAAATTCGATTATTATTTGGGCTACAGAGAAAAATTAATCATTCATAAATTTAAAGTGCATATGCAATGAAGTCTTGTATAATATATATAATTTACAGTTTGTGTCTTACTTTATACATTGAGAATTGGTAATAGCAGACAACAAAACAAGATATGTGAGCACTCTTTCTGGAGGAAATGAGGCAATCTTACATACAAACCGTCTGAACAATCACCAAGTCCACAGCCTGTCCCAGTGGGTTTCCCGCGATCGTCTAAATCTCCCGATTTAAAGGGTCAAGCTGCCTCCTGGTTTATTGTTACCGATGTTCCTCACCTGGGTCAGCCTCAGGGTAAGCCTCCCCAGGTCTGTACTCTTCAGAAAGGTTGCTCATGTTTCTGTTGTTGCTCTGGGAAAATGAATGCTCTGTGAGTTAGCAGATGTATCTGAAAGATTACCATCTGACTAGGTACATACAAGAAGATTGGGGGTGAGTGTAAACATTTCTACATTGGGCAAGTAAGAATGTAAGGTATGGTAGCGAAGCTGAAACGGCTGTCTTGGTTTTGTGACACCCGTCTTCTCACTTGGCCATATGCCTTTCTCCTGTCTCTCTAAGACTGAATTTTTTTTTCCAACGCTGATGATGGTTCATTTCCATGCTCAGTGAGCGTTAATGCATGTTATATACCACTAACAAACGGGTGTTTTAAAGCTTTGCTGGGTCTCCTTGACATTTTTAAGCTTCCTTTTTAATCTAAGGAAAGCTTTTAGTGTTGGTTGTCCTCCTGTTTTTTTTTTTTTTTTTTTTCCCCCCCTCATCTTTGTGTTCATCATATTCAAACTGGCACCTATTAGAGCCAGATGCCTGTCTTGTACAAAAAAGTGGAAATGCACTTGTAATTTTCTGTCTTGGAAATGGGTTTGATGCCTCCCAACACTGGCAAGAGCAATACCTGAAGCCTAAATTGACCACTTTAAATGCACCCTCGCTCGCATGCTGTTAATTCTCGCCAAATCAGGACACAGCAGTAATGGCGCAGACTGCTGCTTAGTGATCTCACTGTGGCTCACAGCAAATGATCAAATTTCCTACTTTTCTTTCTAGTGTACAGCTGGCCCCTACCTAGCTCATTTGCAATGAATTTGCTGCTTATTTTTCATTATAGCCAGCTAGCAATAAAATCACGCTTCATTCAATCATCCACGCTTCTGTCCAGCTACTACCGATCCGCTTAGATTCACTGGCATGCTGAGTGTAAACCAAGAAATACCAGATGTACCGCAGTGTAGGTTTTGGCCATTCCATCGAGAGATACTATCCCTCGCGCTCGCATCGATTTGCGTAGGCACATGCTATGGGTAATTTAGCTGCCTAAATTTACTTGGACGGTTTTCATGTTTTGGGACAAGGACAGAATACCTGGATGCAGTCCATGCAAAAGAAGAGAATATCGAAAAAGAAACCGGTAGTTGGTGTTGAGCACTCAACTCTGATGAGGCAGCAACGCTAATCGCTAAACCACCTTGGCAGCTACCTGCCAATCCAGATTTATACTACAATATTCTGCATATGTGCACTATTTTTGTTACTCTCAACTCTTCCTGTCTTCTTACTTGGTGACTAGCAGAGCAGAAGCAATACCGAAATCCTTAAGTTGTTGTGGTGGGGAGGGGGGGGTGGTGTACTAGTGTCTTTGGCAGATGGGGACCAAACAGGATGGCATGTTACAGATCCTCTGGTACATTCAAATTGAGTATTCTGCTCCTGTACACCAGATGGAAATTAAGTGCATTTAACAAGCGTGAACCCATTCCAAGGGAATTTATGTAAATAGTAGTTATCGAGCGAAATTCCTTTTCTAAGCATATTTTGTCAGCGTAGCCTTGGTCATATAGTCATCAAGGAGCGATTTGTGGTTTATGGTCTGAGATTTGCAGTGTATCCAGGAAGTGTTGTGATGAACTCTCATGTCAATGTTTGATGTTGCCACTCGTGTGATTGGTTATCTTTATTTTTTTTAAAAAACAGATTTAAGGCAGCATGTATCGCTGCAGCTGAGTGTAGAGTAAGAGGGGCAATGTTTATCATGAGGGGTTTATAAGGAGGGTTAGATGGTACGTTAGTTTTTCTCTCAGAACTCGGAAATTCCAAGTTGAGTGACATCACGTCCGACAATCTCCCATTCGAGCTACCACATCTCAGAACAAACATGGCTGCCTCCATGAACACGCTGCTGTGTGTTGTTGCTTTATGTTTTAGCAGATTTGGAGTGAGATTATTTTTTCCGAGAGACAAACAAACAAGAAACACGAACTAGTCAAGCCACATTTACAAAAAATTTTAGTACATGGCGATATTCTTTTTTAGAAAGTCTGGTAAAAATCATCTGATAGTGCATACTAGGATACTGTTTGCGGTCATGATATGGTCTTCTCTAAATCAAACAAATGCAATTACATTTAGAACTATTAACACATTTAACAAAATAAACATACTTAACGATTTATAAAATAGAATTACTGTTGAGTGTGTAAACCCCCAAGCTGAGATTACGTCACAGGGGAAACTCGGACAAGAAAATTCTGTCCGACATCAACGTCATAAGAGGTGTGTTTCCGACGGGAAGTGACATTTTTCGTGACGTTTTCATCCGAGTTCCGACGATCGAAGGCCCCTTGTTATAAACCCCTCCCACATTGCCCCTCCCACCCTACATTCGGCTCCTGGCTGCAGCGATATCCCTCTCATTTAATGAAGAGCTTGAAGTGTCCATACCATGGAAGGTCCTCCTTACTCCTGTTTGGAGGATTTATTGTCTACTGGTCCCGTTGTGGTCATTATTGCCACCCAATAAGAATCCTAAATCTAGTTTTGGCTGCGGGTGCTTTTCTGTGCCCTTGAGCAGTTTTTAATATGATGAAATAACAGTGTGGAGGGAGTGAACCCTTTATAGTTTACCCAATTATAAGAATGTTTTATTAAAGCAAATATTGGCGGGCTTTAAACAGCATCTCAATTCTCTTATGTACAATATGGAAGCGCATCGGTACTTGTCTAATGTCGATGGCAAATCTCCAGAGCTGCTGTAATGATATTCAAAACAAATAATGATGTGAATTATCACAGGGCTACTGTATTAAACAGCCTCTCTAATAGATTTGCTGACGCAGCCATTTTTCGGGGGAGCTTCATGATACTATGGTAACACTGAGCAGAGGTCGTGCAGGAACAATACCCACCTTTAATTGTTGCTAAAAACCTTCTTGCACACCATGCAAATGCTTTTTCTGCCCTAAATTCATCTCGGGAACCTGAACAGCATTTGGGAATTCTCTTTCAGATGCTTCGTTGGATGTTGCTGTTCGCGGTTCTGAGCCAATCGGGAAAGCAGCACAGGCCCCATCTTTTCTAGATCAGCTGACTGGAACCCTTCGTCTTGATTGGTCAAGAGTCAGGTAGGAATCATTGAAAAGGGTAATAATATATAGAGGAATGGTTTGACCAAAGCAACTGGGCTTCAAATGTACCCTTCACCTTCATGAATTTAATAGGCATGAGCTGTTTCTCATTTAATTGCATTGGAATTTAATACTGGTCATTTACAAGTGATTAGATATGGGGTCCACTCAAATATCCATCATATGCCCTTCATCCCAGTGTGGTGTGCTTGAGTACTGTACCTTTTCCCATCATGTATTACTAAATGCCTGTCTATACATATCAAATGAGGAAGTTTGCCGGTTTAGTAGTCTACTCATGTCTCTGTAGTTCGCACCTGGTTTTGTGTGTTCAATGTTTTGCTGCCGTATGCTTTAAAATAGGAAAACCCTCCAGGCTTGAGGATGAGAGCTATTTAAATCACTGTAAGTGAGTCTGTTGGATCCCCTCTCAGTGACTACAGTGGCATCTGGATGAATGGGTACAGGCATCTATGTACTTTTTAAATATAACAAGAGTATGACAGCTATGACAGTAGATTCAGATTGCTCTCTATTTGCAACGTGCTGGTCATACAGTACGATAGAGATGCCAGGTAGCTAAGGAAGAGTTTCGGGTAAGGAGGAGTTCCAGGTTAAGAAAGCTCTGCCACAGGTCCTCACCTGTCTGAGCTTGGGACGGGCCTGCGGTGCCCTGAGGCTGAACAGAAGTTTCATAGTGCGTTTAATGGCAAATACCTGGGAGGAACATAACTGATTCGCAGCGCAGTCCAGAAGACAAGGCCTTTCCTGTCTGTTAGTGCCAGGTGAGCTGTAACAGAGCTGAGCCTTCCGGTGACGAGGTAATGGTTTGGTGATTCTGGCAGGCCGTCACCGAGGAATGGGGTGTGCGGGGGGGGGGGGGGGGTGGGAAGGGACAGATGCTTGGCCAGATGCAGAGCAGCCTTGACCTTGGAATAATCAGACAAGATGATTATTATGTCATCAACGCCTCTGCATATCTATATGTCGGGTGTGCATCAGCTGGAGACAGGTGCATTCCTAACCGTTTATCCAGTAGACAGTCACGGCGGGGGGGTACTGTGAGCCTGTCAAGAGAGACAGAGGTCAGAAAGCAGGGCACACCCTTGAGGGACGCTGGGTCTGTCGTGTGGTGTACGTTTACTCGCACAGTTGCATACTAATTGCAATTTAGAGACGCCAGTTAAATTAACAACATGCTTAATAATTTTTTTTGTTTGTTTTTGGTGGAATTTGGAGAACCCACTGGACACCCATTGAAATATCGTGTCCTGTTATAAACCCTTCTCCTAAATCACTGCCTGGTATCGTGCAGTTTTTCAGTTTCCACAGGATGATCCTTTATTTCCTACACATCTGTCGCTCAATCGGCTTGATCAAAAGCATCTAGTTCGGTCTCATCCTCACCTCCCTTTTGCATGATAGTAGCACCAGAGTGACTGATTTCAAGCCATCGCACATCTGTTCGCTTCTTGAACATTGTTAGCTATCAAGAAGCAGTCTATAATGTACATTCCTTTCCTCCACCACGCATCCTGCTTCTTCTAAAGACGTGATGTGAGTGTATACATTCCACAGGAAGGATGCTGGGGGGATTATCCCCGCTCCTAAAAGCTCTGCCTTTGGTAACCTGTGACTGTGGGTCGTCTATGAAAATGCCATCTCTCTCTTATCTACTCCATAAGCTGCTACCTTTGTCGCTCAGGGTGAAAACTGATTCCTGATCCTCATTCCTGCCTGCGTGGCTACCAGAAGCTCCTTGTTCCATATTCCTTCTGATGGGATTTATTTTGATTCTGGGGAGTCATTGGGGGGTGTAAAGGTGTTGCATGCATAATTGGAATGAGGACATCTGCAAGGTAGACTGTTAGAGGCTCGCTGCTGTAGTTTGATGCACTTGGTAACTGGACTTCAACACATTCTCTGTCCTCATTCCAACACATTCTCTATTTTTTCCTCTTTATGTGTTGATATGTTTCCTGTAGTCCTGTTACTATTGAAGAAAAATAATTTCACAAATCATTCCATCCATCTCCTAACCACTTCTGACATCCTGGTCAGGGTCAAGGTGGACCTGGAACCTATTGCAGCCAGCGAAAGGCTTAAAGCTGGGGCACACCCTGGAGGACACTTTTACAAATGCTGTGTAAAAATCCAGTGTTTTTGACAGTCTGAGTGCGCGTGTTCCAGATGAACTGCTAGCGCAGGCTTCTTCTTCAGTTATTAACAGCTCAACTGTGAACATGCACATATGCATCCTAATTTTATAGGGCTGCACTAGCTGTTTGCTGAACGACATCCTTTGAACTATAATCTCAGGTTACGCTTTGAGACTGCAGTGGACATGATTGGTTGAAAGACTGTCAAAGTGCTGAATTTTGAATGACCTGAAGTTAACATGTGACACCTCCTGTAATTCTCATATATTCCCGCTAATTCCTATGGAAAGTTTCCAACTTGGAATATTTCCAACATTCCCAACTTCCCATGGAATGGAAAATTTCTGGAAGTTTTCCATCCCTTTGCAACCTTTTGTGATATATTTGGAAGCTTGATGCTTGTTCAAAGCAGTAGAGCAACATTGTTATTGTCGCACCATCATTGTAATTGTTTTTTTTTTTTATAGTAATTTGAGTCTTCTCCACAGGATGGAAGGAACCCTCCATGGGGACGGTTGGAAAGAGGGATGTTTTTTGGTGACTACAGAGATGCAATGGTAGAGGGCCATCACGAGAACTTACCGACCAAGCATGAAATGGAATGTGACACACTGTGATGGGTGGCGAATACAATAATCCTCTGAACTGTAAAATGATGGAAAGACAATACTGACAGCTGTGAGCGAAAATCGAGCCCTCTGAGATGAGCAATTTATTTTACAGTACAATTGTTATCCTTATGCCATGTCATTCCAGCTAAATGGAATTTAAGTTTGACCACCGCCCCCCCATACCTGCTTTGTTTGTTCTTGTGTTATTTCATTATTTCAATTTAATCAGTGTCTTTGTTGCCTATTCAGTGGAGTGGGCTTGTTCATTTGAAACCCTTGATTAGAATAAAAGAGTGATTATGCTACATCAGCCATTATTCCCAATGTAAGCTGAACTTGATTGCTCATTTGTTTAGCAGAAATAAAGTGCTTGCGCAGTGTGTTAATTAGCTAAAGTGGACTCCCTATTTCCCAGTTAGTTTCCTCTGTGTATCTGTATGCACAGGAATGGGCTTCAGCCAATGGCAGCTACAGGATATTATGTGGACCCTCTGCATCGTCACTGGATGTGAAAGCGGTGTATCTGTGTGTGTCTCGGTGGGTTAGGGCTCTGCACCCGTTATCAGAAGGTTCCCGGCTCGATTCCTGTCCTCAGCGGACTAGTCACATGTGCGTTAGGGCCTTGCGAAAGACCCTTAACCCCTCTAAAATGCTCTAGGGGCTTTCGGTAAATGGTTGACCTTGAAAAGAAACATTTTAAAAGGTTATTCCTGTCTGTCTGCAATGCCTTCAGACCCCATCCATCTTGCATATCTAGCTGTACAGCTAGGGTTTGTGCTTATAAGCTCAGGGTGTAAGGCAGCGGACACCGGGAGTGGGCTGCCGATCTCAGTAATCACACTAATGCTTTACCTCCAGTCCACCTGTATCCCGGTGTATCGGGGCCATTTTCAGCCTCTGCTTTAAATACTCTTATCTCTGAGCTCTAATTGGCTGTTATCTGTCCTGTTTGGCCAATACACTTAAGATGTCTTAATCAATGGAAAGGCAGGTCATCGCATTGCATTTTGGCTTTCGAAGCCTCCTTATTTTTTGTGCCGTGAGCGTTCCCAGCCTTCCAAGGCTCACAGCACGCGGTTAGGCAGGGATCTGGGACGATGGAGGGGGTGCCCGCGTCGATTAAGATGCAGAACCGCGAGGTATAAGCAGCTGTTCCCATGAGGCTCGCCTAATTTCTAATTTGGAGAAACCGGTCTGTTGAGCACCTGTGACGGGATGGAGAGGCAGGGCAGAGATAATTGTGTTTGTGTGTGTGTGTATATGTGTATGTGTGTCTGTGAGGGCTTACGTATATATTACATTGTTGGAACTAAATGTCCCCACAATGTGATTAAAAACCAGTTATGTTTAAGTTGTGGGGACTTTTTTTTTTTTTTTTTTTTTTTAGTGCCCCCCAAGGGGAAAATCTATTTCATAAAATATCTGACTGCAATAAAAAAAACTACAAATGACTTCTTGTACTTTCTTTGGTTACTTGCAGTTAAGGATAGGACTGGGTAGGGGTTAAGGTCGTCATTGTTGTGATTGGGGTTTTTCCCCATAGAAAATGACAGTCCCCACAAACATATGAATGCAGGTGTGTGTGTGTAATATGTATTATATTGTGCTCCACCCAGCTTCGTTACTGCTTATCATGGGATGGTTGTAACTTGTAAGGGCAAGTACATCTCTCTATACTGTTAAAACTTGTTTGCAGTTTTTTTTCTTTTTCTATTTAATCTGCTAGCATCTGGGGTCAAGGTTGACATGTGCCACTTCCTGCGGTCTGTTTTCTCTTTTTCATCCATCACATCCACATCCCTGGAGCTCAGAGGCTGATGCTGTGTATCATGTGCTCCTGGCCTTGAGTTTAGTCAATTATTTCAAACCCTAACAGCTCTTTTTCTAAATTCATTCTGCTTAACCAGCTGAGAATATGTAGGACAACTTGTGTCTCAATGATACTTTATTTGTCATTTGCACAAGTACACAGGAGTTTTAGCTTCTCTGCATTCCATCTTATTCTCCTGAGTGAAGGGGAGTACAGTGTGATATCTTATTTGTCTGGTGCCCTTGTGGCAGTTCTCTGAGTTAAGGGCTTTGCTCAAGGGCTCAACGGTGACGTGATCATATTGCCAGAAGTGGGATTTGATCCGATGACCTTTTGGTCACAAGATACAGAGTCCTAACTCTGAGCCACACACCCCACAAGGTATTTGAGAGGTCAGGATGTTCCCACCCCCAGCCTCTGTAATATGTTTAGTTCGTCCCCTGTGTGTTTTTTTTTTTATTAGACATTTCCAACCTCTGGACAGAGCACCAGGATGTGACAAGCACGGACAAATGCTATTCTTGCAGTTCTTGTTCCTGCCACAGGGATGCGCTCTGATGTGGTCACCACACCTCCATCTGCCCAATGGCATTCACTGTCTTGAACCGTTGCCCTGCACTCATGTGCCCGAACTGCCGTTCATCTTCATCAAGGCCTCTTTCACCCCTTCCTACCTACCTGTCAGAGTTTGACTCCGACCTCAGTTCCTGTCCTCTTGTGGTTCTGCCCCTCTCTGGGGCAGTTCTCACCCTGGCATGATGTTCCTCCCCCTCTTAGTGGCCGTTCTATCCTCCAGTTATTTTTCTCTTTCTTTCACACCATCCCATCTCTTGCTTCTCCAGATTTTGGTTGCATTTCTTTTCTTCATTTCCTAATATTCCGTCCTCCCTTTCTCCACCCTCATCATTCTGTCCCAGTCCCATTTTTTTTCTCTCCCATCCATTGCAAAAGTCTCCCATTTAATCAGCTGCCCAAGTGCGTTGTCCCACTTTAGCCTCGTAATAGCCTACTGGGACGAGCCCCCCTCCCCAACCGGGTGCTGTAATTCATAGCCCCGTAACTCCTGCTCCAGTCCCTCCCTCCTTGCCCCATATGACCATCAAAACCCGCCGTGTGCCTGTTTCTCTCATGGTACAGTCATGTCTCGTGGTTACTGCAGGACCCCTGAGATAAGAAGTACTGAACCTGCATTTCTCAAAAAGTTTTACCCAGTATTCACACTATTAAAGTGTTTTCGGGCTTGCGGTGGGGGTTCAGGGGACTGCTGGCAAAGCAGTGAGATAATAAAGGAAATCTGTTTATTTGCGCAAGGCAAATATTTCCCGTGTTTGCAAAAGGTCCACTCAGGCCTGATCGCCGGCGACGGCTGGTTCTCCATCTGGGCTTGGACTTCACGGGACCTTGGAGGCCATGAATGACCAGCCTGCTTTTCTCTCTGCTCAGCCATTTGGAAGAAGTCGCCCGTGTCACCCCCGCATGCCCTTAATCACTGCTTCAATTGGTCACGCTGGCGTTGCAAGCGGTCAGGCAATTACAGACCACCTTAAAGCCTTCTTGCCATCCCACGTGCTTTTTTTTTTCGCATGGTTGAGGGTTACGGAAAGCGGAAAGTTTCCGAATTATCAAGCTTAGAAGATAACATTTTCCGGGGAAATCCCTAGCTGGGATGTGGAACTTTCTGCTCCATACGGGGTATTACCTGAATGAGATCATGCCAACATCGGGTGTTTCTACTGCCGGGCTTCAGTGACGTGGTGGAACCAGGTGCCGCTTCCCGTCGCTGCTCGGAGCGTCGGCGGTTACAAGCCGACCGAGGGCCCACTGAGGCCGGAAGGCGGGCGTAGTCGGAAGCCTTGTTAAGCCATCAGCCGGTTTTGGATTTGGCGTTTTCGAAACTGGCAGTTACTGAGGGTGTGTTGTGCGAGTCATTATAGGGTCACGTTCAGTAAAACTTGCTGCTCCTTGTTTGTGACGGCACGTCGCACTCCTTTGAGGTTCTGTGTGCCCGGGATGGCGCTGTTAAGCTGTGCAGGGGACTTAAGCCCAGCATGATTACACAATTTGCTGTGTGCCCTGCAGCTTCTGAAGCTTCTCTGTGCCGCCCCACTAGATTCAGGGAGCTCTACTTTAGGTTTGATTTTAAAATTGGAAGTGCTTAGAAGTGTTGGAGAGGGGAAAACGCTTCCTTTTTTTATTTATATTTTTAAGGCAATTAGTACTATCTGGTATATTTTTTAAAAAATGTTTTATTTATCTATTCGTCCATTTATCTTTCTATTCTTGGAGAAAGTGGGATCTGGGTTTTAGCAGAGTAACACGTGCCACTGAACCACACTTTCACCCCTGCCATGGGATTCGGCAGTTTTCCTGCCGTCTGTAAATTGCTAGGAGGTGGGAGGAGAGGCAGGAGTAACACCTCTGCCCTTCCGCACCTCTGCCAGCTGTGATACGACACTCAGGCTGCTTTATCTGCCTCGGTTTGAGAGGTGGGTACCAGCAGGTAAGTATCTTGATTGGAGGAGAGTGTAAAAACTGGCCCAAAACGCTTCAGATTCGACTTTCTGTCCAGAAATGACACTGTGTGTGCGTGTTACCAAAGTAATACATATTTATTGCACTTATTGCCAACCTATGCGCCTCTGTCTGTCTCCCATATATATATAAAAAATGTGTAGGGGAGAAGTCAAGATTTCAATAGTTCCACCGAAAATATTGGTCACTTTCACCTGACACACACATCCTTTCATAGAAGTCTTCAAAAAAGCCACTAAACTAGATACCAAAATCAAGCTTTTTTTTAATGGTGATATCATAAGAATCCCTGGAAATCTTCATAGTAAGTGAGATTCACCACTCATCAGGTCAGGGGCACGAGGAATAATCGATTTGAAAAATCGTTAAAGATAATGACTTGAGATTCTTTTGTCTTTATTTGGGAGGATAATAACATATTCTCTCTTCTGAAATCTAACCTGGGCCAGTACCACCTGATTCCGTATGCTGCCCACGGGCAGAACCCGGGCCCTAGGCTGGGGGGCTGTCACTGCAGAATGTGCTGGCCGGCCCTCCTGGGCGCAGTGGCGGAAGGATGGTGCCGCTAACAGCCAGTGGGCGGCTTTTGTCAGTGTTGCACTAAACAGCTCAGTTTACAGTTACGGAGGAACCAGTGAATTACTGCTTAAATAAGATTTGTCATGTTCAGTGGATGCACACCCTGGAGGTTTTCTGACAGGTCACTGTGCTGTACGCTTACATTTTTATGCTGTTCAAGGGGTCAAACGCCCCCGCAGTTGATGGCCCCATAAAGATAATGACAGTGTGCAGGGCGCAGAGAGCCAGCGCGGTGCCAAGCTCACCCTGTCGTTTGCCAGTGACCCAGCGTTGCCCTTCGCTACCCAGCTACCCGAGCGTATTTAGGCATGCGAGATGTCTCTCATGCCAAGCTCTCTCCTCCTCAAGCATCGACATGCTGGGCCTTCCCTGGAATCTCGGCGCATTTACCGGGGAGTTCAGCGCTGTTGAATCACGTCCGAATCGGCCCAGTGTGCCGCTCCTTGCGGATGGTGCTGCTGAATGCTGGTATGTCCCTTCATGTCCCAGCAGAGCAGAAGCAGAATTGGGCCAAACTGATCATGGTTGCTGACTGAACACTCAAGAAACACATGCAGGAATAGGTGTGAGAGGACCTTCAGATGGATTAGATTTGGAGTAAATAACATGGTTTTCTGGGCTTCTCTTGAACTAAAAGCATCAAATATGGATGTTAGCTTCTCTCTTACCTCAACAGCTGGCTGATGCTGAAATTCTGGTTTATCTGGAGCGACACCTCCGCCTAGAGTCTTTGTGTGGCTTCAAAACCCACGGCTCAATTCGATTCAAACAGTAAATCATCAATAAGTGGCATTTTTATCTTTAAAGTTCAGTTCCCTGCGGGCAGCCCCCTCTGTCCGGCTGTGACGCGGCTAAACAGAGGCGCGCATGTGGCCCTTTGGGACCAGCTGGGCCAGGGCTGCTCGCGACCCCCATTAATCTTCCATTGCGCCGCTGAGAGTCGCAGCCCCGTCGCGTCCTTCACATCCTGGGAAAAATGCGACAAAATAAACATCCTGCCTGGTTCTTGGCGACGGCAGCCTGACTGTAAGCGCATGTTTGTTTCTGTGGTCATGGGAGCTGCAAAAAAAAAATCTGTAATCGTGTATGGATAGGAGTCATTTCATTAATCTGGACTTTATTTGTTTTTATTAATTAAGTTATTTATTTCTTATTTGTATTTTAAAATCAGTGAGTGGGCTTGTGGATACAGGGATGCACTGCTTGACCTGTTAATTTGTACAGGATTTTTAAAAAATAAAAAAAGACCCCCTGACTTTATCTAAAAGATGAGTCATTACCACTTCTGACTGATTTGTAATATGTTTTCTCATCAGCCGTCTCTCCTTAACAAATGCCAGTGGTTAATTGGTGTCCCTTTAAATGTCAACGGCGTCATTGTTGTTATCCCATTCTTATTGTTGTGGTTTGGCTGTCCTGAGGCCGTGAGCGCTGGAGTTCCACAGCATTGGCATCTGCCTGCTGTTTCGAAATCGCCACCCTAGCCTTGGCCCATTGATTAAAACCCACAACCCCACCCCCCAAGCAGACACTTTGAGGTGCCATGGGACTATACTGGGGGTCCTTGAATGTTGAAATTAATAAGAGGAAACAGGCAGACTTTTAGCTATTGCCAGTTAATCGGCCATGAGTGAGTGCAGTAATGGTCGGTCGGTTTGTTGGTCAGTCGCTCATTGGTTGGTTTGTTGGTTGGTTCGTTCATTTGTTGGTTGTTCTTTCATCAGTTAGCTTGTTGGTAGGCTTGTGTGTTGGTTGTTCTTTCATCAGTTAGCTTGTTGGTAGGTTTGTGTGTTGGTTTTTAGCTCGTTCAATGGTTGGTTTGTTAGTCAGTTGTTTTTTAGTTCTTCCCTTTGCACGGAGCAGGACTCCATGATTAAAGGCGATGATTCTTAAAGTTAATCATTTGGCAGAATGGCTGCCTGTCTATCTTGTTGCGGTTTCGTAATCTTTATTGTAAGCCGGAACCCAAAAATGGATGTCTGGGAAATCAAGTTTTCATATGTGACAAGGACGGCATGTAGCTTGCCACCTCACTGCGGTGCTCTCCAGTCATTTTCCGCTCTCTCCTCCCTTCTTTCCCACCTCCAAGCAGGCAATATTGGACCCCATGTCCAGTGTCGGCTTTTCTCAGTCTTCCCTGGCCTCCGCTTAATTTGTTTTCAGTTTTGCTTGAATTATTGGCTTAAGCATCTCTTCCCTCGTTTTCCTACATTGTTGTTGTTTTAGCGTCTTGTTGCTTTGCCCATCTGCACATGTGCTCTGAGAAATGACTGCCAGCTTTTACAGGCAGCCTGCAAGTGAAACCTGGTTGATGTGAGCCAGTTGTTTTGCTGGCCAATAGTGGCTTGACGGCCAGCGGCAACAGATCATGTGACTGAATTCATGTATTCCTTGACACCAACACTGAGGGTCTTTTTCCCTCAGATCAGTTGATGTGGCTGGGAGGGTAACATGCCAGATCTCTCATCTGATAAAATGGCGAAGCTTCGCCCAATGAATCTCATTACTTTTGTGGGGGGGTGGGGGGAGAAAGCACATGTCTAAGAGAGTCAGTCTGTCTTAGGTATGGAGTTCATTAGGTCATTTAGTAGCTGACACAGAAACTGCAGGATGTGGTTGTTTTGAAGTCGAGTCTTGACCATGTGCTGTATGCATGTCAACAAAAGTTGCCTGTTTGCTTTTAGAGCTGGCATGCAGCACAAGGGGGGTGGGGGGCAACTTGTAGCACCTCCTCTTTCCAAGTTTTCTGTGATTATGAATTCCTGTGACCCCCGGGCTCCATTTCACACCTCCCTCAGCACGAAAGCAGCCGTTGTCTCGCGTTGGGAGGGGAGGCGATTAGCGAGATCTCGGCTGTCCTGACATCAGTCTCCTTGTGCTCAGCCTTCTCCTGATGCTTAGCCCATCTGTGCTGCTCTTTTTGTTTTGTTTTATTGTGAAGACCTGTGTGTGTTCTCCAGGCATGGGGTACCTTTGTAAAAGTGAGGGACTCTTAAGCGTCCTTTAGTTTTTACTCACAAGCCACAGAAAAGTGAGTGTACCTGGAGGTCCATTAAATATTTTTGCCAAGAGGCAGAAAGGATGTTTTTTTTATTATTGTTTTCTGTTTTTGAAGAAGATATTTGGAGAAAAAGCTTCCTCATTTATGGGACTCTCTCCCAGGCTTTGAGAAGTCCCTAGATAAAACAGTAAGGCAGCTTGAGGGTGCTAAGGCATTTGAGTGCGGCCACTTAGGAAAAATGCCTTTTCTTTCCTTGCCTGCTGAGAGAGATTGTATTGAGGTTTCTGCACTAGTCCCAGATCAGCCCCACCCCTCCCAATATGATGATGCTGCTGGTATGAGAAAACAACACATCACCCCCATCACGGGGGCCTAAATGTGCTTCTCTTGATTTTTGTTTATATGTAAATTGCATCATTGTTTGTGGTCCTGGGCCCGACTGCAGGTGCAATTTCTGAGTATAATACCCCCCAATTAAAAAAAAGCGACGCACAACACTGCCAATTAAACGGCAATAATGTGCAGATATTCCACCCCGCCCACTTTGAAAGGGTCCTACAGCCCCGTGCCTGAAAGATGGTGCTTGATTCCTCATCTGTTTTAGGGTTCATTTAACCTTCTGCGGCTCCAGTCTCTGCTTCTCTGTAGATTCATTATCCTTCATGATGCTGCTGTTGTGTGATTTGTGTGTGGGAGCGATTTCACCCGCCCCCGGTGAAGTTAGAGCCGCAGGAGAGGGACGAGGACCGTCTGCACCATGCGACGACGGCAGGTTCATGGCGTGGCCCTCGGTCCTGCTGGAAGTCTTTTCGCTTTCCGATTCTTTTCTTTGCCCCCCCCCCCCCCCC
>JAODKF010000147.1:15464138-15487749 GCA_026779585.1 Mormyrus proboscirostris | reverse complement strand
CACATGACCCACGTGCTTGGCCTGTTCTGCGGCCACAGAGCGATAGCGATAAATGAACGATAAGTCTGCTTAATAATTGAAGAATAACAGACTGCTCTTGGCAAGCATTTTTCTTAGGCATCCTAATGAACGGTGGGCTGGTTGGGGGTGGGGGGTGTTTTCAGCAAGGGCAGCAGTGTTAGGTTCTCATGTGCTCCCTCCGTAACGATTCTGCTGCCTTGTCCATTCTTCTGCCCATCATAGCAAACTGGGAGTGATTATTCTGGGAGGTGGCATGTGGTGGTAGGATGATGTGAGTTTGATTGGAAGGTCGTTGGTTGAAATCCAACAAGGGCTTAGGAGAGAGTATGAAATTGGGGGAGACGCAATTTAATAACTTATTGAGCAGGGAGATTTCACCATTGACCCTAGAGTTAGACCCTTAACCACCGAATCGCTTTAGGGATTGTCTGACCCTACATTCTCCAAAAAAAAAAAAAAAAAAACATATGTCGCATTGGCATAATGGAAAACTCCAGCCCACATGCATCCACATGTTCCACAGGCCGGTTCCCACCACTATACTGGTTCTGTAATGGTATTTGGTACCATGACTCTTCAGGAGGCCTCGCTGGGAACGCCACGCCCAGTTTCGCTCTTTCCACTGCCGCGGCTCTGGATCAGCACAATCCCGCAGGTAGTAATCACTTTCTGGCTGAAAGGCAGCCTGAAATGAAGCCATACATCATGGGATAAACGGCGGAAGAGGAGTGGTCCGCGGCGGCGCGGCGCAGCAGGGCTGGGAGATGTGTGTTGGCATTAGTCATTAGTCCCCCGATCTCACTTTCCACCCTCATTCATCTGCAATGTGACCCTTTTTTTATCATCTTAAATTCCCCACTTCCTTTTCTCAGAATAAACTTTTTTTATTTTTTTGCCCACTAAATCGGTGATTCTCCCCCCAGCACTCTGGGACCCCCAGACAGTCCTCACTTTTGCTCCCCCCCAGCACACTAACACCAGCACTCTGGGAACTGGGTGAGATAAAAAACATGGACTGTCTGGGGGTGCCCAAGGACTGGAATTAGAAGCACCGCAGTACATTAAGGTATGACTGATACACGAATAGCTTGGCACAAGGGCTGGTTATGGAGGCCACCTTTGTCCAGCATTCACCAGTCTGGGTGTGACATCAGAAATCCCGGTCGCCATGGACACCCACCCCATAAATAGTACAGTCGCACAGATTGATGACCTACAGCACCTTCAATTATGATATTTTCTCAAGCAACGGCGAAATTTATTTAAAAGAACGTCTTTTTTTTTTTTTTTTTTTTTTTTTTTTTGGTTGTATATTAATCATACTTTCCAGAGTCAACACACGTTCATATAAGCTTTAAGCGGTAATGCATCCAGCTTTCCAGTTTTAAGGTTAACCTATGCGTGAAGAAAATGATTTTATTGAGCTATGGTTTAGTCTTATCGGAGTACATTCCGCTCTGCCTCAGCCGGCCTGCCGGGGGAGCCGGCCTGCCGGGGGAGCCGGCGGGCCCTGTCTGCGTATGGCGGGTCTCTGCTAGGTCCTCCATCAGAACAATGGGCTGCGGAAATGAGCCTGGGAGGTGGCATCAGTCTGTGTTAAATGGATGTCACAGCATCTCTCGGCAGAAAGTAGGGCAGCTCTCTGAAGGACATCCGGGTGGCGCTGGGCCGGCGACGGAAATGGAAACACACACCCCCCACCACCACAGCCACCTGCATTCACCGCGTCGATGCAAGAATGTGTGGACCACTGCGAAGGGCACCCGGGGGCAATTAAAAAAAGGGACGGGGAGTTATGGAAGACCTCCATCATGGATTCTGATTAAATAGATACATTTCGGTCTTTACGGCCAAACGAAGGCCACCGTTTAGGGTCGTCACAATCAAACCCACGTCTCATACGATTCACCTGCAATCTGCCACGTTTAGCGTGCCCTTACACTTCACCGCTTGTTTAGCGCCGACTGGGTTCTTTCTGGAAGGTTCCAGCTTCAGATTTTCAGCTTCTAGGCTCCTGTTTAAGTTTGTTGTTCCTCCCTTTTTTTTTTCCCCCGGGTGTTGAGGCATGGTGAAACATAGCCCAGCATCTATAGTTATGCACCCCCCACAGGCAGGTCTAGACCCTGTTTACGGGGAGTTCAGCACTGCTCTTTTTTTGTGTTAGCCCCCCCAGAAAAGTAATTTACTGATTTGTCATTTATCCTATGTATTTCAAACCCCCATTCAAAATTTTATCATGGTGGACATAGAGGGTGGTGTCCTTTAATTGACAAGGGGTCAAATCCTGATGACACTGCTGGCAACAGGATGCCACGTGCAAACTGTGTCACGGTGAGTTTGTAGGGTTTTCTGAAGTACCACAAAACATTTAGCGGATGCCTGCTGGCATTGCCCTGAAATTTGTGGGTAGACAGGAATAAATTCCCCAGTCAGGAGGTGGCTTGTTTACCGCGGCAACCGTCTGCCCGTCGTCACAAAGGCCATCCTGAAAGAGGCGTTGGTGAATAGGTGCGAGCATCACACCCTTTGTGGACCCGCTGACTCGCAGAGCATTTGGCAGGATGGCGCGCAAAACGGCAATTTGCAGATAATGGAAAACAGCCAAGGAATGCTTGTCACCCCCGTCCCCGTCCCGCCCCTGTTTTTCCTTCCCCGACTTGGTCATGGAGCAGCACCTCGCCCTGCTGGCCGGGTCGGCGTCTGGACGCCCTCTGGGTTTTCCTGGTTGACCTCCCAGTGATTGGCTGGCCCCGGCAGGGGCGTGTGAGGGCAGCGCTTTCTCTTTCGCCGCACTGCAAAGGCCTTCTGCTGAGTCAAGGCGGAACGTGGGCCACGGCGCTCTAAGAGGGGTCAGGCCAGATTAAATTATGCTGAGGCCTTGCATCCCGCTTGTAAATAGCCCTGAGCTTAACATTCTACGTTTTGGCTCGTGAAGGAGCCACTGTTGTTAGGAATGTGTTTGTGGGGAGATGCATGAGGTCCAAGTTTGAGTGTTTCGTTGCAAGCTTGTAATCTCTGCTGCCTCTGGAACTGTAGTAAAACCACAGTAAATCAGCTTTTGTTGTTTATTTTGAACAGGAACGACTGGAGTTTTTTATGATGGCATAAGAGGGGCCGTAATTCATACAGCAGGGCCAGCCTTATCATTAGCTGGTGTTTTGAATTGATTGATAGGGAGAGGGATCTCTACAGGGACCAATCAGCTTTCAGCTTAGCCCGTGCGGCCCCGCCCCTGTGTATTATGCCACTGATTTTGAATAGATGCAAAATCAATAGATGCATTAGTTTATAAGTAAATGCTCTCCAAAGTGATGCATGTTGGTTCTATTTGTTGACTTGCTTGCCCTTCACTGGTTGGTTCCCTGTTCGAGGTTCGAGTCCAGGTAGGAATTATCCTGACACACACACCCCCTCCTCCACACAAGTGGCGTCTGCTCCAAATCACCACCTGTTTACCTGGTGGGAGGCCGCTATGGCCGCACCCGTGTCTCGCCCGTGAGTTCAAGGGCTCCGAGACGGGCCAGCCGTCTGGGTGTGGGGACCGGGCCTGGCTCGGATGAAGATGGATGAAGCCATCAGGCCCTCAGATGATAAATTACAGGATTCAGCGGCGCTTCTCTTTTATGTAAAGGAGCCGCTCTGAGATGTGGCACTTTCATCAATCAGACAGGCTCCGGCTGTAATTTTATTACAATCACAGACAGAGAAACTGTGAGAGGCAGACAGAGGAGGCACGGGGGCTGCTTTTACTCACTCGCACGGGATTTAGCCCTCTGAGTGGGCTCAGCCCCCCCCCCACCAGCAATTAGGCCTCCGTGTCCCTGAAAGCCCGAGCTCTGATGAACCGGTGTCCCACCCCTATGTTGGCTGTATTGCATGTTGTGCGACTCATTTGAGAGGGAATGTCTGCTGGCCTACAAAGTCAGAACACCATAACTGCATATTTTATGGAAATTATTAGGAGTTATGACCGAATTCGAGTTAACAGCTTTTCTGGAAATGTAATGCAATCAATAAAGGCTATACCGTCTAAATGTTGATCTATATTGCAGGCTCGTTTGATATTCCGTACAAGTAATAATAATGCAGGGGGCGCCGTGCTGCCGCTCTGACAGATTAGCAGTAGCCGCCCATCCAGATACCACGCTAGCATCAGTACAGCAGCTTCTTGCCGCTTCACCAGCCTTTGTGGCCGACATTTAGCTTCTGTTGCGGGGATGAAGGCTGAGCCAGACCTCTTGTCTTCAGACAGAACGTACCCAAGATGGAGCCTCCAGTCACCAACAGTAATGTTTATATTCATGATAAATAGAAAAAATAATGCTTCATGAAATCCAGACCTGGTCTGCAATTCAGATTTACCAAATGGTCAGAACAGTGTCATTTTCCATCACATGTATTGTGATGATGATGATAATAATTTCAATAATTTTAAATCTGGTAGATGTGGTTGTTCGGTGTTAAATAGGGCTGGAGTTCTGAATGTGCAGTTGACAGCCAGGCCTGATATTATATTACTCCAGCAGGAGCAGAAAGCTGATTACTTGATGCGTGTGCTTGCAGAGGTCAGTGAACAGCAACCAGCGCAATGTGCGGCAGATTGGAATGGAAATCGCTTGGCTGTTCTGGAAGTCGTCGTGCGCACGTCGCCCCCTGCTGGGGTTTCTTTTGGTAGTGGCCCTGCCAGCTGAGCTGTCAGCCATGGTCCAGTCTTAAGACCCGCACAATGACCCCGGGGAGGCCCCCTCTTGCCCTTCCAACTCTCAGCCTCTGTGTCTGTCCTTAGGGTGTCCTTAGGATGCTCACCTTCCCTGCCTAGTTTTGGTCCCTGTTCTTTTCGTAAATAAAGCTTGAAGTGTAAGAAATATAACTCTGTGATTCTCTGAGCCGTCTGTAACCCTGAGAGATGGTGGTGTGGGGGAGAGGCCAGCGACACACCGGAGCATACCAACACAGCCTCCTAAGCACGGCCCCCCAGGATGGAGCAGCGTGGGCGCCATGTAAATAGGCTGCAGACATCAGTCACGCCGCTCCTGCTGGCTCCGGGTGGCTCCGGGTGGCCAGTGACCGGGGGCTGTCGCACACCCACCTGCCGGCATGTCACCTGCTCTCCCTGTCGCTGGGGGGGGTGTACTGCCCCCACGCCCGCCCCCACTCCAGTTCCCCTCTGGTCCCGCCCCTCGCCATGATCAAATGTCCGACGCCAGTTAACATAAACGACCTTTTGGATGTTTTCCATGGTGGAAAATGACGGAGCTCCACGTTTCGGATAGAAACGGGTAATCGAAATTCATGCAGTACAGGTCATGGTGACCAGTCTGGAACATTTTTACCTTTTGCTGTTGGGCAAAAGGTAAGAAAGGAAGGTTTGTAGATGCCTAATCTCTCTCTGTATGCCCGTTCTGAAAGAGCTGAAGAGCCGTGCATGGATCCATTCATGGTGTAGCCAGTGCCATTTAATGGGCAGTGGTGAGATGTTTTCTGAAGAAGCGTACCCTGGCTTGGCCTGGCCTTACCCTCAGGAGGCCTGTACTGGGCGTCGCCTTGCACTGACTGGGTGACAGCATCACTCCAGTCGGCCTTTTGGGAGTTTAGTTCTTCATTCCCATGAAGAATTCATTGTTCAGATTTATAGACAAACTCATCTCCTCTTCATTAGGTTCTATCATGTATTTTTAATGCTATTATTTTCACTATGATTTCTCTTGCCAGCATTCACTTAATATAATTATATGGTGCGTTACGATTGGTCTTTACTAATAAAAGCCTAGAATCCTACAATAATCCTAAGTGATAGATCATATTCTTGATAATTCACCTTTGCTTCTTATCCGCTTACATTTATAACAAGGGCAGCAAGACTAAATACTAAAAAAACATCACGATTTCCTCATATTTCACAGTAGACAGAAGGTCTTTTTTTATTTTCGCTATTTCATGGCAATTCTTCAATGGCCACTTTCGCATAGGTTTGAAAGTTGGGTTTTATTTTTCCTGATTGTACCTTTGACCTCGAATTGCCAGCTGCTTTGGGGGTTTCCAGACTTCTAAATTTCTGTCCACCAAGACGGTTGCCTTGATGCACTAATTGGGTACAAGAAATCACGTCCACTACGGCTGCTTTCCCAGGGCTATGGATTGTCCGGTAATTGACACAGGAATGGGAGAAAATACTGCATAACTTTTCTTCTGCAGCATTTGATCTGTAGAGATCTGCTGTCTTCAGGTTGCACTTACTTTCACTGTGTGCGTAGCTTTGAAATTTGATAAGTTGAATGTGTGTGATCTTGCGTCTTTTTTTTTTTTTTAGGACACTTCTTAACAGAAATATGTATTAATTAGACAAAAGGCTACTTATTTGAATGACCGTAACTGATCATTTTTGGGAAATGGGGACTTGCTTGTAAATCGATGGTTGAGGTAAATCTTTCCTGAATGGACTAAAAAGTGCCATGTACATTCAGGCTCAAGCATAGTAGAGCACAGACAATGCTGTATATATGGTTTAATGAAGAAAATTTTAGCTGTAAACATGTCACCGATTAGTGCTCTGGGCGATTTATCTACCCTGTACCGTCTGGATCTATACCGTCTCATCTTCCGGCTGCTTGTTTGATTTAATCAAAAGGAGTCTGAGGATTTCAGGCACATTTTTTACGACACTTTGCGCCCGCCCACCCTTCCTCGTTTTCTAAGTAATCACCATCTCCCAGTGTGCTTTGCAGCATTGCAGTGATGAATGGAACTCTTGCTCTGCCTGCTCCCCCGCGTCCGTTTTGGCAGCGCGGTGCCTTCGCCTTTTTGCGCGGGCGACCCCTGCTAGGGTGTAGCGGCGGTCGGGCGGCCCAGACTGAATGTACGGCGCTTTGCATGGCAGTTCTCAAAAAGCGTTCATGTTCCAGTGAACATAAATCGGCTGCTCCAGAAGATTAGGCTACAGTGGTGTCTAATTTTTTTGCACCATCCACACTTTATACCAGAGCTGGGGTGTACCTAGAAATTCTGGGCCCTCTGACAAAATGTCACCTTAACACCCCGCCCCTCTCCCCTGCCCAGTTTTACAATTTTACATATTCAGTGGCCCCTGTCAAGTGCTGGGCCCCCTGCCCAGGGTATCATGCCCCTCCAGCACCCCTGAACATTTTTAAAAGCAATGCTGTTCTGGGTGTGTTGCAGAAATAAGGCGAGATGTGTTTGCTCTCAATGCCATGGTAATTTAGATTCCATATGGTATTGGTAGTTTAATGAAGTATTGCTTTGTTATGGGAGCACAGAGGTATACAGGGGCGGGGCCACCGTGGCACTAGCTCCAGCTCAAAGCTGATTGGCTCCCGGCCCTGTCATTTACCGATTGATAATGTATAATTGCCTAGCAATGATAAAGTTTGCCCATCTGTATGAATTATGTCCCCTTATTCTTCCACTAAAACAAATATCTCTGAACCCCCTAAATGGACGTTTTGGGTGTCCGGCTTTCGGTTTCTGAAGCTGATGTATTTTTATGGACAATTTTTAGAGCTAGTTGCCTTATTAAACGGACCCTGGCCTTCTGCCAGGCTCTGAACTAGACCGGACCAGGTGTCATCAGCCAGTAGTTGCTGCTGTTTAGCTTTGCAGGAAGATTGAGAAACTCGGTGGTTCATATCCTCTGGGGGCTTTACTGCTGGCTGCTGAATGAGTCCCTCTTGTGGATCAAATGACTAAATCTGTTTGTTTTGAGTGTGTCTGAGTTTTACATAAAAATTTCCGAATGGAACTCGAGATTAGACCAATATTTACTCGTCTATTAATATACATGTATAAATGGGGTTATGTTTTCTTTTTGTTTAGTTTTTTGTTTGCCGTTCTTTCCTTCCCCATTTTTGGGTGTCTTATGTGCTGGAGAAGGGAAGCTGTGGAATAATTTAAAATCAGTGCATGTAAATATAGGACCCGGTACAGAGTGTTTGTCAAGTAGTGACTGGTCTGATTTAAAGTAGTTCAGTGGGATTTCTGCTCTCATCCCTGTGCTGTTTTTTTTTTTTTATTATTATTATTTTTTCATTATTTTTTTAAATAAAATCATGTCCAGTGCAGCCGCACCAGTGGCCACCTGGCAGCCACGACATTTTATTCTGCTCCACCACCAATATCAGAAGGCCGAGTGCACAATGCTGATTAACTGTAGATCTGTTCATTAGCGTGGCGCATGAAGGTCAATCTGCACAGTGATGCTAGTGTATTGGAGTTCGGATTATGCCTAGAATACGATGTCGCTGTATCGCAGCGTTATATTTCCGTCCCTGTTACCAGGGCTGGTCAATCCTGCAGGTATAAGGTAAGATATGTGGTGTTAACAACATTGTTTGCATTCATCCAAATATGCTTATAAATTTTTGTATGTAGTGTATAGACTGCAATTGGTTAAAACGGTTGTTGTATTATCACAGAACATGACATATAATTAAGGCTTCAGTTTTTTTGGTAGATGCTCACTCCTTTCAAAATTGGGGGTTTTATTTATGAAGCAGAGAATCGGTTTATTGTCTTTCGTGTTTTTCGTGTGTGTCTCTGGCTGCCTGCTGAACTCAGTCGCTTCTCCTGCCGCTGTCGGCCCGACATCTGCTTGAATGTCTTCCATCTAGTCGCTAAACACATTCCTCAGGATAAACATCTCTGTTGCCAGCAACGGCGGAGTTTTATGGCTCATTTTTACATCCTACCTGCTGTAGCCAGCAGAAAATAAGGAGTAAATCAATGCTGGGATTTTATGTCATCCTTTATAGGCTTAAAATCATGGTGCTTGTCTCTGAACTTAGTCTCTGGTCACTGGACTTAGAGACTTAGAGATTCTCTGAAGCCTACTGGAGTGTAGTCAAGGTGTGGGTGTGTCCCCTGGAGTGGGTGTGTCCCCTGGAGTGGGTGTGTCCCCTGGAGTGGGTGTGTCCCCTGGAGTGGGTGTGTCCAGGCCACGTTTGCCCCGCCCCTTCCTCGCACACATGTTGCCTTTTCTCTTCCAACCGCTTCTTTGCCGTTATCATGTACTATGTATTTCATTGCTTCTTTCCCTGTAAGCTAACATATAGCTCTTATTCTGTTTACTTCACATCGTTGCAGTCACCTGTGCAGAAACATGGGTGGTATCAATTTTTTTTCATACTGCTATACCAGTAGACATTATACCACGATTCATCGTATTCTCAAAAGCAACGCTATTCCGGTATTTCAAAATATTGATGATGAAATTTGAGCAAGGGTCCCCATGACACGTTCGCGGTATGCCATGTTACCATAATAGGCATCAAACCGATGTGACGCACACTACCTTCAATTCTCTTCTGTGCAGCGTGCTCACTAATAAAGACACAGGTTTCCAAATTGGGAGTGTCAGTCCACTGCACGTCACGCTTGCTGTGATTTATGGGTCCTGCCAGTTATTCCAATATGGCTGCCGCTCTATGTAGATGCCGTTTTGCCACTAAGGGGCTGAAATTCCGCTCTGATGCTATAGCAAATGGTTCAGTGAAGGTTCTAAGCTTTTATTCTCATTGTGTTACACACAGTGAGATTGTTAGTGGTTCCAAAGCTCACGCAATCCCAAATATGAAGCAAACAATATATGAGCGAGTTAAACAATATACAGAAGTAAATTATATATTAAAGTATAAAAAGAAAACAAGAATTCTCCGGATCTGCATGTCCCAGGAGGTGCAGAAAAATACAAGCAAAACGTGCTTGACTGGATGTGCTAATGGTTACACAGGGAAATGCTGTGTGACAAAATCATTTTAAATATTAGAAAAGTCTAATTGGCAAAACTGTTTGTTTAGGTCTGGGAGGTTAAAATCTACCTGGCCTCTTCTCTGCTGTTCAGGGCTGGCTGAGAGCTTTGCCCTTCACCATCGCCCCCCTTGGTGTTTATGTGGCAGTTCTGTGGCACTGTGTTGTTTGGTGCCCATCCTCTGCCTCCTGGCTTTCCTCCTTTCCTTTGGTCTTCCCTTTTTCCCTGGTTCATGTAGTATTCTGTATAAATGATGCCATACTGTATAACCGTTTGTCCATGTCCAGTGCCTTGGAGCAACTCTGATAATGAAAGGTGCTGCAGAAAAATGAATTGAACAGAATTTAATGCGTCTATTAATTCCTCAGTGGTACTTCTGATTTGGTGTTTTTTTTTTGTCATATTCTGTGTCTTTGTGTGCACCCTGTGATGGACTGGCATCCAGTCCCGGCTGTCCCCTGCCTTGGGTCCTGTGCTGCCTGGCAGAGACTGCAAGCTCACTGTAAGCCTGCACTGGATAAGTGGTGATGGATGGATGGATGGATGGATGATTGATTGATTTTGTGTATCTGGTCCTTCTGTTGTAGGTTCTGAATTGCTCAAGAGGAACTTATCCTTGCATTGTAATCCTATTATCTGGGTCTTACTCTGATCAGGAATCTCACTTCCTCTCTGTCCTCTGAGCCAACAGTGACTCCTGTGGTCACCAGTGATGGCCCTCTGAGGACTTCAGCACTGCTGGCACCGTTTGTTTTCACACTGCATGCAGTTTCAGTCTTTCATCTGTCTTTATTGCTTCTTTTACAGATTGGTATTTTTAAAAGCTATCACAGAATTTTTTTTTAAGTCTTATCTATGGATGTGCATATTGTGTGTCTGCATGTGTGGTCGATGTATACATTACATTAAAAAAACTTATTTTGATGACATGGGGACCATTTTATAAAAATCTGTGACTGCGATCAAAAAACTGAAAATGCAGAAAGATTTGTATTTTGTTTTGTAATTTATGGTTACTTATGGCTGGGTAGGGCTTAAGGTCACCCAGTTGGGATTAGAGTTTTCCCCATAGAAATAAAATGGAGTGTCCCCACAAAGATATAATTGTAAACCTTTGTGTGTATGTAGGTGTGTGAGTGAGAGAGAGCGAGAGAGTGCTATTTTAAGTGAAACCGCTAGCACAGATGACACTTGTCCTGACTGGCAGGCAGATCTCGCAGCTTCACAGGAGGCATGACTGTCCCCGTTTCCACCCATGCCAGCGGTGCTGGTTGGCACGGAGATGGGCAAAGGGTCGCCGAAACGACAGTGGAATGAGGCCGGCCGTCAGCCGACTGGTGCAAGTGACGGGGCGTCACCGGGCTACCCGGGACTCTGGGTCGATTTCCATTTGACATGGCACAATATTGCAGGGGGACCCTGGGGTCAGCGAGGGGGCGGGTGCCACGGATCGCAGGGGCAAGAGTTCAAGTTGTCTGAGCCAGTGTTTTACAAGCCTGTAAGTGACTAGTGAATTAGCCATTTATACTAAAAATACAAGGAGCATGTTAAACAGAGCAAATATATCGGGTAAAAACCTGAGGAAGATTTGACCCATATAAACAGAGTGTGGAAATGTGAGAGTAGGGTGTATGAGGCGAATCTGCCTGCAGGGGCCTTGTGTGTCGAAGGATAGATGTTAGCATGTATCACGGCTAACAAATCAGACGCGCGCTACCTGTCTGCGAGAAGGCGATGGGTTCTGGTGTAATTAATCGGCTTGGGAGAGCAAGGCCAGAAGCTTCCCATCTGACAGAGCAGGCAAACAAGTGGCTCGACGAGCAGAGAAACCTTTGGCCCGACCTGCTCATCGGCGGGAAAATGAGGGGCCGTCAGATCAGAGCAGGGAGCCGCAAACCACAGGCCGCTAGGCTGCAAATTCACCGGACGGCGTCCACAGCACTCTTGCCACTCTAATTTCATGACAAAGTGGATGGTTTCCCCTGGCCAGTTGCCGAACCTCCCCCCTTCACATCCGTCCGGGTGCTTCAGCCTGTTATTGGTCCGGAGCCATCGTTTACACTCAAGAAAATGAGTTGATTCACAAATCGAAGGCTCTGACTCTCTGTCTCGCACCCTGATGGGGGACATGACTCCAGCTGCTTTTAACAAGCAGGTACATTTTGTTAGGCACAATCAGGAAGGACAGGTTCCTTTTTCGAATAATAGGCAGTTTAGTTTTGCATTTGGGGTCTTTCCATTTTATGGCAAAATCTTTCATCCGACTGTCCAGGCACGGCATGAACTGCCGGAAACGCCACGCATTGTAGTAGAATGTGAAAGACCAGAAAGTCACAATTAAATGGAAAATATTGTTTATGAAGCTTCATCTTTTCAACGTTCTGATACCAAATTGTATCTTAATGACTCATATTTTAGGTGGAAGAAGCAAGGAAAGAAAAACGACCTCTCTATAAATCTCTCTCTCTCATTCTGTTCCCCAAATCCCATTAAAGAGGGTTTCATTGTAATTGACTGAGAGACAGATAAGGCGCGATGGCTGTGTTTGGGGTAATGAGCTTCCGTTTGTGATTTGTGACTCTGAAAATCCTATTTCCTTAGCAGGCTGACTGAATTAAAACTTTCCTGTTCTGCAGTTTTCAGGGCACCGGTCCCCCAGGACATTGCAGGTTGTTGACATCTGCCTTTAGGGTTATGTGTTATTCAACTTATTTGCATAGATTGATTGCAACAACAGAAGATTTTTTTCCCCTAACTATAATTATAATAAATGGAACTAAAAAGAGTTAAAACAACAAAGTTTTTATGGTTCGTATTTCAGATGTACTGCACATTGATAGCTACTGTAGGGATATTACTTATGGTTTAATGGCTGTGGTAATGATCGTAATGGGACACAGCCAGTGTGCAAAGACGTTTGTGCTAAAGTAATGTTTAACATCCGGCACGATAACATAACGATCAACTTTTTCTGTACCCTCATGCTCCAGTAGACCGTTGTCCCCCTTGTGTCAAAAGTCAAACAAGCATTTTGGTATGATTTTCAGGAGCGAGTCAGAACGATGTCTTTGTCACACGCCGTGGCCTTTTTAGAGGGGAGGGGAGGAGGACAGACACGCTTGCCCGACAGGATGTGGATCTCGGTGAGTGTTGGGTCCAGAAAGCCCCTCACCGAGGAGTGAGGGGTATTTCCTCCCAGCGTGCAGTAATGAGTGTGATGGCACCTGGCACAGAGTGCTTCCGTTGGCCAGTCAGGCTGCTGGCCACTGACTCGCACCTCAAAGCAGAACCAGGGGCGACTGGTAAACGGCAGCCAGTGGGGTTGATACATAAACACACATGCTCCCTCTCACACGTGCACACACCGTTTCTATAAACAGACAAACGCCACCTCAAACTTTAGGGGTGAAAGGTTTAATGTGTCTTATTTGAAAAGGTTTTATAATTCTCTGTTTCTTTCTTCGGGAATTATCCATGGTTTATCCAAGTTTTATTGCAGAGTCCTTAATTCAGCTTAATAAAAGCAATAATACAATACACTTTAGATCCCCCTGTCTTATCAAATTCTGTTGCCAGAAGGCGATTGCTAACAAGATACTTAAAAAGTAATTGTCTGAGCTGAGGGGTGTAATATTACCGGAATGGGTAATTCTGCCCTGTCTTTTCTTTTGGGATTTTTAAGTTAGTGATCTAAGTAATAAGGATGACAGGATGATGCCATCTACTTAAGCAGTTTGTTTTCTCAAAATGCACACCTCCGAGTCTAAAGAGTTGTTTGATCGCTATCGGCGTCTTACCCATCTTACTCACAGCTGGGGCTTAATGGTTAGAGCGGCAGAAGTCGCTGGGCACATCCTGCTCTGTCTGGGGGCCTGTGAGCAACTGATGCCACGATACTGAGACTTTGAGGCGCACAGTGCGGCAGCCCAGCCGGCTTTCGGGACCCCCTGCAGCCTCTACACCGAGGATTTTGGCTCACTAGAATTTTTGTCGCCCCCCCAACGAAATGCAATTAATCCAATTAGTAATCCATCAGGACCGGAGGCCAGGCTCTCCGCGCTAATAGGGAATATGACAGCAGGCCTGCATTATTAATACTTCCATTTGAGAGGTCCCAGAGCGGCAGGGCAGTGGCTCCAAGAGCCATCCATCACTGCAGTCGCGCTTCTCATGCGCAGCCTGGCGGGGCTTTTAAATAAATTGCCAGCCGGGTTGGGGGGGGGGAGGGAGGGGCAAGGGGCAGGAGCCGTGGGTTTTGGCATCGGGCAGAATGGATGCAGAGAAGCGAGACGGGAGGTGGGTCGCTGTGGAAAGCGCTGTGGTCAATGAGGCACGGCTAAAATGTTGTTTAGCATCACGTTGAGTCACGATTCTGTGCAGGGCTGCAGTTTCCGCTAACATGGAGTCAGTCGCTTCAGCGGAGATAAATCTGGCACGAAGAGAGCCTTTCCTGCAGATTCTCTAACTGGCTTTGCTCATACCTATAATAAAAGTTGATCTGAATCAACTTAAATCTGTCAGCAGCCAGCAGATCCACTCCGTTGCATCAGTAGCATTTGTGTCGTGACCTTCCATTTCACATTCTGATGGAATTCTCCAAATAGATTGCATTGCTAAATGTGTAAAAGGTTTAACATGCTTTTCTCTCTCATTCCAATCAACAGATTTTATGTGTTTTTAATGCATTCACTCCTAAAAGTACTCAGTCAGAAGTTTTTTATTATAGTCATTGTCAGTGTCTCCATAATAAGTGTTTTAAACTGTTTTTGACTAACTTTTAAACTGAATTTTCTCCTATTTGTGCTGCTGTTGTTATTCTGTTGGGGGACATTTACTGTGTTGTTTGCCATAAACTTTATCAGCTGATCCCACTTCCAAGAAGCCACTCGGTCACAGGTCTGGTCTTCAGCCTGTTGCCGCAGCCTCCGTTTAACAGTGGCTGCTGTTGAGCCGGAGTCACTTAACTGGAAGTGTGCATGTTGCTCCTGTTGGCTGCACTTACAATAACGTCGCCCCTTTAAAGCGAGGGAGTCGTTTTCAGAAAAACCTCCGTGCTGGAGGCCTGCTTGTCCCTTTCCTGCACCTCATCTCTCTTCATTGGGTCATTGCTTAACATCATGACACTGCACCCCAAATGCTGGTCGTGGTGACTGGATAGTGTGTTGGCTGTGAGGGAGGCTCGTTGAGACTGTCTCTCCAGAGTCGTCTGGGCCACCTGTGCCCACGCTCGGAACGCCCTTGGGGGATTCAGGCCAGACCCGAGATGGACACCTGTGGCGCTGGACGGATCAAACAGATGGCATTAGTCGTTTCAGCTAACTAATGGGCCGAAATGAAGTCACCCTTGTTAAAATAGCCGGAGGTCAATCATTTCACTTCTGTTAGTGATGCTTGTTTTTAAATAGGACTTGAGAAGATAGTCGCATAGAACCGCTGTTACATCCTTAAACTTAATCAGATGGTCTCAATCAAAATATTTCCAGGGGAGGCCTGGTCAACAATGAGAAACATGGTTTACGAAACCCTCATTTCATCTCTCCACAGCACCACGACCGGCTGAGACTCCTGAGAAAAATAGAAAGGCCGCTGATTGGACACCGCCGCCTGCCATTCCAGCCGCGTGGGACAGTGAGTGCAGCCCGAACTCTCCCCTTACTAAAGTGTTATTTGAAATGAACAGGTCCACGAATAGGCAGAAGTCGCACTGTTGACTGCATGTTGGCCTTAATGTTGCTGTGCCTCACACCGTTTGCTGGTACAGTCTGCTCCATCGGTCAGTTCCACAAATGTATCTGATTCTGGAGCAACGCTCTCTTTCGTTGCATTTATTCTAAAGGCACGAAATTGAGAATAAGAGCATTATGCTAGATGTCCGCAATGAAGGGTTTCTGCTCCATGTGTCAGGAAAACTGCTGGCCAATTGCAAAACACAAGACAAATATGTGTTGTTACCTATAATGTGCACATTTCAGAAGCCTAATGGTCAAGTAAAACCCCCGTATTTCCAGTAAAGGGAGCCCAGTGACTGATTTATAGTCCGAATTTAGTCTCTCTTTGATTTGGGACTTGATCTCGCATCTTTCCTGAAGCTGGTTTAGTGGTGGAAGTTGTGTTTAGTGCTGGAAACTGTTTCAGTGAGAGGACGTGTGTGTTTTTAACGGCGGATTGGCCAGACCATGCTGCTGATAGAGGGAGCAGGGCCAGAATGATTGGGGTACCTCCATGGGATGTATGGGACTCTATTCAGGGGCCTTGTCTTCTGCCATTACCCCTGCTCACCCCTGCAGTGGGTGTAAAGTAGAGAAGGATGTCCCTGCGAACGGACCATTGTCATGCCAGCAACGTGTGAAGACAAGGAAAGAGATTCGTCAGTCTGATTTAGAACTGCCGGCACCCTCCATCCATTGGGCTGTGTCATCACCCACCCACCCGACCCAAAAGATGGAGCTTCTCGAAACTCCCTTTTATATTACAGTGGCGTTGTCATTTGTGTAGCTTCTGCCCCTCTGAGCCGTGGTTTAAACAAAAGCAAACGAACAAGCTCCAGTTCCTCAGCGTTCACCAAGTCATTGGCCACGTGTGATTCCGTCTAGTCTGCAGAATTGTGATTGGCCATCTCGCTGATGGCCGCTAGCCAATAGCAAGGCTTCCTCCCTGGACTGAATTTCACTCCGACACACATTCCCTAACCCCATCTCCAAGCCAGCAAATGCAAATGGCCTCCCTTTTGTCCCAAAGAATTCTTCCACAATGTAACGGGTGGGGGTTCTCCTCGCTTAAATGTGCCGTGACAAATTGGCACAAGGAAGGAGCAGATGGTGGCTGGGAGGGACGAGTTGTCACCGCATTGCAGAAGTGACACAAATTGATCTTCCATCGTCGTACACGCTCCGCTGGTGTAATCCCGAAATTCTCCCCTCCCTCCTGCCCCATTACAATCAATGATCTGAGCTTCTAGATTGTACAAACTGTCACATTCTCTCTGCATCAACTTCTTTGGTGGTGGTGAGGGGGGATATTGCAGGGAAGGTGGCCACTTTTAGCCCTGACATGATTCAGCGGCGTCTCTGTCTTGGTAACCGAGCGACCAGCGGCCGTAGCCTAAAGTAACCAATCACACTGACAGCCTGCATTATAGCTGCCGTGACACGACGACTGCTGTCTGCTATACCGCTCCTGGGGCATCTGCTCCACGGGCAGCCAAGAAACCACAGTGCTGACCACCGGACTCTCCATTATTTATGGATAATAAAAGCTAAAGTGTAGTGAGAACACATGCTTTTATTCCTCACATTTCCAACATATTTGTTATGGATTCAAAAGGAATATTTAATTCACATTGCATCAACGGAATAAAATGTGTAATTCGGGGAAGTTTTTTGTGTGTGTTGTGGGTTTTTTAACATAACGTAATATTTGTCATTTGTAGTCTTTATATTTCTAAGACTTGCACTGGGCTGGCCAATGTTAAAAGGCAGAAGTCCTTCCAATTGCATTTGGGTTTCAGGGTAAGGAGTTCTCTCTAGCTAATTATATCGAGTAAAGGGGGAGGCGACGGCGCCCCCCTCTGTAATTGAGTTACAGCTGCAGTGGAGCGAGATCAAGCGCAGGTTTTGTCGTAGGTGTTGCTGATAATGGCTGGCTTTGGCTGCTGTCACCTCGAGATTGGTGGGGGCGCCTCTCTTCTCAGTGTCAGCCCGAGATTAATCTGTCGCTCTATATATCGACTGCGGCGCGCGGCGTACCGTCTGTGGGCGGACGTGGATGCCGCTCTGCCGCTTCACGGGCCAGGATGTGCAGCAGAGGGTCTGAGGGTGTGTTCGTGCCTCTCAGTGGGTAGCAATGTCACACCTCCAGGATGTACGGTTTGAATCCTGCCTCCTCTGTCTCTTTCTTTTCTATCCTTCCTTTTTCTCTTCTTTCATTCTTTCTTTGCCGTTTCTTTTGTTCATTCTTTCTTTTTGTTCTTTCTTCCACCCTCTCCATTTGTTCCTCCCTCCCTCCATCCCTAATGTTGTGTGGGTTTCCTCCATGTAGTCCCAGTTGCTCCAGCAGCTTAAACCCCCTGCTCCCCGTCACCCTCCCTGCATGCGGAATCACTATGGGATAGCTGGACTAATCGCTTTAGTCTTAAAGCCATTGGCTCCGGTTATGAAGGGGTTGAATAGACCCAGAGATTCTACAGACATCTGCACTTTGGAGACCTCTGTGCACAAGTGCATTTCTGTTCTCCCTGAATGTTTCTTGGCCTAAATGTTCTGCCCTTGTGGTTTCGTGAAGAATTTACGGTTCCTGTGCAGCCCTGGGCAAGACGGCCGTCACACAAAGAGCGTCTCAGAGGACGGCTGCTGGGCCCTTAACATTCACGCCTTATAATTCTGTAAATGGCGAGGTCCCCGTACACATCCTTCATCGTTTTCCAGATGATGGTGGTTAGTCTAGTGCATCATTGGTTTCTCCGTTACTGATTATTCAGTATAAGGTTTTGGTGTGCCTCAAACCCATACCAGGACTTGCTGGCCACAAGGCTGGGGGCACCATGGATGGGATATGTCCATTCTGGGACACACACACACACACACACACATTAAGGGTGATTCAGAAATCGCATGTTTGGAAGCCTGAAGAAAACCAGGTAGAAACCTTCAGAGATTCAGGGGAAACATGAGGGGTCTCCAGATGCAGAGATAGGGTCTGAAACCAAACCCATGGCCGTGAAACGATGTGACACCACGGTGCTACTTGCGGTTTAGCATTTCACTTTATTTTAATACTGTGTCAAATCACTGCATCCAAGGCAAAACAGTATTCATAAATGCAGACAATAAGCCACACGTCAAAACAGAGCACTTTGAATTTGCTAAATTGACTAAATTAAAGTAGTCAAATGTGCCGTAAATTAAAATTCTCAAAAATAGATGTATTTGTTTCCTGTGGGCTCATTTTAACAGATGGTTAAATTCAGTTCACTGGAATATTTATTTCCTTTAATGAAATTTAAATATTTTGTTGGGGCTATTTTGTATGCATTATTTTTATGATTAAAAGAAAATAAAAACATTAATGTGTGAATAATTTTGGTGAAATGAACAGCCGATCCTGCTGAAAATTAGCATTGTATGTTTTTTTTTTTTTCCTTCGTTTTTAGCTATTCCTTTTAGCGCAGATGGGGGATATTTTCTCTCTGCCCTTTCCTTTCCTACATTTTCACTTTTGAAATTAAAGTCTAGGTCAAGTCTCAATCCCAGGCCTGAATTCTTTTCATTTCCCAATGATCCCCTTTAGAGCTGATCAGAGGCAAAATCGAGCACTTGGTTATATGAAGCGCGTCAAGTTGACACATTCGGTTTCATATCAGAACTTATCGCCGTTCTGTTCTGACAGGTTGCCGGTCTCATTCTCATTAGTTTTAAACAACATGACCAGACTTTTATTGCTTCGCGTCTGAACTACTTTGGCATGTTTTTTTTTTTTTTTTTTCTTCTGGGAGGTACCCTGGCGACATCACCGGCTTCACAGTTTCACCGTCCAGATTCCTGATCAGTTATCTCCAGATGAAGGCATAGAACACCGGGACGGCAGATCCTCACCGGTGCCTTACGGTTGATACGTCAGCATCATTTGGCTGTGTGACGCTTGCATGATGCATCGTTGCGGCACCTTTGAACAGATGAAGGTGTTGCGGTCAGACTCTGGGTGCTCATACAGTGTCTGTTCTAATTTTGGACAGTTAATTTGTATCTTTCTGCCTCCAGGTTCTTGCCTCCAGGGTTTTACAGAAACCAAACTCTCATTGCTTTCCCTAAGAGGCATTTAACCTTACTTTAGCCATTGATGGTGTTTGGTGTTGCTAAAAGAGATCGAATACAGCAGGTGTTCTGCATAGCATGTCTAATTGGTGCAAAATTATTTTTCTCTGTTCATTTTGTGTATTATTGTAGCCGGACCCCAGCATTTTTAATCTGGCCCTCTTTGACTGACCCAGGTAGTGAGAAAATGATATTTGTCTATGGGTTTTGCTTTTGGGGTTCTCACCCACAAAGCAGTGCCAATAGGGCATCAGCGACCAGCTGAGATTGCAAGGCCTGGCTCAGGAGGACTTTCCTACGTTAGTGATCACCATCCCCTGTTGTCAGAGACATTCTGCGTCTCTTGAGTGACAAGAGTCTGCCTATTTTGGAGATCTGATACTCGGATACTGTAAAAGCAGACATGAATGGAAGAACTGAACAAAGAGCATCAAAGATGCTTACAGTGCTCTAGTGGTTTGTATTTGTCCCAACAGCACCGCTAACATCTTTATGTTGCTAAGGTCGCTTTGTCCTTTTCATTTTTCCCAGAAGTTCTCTGGGTTTTACTAAGCATTTTATTCCTACAAAAAATTATAGGCAATTTATAGGTTTTGCTGAGGACACTAAAACAATGATTTGATTATTATATCCTTATGAGTGCTCTCACTAATGAAGTGCTTTCCGCCACAGGACTGCCACTTTGATGGGTCTTTTTTTTGTTTATCACACCATTTTAAACTTTGAACACTGGACTGTGGAAAATCCCAGGATGATGGCTGGTTCTGGAACCGATGTCTGGCACCAGTGATCACGCCGTCCAGAATCACGTGGATCACGCATAGTCCCTTGTCTAAAGCTGCGTCACAGTAGCTGAACCTCATGACCCCTGCCTGTGTACTTTTTGTATCGAGTCACTGGCTGACGAGCCTCTATTTGTAGGAGCTGGTTGTTGGCATTAACCAGGAGTCGTATGTGATGAAGAGGCCACTGAGTGTAAGTATAGGGATCTTGTATCGTAGCTCTCACATTTCTTGCGGTAAAACCTTGCAGATGTGAAAATCCGCACGTGCGGGTTATATATCAAGAAAACTGTCAGCGCAGCAATGTTAAGTCACACTAGAGAATCCTCCCCCCACCCAGAATGATGGTATATAGCCCGACCCCGTCACCTTTCCAGAACTGTGCTGTATAGAATGGAGTCTGAATTCCCCATACGTACAACATGCTGTGTTCCCAGCGTTGGCTTGAGTTGAATTATGGGTCCCAGTTCCCTCTCAGAGGCAGACTAATGAGGATTTCAAACCCAGGAAACAAAGCGCATTCGTCACACTCTTGCACATAGTGGTGTTTCGTCCAGCCACATGTGGATCCTGCTGTCCCTCCCATTACAGGAGGAGTCGTTTATCTGTGGTTTGTGTAACCCGCCGACGTTTGTATAACCTCGGGTTGTTTAACGCGCGGAGTGGGAGCTGATCTATAACAAACCCTCCCCACCTCAATATCCTCTCAGATAGTTTTTTAGTCATTTATAGGTTTGTTTGTTTAATTGTGTATTGGGTCAATGGATGTATTATCCCCCTGAATAGGAGCGTTCTACCTCAAATTACTTTCTATTTTTTTTTTTCCCTAAAAAATGAGACTTGCATTTGTCTGTTGCTTCGGTGATAATTTATGATCTTGTAATCTGCAAGTAAGATGGAAGAAGAATGGGGAGGAACGTGAAGGGCAAGTGAGCAGAACCCCAATTAGCACTGTACTTTGAAGGGACAAGAGCTCGGAATCAGTTTTGGGATTTGACGAAATGTTCAGTGCTTCAGGAGCCCTGATATCTACATCGGGGGCTGGGCTTGGGGAGTAAGGCCTCATTTAACTTGAATCCATTTTCCACCCTGTGGAGGAAGAATGGTCCGAGAGTCTGATGAAGGATGATAAAGCTCCACCTAGTGGATGAGAAGTGTAGTCTTCTGATGGCTTGAGGTAGCTTATCCAATTGTTGTTTGACGCTGACATTGCAGGTCATTTAGGCTGATTGTTACAGACAAATATATGATAATATTTTGGAAAATGGTGGGGGGTGGGATCAGGATTAAATAGAATTTCTGTCCAGACACGAAAATCCTGGACAAACTGTGTCCCATATTGGTTTAGAACAGGACACAGTGTTTTATTTTTCATTAACGGACAATCCCATAAAATGCAAGATAGGTGAATCCTTGTTATTAAACAAGGCTAGTTGAGGCCTTGAGCCTATGACCGGGTAACCCCGTGCATTAAAGTGCCCTGTCTGCAGGCTATTGAATTGTGCATAAAAATCTTCTCATCTTCCAAAGGCAGGGTCATTCAAACAATAATAGATCCTGCTAAATAAACAATACCAGCAACTTGATTTTTAGATTGTGGGTGGGGGGGTGTTTTTAATTTTGCTGTGAAGTTAATGGATACTATGGACTGAAAGCATCACATAAGAGCAGTGGGGTTGCCCCCGGGTCATGTTCAGTGGTTTATTGATGACATCATAATGGAAAACCAGGTCACAACCTGCGCCTCCCCCTGTGTAGCCCTCTAACACGCAATAGTTCTCCAGTGAAGCAGGTCTTGCAGTGAGCACCAAGGATCACATGTGATTTTTGCTCATGGAATTTTATTTACACAAAAATGGTCTGAGGGCAGAAGGACAATGATTGGTTCAGAGAGAGAACCTATCAAATTGTAGAGTTGGTGAGTCCAACCAATCAGATGTCTTGATTTCCCCCACCTGAAATTGCATGGACCCACATTCTCTACAATTTGGTTGTGTCTCTGAATCATTGTTCCTTCTGCCCTCAACATTTTTGTGTGGTGATCACGAGCGTGATTTTTGTCACATGATGCCGGAACATTGACTTCATGCCGTTGAGCCAGCATGAGACTGAAGCAGGATGGAAGTGCAGCTCGGTGGGGGTTGCGGAAGAGGGAAAGAAATATATGTTTATGTTTACATTCATTAGTGGAAGAGCAGACACAATGATGAAGTGCTCAATCTCACAGGGACAGTGAAACGAGCAGCCATGACAGGAACATCCCTCCGAAAGCAGCCGTACTTCAGCACCGTCTTGTATGTTGATTTATGTTTTGCTGCGTTAGCGTCGACTGTTCTCATCGGAAAGTCATTCCTTTAAAAAGTGCGTCTTTCTCTCCCGTGCTGATGAGAGATGGAGTGAACAATGCCGCTGTCATGCTTTCGTGCATCTCGCCTTTTTTTCTCCCGGTTATCTTTGTTTCTGCCGATGGTTGACTTGGTCTGTGGCCGTTTGATTTCTTTTGGTCACCAGTGTCGCAGTGGAGGAGACGTATACCCTCTGCCTGCCTCCGATATGCTTCTCTGAGGATAAACAGGGAAATAAATTGGGTACCGGCAGCTGATGTAGTACTTTTTTATTAAAATACTCTACATTCCAGCATTTTGTCAATTTACGATAAATCTCAACTTCTCTATGGCCCCCCAGGTGCTTGAAGAAATGGAAGCGATTATTTAACTGAAAACTGCTGAAAAACATTAATGGCAACATCCATGGAAACAAGTGGTGTTACTCCGATGTACATTTTCAAAATCCCAACTGATTTCTGTTACAGGGTAGTGACTAGTGCTTTTTAAAATCAAAACCATAACATTCCTTTTCTGTAGTAGCTAGTAGACAGCTGTTCTGTTTTTTTTTCCCCAGGTTGTCTTGATCATTGCTCATCTTTAAATTCAGTTTATGTTGAGTGGAATCCAGTGGTGCTGGGAATAAATGGATAGTTTTTTTTTTTTTTTTTTGCTGATAGTCACATCTATGACCTCATTTCCCATAATGCTATGAAGATCCTCGCCAAATGATGGAATTCATTGGGCCTTATGGGTAACCAGCAGATCTGCCAGGTCACGAGATTTGTGTCAGCTTGCCTTGTTTCTGTCAATGCCCACTGGGCTGCCTCGTAAATGCTATGGTTTTATTTTCATTTCCCCGTCCAGCATGTCGGGATGAGTCCAGTGTAGTCTGAACCAGAATTAGTGAATCCC
>JAODKF010000147.1:15451683-15464038 GCA_026779585.1 Mormyrus proboscirostris | reverse complement strand
GGGAGGGCACTTCATGATTTGCTTCCAGTATTGTCTTCTTAGTAAAACACTCCCAACACCATTGTTTGGCTGAAGATGATGCCTCACAGAGTTCTGCACAGCCCTGTACTGAGGGGCTTGGGCTTGTATGTTTGCGCACTGCAGGGTACTCGATCCCGCCAGATGTGCGCAGAGCTGGCCGCCCAGACTTTTAATGGGACTGAAGTGCAGCCAGAGGACATGATGTTTGATGGCAGTAGATGTGGGCACCATGCAGAGACCTCTAGGCACTTCATTCACTGAGGGCTGGAGTCTCCTCAGTTCTGCTAAGTTTTCCACCCAAGGGCAGTGAGTGCTAATGACCGCTCCATGGGACACGTCCTACCTGTGCTTCAAAGCAGTGTTTCCCAACCCCGTCCTTGGGGACCCTTAGCCAGTCCGCTTGTGGGTCCTGGGAGAGAGCAAAAATATGGATTCTCTGGCAGGGACCTGGGAGGGAGCAAAAATGTGGACCGTCTGGGGGTCCCCGAGGACTTGGTTGGGAAACACTTCTTAAAAAGGATTCCTTTCATTGGTGCCTTTTTCACTTCAGAAAAACTGAAAGAGATTGGGAACACACCGTGTACATCTTAAACACGTAAGGGACAATCTCTGTTCCCATGTGTTTGCACAGGAACGTGAATTTGGATGATTCTTCTTTTTTTCTTTATCAGCATTTCTTTATACAGGGGTTTCAGAAAAAGCAAACTCACTTAACAGCGATCGTCGTCACGTCTGTATTTGACGCTTTCGTCCTTTTGTCTCCCTAACACATGCAGAACGCTTAGATCTTGCCTCTCATCGTTCTGTTTGTGTTCCCGTACACCGGCCCCTCTCACAGCTCACGGGTAATCGCGGATCCGCCTAGCGCTCAGTCTTGCTGTGGGGTTACCCTAGGTGCACCGGCCCCTGTCCTGCCATCACAAGCGAGCGGGTTTTCCAGATTATCAAGCTGCCCTTCGTGCACCAGAGGACGCCGCACCTGCCGTCTGCTCCACAAATCTGAACTCTGATATTAACATGTATAATCTCCCAAACTACCTGCAATGTGTTCATTTCTGCTCAAGGCCTCTATGTCCTTGTCTATACTATGCATGGCAAAGTTTCCCGTTGGCAGTGAATTAATAACTTGATAGTGAAGACGGGATAGTTAAATGAGATCAGATGAGCCATGTTTTTGTTGTGTTCCTTGAGTCTGTGCCAATCTTGCATGGAGCGAAAGAGAGATTGTGTGTGTGGCCAAGCTGCATTCTTTCCAGTGGTTCCTTGAAAGCATTCGTGGCGTTATCGTACTGCGTCGGGAGACTGTCACCCACATGCTAAAGGCTTCCTTCATCTCCCGCTCCTGAAACGAAGAGGATGAATAATACGTCAAGGAAAATTCCCCCAATTTGATCCTGCAACTGCCTGCCGTCTAGATAAAATATCCTGAAGCTGTCAGGTCTCTCTGCCAAATGACATGCGGTTGCCGTGACAGTTTTAATCATATGTTGAAATAGACTTTTAATTTACATGCTTAAGGAGCAGGTTAGGGTGTCCCACCACAGGTCGATTTCAAAACTCTGTGTCGCTCCTTGTTCCTCGCTCCTCCTTCGGTGTTAAATCCCTGGCCAGGGTGTAAGAGGAGCAGAGGGCATGCCTGCGGACTGACCCATCTGCTGCTGGCTGGATGGTGGTGGAAGAGGGGATAGGCGGTATCAGCCATAATGGGATTTCCTGTATGTGCACAGTGCCTCATCGGGGAAGCCCTGACTGCCGGATGTTCGTGTGATAGACTCATCCCTTTAAATTCCTGCTTCTTGCGGAAAACGGTAAGTAGTACGCAGTGAAGCCCCTCCCAGAGTGAAGGTAAACGGGACTCCAAGCCATGCTAACAGTGGAGGATCTCTGTGTGTCAGACTCGTCGTTTGCTACCGGATATGTTTACACTGGATCTTTGATCTGATATGATGTGTCAGGTAGAACCTGAGGCTTCCTAACCCCATTCGCAACGCAATGGGAATCTCAAAGTCTGGAAGACATCCAGCTATTACATGTGGTAAAGCTCTCCTGGTTGACCAGGAATGGCCACTCGCGGCATCTCCACATTTAACGGAAGCTGAAATCTGCCCACGGCACAATAAAATAGGAGACAAGTGCTCTGATCAGTCTGAGGGGTTTTTTGGCAATAGCCTGCTCTCTGTGGACAACAGTGGAATCCCTACTCCACAATTAATTAGCCGTTAAGAATCACTTAGAAAAGCTATCTCAGTATCCAGCAGGACTTCTGATTTGTCCTTTGCCTCATATATATACTTGATTCGGTTTTGATCAGCAGCGCCAATGGAGCTAAGTATTAGCATTCTAATTAGAGTCGTTCTTGTCTTGGGGGCAGTTCCCTGCACAGAATTGATTTGGCAGATGAGCAGAGCAGCGCATGATACAATGAGACAAGCAACTCAAGGACGCGGGCGTATAGCACCGCTGATCTACAGCCACGTGAGCTTCATTATGACGTTGTGGTTCGATGACGCCGGTACGGCTTGTCATGGCTGCTGTAATCTGGAATATGACATGGACCAACTGGTGTGGGCCAGTTACTTAACATAATACATCTAAAATATGTCCATATTATATAACGTCTGTATTATATAACTTGTCTTTTGTTTTCGTTCCCAGATTTCCATACACTTCATCGCAGTGGCAAGTTTTACGCTGCGTAATTTTTATATAGTTTCATAAATCAATTTGAATCACTATGAATCAAATTTTTTTTCTTGAATTCACATTTGACTCATGGATTGATGCTGTGTGTGATATTTAAATTGGGGTTTCCGCAGAAAAGCGAGTTAGAGTCCACTGTCAATTACGTTCTAACAAGTCACTTGTAGGGCCCAAAGTCTTTTTAATGGCAGCATCAGCCTAAAAAACAGATATTAACTTTGACAGAAATAATTTAGTTAGAAACCATTGAGTAAGTCTGACATTGATAAGTAATTTTTTCCTGAAAATGAAATTGCTGTACTTATACTTCATTATTGAGGTAATTTTTTTCTTTATATGTAATATAAGTTTTTTTTTCTGGTCTTCATGCTGTCTTGTTTTTAGTTTACTTTTCCCCTTTGTTTACTGTTGCTTTATTTCCAGAAGACAAAAATAAAGAATTAGCTTAAGGAAAAAATCCATATTTACTGTCCTCTGACAAGCGTGGGTTTAAAGAAATATCAATACGGCCAACTGCAAAGAGCATGACCTTGTTTATCTCTGAAACAAACATTTTTCTGAAACAAAGTATTTTTCCAGTGTTTTTATATGTATTTTTTACACTTTCATAATTATTGATTTGATCTCAGCATTTTGATCAGTTCTGACTGTTTTGCACTCCTGTATTGTAACTTATCAAATCGTTGATCATAAATTCTGAAAGCTAAATATGGCATTTCTGATTTTCCATAAGCTGCAGTTCCATTTAAAAGATGCATTGACCAGTAATTTTATATAATTATAGATTCATAGTGTGTCTACCTATTAGTTCTAAGTGTATTTAACTTTTTACTGCACTATTTAAGAGTCTTGCACGAGAAGGACATGGTTTATAATACTGAACATGGACCTCAACATATAATTTAATTTAGCTATTTTCTGGAGGTAGGCAAAATACAAGGGCGTAGCAAGAAATTCTAGGCCCCTCGAAAAGATGTCCCCTTGCCCCCCCTGCAGTCAGAGCAGCCCCCCCGTACAGTAGGTTTTGGGGCCCCCTGCATGGGTATCCATATGATGCCCCTAGATGAATGTGACTGTCGTAGAGGCAGTTTTAAAGCATGTGAGACTGTCATAACAAAATTAGAATCGATCACAAAATTAGCGCAGGCATTCTATCCACGGTTAGCCGCAAGCTGATCGAGCTTCGCGGTGCCACTGAGTCTGAGTTGCCCGGGTCACGTGATCAGCCGTTGGTCCCCAGTCCATCACACAGACAGGCACAAAAGCCTCAGATGGAGCTGCAGTAAAGGTATCGGTCTATAGGGGGCAAAGGCTAATGTGCTTAATCATGTTTGAAATGACAGAGGAAAGCCAGGAAACGCTACCCTGCTGTCAGGAGTGGTAGACATGGGGAGGATGGGTGGCGGAAGTGGGGGGGGGGGGGGGCGTACAGGGTTCATATTACCATGAAACCAGCACACATGCCTGTTACACTGGGAACTCTGGGAAACATCAGGCGGTGTTGGTGATCACCTGCGGGGATAGTAAATTTGATATTAGGTGCTCTTTAGATAGCACGGTTTTTGCTTTTGGTGCAAAGCAGTGGGCAGTGAGGCAATGCATAAAGCAAAAGCAAGTGTAAATCCTCTCCATTGAATATGAAAGCAGACACAGGGAGTTTGGGAGAGCTGCAGTAAAAAGGTTGAATAAATGGAAAATTGCATTCAAAAAATATAAAATGGCACCATGGCCCATACCAGGAGAAGAGTCAGGAAAATAAAATGAATTTGTGTGCGCATGAATTTGTGTGCGCAGTTTCCACATAACTCTGAGTTCTGGTTCTACTTTGTACTCTGCAATACCTTCTGGGTATTTCTCTATAGAAGAAGCCAGGGCTGAATCTAAACCACTGTAAGATGGTTCATGGCCTCAAAGGCCCACAATCCTCTGTTCTATAGAGAGAAACTGTCTCTCAGAAAGCTTAACAAGTCAACATTAAAGAGTGGACCAGCACCCCAAAGAGCACGAGTACAAAGAAGCGGGATTAGCGGAGGTTTATCTATCGACAGCTTCCAGCTTCGTCATCTCTGTCCCGTCGCCTGCTAAATGATAGCTATTGATTAAGGAAAAAGTGAAAACTTTAAAACACTGAACTGATGAGTGTGTATTGGCCTGGATTCCAGCTGCCGAGGAAGCGGATGTGCCATAGTGCACTGTGGCGCTAGAGCGTCTGCAATAATGAACATTCCTCCTACTTGTGCTACCAAGCTCATTCCGCTTTGATGCCAGGGCTGGGGAGTGCGTGTAGAGCAAAGCTGCTCTTAAGTCACGTTTATAAAGTGCAGTATGGATAAATAGTAAACGATAAAAATACATTTTACTAACTATGCAGTATGTACTATAGAGACATAGATGGGTATATGGTGTTGCAGTTACTAATGTGTATAATTTTAGTTTGGAATCGTATAAATACTGATATTTTTCAGATTCTTCCAGCCAGCATTTCTTTTCAGATCCACTCGTCTCATTTTCAATTCAATCACAGAGGGTACAAAGTGTTTACCGAAGTTTTTGGTTTTTGATTTCCTCATACTTTTCTCCTGGCCAATGAACAATTGACGTGCCTTCATATCACAGAACAGACTGTCTGCACTGTTCTGCTTTTTCGAGTGGCACACAGCCCTCAAACACGGTCTTTGCACCCAACAAGAACTTCTCGCGATAGCTACACGTAGGTAGAATGAAACCTTTAGAGGACAGGGAGATGAGATGGTTACCGTGGTTTGTTGGCGGCTGCCTGTTTGTTTAGGAACTTCTGAGGCTGTCCTGGCCAAGGACCAACGCCGTGCCACGTAGGCTAGTGTGTCACATTACATTCTACTATTAATTCAGCTGCAAACTAAGGAAGGGGAGATGTGGTGATTAGTGGCCTCTGACCGCCAGTGCCAGTCTTCTAATCAGTCCTTAATTTAACGCATTTGTGCAGCTCGTTGTGGGTGTTGGAGCTCTAAACTGCTGCATTGTGGTTATGTAATTGAGCAGGCAGTGGTTTTTGAGGACGGGAATGAGCCCATCTTCAGCAGCAGCCAGAGACTGTCCCTCTGGGCTCCATTGGGTGTATTTATAGCAGTGGTGGAGTTATCTGCTGCAGGGCAGGCCAGCCGCCATGTCTAGGTCAGCTGCACCATCGTCACGGCGCACGGGAGCGAGGCCTGTCCACGGGCGTCCATAACTTATCTTCTTTCAGCTTTTTGGCTCTCTGAGAAAGACTGGGAAAAGTTTCTTTCCTAGACTTCTAAGGCTTAGCAAATTTAGACCACAACGGGGCCGGAGGGGTTTGCATAAGCACTCGTACAAAGCACTCGTTCCCTGCCATAAGTGATGAAGATCACTCTTGTTATGTGTTAAGCGATGCTTCGTAATGACTTTCAAAATCCAGGGATGTCTTCGTCAACCCATTCATAAGGAATGGACAGCTTTCTCCCAGTTTCCCTTTTAAATGGGCTTAACTTGTCTCGATTGTATTAGTTTTCAGTCAAGAAGGACTGAAATCAATACCAGGGTAAGCCTTTCTGGAACTTTCCCTTGTTTTCGCCGCAAGTGAAGACCCCAGCAAACACCGGCAAGAGGGTGGAGCGATGCTCTTAAATGTTTAGCACGTTAGCTGGCCAGAGAGTCGGTTTCCAGCTGTGAGCCATGACAGGGCCAAACCTCCAGTCTGGGTTTTGATTGTAAAGTCTCTGTATGTCCGTCTCGCTGCTCTGTCATCAAAGGGCCCCTCCCTGCGGCATCTCCAGTCCATTTACAGTAACAGTGTCATCCGTCTCGCCTGCCTGATGTACTGCGTGTTGTCAGGGATGGGGGCTGCAGGTTGGTGCAATTTATGAAGTAAACCAGATCAGACGTTCACTCTAGAAATTTATGGCTTTTTGATTATCACATGAGCTCATCACCGGGTGCCATCATCTCCGCTGAGTCTGAATGAGGCTGTCGTGTCGTAATTGATGGTGCTCCATGTCCCTATCGAGTTTGCCTCTGATTCCTTCAGGACCGTGTGCTAATGTCCCTCATCGCCACTCAGAACCGCTCATACACTTGAAGCCATATCTGATTAGAGCAGAGGACACGGCGCCCCCTGTTAGCCCCCTAGCCCCCGCAGAAAGGCTGTTAGCGTGGTGCCATCCATCTGTCTTGGGCCTTTACCTCAAAAAGGAACAGATGTCAGAATTAGCATTGCAAGACAATCTGGACCCAATTCACCGCCGCATATGTAATTAATAATTCTGCCAAAGTGAACGTTACTCAAAGTTACAATCTCGACCTTTGTCGGCGGCTTTTTTTTTTTTTTGTCGTCCTCCTTCCCACCTCCCCCTCCCCGTTTACGCTGTCCTCCTCCTTCCGTCAAGATCTGGTGTCTTGCCATCTACCGTCGGCACGTGTACGCCCCTCCCCCAGGGGGCACCTCGCGCTAATTGTGTTTGCTCACCTGTGAAAGGCCGCTGTCTGTGAGTAAATGAGCCAGGTGTCCCTGCCCCCGACCCTCCCTCTGGTCCCCCCCCCGCGGGGGCGTGCTCCCTCGCCGCGTGCAGCAGCCGCCCCGCCGGCCTCGTTGATGGGGCATTTTAATGATGCCGCCGTGCTCTGTTTACAGTCACTGCTTCGTGAACCTGAGGTGAACCCGTTCCTGGAGGTGGCATCCCTTTAAGACACGCTGACTTATGCCAGTGAAAGTGGCTGCTTAGATTTACAAATTCTCGATTTAAAAGGGGGAAAAAAAATGACTGGATTTATTAAGCTCGTCCTTCGCAAGTAACCTTCACTGAAGTATCGTTCTGAAGTAACTTCTCGAATTTCCATGACTGAAGAGCACTGTGTGTTATGCTTTGCCTCCCCTCCCAGGTCAGACCCAGCATGCTGTTCTCCTAGAGTCAGGACCATCGCTCCTGGATATGAGTGGTACCCCGGGGCCACGGCCCCGCCTCGCGATGCTGGCCCTCGTGGTGACCGCCTGCCTGCTGCACGCCCCCGCTGCCCCCGCCACCGTGCCCTTCCCCAAGGACCTGGAGCCTATCAGCGTGGTCAGCAGGCAGCGTAAGGACGTCCCGCTCCGGCCGCATTTGCATGCAAGCTGACACCCCGCTCTCAGTATTATTTGAAATATGAGCAGGAAGCGGAGAATGAAACATATGGACGTAACCCCCAAAAGGCAGAACTCTAAATGTGATCATAAAGTATTAAAAAATATCAATTAAGAAATATTAATTCAGTCTTCACAATATCATTAGATTTCGCAATTATTGGAGTTGTGGCAGAACAATTAGCAGTGACGATTAGCATAAGTTTAGTGAATATTAGCAGGAACGTAATGACGCTCTTCCATTAGCAGAAATGTAATATAAGCACCTCGTTGACTGGCTGTTACATCCTAGGAACTGAGACTTCTTCCATGTTTGTTCATGGCTCCTTCCCACCGTGGCTGTGAGGGGCTCTTGTCGGAAACGCGCTGGTATTCAATTCAATTAAATCCACGAAATTCTCAAGTATACCAAATCTCGTAAACGAGTTCACCGGCATGTCTGGGGGTTTGAATGATTTTTGTTTTTCAAACAAACCAGTGAATGGATTTTGATTTCCTTCTTGAATAATTGCAGGGCACGATCAGAGCCCTCATGTATCAGTGATTAAACTAGTCTCACAGAGATGTATATAGATTCAGGTGGGTTGGGATTCAAGTTTGGGATTTATGCACAATCTCCATAATTTGTTTATGAGCAAATAATTAAGGCTATGGGTCCAGCCATGTTCTATACCCAAATCAATTAATGCTTTGAATAAAACATGGTGCCGTAATTAGAAACGGCCATTTCGGGGTCCAAGATGAAGCTTCTCTCAGCAGTGGGTTGCCAGTTGTGCTGCTGTGCTCAACACCATCTAAATGTTTAGCTGTAAAATTAAGTAATGAAGCGACAAAACTAAACGCTAAAGAAGCCGTTTCTCCCCTGTTCTCCCACACATTAATGTAGTTTGGATGCTATATACTCATTCAGTTTTAAAACGATCACACCTTCAAGGTAGCTCCTCTCCATTCTCTGGAAATAAAGGGCAATCAGAAGAACATGAATACCCTGCCTGGCCTCCCAGGTGAATAGGAGGGACCAGCGGTGTCATGCCCCTGTTCTGTACGCTCAGCATAAGATGATCAGGCAGTGCCACTCGAGCCATTCAGCCAGCACAGCCCCAAATCCGCATGGTCCGCAGCACGAGGCCCAGGAGCCGTAACCAGCAGCTCTGCTGCCCGTTTTAAAGAGACACGGGTTCGTTTTTATTATTGTTACGGCACAATAATCCAGGGGTGGTTTATCAGAGTGATTCTGTAGTAATACTGCAGGAAACTGAACAACAGAATGTTATACCGGGTAACCTAAACATTTTAGTTTTTATTTGCTTTAAATGTGATTAAAAACCATGTTCTCAAGTATCAAAGGACTGGCGGTTAATGAAACTAATCAAACGGTTAATCTTAAAATACAAGGTTCTAGAGAAGCGCATGATTTTAAAAAGATTCCAGCAACGCTGATGTGACTTCCTCTCCCAATTCCATTGGAAATTAGATTGTTTTGCTCTGATTGATGACTGAGTGTGAACAGTGCAGGTTATTAAATGCCCCCTGCGCTTGACCTTTCATACATACAGTTCTTCAGTGGCTTTCAGATCTGGAAGATCTCACAAGATACATGGAACACAAGCCAAGTGTTTTGAGTCTCTCTCAGACATCTGGGACGTCCATAGTGACAGCTTGCTTTGGTTAATGAGCCACAGGAACATGATAGACATGTTGTACAAATCGGAACCGAACCAGAATCAACTTTATTGCACAGCCTCAGGAGAAGTACTTTGTTTTGCTGTAATTTATCACATTAACATAAAATTACAAAAATAACACAGTGTGGTAAAGAGACAAATATCCAACCAGCATCATAGAGTTTGTCAGGCCCGTAGCCAGAAATAAATTTTGACGAAGGGCTCAAATGCTTAATATTACTGTGTCCCTGATTGGTGACAAAAAATATTTTAACGAGGGGGAAAATATTTCGATGCTATGGAGTAAAACCCATTAGTTCCTCCTCTCCTCCGCTTCCGCAGGCTCCTACCTCTACCCCACGTTTCAGGGCCTCGTGTCCGACAACGACACCCTGAGGCTGGGCCTGGACTTCCAGCGAATGGTGCGCATCAACCGCGCGCTGTACATTGCTGCCAGGTGAGTGTGGCGTCCGCCGCAGGGCACAGCCCCCTCCTCCACGTCGCATGTTCCCGCCGGTGCTGAGCGTTCCTCTCCTGCACCTCGCAGGGACCACGTGTTCGCCGTCAATCTCAGCGCTGCGTCCGAGCGGATCATCCCGCAGCAGGTAAGCAGAAGCTTCCGGATCATAAACAAGGGAAACATTTCTGGCAAGCGTGCGTATAGTTTTTTTTTCATGCCCTATTGCCGGTATCTTGGAACTGTATCCCGCTGTCTCGATCTTAATGTCATGTCTTAAATTACCATGTCTGTAATGACTCCATGCATCATGCAGCTGAACATAATACAAGGTACTTTCAATTTGGCACGGAAGGCTTCATCGCCAGTATGTGCAAGCATTTCGGAACTGGTTGTGGTCCAGTGCCAAACATGAAGCACGGGACACTTGGTAGAAACACTTCACTGTACAATATGTACGAAACTGAGGAGCACAGTAGGAATTGCAAATTTACTGAAAAAAACCTGCAAATTTACCGAAAAAACACTTTGCAAAGACATTTCAAAACAAATGTTTGCATACAAATACCATGTGCAAATGAAAGTGCAAGGGAGTAGATATGAGTAAATGTGCTCTGAGTTCTTGCACTTATTAGGTTTTTGTTTTGTTAAACATTCTTGTGTAGCTCTTGCCCCACTGCTTACTCTTGTACGTGGGCATTCGTTGGAAGCTCGGCCTAAACACACTTATGGCTACTTGATCACTTCACATTACGGTTTGTAATGTGCTACTTACCTCATTGTACCTTACCTTGGAGAAAAACATCTGCCAAATATGTTGAATGTAAATATAAATTTCACAGACTGTACTTGAGAGAAGGGAGCCCGTTCAGACGATTTAGGCAGGTTGGGTGTTTAACACGCTCACGATTGGCTCCCCATTACATATGAGACGAAAAACCTTTTTGTCATTTCACATCCGTGTCAACACTCAAAAATTGACCATCGGTTCACTTGAAGCGCCTTTTCACTCCGGAATGGGAAACAATATGGTTCAAAGCAGCAATATGTGATGTGGAGTGGTTCCCCTTAGCAGTAACATCACTATGATGTGACTAGGTATACAGTCAGGAAAGCCGTCCCTACAAAATCACTTTGTGTCCGTTTGATCCCGAGATCTGGATATGGGTGATGTCACTGGATCAGGGGTGTTTATAGGGGCAGAGCCACTGGGGCACTGGCCCTAGTCAAAAGCTGATTGGCTCCTTGAGTTCCGCCTCCCCTGTCACTCACTGATTCAGATCATATCATTGGCTAATGATAAGGTTGACTCTGTATGAATTATGTCCCCCAGCTTAAAAAGTCCTAGAACTGCCAAATGTAGACATTATCAGTGGGGTACCACTCATATCCAGGAGCGATGGTCCTGACTCTAGGAGAACAGCATGCTGGGTCTGACCTGGGAGGGGAGGCAAAGCATAACACACAGTGCTCTTCAGTCATGGAAATTCGAGAAGTTACTTCAGAACGATACTTCAGTGAAGGTTACTTGCGAAGGACGAGCTTAATAAATCCAGTCATTTTTTTTCCCCCTTTTAAATCGAGAATTTGTAAATCTAAGCAGCCACTTTCACTGGCATAAGTCAGCGTGTCTTAAAGGGATGCCACCTCCAGTCGTACCATTAGGAACTTAAAGGGACTAATTAAGTGAGAGAGAGAGTAACTTTGAGGCCATTGGCAGGTCAGGGACTATTAATGCGCGACTCATTTGCATTTTATTTATTTAGCAGATGCTTTTATCTACGGTCGTCTACATAATGCAGGGTCAGACAGTCCCTGGAACAATTAGGGTTCAGGGCCTTGCTGAAGGGCCCGGCAGTGAAATCGCTCGGGTAACCTTGGCATTCAAACCAGTGACCTTCCGATCCCGAGCACAGCATCTTAACCTGCTGAGCCACACACTGCCATTTACCGGTAGCCTGGCGGGGGACGGGGATGGAGCATCACCTGCCAAGGTTCCCCACTGTCCTGTAGAGTTGGAGCAGAGAAGCTGGCTTTCCCAGCATCCCCCTCTCCCCGCACTCAGGGAGAAACGCCGCACATGGGAACGCTCAAGCTTACCGAGACCAGTGGATTTTTCTCTTTTAAATCTCGGGGATCAGGGGTTCAGCAGTGAGCCTGTGCTATAATTCTTGCACTGCTGGGAAGGCGGCAGTGTTTCATCAGTACTGATCCGCTCCAGAACCCAGGCCTTGTTACAAATGAATTACACAGCAAAAAAAAAATAAAGCGGCTGCCTGTGGTTGTTTTGTTTTTGTTTTGTTTCTTTTTCGGGTTTTTGAAATGTATTTTTTGTAGACTTTGTTTAGCTTCCTTTATTAAATCTGTCAACCAGTAACCTGGAGTCAAAGCCCCCCC
>JAODKF010000147.1:15430676-15451583 GCA_026779585.1 Mormyrus proboscirostris | reverse complement strand
CAACCCCCCCCCCCCCCCCCAATTTTTCCAGATGTCTTTTTTTTTGGGGTTTGTTGTTCATAAAGCCGTCGAATGGTGATTTGCGATCGCCATTCCACCATTCTACATGTCCCCGGGAGCATCTGGAGAGGAAGCCTAACCTTGCACACATGTGCCTTGCAGAAACTGACATGGAAGACAAAGGATGTAGAGAAGTGCACCGTGAGGGGCAAGAACAGCGTGAGTATCGGGGTCCCTGTGGCGGGTTTGGCTCTCCGGGTGTTTCGGGGACCGGAGGTGGGCTGCTTGGCGGCGGGGGGAAAGGCCCCGTCGAGGGATTATGCTAATGGTAGAGAGATGAAAGGATGCGTGTGCGCGCTAAATGCCGCTCCGCGTCATAACGATAAGTCACCCCCTCTACCCGCATCCCCAGGACGAGTGCTACAACTACATCAAGGTGCTGGTGCCACGTGACGACGAGACGCTGTTCGCCTGCGGAACCAACGCCTTCAACCCCACCTGCCGCAACTACAAGGTACCCAAAATGCGGAGCTTATTGCGCCGGCGTGACACGTGAGGAGCAATGGATGGATACAGGGGGCCCAAAACTTTACAGGGGCCCTTGGATACATAAAAGTATGCTATTATATGATGTATATTTCGTTTAAACCTAGAAATGATCCACAGCCATTACTTGGTAAACTGTTTAAGCAAAAAGGTTTAAATAGCTTAACTACAATCTAAATGAGCTTGTTTTCAATTGTAGCTACATGCTGGCTTCATTAAAGCCGTCTAGTTTATCATCGGCCTGATTAAGGAAATTAATCTGTTACCAAAACACTGGCTCTCCATCTTGAGGGGACGGCCAGGGAAGCTGCCCCAGGTCCTGTCCCCCCAGGGTGGGTGCAGGGGTGGGGGGGGGGGAGCTTGGTTGAAATAGCTTTGTCCCAGGCCTGGGAATTATGCCCGACGAGACTGCCAAAGCAGGTGATAGCGTCCATTTTGAATTACGGTACTAAATCGGGCCTAGTAAGGACCGAAACAAGCTGGGCGGGGCAGCCGGACAAGGACTGCGAGACGGAGGATGTGAAACGGCATGATGTGGCAACAGCAGATGTGGGCAGTGGTGTGGTGTCTGCTTCCCAGAACGGTTGTTGGCGTTAGTTGAGTAGTTTACGTGAGAGGTGCTAGTCTTATTCCAAGTATGTGATCCAGAGTGCTAAATATAGAATGATGATATAGTAGGAGGTTTTCGAATATTAAAAACACAGACAGGTCAGCAGTCATCCACTGTAAATCTGCCAGGTATAGAAAACGTTTCACTATAATCTAAACTGCCCCCTGCCCCCTTGTAAACACATAATAGGAAACAGTAGAGTGTTTTCTTTGGTGATCTATCAGCAGTACTCTCAGAAAGGGCTTTATGTCTGGAGAAGTGACCGGGGTGGAGTTGCATTTTAATTAGCGTGATTCACATTTTTTCCATGGAAAGCGACACCCCCAGCACAGCTTCCCAATAGGTAATTAGAGCTGTTTGGATTTCAGTGGCGCTGTGTGGCAGGTGGTACTCGGACTTAGGGTGGGACCAGTGTGCTTTTCCTGCAGCCCAGCCACAAGTAGCGTTCCCGCTCAGTGCCAAGAAGTGGCGAAGATGTCTTACAAACAATGGGCACAGTACTGAGCGGAACTTGCTGTGTGAGCCGGGGGCTTAATCACTGTTACTGATGTCTGTGTGATGTATTGTTAATAGAAGTAGTTCTTTGCTGTGTGCCATTACATTCCCTTGGAGACTGTTGCTCCTCCATTGATTATGCTGAGGTTTATTGACTCTCAAGGAATCCAGGAAAAAGTTATTGAATGGCTTACAGGCGACAACTCTAGAGCATTGTCTCTCAACCAAATTCCCAGGGACCACATTTTTGCTCCCTCTCAGCTTCTGGCACACCTGAACCAGTCAAGAACATAAAATACCTGGTACAAGTCTGTCGACGCCTGGGAAAATAGCAAAAATTGTGGATTCAGATTTCCCTGAACACCATGATCTGTGCTGTGTGCTGCTTGGCTGGCTAATTCCGTATGCTACATCCACCCCTCTAATCAGTTCCCATGCAGAGTTTTGGGAGTGTTGTTTTGGACCTGAGGATGCTTTGACTGAGCGCAAACTGAGCCCCGTTGCTTGATCCTTTTAGATGTCCACTCTCGAGCAGGATGGGGAGGAAGTAGTAGGACAAGCCCGTTGTCCCTTTGAATCCCGGCAGTCCAACGTAGGCCTCTTCGCAGGTGAGTCTTCGGGAGCCCATCCATACTGTTCCAGGCATAGCCATGTGCTGCATGTGCAACCTTGCCGATTTACCGTTGGTGGAGGGAGATGGTGGGCGGGGTCCTGCCCAGGACAGACAGCCATCACTGCACTAGCCAACCAACCAGGGAGCAGAAGCAATCAAACGAAGATTCAAGAAAATTTCGTCTCTCAAAATGTAACAAAAATACCTCTTAGACATGTCTTATACAGTACATAACACGACAAAATAATAAAAAGTCAGTAAAAAGCACAAAGCCAATCAGAATACTTATTTTGAAGCATCTAAGATGCTATTGGCCAAAGGAATAAAGTACTTTTTATGTGTAATCTCCTTGGCCAGAGGAACTCTGTGACATTGTCTTGGTAGAAATTGAAAAAATCGTACGAAGGGGATGAGCTGGAACCTGTTTTATGAGCCGTTTTCTCAGAGATTGGCCAAGAGTGTAACTCAGAGCATCAAAGTTGGCTTCATTCCATTTTCCAGTGGTAATGATGTAAGTGAGACCCACATGATCAGTTTTCTGGTTCTACGTACAAACCGGCAAAAATTTTAACGTAAAATATTGCTGTATGTTGTTTTAACTCTCAATGTACCATTGACATTACATTAAGCACGAAACAATCTCAGCCTACGCAATGAGAATTAACCCCTATAACACACACCATTTAATGATATGTGAAATGTAGCCGGTATGTTAATAGAGCTTAAAATGGTTCGTTTATCATTAGTAGTATAAGTATCATCATTCATCTGTCTGCCATAACCACATGTCACAGGAAGTACAGAGCACATGACAGGGGATACCCTAAACAGGATGCTGGTTCATTCCTCACTTGGGCACTGAGCAATTTAGAGATGCTAATTCCTGTGGTTTGACTGCGGTAGGAAACCAAAGTATCCAGAGGAAACGTGAAAACAGAACACACAGCCAATACTCATAATAAAACGCATAATAGAGGCATAATAAAAAAAATCTATGCGGATGGATGGATGGATGAAGCTATAGATGGATGGATGGATTGATTGATTGATTGTTTCTATATCTTTTATTACCCACAAAGTCTATCTGAAAAATTGTAAACACCATGGCTATGTTACGTGTACGATGTCATACTCTTTTATCAACTGTACTTTGTTTTGTTAGCCCCTGTAGAGATTTGCTAGGGTCTCTCTGCCATTTCTCTGTTTAGGTGGCAGCTTCTACTCGGCCACGATGACAGACTTCCTGGCAAGCGATGCGGTGATCTACCGCAGCCTCGGCGATAGCGCACCAGTCCTCCGCACGTTCAAATACGACTCAAAGTGGCTTCGAGGTGGGTCTGAAGTCCTTGGCATACCAGGAATCACATCAGCCTTTTTCTACTCTATGGACGACCAACATCAATGCTGTTGTGGTTGATACAGCTTCTTTGTTCCTTCTCAGAACCTCATTTTCTCCATGCTATTGAGTACGGGAACTATGTTTACTTCTTCTTCAGTGAGATTGCAGTGGAGTACACGACCCTAGGCAAAGTAAGGATCTTCAAACCATGTGACCGCTAATAGCAGCTATTTTTTCTTCTGGCTCTTGTAGCCTTAAGACATAACACAGTTCTTCTGTCCTTTTTCCTGACCGTCCTCTCTGTCACACTTGTCCCTTTCAGGTGGTGTTCTCCCGTGTGGCCCGGGTATGTAAAAATGACAACGGTGGTTCTCCACGAGTACTGGAGCGCTACTGGACCTCTTTCCTAAAGGCCCGGCTCAACTGTTCAGTGCCGGGAGACTCCTTCTTCTACTTTGACGTCCTGCAGTCTCTGACGAACGTGCTGCAGATTAACCAGAGGCCTGCCGTGGTTGGAGTCTTCACCACGCAGGTCAACAGGTCAGTTGAACCTCTCACCATGGCAACTGCCTTTTTGCAGCTATTCTGATTGAGTTACCTGCGGTGCATGTCTGCTACTGGAATAATTAGCCTCGTGATACCAGTCCTTCAATGAATATGTCAGAGATGATGGAGGTTGAAGTCTTGATGTCTGTGTGAACACGCTGTGCAGCATCACCGGCTCCGCAGTGTGCACCTTCTACATGGACGACATTGAGAAAGCCTTCAGCGGGAAGTTCAAAGAGCAGAGGAGCAGCGAGTCAGCCTGGACGCCCGTCCCTGAGGAACAGGTTCCCAAACCCAGGTGAGAATTATTGGTCATGGGCTTTTGCGCCTATCTTCTCAAAGCTGCCCATACCTTTCTCCTGCTGGTTATATGTCTTTATTTGATTCATGAAGCCTTAATATTCAGGTTTTGTGATACAGCTGAGACTGTAAAATGATTTGGTAGGGGTGCGAACTGGGCTGAAGGACGGTGACATTTATTAAGGGAAGCTTTTTGTCACAGGCCAGGTTCTTGTGCCGGCGATGGCCCCGCGGCTACCTACAAGTCCTCCGTCTCCTTCCCCGACGACATGCTCTCTTTCATCAAGTCCTACCCGCTGATGGATGAGGCTGTTCCCTCAGTCAATAACCGGCCCTACTTTACGCGTACCACCAGCAGGTAACCCTGGGCCTCAGGCAGCTGCATTCTGGCTCTTAGTTTCAGCCGCTTAGCTGGCTCTGGCAGCCATCTTGGAGCAACTTCGAGGTTGGGTTGGCGTGACTGGAGTCACCATGCTGGGCCTCGTGCAGCTAATTATTGGCCACCCGGTTGCCGTCTGAACTCGGAAGTGCCCGTGCGGTGTGTCAGTCTGTTTTCCAGCTGCACTGCACCGCATGCGTAGCTGCGCTGCTGCCAACCACTGAGACAGACGGCGAAGGTGGAGGCAGGATGCGGTTTCACATCTGCTTCTCAGTCTATGAAAGCGCCCCTTTTGTTTTGATTTCTCCCTGGAGTAATGCATGTTCCACAGTTAAAACTGAAAGTAAATGCATCTAGAAACTTGTGTGTGAAGTAATGGATTAAATAGCTTGGGAAAGTTTTTGGGGAAGTAACGTGAAGAGAATGTAATCAGATTTGTAGAAAATAATTCAGAGGATTATGGGAAAATGTGCAAGCTATAGAAGCTCTAATTGTAAAGATCTTTTGTACCTATTCTAACTGCCACCCTTGTCTTCTCTAGGTTTAAGCTGACTCAAATAGCTGTGGACACCTCTGCTGGACCATACAAGAACCAAACTGTTCTCTTCCTGGGCTCGGAGGACGGCAGGGTGCTGAAGGTCCTGGCTAACACCCATCCCAACACTTCCTTCAGCACGCTGCTCCTGGAGGACATTGATGTTTACAATCCTGCGAAGTGAGCACCTTATCTGAAATGCAGAAATTCTTCATTAGCTCGTCTCCACAGGCTTTGAGATAATTACAATTTCAGCTAAAGTTGACTAGAACTGATAATCTGGATTAATTAGATTGAAACGTTGCCAGAAATGCCCTCCTCCAAGTTCTGTTGTGGTGAATTTCAAACAAAAAGCATCCATCCACTTTCCTGCCCGAATGCTAATCACACGTAGAATCTTTTCCTTTATCTCCTTCCTAACCATCCTGTTCGCTGTTGTGTTCATTTCTCAACGCCTCCCATTTCACACAGGTGCAACGTGCGCGGCGAGGACCGGAAGGTTCTGGGCTTGGAGCTGGACAGGGATCACCACGGCCTGTTCGTGGCCTTCTCCAGCTGCATTATCCGAGTGCCCCTCAGTCGCTGTGCGGATCATGGCACCTGCAAGAAGTGAGCGTCTCCTCTGTCACCACTAGTAGGCCACTCACCATTGGGTCTGGCACTGAATTTAACGACAACCCCTTCAATAAATCTGTTAGTAAATAGCTTTTTGCTAGACCTTAGTAAGTTTTATGTAAATGTGCTGGGAAGAAAGTAGACATTTTCTTTTGGTTTAAAATCTGTTTGCATGGTTGTGGCAGGTTTTTATATAGCATAGACCAGTAAGCATTGCATCTTTAATGTTTTTATAAGTAGAGTTTTGTTTTCTTCATCACAAGAACTTTGTATTATGCACAGCTTTTTACCTCTCAGATAACACTGTCATATTTCTTGTGTATTTAAGCGTAAACTAAAAATGGGATTGGATAGAGGCCAAAAGTGGTATGGAGAAACTGGCTGTTTTTTTTTTCTCTTGTTAGCGGGATCACAATCCTATTACCGGGAACCTTGAGAATGGAGCGCTATATCTCATAGCAGGGGGTTGGGGACCTGATAATGACTGCAGTCTTCTGGAGTGAGACTTCAGCCTCATTCAAGCTAACGAAGTCGAGTCTGACTCCAGTGCTTAGCGTTTCTATCACATGTAACAAGGAACAGCTTTGACTTCCTGTGTGAACAAGTGCTGGGCCCCACACTGTTTGCACTAAGTGAAATTGAATGGATTTGGAGCTGGTGATTGATTTTTGAAGTTTTTCCTCGCCCCCTTAAGTCTGTTATATAGCAGATGTTGTAGGAGATATTGTTGTCATGGCAACTCCCTATTCTTTTGGGAAGGGTGCTATCTATTGGTCAGTTAGTGAAAGTGGAAAAAAAGTTTTTGTGTTAGCTAGAAGATTTAGCCAGACTGAAAATATGGCAGGTGAAAACAGCATAGGTGTGAAATGTTGCTCATTTTTGTACATTTTTTTTTTCCTCCTTGTCTACATGACAGTTCCGTATGTTAAAATCTGTTTGAATGGTTTTGATATGTTTCTGCGGTGTCCTCAGCTGTAGTTTTTGATTTAACTGAAGTTCATGGAGGTGCATTAGCTAGCCACTAGAAGCGGGATCCTGTAATGAAACCGCCTCAGGGGAGCGTGAAGAAAAGCACACAGGCTTTTTTCCCCTTGTGCTATGGAGGAGTGATGTCTTCCTGGCCTGTAAGCCTGAAAGCTGATTGGCTTCCGGGGTCCCCCTTTCCCTGTCACTCAAAGATTCAAAACGTATCATTGGCTAATAAGATGAATCCCTCTGTATAAATATGCTGCCACCTTAAAAAAATATAAAATAAAAAAAAAATCTTAATCACTCCTACACCCTTGTCCTCAGGCCTCAGCCTGTCTGAGTCCCAGTTTCTGCTCTTCTCCAAAGCGCTAGTCGTGTTTGTGAAATAATACTTCCTGACCCCTTTCTTGTCGGTTGTGGAGGTTGCTGTAGTTCACATATCTCTGCATAGAGCAGGCTGCTTAGGTCTAAGCCGTCGTGTTGCTGTCGTCTTACAGGAGCTGCCTGGCTTCCCGCGACCCCTACTGCGTCTGGCTGAGGAATGGAAGCTGTGCCACCGTGACTCATGCCCTCAGGTACGCGAAACGCACTAAATAATGCTAATAACGGTAGCATCCTAACCCTGTTTGTTATTCCTCGATTCGTTAAGGTCCCTTTCCACCTGTGGCATAATTTGAATTGAACTGAACCTTCTCAGTCTTCCCTTACTTCTTCATTGACAAGCCATTGGTTTACTGTACTTAGCTTTTAACTCTTTGAAGCAGGAGGAATAGGAATGTAATCAATCAAAATGACCCATATGTGATTTATTTACCTATTCTTATGAACTTGAAAGAAGCCGTTTGACACCGAGAGCTATCGATCACTCAGCTGCCCGGACGGCGTGGAGTACAGGAGCGAAAGGCCAATCAATCTTCTCCTCGTCTCTTTCTGCCCTGTTGCATGTAATCGAAAGCAGTGTCCAGCCGAGTGGATTTCAATCACGGCCTGTCTGGGGAGAGGCTTTGGAAACGAGGCAATTCGCTCCTCTTTGGCTTTTACCGGCATTGTTCCCATATACGGTGTGACCCGCCTCGTGTGCCGTCTGTCTCGCCGCATAGGTGGGCCGTAAACCAAGGCCCCATGTTTGTGAGGCCGTGCATCCGGAGGTCTGAGAGTCCATCACCGTAGATTCTTGTCTCCTGGTTTCCATGCTCTGTGTGACACGTGTGGTCAGACTGAGAAACGAATAAAGGAACATAAAGAACGATAATGAAGCAGGAGAGTTGAGCAGCCAAATGTCTTCGGTTGCCACGGCACCCATGTGCAAATGTGTGCAAATTAGGGAAAGTGATGTGAAAAGACCCAGAAAAAGAGTCTAGAGAGGTCTTTGGATGTCGCAGTGTCACAGTGCCCTGATCACCTGCAATCGCAGAGATGTCTTAAAGTGAGAAGTGGATAAAGAACAGGAAATGCAGGTGAAATGCTGATTCCTGGAAAAGGGGAAAAAAAAAACATTCAAGTGTTTTTTCCTTTCTTTTTTCAAAATTTCGGGTGAAGGATGCTGCCGTCAACTTGGAAGGAACAGATAAGCTTAGAATGAACAGTAATGCCTTCTGTCTTACCATCTTCTATCAGGCTTTACTGGGTGTTAGCCAGAGTGCCCGGCCATGTCTTTTTGTGCAAATATAGTACCGTGCAAAAGTCTTAAATATTCAAAGTAAATGATGTCCAAATTAACTTTGTTGGTGTAAAGCTATGATGTTTGTCAAAGTGTGTTAGTTTAACCTTTACAGAACCTCTCCTAAAGTCAGCCCATGTGTTTTTTTTTGTGGCATTGTTAATACCTCATTGAGTTATTCAGCTACAATAACGTGCTGCGTGTTTCAGCACTCGCCTGTCTGTGCTGATGCTGGTGTAAGCAAACCTAATATACAGTACTACCAGTTGCACAAAAATATAGCACATATACAGTACACACGTACTACCAGTTGCACAAAAGTATAGCACATATAATGGTATACAGTACACATTTATTGTTATCAAGTATTAACTATGTTACTGGTTTATGAATTTACTTTTTACAATTATTTTGGAATGTATTCTTTCTACTTACAAAAAATCTATTAATCTATAGCCTAGTTAGGCTGTATCATCTCGGTTTGTGTTAGTAGACTCTACGATGTTTTCACAAGGACTTTATATGTATAGGTGTGTGTCCAAACTTAACTTTCCATTACAAGGCAAATGTGACTCCACAAGTATGACAACAGCAGGGACAGTCTGGATAACAATGTTCTGATCACAGCCCGATTTTCATCTTACCACATTTTTCAGGTTAATGGAAAAAGGAATGAAATAATAAGAGAAAAAGTGTGGCAGGTTGATTGAATACTCCACTGTCCAAAAATTGAATAAGCCGCATTTATGTCGAGGGCAGATAAAGTGTTTGGATGACACAAGTCATTTTGTTTGCTTACCTTTCTAATGGGCGGTTGGGACGGCATTTAAGGTCAGTCTTTTGGAAGCGAAGGCATCCGCATTGCCATTAGTCACGGACCGTGTGTTTCTCTTACCGTCTGCCAGTCTCTGAGCAGTCAGTCGCGGCCATAAATGGATTCCCGTTTGTTTACGTGACACCGATCTCAATTGAAATGGCTCCCCGAAACTTTGAGCGATTCCATTTTTTTTTTTCACCAGAGGGATTTCAATTATGAAAGCGGCCTTTATTTTTAATAACCGCGCATCTGCGTTACAGTCGAAGTGCCCTGCACCTCGCAAGTATAGCTCAGGGGAATGATAGATTACAGGATCTTGCTTCTGGTGTCTAAATCAAAGTACAGAGATTCTGAGGGAAAGTAAAATTGATATTCCCAGCTCAGCAAAGAGCGAGTCATGAGACAAATGAAATTGCCGCTACCAGGGTAACGGGGGACGCCACAGAGGACTCCAGATAAAGGTAAACATTGTTAGCCAGGGTTTCCCAGTGTAGCCCTTAAGATTTGTTATGTCCTCGAAAGTGCGGCAAGCTGTAAACCCTCCCTGCTACCCGGTTGTGTGTACAATAGCCTAACCTTCATTAACACCCTCCTCCCCTTGCCTTTGCTGTTGCCCTTTGCTGGGCTCCATCCCATCCATCAGTGTAGGTGAAGCATTATGTTCCAGCCTTATCCGGAGTGACACACAGGCTGTTCCTTTAGCCAGGATGTCGCCTGTCATTACTTTATCCTATTGACGCGACTGTTACATGGAAACGACTGTCACAGGCAAAAGGCTCTAACAGATTGTTCACCCCCCCCCAACCCCCCCCCCCCCCGATTTGTTTGTTTTTCAGGGCTGGGTTTGAGCAAGATATCGAAGGTCTGTTGAGGGAACACCAAGACTCCTGCCATGGTAAGGGCTGACAGTCGTGGCTTCCTGTTTGTGACAGCAAATGCCCCTTCTTTATACGCGACCAGCCTGATTTGTTAACATACTTCCTATACATGTACATATGCATTTCCATGACGTATAAAATTAAGATCAGATATTGACAATTTATGTATCGGATTCAAAGTAATCTATTGTGTCGGTCTATGTAGTATAAAAACAGTAACAATAATCTTAACACAGAAGCCAACGTGTGTACAGGCTGTCCACAAGTTACATCGAGAGCCGTAGCCTTACGTTGGAAAAATAATACAGTGCAATAATAATAATAATAATAACAACATGCAGTAATAAAGAAAGTAACTACATATGGTACTGTACTGTACCTCTAGCAATAAACCTCTGAAGCTGCACAATTGTTCATTATTACAAACTATTGTATTTAATCTGCATTTTAAATTTAATAGGCTTTATGGCAGTCAGTTCGTAAGTCGAGTTGTCCGTTGTTCTTAACCCTGGGGCTGCCAGTAATTGCTCAGGCTCTGCTTCTTGAAGATCTTCCTTCCTTCTGCTTTCTGTAGATGTCCAGGCCACCACGCGAAAGCAGAACACTGCCGCTGATTCGGCTTATGGTCAGTTTGTCAATTTTCTTCATACTTCTCTTTTAATAGAATAGAATGTGTTCTGAGAAAGCAAGCAGACTACCTGTAATGGCAACGCTATCAAGGAAACATATTTTTTGATGCTCTTGTCTGTTTGGGGGGTGATGTATGATGTATGGAGCTCAGATATTCCGTGTGTTTGAATTTGCTGCTTTGCCCTTTTTCACTTTTCATCATGGATCTGGTCCTGTATGTTGATACCAAACTCACTAGAGTGGTTTCCTTTGCTGCAAAGTAACTCTTTTGTGGGTTGTAGATAATTTTACGCCACTCTGTCTTCAGCTAGAGCAGCAGTCAGGTGCATGATTCTCAATGCAGATTGTTATCAAAAGTTCCCAGAACTCAGTTGATATTTTTGAGTTTTGTAATTGGGCAAGAGTTTTTCATCCCTCCCATCTGCATGGAAGGAGGATCTTCATCTTCTTCTTCTTCTTCTTCTTCATCTTCTTCTTCTTTCATATCCATCAATATCAAATCCAGATTAGTTCCATATTAAGCTATCCAGCTCATATTTAAGTTCAAAACCCACTTATGAGTAGCATGAATGTTTCGGACATTAGCGTGTCTGTGATGTTGGAGAAAACAAAGCTGCTGTTTTTAAACATATTTGCATTTTTCAAACATTGTCATTTCCCAGAATTTCGCAGCTTCAAACTATTGTCCAAAATGTCAAAGATTTAAACTACACAGCAACTTTCCTAATTCCTCTAACCCTAGGTCTTTCAGTGACAGTGTTTGTAATGTTTTATTGTCTTTACCTTGTTTGTCTGTTTAGGATATAAACATTTATATAAGTAATTAATCAGAAATTAATTGGCATCAACTCGTGTCTGAGCTTCTTTGCTGATGACCTGAAACCAGCAGCGTGACATAAAACATTATTTTATTTCATTTTCTTTCCTTGTGGTAAATAAGACAGCCCTCCTTTTCATTTGGTGTCATGCTGCGATGGATGCTGTGAGTCAGTGTGCAGCGTTTGTGGTCTATTTTGCCACGATCTCATCCCGGGGATTTTAATTCGGCTTGACGCGCTCCCTCGCGAAGAGAGCTGCCCAAATGAGCGAGCGCCTTGGCCCACACTCCCACAGCGTCGCTCATTTTCTTCTTACGCCCACCCCCGCTCCCCCTCCCCCCCCGGCAGAAATTTATCTCCGTAGGTTTTCCATTATCCCTCTTTGAGGAAATTAGCCGTTGCGTGAGAAGCCATCGACATCCATTGAGGCCATGGCGAGCGTCTTTTTTTGCTCCCTCGCTGCAAAAACGTTGAAACGCGAGCCGCAGCTGGATCTTTACACCACCACGCGGCGGCAGGTCAGCGATTGCGATGGGAAAATTCCACCAACGTGTTGCCTCTACACTTGCAGTCTCCATGCTTTGATCACTCACAGACAAATTATATGAGTTCGTTTGAGGAGGGAGGGACTTAAATAAATTAGATTAATAACGCTGCTCCACATCCATTGTCCTCTGTAGCAGCGCTTGCCTCTGCTGGCACAGTGGCTTCGTTTACCCGGTGCAGATGGCGCTCTGGGGCTGACGTCTCAGAGCACAGGAGCTTTTCGGCCGGTCCGTCACCCCGTCAAGCTGTCCTGGATCTGCACAGTGATGACATATTCCAAGGACAACTGGTCCCTGGGTGCAGGACTTAAGGGACGCTCCTAACTTGATTAAACTTAGGAGTAGGAGACCTTGAAAATACCAGCTTGCCACCACAAATTTAAGAATCTTAAGGAGTTCACCAGAGTTCACTGGAATGTCCCAGTTTGTAATATGGCTTCTATTAAAATTGCATTGTATAATTCATATCTTATTCTTGTAGACTGCAAAACATATGAAAATCTGTCCCTCAGCAGTTTAGGGTTAGGGACCAGTGCCTGTGTCCAGAAGGTTGTTGGTTCAAATCCCATGGTTGACCTGTCAGGCCTTGGATGCTGGCCGGTCCTGACCCAAAAACTGTCAGGCCTTGGATGCTGGCTCTGACCCCAAAACTTGCTCTCAACTGTGCATATGTGTGTGTGTGTGTGTGTGTGTGTGTGTGTGTGTGTTTGTGTCTCTCATTGAGAGCATTATGGAATTTATAAAAAAAAAAACTACCCAATTCTCTATAGACATGAATAAAGTACCTCTACTTTAAAATTAAAACTACTTTTTTTGAATCAACACATTAATTTGGTCCATCAGTAAGTATTGCTTAAACCAAACTATATGTCACTACTATCATGCTATAACTTCATAACCATATTTATAACTATACCGTCATTTTGCTTGCAAAGTTTGCTGGTTGTGAAACCAAGCTAAAAGTCTGTAGGCACCCAAAAACTTTTCTATGGTGTATTTATTTTTATTATAGTTAGGAAAGTGACTTTCACCAAATCAAGCTGAAACTTAGGAGAAGCTTACATAATCCAACTGCAGTATCAGCCCCCACAAGACAGGCTGAACAGCCCAATAATTATTTTTAATTATAAGAAAGCAGAGGCTCGTTTAATAGCTGCTTTAAGCCATTGAAAACATTCCCCAGATAGAGAACCACTAACTCTTCAGTTGTAAGAGCACCTGCAGAACTTTGCAATTTACAATAATTGATTTACTCTTCTTTATTATGTTTTGCTGTTGTTTAAAATGGAGCGGTTTCCCTAAGGGTATGTTAGAGGCAATAATTTCAATGTTGTTTTCTTTCCCACGGAAGACCACGATAGTTTGTGCTATAAATTGAACTGAGCTGGTCTGATCAGTGACGGTGGAGATGCTGGTTCAGGCCATATTTACATCGGTTCCTCTGCTTTATGTACCTATAATGGATGTTGCTGTTTGGTCCCTCTATTGCCCCTCCCGGTAACCACAGGGAAGACCACACCCACAAGTGCCAGCACTACCAATCGTGGGGCGGCTTTTCCAAAGGTGACAGTTGACCCACAGGGAGGTACTGGTCCAGATGACCGCCCTCCTGTGGGGGAGCAGGGGTCACCTGACTTGGAAGCAATCAGTGTGGAGAAGAAGGGTAAGGTGGTGGGGGGCAAGGGCGGGGGCCCCCTTTCTCTGTCTTGTGTTGGGTTTAACCCTGCGCTCTACTGGATCGCACTGCGAGCCTCATGGCTTTCCTGCGGGCTGATGCAAAGGCTTGTGCTAACGCTGTTTGTCCATAAGGCTGATAACATAGCTCACACCCATTCTTTCCCCCTATTAGCAGTTATTTTGCAGTAATAGATTCTATCTGTTGGTTTTGTGACCAGTACCAGTATATACAGTACTGTGCAAAACTGTTAGGTAAATCAAATGTTTAAAGCTATTTATCTGGGTAGAAAGTGAATATTTGTGCTGAAACAAACACAATTTAACATTGGAATACGTTCAAATTAACAATAACACAAAAAAACGAACAAAAATGTCTTCTGTTCTCCAAAAGTTACTAGTATCTTATTGGATGGATGGAAAAACAAGCATTCAGTTCCCAGACCTCTACTCAGGGGCACCGCAGCCAGTCGTATATTCATTAAATTTGAGCACTGGTTCAATTAATGAATTAAGCTAATAAGTTAAACAACTCAATGGGGTATTGATTAGCCATGATGTTAGTGGCGGAGTCAAAAAATCCATCTGTATATTGATACTGGGGTGACTTTAGCAGAGGTTCTGGGATGGCTAAGTCGACGCACTTTGGCAAGTTTTACATCAACATGAAGATCATTTAAACATTTAAACTTTTTTTGGACTTCAGCACAGTACTGTATATACTTGTATGGTCTGTCTACATAGAGCTGGGGGGGGGGGATTCTGAACATGCATATAGTATAAGGTCGTTTACGATGGAGCAGTTATACTTTCCAGGCATGAAGGGCAGCTCAGCAGCATGATAAAATGCTCTTACACACGTTTACAGCATAACGCCGGCATCCTTTTTGCAGCCGCTAGCCTCCATGCTCAGACTGCAGCCTCTGCATGACCCGGTCCTGACTTTTCGCTACCGCACAGTGCGCAGCCTCCGAGCGCCCGCTGGCGTGCCCGCCGAGTAGGCAGGCGCTCTGCTAAACAGCTCCATGACAGTGTCACGCGGCGCCGGGATGCTACAGGCCAGGAAGGAACACGCCGAACCTTTCCTTCCCGAAATGGGGAAAATGGAGCGAGCAGTGAATAAGCAGCAGTAGAGATGGTAGCTTTACCGTATGTGGGTTTGTCGTGCTGTTTGCCGCAGCTTTAGTCACCGTGAAAATGGGGCAGTGGGCAGGGTGACGTTCGCAGCTGCCACGTTACCATGAATCTCAGTGGGCTCCGGCACACGATACGCTGTCGTGCTTACGAACTGGAGCAGAGTTAACTTACCGTGCCATATAATAGGGTTCTAGACAAATATGTGACTGACAAAATTCAGGATTAGGTGCCAGTCAAAATGATCCGTGACAGTACCATACAGAAAGGTTCTTATTGTACAATTAGAGAAGTTCAGAGCTTGACGTCCTTGGACCGTACTACTCGCTGCTAGTTTTGAGGATAGATTTTTCCCCCCACTTATAATAAATGATAAACATAGTGTTACCCATAAGTGAAATGCTAAAAGGCTTAGTTGCGCATTTTACAAATATATATTGCTGTTATGTATACAGTATGTGCATATGTGTGCATTTGTGTGTATGCTTCACATTTTTATGTATATATTTGATATGCATAAATTACTTGCCTCCACATATAATTTTAATAATCAGTATTATCTGTGTGTATTATCTTTCCTTGCTTAAACTGAACTGTCTTGAGATTCTTGCCATGGTCAGAAAAGCCAAGGCGCTCCTCGAGTCGCTGACTCTGTAGCTCACAGATTAGATGGGTTGCGGCGGGTCAGAGTTTTTGTCTGTCAGTAATATCACAGGGTCACAAACGGTCATTTCCAGGTTGTTCTTCCAGCTGTAGTCACTAGTATTGTCCAGTCACTCACCATGGTCTTTGGAGACTGGTGTGATAGAATCGCAGCGCCTCATTGGTGCATTTCATTCACAGAGCACCAATCCATAAGCAGGGTTCTCCTGAGACTCCGCCTCCCCTCTGCTCTCTGTTCCCTGTGGGTGTGGCTTTGTGTGCGAGGGTGGCTCCCATATATTTTTCCACATCATGTGTTAGGCTTGGGCGGCATCTATTTTTTTTCCACCTTGTCATACCTTCTATACCCGGTATACGGTTATATGATAGTATAATAATAAAAAAAAATGCATAAATCTTGTAGGCTACTTAGAGAGAGCCTGAACGGCCTCATCATTGTGGAAGTTGAGCGCCATGGAAAAGAAGCGACAGCTCATAGAAAGACGAGTGTCTATTTTTTATGGTATTAAACATGTTGCCTTTGGGATTTCTAAATACCAGGAAATACCATAATACCGTCATACCGCCCAAGCCTGTTGTGTATTTCCCTGCTATATCTCTGCCTACATATCAGCTCCTAACCCCACCTGCCCTCCTGTCACTTCGCCACTGTTTCTCCGCGGCTAAAACCGAAACTAATCACACTGCGTCACGCAAACAAAGGCTGTGCAAGTACTTCGCTGTCTTGCATGCTCAGTAGTCTGCTGCTGGAGAAGCGGGGACTTTGCAGATAGTATTGTTTGCCTCTGAAGTAGGCTTGGGTGCACAGCGATTTCAGTATCGCTCCCTGGCTCTTCTGAAATGAACCCCAAATCTGGTTCTCTCATAAGCTGCTCAACTGCCACGGATACGCTGTGGGAAAAATAAATGGGGAGCGATTAGGTGTGTGTGCCCGTAATCGCTGTATTATTCGTTATTTTTATAGATATGATATAGTTTCCATGCTTGGAGTTTTTTTTTTTTCCGCATGAAAAGGGTGTTTTTTCCCCCAAGCAAAGTGAACTCACACTTTTATTTAAACATTTCCTGAACCCAGCCCACATGTCAACCTTACAATTTCGTTATTTTAGTCACAGTGGGAAATTAATCGGAGTTTAGCTTGCCTGTCTTGCCTACAGCCTCTGTTGCTGCAAAATGTAGTGCAAGTTATTAAAACTATTATGTGATTTTCTCAAAAGGGAGACGTGGGAGGTAATAAGGCGGTTTAGAAGGACTCTGGGAGAAGGCCTGACCGACACACGCATCCTACAGATCAGCGTGTTGGGGGAGACGTTGGCTTCGAATAGGGATTAAGGCTGTGACTTCCTGTCATGTGACCTCCTCAGTCAGATCATTTCACCTCCGTCTCTCTGCACTCAGAAACCATGCACGAGGATGCCATGTCACTCTTCTCCTTCCATGCCTTATTCATGCCTTCTAATTTACGAACTGGTATAGCCCCTGATCACTGTGCCAAGTAGATTATAGGTCTTACTGTGTCTCCGGTACATTCCTCAACCTGCAGTTAATTCTGGGTGTGAAGTTTGGTTGTCACTCCGGCCACATTAGTGTGTTTTTTTTTTTCCCCCCCACACTCTCATTTAATTGTTCAGCTGAAATCTCTGGAACAGATGCACAATATCTGTGCCTTCGAGCCACAATGAATCTTTCCCAAACTCTGACATGCCGTGAGTCATCGGACATCTTTTGTTTGCATGCGTGTTTTGCCTTCTTGTTTTGTTTGTGTTGTTGGGTTCTGTTTTTGTGTTTTGTCTCGCTAAGCCCTCCCCTGTGGCTATAGAAGGGAGACAATGTGCAGAGAGCTCTCGGCTTTGTCTTCTCGTACAGCCTGTTCCCAATTAGCCAGACAATGCACTTACGTGGCTTTCGACTGCATCCACCAAAGCCGTGGAGCGTTGTTTTTTTTTTTTTTTTTTTTACATGGAAAAATCTTTAGTAGGTTTAATCTTTCAGTTTTGCCCCGAGACAGGAGCTAGGACACCCTGACGATCTATCTTCTACTGCATGTACCCCCCCGCCCCCCCATCTGTTCCTCACATGCACCCTGTCCCTCCCCCTGCAAACTCACCTGGCTGTATGCATTTTGACGGTCCTGTGTATGTCATCAGAATGCATGTCCCTGTCACTTGGGCATTTCAGCTGTATAAATCAGCAGGTTACTAGATGTTAAAATCCACCTTTGGAGAAACGCAGCTCTGCAAAAAATTAACAGACCACAGTAAAATGATCAGTTTCACTCATTTCTCAATTTATGGGTATGCGCCTGTGTAAAAAGTACAGAAGGGCTTCTTCCTTGCATTATGGGTCTTCAGTCCTGCTTCTAGGAGTCTGTTCTGAACTGATCTAGCAGTGCACTTCACACCACTTAATGTTTCCCATTCGTTTTTAAGGTCACTTGAGGTCATTCTCCGATTTATGAGGCACTGCCAGATAAGTTAACGCTCATCTCTGGCATTAGAAAGTTGCTTCTGCCCTGTCTGTTTTTTTTCCTATTGTTGATTCCTAGTGTCTCCTGCTTCACCCTGTTCTTGTGTACTGCTGTCTTAGAAACTTTGATCCTGGAAGCAGCCTGTCTCGCAGTGTAGCCAAGAAGCAAGATTAAACCAGGAATTAAAAATGCAGATTTTTTTAAAATATAGAGTGGTCTATATATTTTTCCCAGAGCTATATACTGTCAAAATACAGCATTTTTAAGTCTGGTAACTGTTGCCCCTGTTGCATTAAGCATTAAATTTGTAAATATGTGTGTGTCCATTTCACAGAATTCAGAGTGTATAATCATAAATGGGGAAAAATGATTTCATTTCTCATATTTTATATATTTTTCCCTGTCTATGTACAAACATATTCATTGTGAGATGCGAAGTTAGCCTGTAAAAGAGAGATTTTATTATAAAAATCCTACTAAATTTATCAATAATGTAAACACAAAAACATGGCAAGTAGCCAGCATGAATTCTGTATTTGATTTTAGTAGTGAATTATATCACTACTTTATTATATTAATCAATTGAATCTTTAATCAGTTTCTCATATTATACCGAATGAAGTGTCATGTTATTTATATTGTAATTATTTTGACATTTATTGATAACTTTCAGTCCTGGGTTATACATAATGCGCAAGGTTGCATTTATCAACATCCAAGGTGTTCTGTAGTATGTCTGGTCCGTATTATCTTTGCTCATTTATTGATCAGAGAGTAGGATACAACTTTCTGTTTATTACACTTCTTACTTGATTAGAAAGTTTAGGGAGTGCTGTCGCATTACCATTTGGTGTCAGCAAATTATCCATTTAATGTGTTGAGCTGCTCATTTGAAGCTACAACCAGAATCCCACATGTTTCCATTTGTAAAGAATGTGATACATTAGTAACTGTCAATAGGCTTAGGAATTGTTGCTAAGAGACTGAGCAGGTTGTTGTAAGAATGATTATAATGTTGTGTTGATGGATAATCAGTGACCAGCCATAATGTTACACCATCCAGTCTTCCAGAACAAAAGCTAGCCAAGTCGAGCTTTCATGCCTGACAGCCATGTGGGTATAAAAGCACTGATCATGACCTCACAATTTAATGACGCCTTGATTCTTTATTTATTGCCTGAATCCTCTGGGGGATTATGACGACCGAGACACTCTCGCAAAGTGTGGCGAATTTTTGGTTTTGGTTATTGCTGGGAAATCTTTAGGATTCTCCATACAGCAGATTCTTAACCTGCATAAAGCTTGTGCTTACAGCCAGTTTCCAGTGCACACACGAGACGTCCTTAATTAAAAAATGGTATGATGCAGCTTTATAATTTAGCCATATTGCCCCTCGATATTTTAACGATCTTGCGGTGTTGTAAATTGAAGGTGAGGTAATGAGTTTCCATGAGCCTCGTGTTGTGCAGAGCATGCGGTGTTTGTTGTCGATGTCAGAGGGGCGGTGTTGTTTGGCATTTGTGCAAAATCCGTCACATTGTCCCCTTCTAGCCTCCCAAGACTCCCAGGCTCTGCAATGTTTCCCCTCCCTGGGGCTTTGAGCAAACCGTGAGGAATGTATGAGGGCAGCTGGAAAACTAACATGCTAACCTGCTAACATGCTAGTCATTGTCATGAATGCCTTTTGCATTTCAAACTCTGTGCCTTAGATGCTCTCTGTGAAGCTAAAACCCCACAATTTAGGCAAGATTTGATGCCTTTATCCGTTTTGCATAGAAAAACATTTTTTAGCTCTTCAGATAAACATAGCGAATAATGAGTTTTTTTATTTGTGGAAAAGTCGTTTCGGTGTTCTTCTTGGTGACTTAAAACCTACTTGATGACTTAAAACCTACTTGTGATTGATTGTTCGGTTGGTTTGTGACATATTTCAAATGGTTTCTGTGACATTTAGTTCTTAATTGGTGATCGATGGGAAATAATCTAACAACATTAACCAGGTTTCTGCCAAGTAATTTTGTTTTCAGGGCCATTTTTCTTTTTTTTTTTTTTTTCTTTTTTTTTAAGCATTTTGCGTTGCCTCGGGCTCTTGATAGTGTCTCATCATTGAGAGACTGCCCAAACACATTAGAAGCTGAATCATTGCTTGGTTTTAACAAAATATGAGACCCGATGCAGTCAGAGGCTGCTGCATGCGATTCCCATAACGGCTACTTTAATGGTGCTGCTTGCACTATCTGAAGCTTTACAGTGCCAGAAAAGATGCATCTTCTGTAAAATATAGTTAGATTTTCTCTCTCTCTCTCTCTCTCTCTCTCTCTCTCTCTCCCTCCTTCTGTCCACCACCCCCACCCCCCTCTTTCTCACTCTCTCTGCAGGAGTTCGGCGGGCACCAGAACCAGAGAAGTCCAACCACAGTGTCCACTATACCCTTCTAATTGCATGCGTCTTGGTGGCCTTCGTTCTGGGTGCATTTCTGTCCGGCTTCCTGGTCTCCTGTTACTGCAACCACAACGTCCACAAGACCAAGCGGCTCGACAAGGACCCCGAGGCCCCCATCCCTCATGCCCTCTCCCTGCGGAGCCTGGCCCGACTCAGCGGACTACTGGACAACCCGAGCAAGGAAGAAAAGCTGGAGGTGTCCTCACCCAAGCTGTATAAGTCTTTGATTCCC
>JAODKF010000147.1:15415811-15428076 GCA_026779585.1 Mormyrus proboscirostris | reverse complement strand
TATATAATATATGTATATAATATATGTATATATATGTATATATGTATGTATGTATGTATATGTATACATATATATATATATATATATACATATATATATATGTATATGTATATATGTATATATATGTGTGTGTATATATATATATATATATACATATATATATATATACACACACACACACACATTTTCAATCTGCCATTGTACATTCATGTTGTGTGTAATGCTTCTGGGTCTTCTACTGTCTAAACATCTTTGGAAGATCCAAAGGCACAGAGAAGAACATGAACAACTAATATAGCTGCTTCATGTTGATCTCTACACTTGTGTTGGCATTTCATGGTCATACACATAGGCATAAAGACATCTTTAAATGTCAGGTTTCACATCAGTTGCAACAATAATGAGCATAGCTCAAAATGCATTTTCCTAAGTGTGCAACGAGCACGATAGATGTGCTCACTTCAGCATTACTACTGACTGGGATGAGTGACATGTCGATTCTCTCCATCGCAGAGGGTTATTTATTCACCAGGTTGGTGGTGGTGATGGTGCTCGCCATTCTGATGCCACTTCCAGGTAAAAAAATAAATGAATCTGGTTAATCTGTCCCTGCATTCGCTGGTAACAGACAAGCAAATGTGTCATTAATACTTTTCGTCAGCTGTGGCCACGTCAAGGTTTCCTGTCTGCGCCTGAATCCGACTCCGATTTGCAGCCATGTAGTTGGATTCTGAGATGTTTTTTTTCTTTTCTTTTCTTTTCTTCATTGACCCGCAAACCCAGGATGCAAATGATGAGACTCGCAGCACTAATGCAGCGCATTCTTTACATTAACCTGCGTTTCGAGATGATAAACTCCTGTTTATGCTAAAGATGAATAACATGAGTGCACAATGGAACCAGTCTGGGCAGAAAAATGTATGGTGTCATCAAGTTCACTGTAATTATCCAAGGAGATTATATGTGAAAGGGAACGGTCTGTCTGCTGTAAGTAATTTTGCTTTGGAAATTCATATAATTGCACAGTGTAAATAAAGCCCCAAGTCTGTTTTTCATTGGTTTGACTTTCTTTTTTTCCTTCTTGCACTATTGCCTCTGGAGACCTTTTAAACTGACCTTTTAAATACTGTATGTCTCTGACAAATAATTTAATAAAACGTTTGCCTCCTTCCCCAATATTCATCATACAAACGTCTTTCCCTGGAGTCTGCCTTTTGCTGTTTTCATTCCTGCTGTCCATAAATCCTGCACTCCGAGTCGTGCTGCATCCTTCAGCTCCAGCTACTCTGGCCACGGAGGAGCTGTAACGTCATCTGTTCAAAGACACACTCTAGCCACCATCCCTGCGGAGATGCTGCAGACTGCTGGAAAACATAGTTCTGAAACCCTAAAATCTCTCGTACCAGAGTAGTGAGGATTTCCTTAAACGTTGTGGAAGGATACGCAAAAATCAAAGCTTGAGATAGTTCTTGTCCCCTGCTCTTGTGGAGTTTGCATGTCGTCCTGGTCTGTGTTGGTTACTGGTGAGTGAATTGCCCTGTATCAGTTGTCAGTAGTGTGAATGTGTCACTGTACCCTGGGTATCCTCTGCCTAAGTTCTCCCAATCTAGATTTTATGGTCCAAAAACTGCTACAGAATGACTTTCTTTTGAAAAGTTTTTGTTGGTTTTTTTGTTACATTAGTCCGTATCCAGCATTTTGCACCATTTATTTGCACATATCATTGACTGTATATTTGATCTGCTTCTGTAATCATCTTCTGTTTCCACAAATGGGTTGATCGTGACTGCCAGCTTTGGAAGCAGCAGCACTTGCAGAAATCAGCTTAATGTACAATCTCATAGATGGTGAGTGGGCGGAAAAGACGGAAATCCAGCACTCTGCTCACACTTCAGAGTTTTGGTTTCCCAGAGGATTCCACATCCACAGCAGAATCAACCTAGCATTTTAAGTAGACTTCAGTTTACAAAGTAACATAACCAACTGGTCATATTAAATGATGCAGTTTTAGGTTCGGGAAAAATCGCTGTCTGTGCCTCTGTTGACGCATCCTGTGTCCAACAACTCAGTTTTATAAGTTGTGAACGCGTAGGCCTTTGGGGGGCAGGATTGGAAAAACGGTTTCCATCAACCAGCTCAATTTATGGTCTGTCTCCGTTTTCTTAGGGATTCCTGCCACGTGTCAGGATAGTACAGCAACGAATTAATAACAGGGCATAAGATAGCACAGTGCTAAAGGATACTTTTTATTAAATGTTGCTGCTCCAGTTCCAAGTAGGAATTCATATACAGTGCTCTTGAATTTGTAAGCTGTTTTTGTCCGCTTGTGTACAGCCAGGGGAATACTGCATATAGGATTCTCTGTTTTGCTGCTTGATTTGCTAATCTCTCCATTGCTTTTAACAGTCATCGCAAATTACCCCACGGATGCGGAAACAAGATTTACTGCCGCAAAGCACATTGTGGTATTTTGCTCATTTCGAAGTATAAATATATGCTGTGTGACTTCATATGGACACTCGTGCCGTGGGTTATTAGATCCAGACCTCTGATTCGAAAAGAAAGGTTCCTCTCCATCAAATGCAGAGCAGCCTGGGAAAGACAGGTGAAAATTGAAGTCAATAGAAACTCTGAAGATCAAAGTGCACTGAATTGCACAGCAGATGGATTTCCCCTCCCAGTCACACATGCCCGTAGACTGTAGGATTATTTTCTTTGCTGGACAGCAGCAGCTGGTAAAAGCGCTGTCCAGAGAAGCCGCTCGCCCGTGAGTGACGGTAGCCTGTGATCGCTTGCTGGGCACTTTAAGGGAGGCGTCGCTATTTGTGGATTGGCGCTAGCCAATTTCAAATGAGAATCCATCTGGTGTGTTTAAGATTACTTTTATTCATGCAAATGGACTTCAGAAGCCTTTACTGCGAATAAGGAATGCAAATGGTTTCTGCGTTCAAACACATTAATTTCACCCCATTTTTGGATACCTGAGGCCTTTTTGTGTCGTTAGAGCTGAAAAGCTGCTCGTAGTCATCAATTTTGAAGTTCCAGTGTGGAAAAGTGCGAAACAGGACTGATAGGAGGCCTTTTGTTTTCGTGCGGATACCTTTGAAGTCTCTTGGAAATGTCTAGGACTGACTGCAATGAACAGACATTTTATTATCACTTATACGTATACATGCCTAGTCCAAATGTTGTTGTTTTTTTTCTCTAGACAAATCCTAAGAAAAATATCTTCATGCAGCTATTTTTTTCCTGTTATGCTATATTTATTTTGAAATTAAAGCAGTAATTAATGATAGCTTTGTACAGAACAGATGCTTTTGGGGTTTTTTTTCTTGTTACACAATCTGACCGAACATTTCCCTGAATTAAATGCAAAAAGCACCTGGCCGCACGCTGTCTCTGTCACAGACGTGAGCAGTCCATGGAGTGTACGCAGTCCTATTTTCCTATACTTGTCCGGGGTACTTAAGGCCCATCCAACCAAATTCCGTACGTGTTACACAAAGTACAACTTGATTGGCCACCATTTCCTAAGGAGAAATCAATGCCTGAAGTGGGCACACAATGTCCCCTGGGTGGTGTGCAGGTGTGGCTTGCTGAAGGACAAGCAGGCCACAGAACAGAATTCATTCACGGGCATAACCAGCATTCCTCTCTATGATTAAGTGAGACAGATGGTTTTCCAAGACTGAAGAAAAGGTGAAAACTGACTTATCTACCTGTCTGAAAACTTTGTTGTTTTATCAGAGGCAATTCTGAGAAGCTAATATATGATCATTGTGTTACAACAGGAAAATATAGGCCTGGTCATTCAAACGTTGTCAAGAGTCATAATGTACAAAATAACGTGTCCTATCTATAGGTACTGGAAACAGGAACTGCACTGGATTCTGTCCTTAAAATGCTGTTTAATTGACATTGTTTGGAAATCACCCAGGCTATCCTCAGCTTGTCTATTTTTGTCTATCCGATCTTGTCCTCCTATGCCCTCCCCCCCCCATCTGATGTTGTCAATCACTCACTTTGGCATCTTTTTTTTTTCTTTCCAGAGTCACTCCTGGTTTATTGTTAAGAACGTGGGTCTCCCCCCCCCCCCCATGTTTATGATGAGACGTGAGCGGAGTCAGCCCGGGTAGCTGTCCGTGCGCACTATTCCACTTATCTTCCCTTCACAACCAGAGATGGAAATTACTGATGCGTCGCTGCCCGGTTATGTCCAGCATCTGAGAGCTCTTCAGTGGAACATAATTAGTTCCTAAGGGCTTCTGCCCCTAGGGCTGTCAGGCCAATCTGTACCTTTTTAAGATGCATCCCACGTTCGTCACGGGCATGAAAAGCCAAATTCAGAGAGGTCTTTAAGCAGGTGACACCATGTAACAATGCATTATGTAATAACTTAGTGTTTTTATAGCTAGCAGACCCCAAAACCTTGTGATCCCAGCTTCCACTTCTATTACGATGATAATACCAGAAAGTTGCCAGTGCTGACAATCAGCAACAAGCCCAGAAGTAACTTTTAATAAGCTTTCGACTTGCCACTAGGAACCTGAAAGGGGGACTGTCTGGCTTCAAAGGATGTTGTTTAGTGTGTTTTGTATGGATTCCTGAAGGCATACGTTGCAGTGAGTTTGCACTTTTATAGTGGAGAAAGTCAATAACATAAAATATAGGATGCTGGGGAACTGAGAAGTGTAATTCAGCTTAACTTATTCAATTGGCAATTTAAGCATAACTGTCCAAATGGCCATTTTTTTGGATAATTTCCTTAAAAACAAGCCAACTCATTAACAATTTTATGTCGGTCAGACTGTGTTGTTATTTAGAAACCTTTTCTAAAGTCACCTCAGAATTTGCAGTGAAGGCCATCTAATATACCACTAGCCTATCATGTTTAGCTAATCAATACCTCATTGAGTTATTTAACTAATTAAGCTAATTAATGAATTGAGCAGGTAGTGAATTGTAAGGAATACATGCAATGGCTGCCGTACCCCTGAGGAGAGGTTTGGGAACCAAATTGTTCATCTAGCCATCCAGCAAGATATCAGTAAGTTTTCGGAGAACAGAAGAAATTTTTGTTAGTTTTTTTTTACTGAATTGCTGTTTATTTACACATGTTGATATATGCAAATGGTATAAGATAGGGGAGCATATGCTACCCAAATGAACAGATGCAGCACTTAAAAGTAGTGAACTTTGGCAAATAACAAAAGAGTAAAAAAAAAAAAAAATGTGTGATGGTGGTTAAGGGAGATGAGTGTCTCTCGATCGAGACTCAAAATTCAAATCCTGTCATAGGTGGAGTGATGTCACAATTAAGCCCTTGAGCAAAGTCCTTAACCCCCGAGAATACTGGCTGACCTCGTTCTCCGGTCCGCATTTGTGTGTTATTTTGCACAAAAATATCTGCTAAATGTAATCTGTTTCCGGAATGTTGGTCGTGCATCTCCCAGGAGATGTCCTGCTGTTTTACAGTTAAATAAGGTAACTGATCTGAATGTATCCAGCAAAATAACCAGTTGTAAATGTGTTCATTGCTTCGGATGAAAATATCATGCAAGCAACAAAATACTATCATGAAATGAATAGAGGGAACTGGAGAAGCAGCCTGTTAGCAGTCGTCTGGTTTTCCACATATTAAAGGGTGATTTATATTTTGCCTAGAATCCATGCTGCAGGTAAGACGCATAGTGTCCTAGATGTACGGATGGATGGATGGATTACACTAAAAAACTGCATTGTATTAACATAAAAAGTTCAGGCAAATTAATGTGTTTAAGTACTTAAACACATGGTGTGAAAACATTTTTTTCCAGGATAGGAAGTAATTTGTAGTTCATATGTGGTAAATATAATTATTATAAGAATTACTTTTGTAACTACAAACACATACTTGGATAATGTTTAATGAATCAAACTCTGTGTTCATACTTTATGAGAGAGTGTAATTTCTCAGTATCACGCGTTTGTTTTCGCTTAATATTCAGTCCTGACACTCAATGATGAGCAGAAAACGTGACCAGCAACAACAGACTTTCTACAGGCGATCTGTGCAGCTACTTCCACCAGGCTTGCTGTGTCCTCTGTTGTGGCTGCCGTCTGTATTTGAGGTCAGCGCTTTGCGGTCGGATTCATCTGCCCTTGCAACCCAGATCTATCCTGTATCAAATCCTCAGCAGAGCGTTGGAGCAGATGTAGCAGCCGCTTGTGTGATGTTGCTTTCAGAAGATAACACACTGGGCGTGTTGAAGGCTGTTTAAACCGGCCTGGTGCTGGGGGAGGTCCAGACTGCTGACAACTTTCCATGGGGTAGACACTGCAGCGGGGGCGGGGGGTGTCCTGATACCAGTTGGACAGCTGCTCAGCGGGCAAGTTCTGACAGGCAACAGACGGACTGGGGCACAGGGGACAGAAAGATAAGGACCTATAAAGATACAGAGATGCACAGACAGCTGGAAAGCCAAGTGGACAGCGACAGGTGTCTCCTTGTCTCTGGGAGAAGCAGTCAAAAGTGCTGAGTAAAGAGCTTGTATGCTCCAGTTGGTACCGGTTTCAGCTGGTTGCTAAGCTCCGCCCCCCAGGACTTGAATGTGTGGCGGGAATGTCAGGCATAGCTGGCATAGCGCATAGTTTTCCTGTGAGCTTAGGCCCATACCCGGACGGAGCCTGCCCTATCATCTTGTCTCTTCGGGGTACAGATCGCTGGGGTCAAAAGAGAGTGAACTGGGACACTGACACATGGAGCTGTCCGTGGAGTTTGTGGTGGTTGATCATTTGAAACACAATCCCCTATTACTATATTAATTCACCATCAATGCTTATGTTTATTATGGCAAATAAACACCAGGTAATTGAAAAATCAATCCTTATTATTACTAAGTTATCTTTTGTGCACCTAAAGTACTATTAAATAGAACTTCTAAACTTGTAGTATTGCAAATAGTTAATTTTAAACTGTAATGTTAATATGTAACAAATATATTTTGCGTTATAAATTTTTGCCATCTTCGTATAGCCAAGCCCTACCTGGAGTATAAATAATGATACATCTGAGAGATTTACTGCTGGTGTGTTTTTCTAGAAGATTTAGACGGTTTCCTGCAGCTGGGTCTGTCTGGGCTGATCCGGACGGAGTGTGTTCCACTCAGCATTTTGGCTGGCTGAGATGAGGCTTCAGCCTGGCTGGAGGTTCGTCTCCTCTGAGGGTCTGCAGAGCAGCCGGCCTTCACTCACACTTAAATGTCAAAGGCAGACCGAGGAGGACAAAAACGAACATGTAGACAAAGGACATTTTATCAAGTGTAAAGAAGCATGCAAATCTTTTAGCTAAAGCAAGTTCATCTATTCTGTTTAAGGAACACAAACATGATTAACAAAATGTTACATCATACTGGACAATTTTGAGTCGATATATTTATTTATTAAATGTGAAATATTTTATTGAACCAGATCAAGCATCCATTGTTTGGAAGCCTCCTTAGCATTACCCTGCTTCTAACTGCTGCCAGGGATGTTTAATCTAGCTTTGGGCATGAGAGCTGCAGGAGTCAGTTTCTCCATTGGGTTAGATCAAAAGAGGAGCTCCAGAGGAGAGGAGTCCCGCTAAATCTAAGGACAGCCAGCTGCTGCTGTTATATCACATGCAGACTCTCCCACCAGTCGAGCTTTAGGATTGGGGCGGTACTTTATATGATGGTGGGCTTCAGGGTCTGAATCCAAGGTGAGGACTTGTGCTTCATCAAGCCAGATATGGCTCAGATGGTTCCTTCACTTTGCAGGACATGATATCTTGCAAGTCTGGCTAAAAACAAACGTCGTCTCAATCGTGGAATTAGATTTTTTTTTTTTTTTTTTTGAACGAAACTGTTGAAAATCCAGGGCCTGTGGACATAAACCTACTGACTGGCGGCCCTCTCTCTCTCCTTTCTCCTTCCTCCTTCACCTTTCTGAGACCCCCTGTGACTCAGCCAGCATGGGTCTCATTAAAGCGCAGTCATTACCAGCAGCTCCAGCCTCGCTTGTGTCTGCCTACCTGCTACTGCTGACCCGGTGGTTTGTGCCTAAGGAGGATGGTTCTACATAGAGACGCAATTAGTCCTTTAAAAGAGGCCCTTCTGTGCATCGACTTCTCAAGAACCCATTTCCACAGCAAAATAATTCCTTTTTAATGGAAGTTCATGTGAAAAGAGCCTTGCAGTCACAGAATTATCTCCCCCTTGTCCACTTTTTTTGACGTGGCCGTTCCTGTAATTTGCAGCACACTGTGCAAATCTCTGGTAACTGTCAGCAGATGGGGCCTTCAGGTAAAATCTACAAAGAAGAAATAAATTTTGCAGTTACAAGGGTAACTTCTCTGTGGCATCTACAGACAGACTTTCCTACAGTCAAACGTCACCTGGTTTTACGCAGTTTCAATATAACCACATAAATAGGCAGTAAAATTGACTCGAAATACTTACATACCCAATGAATTGCAAAATTGTAAATGACCTGTTAAAAGCAAACCATCCCTAAGTTACTGTACCAGGTGCACAACTCCGAAATATTGCCTGGATTGTCTGGTAGAGTTCATAATTCAGTGACCATACATCTGCACATGAATCTTCTAACAGCTAATATCAGTCAGGGTTGTGGGGAGCTTGGAGCCTAGAGTCTATACCAGACCATACAGGGTACAAGGCAGTGGTATATACCGGAAGTGATACCAATCCATGCCAGAGCACATACATGTACATGCTCACGCATGCAGTCCTACTGTTATGTATGGACCTTAGGTACTTATATGCCTAACCAGTAGATGGCGCTGTGATCTCTGTTTAGGTAGGAGTTCTGTGAAAAATATAGTAAAAGGAACCAAATAAAAAGAGACGCTGATTTTGTGCTTAAAAACACTGATGTCGGCTGCGTTATTGAACGCCTCCATGAAACCTTACCAAAAAGGGCAGTAGTACACCACACATACCCTATGAGAAATTTTAGAGATACTTTAGCCTAACTGCACATCTTTGGTCTGGAAAAATTGTAGGTGACACAGGAAAAACATGACAGCTCTACATGCAGAGAGTGGCAGTGGGATTTGTGCCCCTGAAACCTGGTGGTGAGTGGTACCAGTACTGCCCAGTTCAGTCACCAGTGAACATGCAATAAGTATACTAGAAGGAGTTTCTTTGTCACCAGTTTCCAGTTCTATTATGAATTATTTTGTCTTTTTCCTTTTTCATTATTTATAATTGTCTTTTGATAAAGCATTTCCAAGTCTTTCATGAATTTCCGTTTCATAATGGTATTACAGTGCCATCTAGTGGTTTGAAACCTTCATTCGCATTTGCTTTGTAGTGAGGGAAGATGCCCAACTACCCCATTATACATTTGTGGTTGCCACGAAACTCAAAAGACTGTATCCCAGTCCATTGTAGGACATTCACTCTTGTTTACTCACATAGCTGAATGTGGCTTAGCTGCCAGTTCTCATGAGTTGTATATTGTTTGCTACTAGAAAGATGTAAGCATGTACAGTTCACACAGAACTAGGGCAACATCCAAACCCACGGTATCTTGCACCAACTGAATGTCTCGCGGAACACATAATTTTGAATATTGTGCAGTGTGACTATTCTCCAGCAGGTGGCCTGCAGGCATGCAGCTTGTGGAAGTGTCTTACTCACAATAGTGTTCAAAGATCACCAAATCAGAAATATAATTCAGTTCTGATGATACAAATAACCATAATACATATTTATTGTGTAATGGGCTCCTACGCTCTGGCAGTGATTGTGGGATACTGATGATATGTGCTTTTTCTGTGAAATATGCTTTCATTGTATTCTATTTTGCCACAGTGGATTGAGTGAATTCTTTATGCACAAACGATTCAACCATTATATAACTGCATAATGTGTATCTATTTGTGTACAGTAGGTAATTTTATTCACTTGCATCATCAGATTCAAAATGTCGCAATTTGCATATAAACATGCGCCTATTTGTATATTATAATGTTTTTTTTGCGCTCGTTTTATTAAGCCTTGTGCTTTGCGTGGTCATAATAGCCCGATTGATTGTTACTTTGAGTATGTTTCTTTTGTGTAAGCTTGTCAGAATCCAAAATATCGCTTATAAAGAGAAGGCCTGCCCAAAAAGTATGCTTATGCTGCCCCCTTGTGGCTGTCTTTATTTTTGCACTGAGCGTCGATAAACTGAATAGCAAGGAGCGTAGCAGGTGGTACTTTGAGCATGGGACTAAAAAGCCATGAGCATTTGCGCCTATAACGTGTTGTCCCTTTTACGTGAAGTGTTAAGTATTTGTGCAATAGCTAATAGCTTCTGCATCACACGTACTTCTAGTGATTGGTTATTACTTTAGTATAAATGACCAGGGGTATCAAAGGAGTATGGATACGCAGGCACTTGATAGGTGCTCTTGAATAAATAATATTATATGTAAAATTGGGCTGGGGGGCCCAATGTAACATTTTGTCAAGGGGGGGGGGGGTTGGCAGAATTTCTAGATATGTCCCTGACAATTACATAGTTAAGTCAAGTCACACCTCCCTGGCGGATGGTATCAATCAGGCCACCAAACACACTTCAAATTCCTCCCACAGTTCAAGGATCCATGCCCCTGTTACCATGTGCTTCTTGGGAACAGACTGCTAACTTTAAAGTGTTATTTTTATAGTAGTTTTATTGTAAGTATTATGTTAAAATTCAGAGATCATCACCCTGTGTTTTGACTATGAAAAGAAAAACCTATGCAAGTAACATTGGTAAATATCATTAACTTGGTAAAAAAATAAAAAATCATCAAAAATTTCTTCATAATGCTGTATGGTGCTGGCCCCTGTTAAAATTTCAATTAAATCCAGTTTTACTATAAGTGTGGAATAGTAATATCCATCTTCCGACTGCTTATTCAAGGTAACATTGTTTACTGGTTAAATTTAAATATTCTAGTAACATCAAAAACTGCGTCTGTCCATGAGGTTTGTTTTCTTATATTTAATTGTACAGAGTCAGGGTCAATCCTCAATATCAAAAGTTAATGAAAGGGCATGCTTAGACAAACTAATCTTAAACCAAAGGTACACTGTAGCCATTTACATTTGCCTGAAGAGCACTTTTACCCCATTCTAAACCAATTTGCAGTGAAAAATGTTACTTTTATGAAACATCAAACAATGACTACAAACACTGATCTCTCCTGAGCCATCTTGATCTTGAGCCTGTTCTAGACAGCTATTATAATTGAAGACAGTTATAATGCTCTGATTAGCTTGATTTAACTTCAGCAAAATTTGCATGCTTGCTTTTCTCTGGCTAATGAAATATTAAAATCTGTACTGTGCATAGTTAAAACATTCAGGAAGTTGTAAAATAGTTTATGAATTTCTTTAGATTTTTTATTACTCATTTGCAATTACAAAATGATATTGTGCATCACTACATCGATTACTCTTCCTTTTAGCTATAACAGTAACATTTTAGCAAACTTTGTCCTGTCAGTGTTTGCTGATTGTTTGTCAGGGCTCCAAACTACTCCATGGCCAGATCCGTGATCCAGCCCAGATTTTCAACAAAACCAGCCACTCTTCCCTGATTGACATTATTAAATCCACTTGGTAAGCATTTCCTGTTTGACTGGTTGTTTTCAGCAGCTCCTTCTGAGGCGTTTGAGCTGTACTAACTTGTTTGTACTTGATATGAGTGTATGTTTCCCTTCAAGTACAGACCTTTTGCCTGTTTTTTTGGCATTATGATTAAGGTTTGGATTCTGATTCTGGTGGGTTTTTTTGTTTGTTTTTTTACTGAATGTGTGTAGATGCCTTTGTATTTTGGATTCTGTTTTGTTGAATTAGTGACCATGGAATGCAAGCAGACCTCAGGCATGTTCATCCTGGTTACAAGTTTGTGTCCAGTTCAATGCTTCATCTTCCTGTGTAATACAATGTTGTAATTTGTAACTTAAAAAAATAGCCTGTGTATCTCGGCTGAATGCTGCCACCTACAGACCAGTGAAACTCCAACGGAGTAGATCAGTATTGAGCAGAGGTGGAAAGTCCAGGTTCAGAAAGTATAAATCCAAACCAAGATTTTGTTTCAACCAATCGGTTGAGTATGAAGCAGTGCTTGAAGTGGGAAAAAATAAGTGCAGGAACTCTAATTTTCCGACATTTGACATTGGTGCGGTGGAAAAAAAAAATCAAGTCTTTAGGATGTGTTGGTTCAAAAACTATTTTAATTTAATCATTCTTCCAAGCAATAACCT
>JAODKF010000147.1:15376307-15406962 GCA_026779585.1 Mormyrus proboscirostris | reverse complement strand
CTTGGCAAGACCCCCCCCCCCCCTTGTCGACTCCCAGGTGACGCTTTCCAATCTCTGTGACAATCCTCCGTGACCGCACAGCGTGACCGCACAGCGTGACCATTCCCTTCACGCTAGCAGGAGGGTGGCTGCCTTGATGTGCAAAGCAGCACTGAAGCCTCCCTCGGACCGTGCGACCTCAGGTGCCGCCGTGAAGGCAGCTCACGGCTTCTCTTGCCAGGCTTTGGTAAAAGTTTGTGTGTGTCTCCACTGCCGTGCACGTCTTCTCCACTTGTGAGCGGAACTTTCACCTAAAAAGCCACACTAACAGCCTGACAGAAGGCTACGTTTTAAAGTGCTTATTCATGTTTGCATACACACACACGCTTGGCCATTTTTCGGAACACATTTAAGCATCTTATCAGAATGTGGCTGCAGTTCGGTGCATAAACAATTGATCCTTTATTGATCCCCATGGGGAAATTGTCTTTTTACATCTCCTTCAACTACTTCTGTGTAGAGCAAGCTGTCCGCGAAGGGCAGCCACCCGTTGGGGCGCCCAGGGAGCTGGGGGTTAAGGGCCTTGCTCAAGGACCCGCAGACATGCTGAAATCAAGATCAAGACTTTGTTCCGACTGTCACTGAATTATAGCGACGCTTGTACGCTGTTCATTTCTCACGCGTCAGTATCATCATCGAAATCATGTGGACACAGATCAAGAGCTTCAGTTAATGGTCAGATCAAACATCGGAATGGGGGACATTTGTGATTCCAGTGACTTACACCCTGATATGGTTATTGGTGGCAGTCGGTGTGTTTCGAGTGGAAACTGCTTCTCCAAAGTGACGTGCAAGTGAGACAAATAGCACAGAAATGCATGCTGTCAAGGAATCAACTAGACTGGCAACTAAGTGCAGCTAGGCTGAGCTTCCAATGAATGCCCTGCTACCAGTGTAATTTTCCATGAATAATGTCTGGATGTGGAAAAAACTGTGTGTGTGTGTATGTGTGTGTGTATTTGGGTTGAGGGTTGAATATACATTACATTGTGGGGACCAAATATTTTGTTTGGTCCCCACAAAGAGAAATTTAGTTCTATAAACATCTGTGACTGCAATCAAAAAGCTAAAAATATGAAAATCCTTGTATTTGGGTTGGTTACTTATGGTTAAGGTTAGGGGGTTAGCTGGGTGGGGGTTAAGGGTGTCATTTTTGAGAACACAATATGTGGAAAGGTAAACCACACCGAAGGGGAGGGGGGGCATCTGGAAATAAATTTAATCAGAATGTAACAACAAGCCCAGCAAAATTAGATTGGCTGGGATCCTGGTGGAGGTCTCTAATTATTCCTCAAATGCCCTTTTTCATCAGGAGCCCTCGACAGCACTGTCCCCAGCTGCAGTCGGTATGTCAATCTAGCAGCGTGGGGGGGGGGGCAGTTTGCTGAAGGACAGCCTCAGTGATGGCAGGGGAGTTCCTGAGCAGCACTTTGCCCCCGTCCGGGGCGGCCTTGCCGGTGTCCTCCTCCCTGACACTGGAGCAGAAGGCGGCCTTCGTCTTCGTCTTCCTGCTCTTCATCTTCCTCGGCTTGCTGATCGTCCGCTGCTTCCGCATCCTGCTGGACCCCTACCGCAGCATGCCCTCATCCACCTGGACCGACTACATGGAGAAGGACACCTTTGATTACCGCATCGCCTGAACGGACCTTTGCCTTTTCCCGAGACCCATGCATGACATCATCCAGAAGACAGTTGAAGATGATGAATGGATCCCTACTGGGAAGGCAAAACCCCAGCTAACTCTGACAAGCAATTGCAAGGATTCTATGCATGGGATGTAACCTTGTGTGTCAGCTGACCAAGACTAAACACCTCAGGTGCCCATGGGAGGGGCTCCATTCAGTCTGTCTCTGTTTCCAAACCCACATACATAGACCTGTCATCTTCTTCCACTAAGCTAAATTTAAATTCAATTATATCCTCAATTATACCCCTCTGCTTCTGATAACAACTCGGAGAGGTGAGCCCCTCCTCTTTTCTGAAGGAAGGATTTATCTCTCAAATGAGTAAATTAGCTTTATTTTATTTTTTTTTAGGGCATTAATTAAAGTACCCGATATGCAAAGTCCTATTACTTTTCACTTTCACCAACATCAAGCAAAAATTATTTTTAACTTGGCTCATAGCAGGAAAAATTGAAAAATACCATGGAGATCTGAAATCTCCACTCCATACTTCTGTGGTGTAGGATCACTTGAAACACTGCATTACGTAGGGCGACGATGTCCGTGTGTGATAATATTGCCTATTTTATCTAGGTTCACCGGATATCTTTTTGAATATGTATGTACCCGTGTATAAGTCAATCCGCGATATGACTTCTCTGTGCCGAATGTTTTATTAGCTGAAATTCAAGGAGACAGCAATGGACAGAAGCTCCGATCCCCTTGAGAAGCAGCATAGCACAAGAAGCGTAAACAGATGAAAGAGCAGAATATTGAGCGGCCTTAACCCTATAACAAACACGACCAAGGTAAACGTCTGGGAACTATTTGCAAGTCTAAATGTTTACATGTTTATATATAACTGCGCTTTATGCAGGATTCTTGTGTATTATTGAAAGCACCTTTCTTCCTTGGTATATGTCTGACACTTTCAATGTTTTGCTTCAGACTCACAACAGGAATCGATAGGTAAAACAAGGCCTCTGTTATAGTTTTGGTAATGCAGGCATGATTGTTGTATGGATGATATCAGTGACCATTGTTAGGGACGGCAGACATTTTTTGAATGCAATGTAAAGGATGTCTTTTGTCTAGTTAACGTTTTGTTGAAATTTATCTTACGGTTTTTGGGGATGAGAGATCTTTCAGCTGTGGGTCACCCAGAACTAGACCTAATTAAGCTACTTCAGCATTTTCCATTAAAATGCAGGTTTTACTTGAAGTTCTATGTATCCTTCTGAGTACTGCCTAAGTAGTATGCTTGAATAAAGCTTTTTCAGAACTTATTGGAAATTAAATTCTAAAATGATGTTGAACTTTGTTCTTCCCCACTACATAAAATTAGTTAATTAAGAATTATTCTGATACAGTCAGGGCAACTAGTAATTGAAGTCCCAGTACTAATGCTATCAGTCTAAATATATTTATTGCATATTTATATTAGTTCTAGATGAGTTGTGGAAAGATAAAGATGTGGAATAATAAAGGTATGAGTTTTACACCCCTGTCCATCGGTTGATCGCGGCTTGGTCTCCTTCTCCTTGATGTATGCCTTAGAATGTAGCCTGTTTACAGTCCGTAATACCTGAAGATGTAGCCAAGTTCTAACCAAGACCAACAGATAGAAGGGGTTCCAATTCATCTCACTAGCATCACTGGGGTTTTAGTGTGTAAATCCATTATGTTATTGGTGTGCACTTTGACATAAGCTGTTCTCTATGTCACGCTGTAGCGATTAATGCGCAGAATCAGCTATCGCTTGCGTTTCATGCACAGTGCATTTGCACATTGGTGTGGCACGGTGTCCTTGCAGCATGCTCGTGACAACAAGAAAGCACCTGAATGTTTTTTGAAGTCAACAGATAATGATTGTTAGAATTTAGATAGTTTACTAAGGCTCAGTCTACTTTTGGCCATGTATTATATTTTTCAGTGTTTCATGCATTTTATAATAAAAACAATAATAAATGTTCTTGAATGACTTTCTGTGTGCATTGCTCTTTGTCACAATGCAAGAGTTTGGCGTATTGGGCAAAAGGAATATTAAAAAGCTGTGTCTCTTATCATTACCTGCTACCTGAATCTGCTCAGCATTTACCTTGTTATAGATCTGTGAGACAGTAAGTGGTGTAGCGGGTTTACTACAATTATATCCCAGTATTCAAGCTCTGAGTATTCAAGATAATGCCTAAATGAGTAAATATTGATACGCATATTTGTATTCAAGTGAAGACATCCAGGGATAATGAGTGCCGTCTGAGCGCAGCTGAAATGTGAGTATGAATTTCCAATAGCAAATCATTGCAGTAAATGTTATTTTTTAAATAACTTTTTATAAATTATTGCTTATTTTTGCACAAATGCGAGTGGTAAACGTTGCTAATACTATGAAATGTAATGTATGGTATTGCCACAAAAAAATAGATTGCATATAAAAAACATGCATATTTATTGCCTTATTACCTCTTCGGTAATTTGATGATTTGTGTTTAAAACGTTCTTTATTGTGCTGAAATATATGTATTTGAATGTTAGGGATATTTTGGGGAGGTTTAAGTGTGGCTTGAATTATAAATTTCCCCATAATAAATAATGGGAGTTCCTGATATTTGAGTTCCCGTTAACCGAACCAGTTACATTCCTACAATGAGATGTAGGTGCAGAGCAAATAGTCTACTTGGTGCAGAACAATGTGGGGTTAATAGACCTACAGCACCAAGGACTTTGCATTGCAGCTGGCCAGAACTGATCCTCACCATTGATCGCAACTCAGAGTTATGATGAGAATTTAATTAAGCCTTCCAGAAAACGAATATGGCCATCATACGCAGTTTGTTACCTTCTTTTTAAAATGTTCCAGTCAAGAAAAGACATGGGAGCTGCAATTTTTCTCATTGTCATTTTATTTTAAGGAACAAAAAATCAGCTCAATATCTGTCCATATATGTTTCTAATGACCTTCTGGTAAAGGTCTCAGTATACAGTAATATCTGGGGAGATTAAGCCAAAACAGAATGTTACAAGGCCTTGCTTCTTACCACGAACCTCCAAATTGCATCCAGGACTCAAAAAAAGTCAATAACTGTTTTGGATTTCATTGGTTTCTGAAACTTTCTTTTATAGCTTGCTAGAAAAGTAACAACACATAGAGGCCAGCGGTGCAAATTTACTTGTGATTTGTTTTCCCATCGTCTAGTGAATCTCAACACTGGCCAAAGCAAAAACACATCATGCCACCCTAGCTGTCTTGAGTGAGTCTGCATAATTATACTAAAAGGTTCTTCATTGCATAGACAAGAGAATAATTACACTGATGCAATTACTCTATCCACAGGACTTCCATTGGCAGACGCAATAGTTGGCTGGGCGAAGTAAGGGACCCAGCAGACCGTTACATCCTGATGCAATTACGTAATAGTGAAGCTCATTTGTGAATCATAATATACTGTTACACAAATTCACCAAGAAGAGGGCCAAGAAATTAGCCGAGCTCTAATGTCTTAAGGTGAAACAGTATGCCTGTCCAAAATGGGACACTGCTACTATGTCGATTGCAGGATAGTATTGCGACCTGTTCCAAAAGCAGGGAGCAGTGTTTAAGGGGGGAATGTATACACTGAAAAGCTGAGCTACACATAAAGAGGATGGACCAGGTGTTATAGTTACAATCACCGACTTCACATTCTGTCATCACTGCAAATAAACCCAGTGACCATGTCGAAAAACTAACCGCTCCTGATAAGACTTTGACCATGCATATTTATGGGAGCATAGACTGTAGTGTCTTCGTACAGACGCAAAACAGTCTGTATGATCACATGCACAACATTAGCCATTTTCTCTCTTCAGGCTGAAAAAAGAAACTGCACAATTTTACAAAAAATACAGTGAGGCAGTTTGGCTTAGAAAACGTCTGAAAGGTTTTCACGGCGTACTGCTTTCGGCTCCAGACTTATCTGTCTTGACTGCATGTGATTAAGACCGCACGTCCGAGATAAGAACATAGCAGAAGAAAGGAGCAACTGAAGGCGTATTTAGTGAAGGAACTGATCAAAGGGCAAAGCATGAAAAGAGGAAAAAAAAATCTGGAGGTTATCAGTCCTGTTCAGTTGCTCTCATTATGTACGGGCTGGAAGGCAAATGCTACATCAGTCTCACCTCTATGAAGGCAGAGATGGTTTGCTGCTGTATGCTTCCATTGGCCCTGTTCCTAAATGACAAACTGTTATATATATCTCTATCTGCCCCTACTCACCTGGGCTGGGCAATCATGCTGTACAAGAACTAGAGGGTCAATATCTATCCATAGTATCAGAGAACTCAGTCGATCGTTACCCCTCCTCATGAAACGGTAACCACTATGGTTAAAAAAAACACAGGCTCGTGAATAATTGGCAGACTGGGTCACTTTTCTGCCCGTGGATCATTTTTACACAAGAAGGATTTTCAGGGCAGTTAAAACCCCCTGAGAAATTTGGTTGCAAATGGGCCCCCTGTGTTTTAGTTCTCATTAACCTCTTGTTACATTCTGTAATTATCTAGCCCCCTAAAAAAAACATTACATGTATCATCCAGTAGAATAAATTCGCGTGCTATAAGCAAACAGAGGACGCTTGGGTCAACCAACAATAGGACAAATTATATTATTCTGATATTTTTCCATTGCATAGTGCAGGTGTTACCTGACGTTAAATGATAGTTGTCTGGTTCTAACACTGAACCATCCAATTTTTATACCATTTGACTTCTATGTGGATAGACCATAATGAAACCAAAACCAGAGCTGATCTTTTTTGTTTATGGTGGAGATGCAAGGACAAAATTAATCTACATGATCGATCATTATATTCATGAGAGTGAGGATTGAAGGTAATACTGCCCCTCATTAAATCCTCAGTGAAAGACTACTGGTACGTAATATTTGACACCACAAGCTTCACTAACTGTGGCGTTTTTTTATACCTCCTTGAAGACAGAACCTACAATTCAGAGAGAAAATGATTAATCATTAGTCATGTCACCTTTTAATTTTGTGGTGAAGATCTTCATTTTCACCCTGCAGTCACATCTGCATATTCTATAGATTTATTAAAGGGTCGTTTTATCAAGTTACATGACTTAACGCTGATAACGCTGGCAACAGTAATAAAGCCTGACAAATCTGGTTCTCACTTTATACAAAAAAAGCCACTTTGATTAAATGCTGCACAATTACATTCTTGTATAATAGCAATAACAATTCATTTTCTTTGTCACCATCATAGCTCTTTTCTGACAGTGATAAAACTCTGCTAATGTACATCAATGACCTTATGAATGAAGACTGAAGTCACGTTCATCTCTTTGGTATCTATTAAACTATCTGTCACTTTCAATAAGCATAAAATCTGTAAATAAGGACAAGATCTAGATTGAGCCATGCTTGAATTCATTCGGATATTAGCTTAAAATGCCATTTTGGCCATTAACTACTGATAATATTTGATAACTACTTTTGCTTTTTATCTGTAAGTTGAAAGTTTCAGAGAGAATACAGAAAGCATAGTAAGTACGACTGCTGAAAAAAATAGCCATAGATTACTGAAGGAAAAACGTACATTGTTGAAAGCAGAAAAGAAATTTTTAAGCTTCTCTACGTGACACTACGAGCTTGTTCTCCCCCGGCAAACTAAAAACTGAAAAACTGACAGTCATACCCCTCTGTATCTCGCAGGTGGCTTCGCACATTAATCATTCATAAATTAATTAAGGTGGAAGTCCTTGAGTTGAATGCATCGTGCACCCAAATGAAAGGCTGGCTAAAGGAATGTGGACCCAGATGACTCTCCACACCTCCCCCATCACCTGTCTGCCTGCTGGAGCTACGCTGGCTTATATGGTAAAACGTGAATTGACCTCGATTTCCAGCGAGAGTAGTCGGCCCGAAATAAACGCAGCTTCTCAAAATGCGCAGATCGATACCCATCATATGTGCTGTATAATAAGGCTAGAAGACAAATGCTAATGATCTATCCCCAGCCTCCACCGGCCTCCCGTTCGCTTAAGCGCACGTCTCCCAGACACCGACACGGTATACTGTACGTGACGGCGCTCCTCTTCGCGTGTCACCGGCTGTCATGTGCTCAACAACGGGCAGCGCTGCCGGCATTTGATTTATTGCTCACACACTGTGATTTAATCCAAAAAAGCCAATAAAAAATTAATTGGCTTCTACACATAACTAAAAAGTATCTAGTCAGATGTTGGCTTGTCAAGTGGAAATAAGTGAAACACCTTATTTAAGCTTATTATATGTAAATTTATCCGTTATCGCTTTATCACTGTGGTCAAGTTGGTGGTTGATCACGGAATATGCGTGTGTGTGTGGATTTGGGTTATATAACTTTAATGTGATAAATGTGATAAAATTTATTTTTATGTTGTGGGGACCATTTTTCAGCTCCCCACAAAGATCTGTAAATGCAATCAAAAAACTAAAAATGCCAAATGCTCATATTTTGTTTAGTTACTAATGATTAAGGTCAGGACTGTGTAGGGGTTAAGGTCGTGTTGGGGTTTCGGTTTTGCCCATAGAAATGAATGAACGGTCCCCACAAAGATACGAGTACAGGTCTGTGTTTGTGTGTGTGTGCGTGTATATGTGCTACTTTACGTCATTTCTGACAAATATGCATACCAAGTATATCACCTTTGCAAACATTTTTAAATATGTAGAGTAATTTTCTCTTAGCTGTTCCTGTAATTGGACTCTGAATAGGACTCTTTCGGTTTTTATGTTATTGTTTAATTAAACTTATACATGTGTCTTTTCCATGCATTAGTTTGAGGACCCCATGAATTTTGAGTTGAACTGATCTTCAGAAGCTGCATCTGACACTTTGGGAAATGTGCACATTTGCATTGGTGTTATTATTCAGAATACAAATGCTTTGATGCCTTTCTCCTGTAATACCAAACCAGCCACAAACTGCATATTATTTAAGCTATTAATGGAAATGGTTGAACGGTAATGAGCTGACAAAGGTAGATAAGCCACACACTCAGCTCTTTTGTATAACTCATCAAGGATACATTTATATGCAAAGAGCCATAAAGGGAATCAAGCTTCTAACACCTTCACAGGCATTTATTTAATCGCAGTTTTGAGAGAAAAAATCCTGTTATATACAGACAGTTTGGGTGCTTATTGTAGCAGAAATTGTCCCTCTGGAAGTTTTAAATAATGAAATCAATGGATGGTGAATGCCAGTCATAAACGATCCCCAGAAATATGCAACATTGTATTTAATTCAGCTCTTGAATCAGCTGGTGAGAATTTGTATTAAAATACAGTAATCTTCAGTTACTTGTCAGTACACCTAGCAAAATAAATCTGTATTATTTTAGGAAAAATTGTTATTTATGTGTTAAGACTGGAGCAGCATGAATGTTCCGCAAGTAGGAGTATTACTTTACTGTATGTCTCCAAGTTTTGAGGCTACAATCCAGCCCAGCTCTTTGAGTGTGGAGTTCATATGTTTTCATTGGAATTCTTCTCTGATTCCCCTTTCATAACCCACAGACTAACTGTTTGGATTTAAGGGCCTCGCTCAAGAGCCCCAGTGGTGACATCACTCTGCTGATGCTGGGATCTGAACCAGTGACCTTCTGATCATTGTCACAGCGCGTTAACCCACTGAGCACCTTCTACCACAGAACGTGTGACAGACAAGCAGAGACCTATCAAATGCCTCAGCTGCTTGTGCTATTATTTTTTTTTTTCCCCGCAACTTCTGTAAATCATTTAAAACAACGTATTCTCCTAAAGGCATGGAAGGCCAAGCTGTGATGCGGGTCAGCAGGAGCCATGCATGGGAACACACTGGCATCTGGAGATGCAAAGTAACTGAAAGCAGCGAAAATCATCCTGACAGGTTCATTCAGATTGTGCTAAAACTGAAGAAAGACAGAAAACATTTCTCTGTCTCATTGGCACAGTGGTTAAAAATAGAAGCCAGTCAATCTAATGTTCCTCCAGGCTCTTTCCTGTGGCCCCAACGGGGACAGTCATTTGGCAAATAGACCAGCCTCTGACGAGCTGGTGAGCTAACTTCATAAACGTGGTCTTTCCCTATTCCTTAGGAGTTCATTAATTCATCTACACACGTTTATTGGTCATGCTCTTGCACCTATGGGCCACCTCTGGAAAACTAGCCCCAGTAGTAGCTACTGTTTCATAACAGGCCACAGAATTTTAATGTGTTTTCCCTGTGCGCACTGATTTCTTCTGTAATCCAAAGACATGCAGTTAGATGAATTGGCTTGTGTAAATTGTACCCCGTGCAACCTGTGATTGGCTCTCTCCCAGCTCCCAGTAGGAGGACCAGGTTTGGAAACACTGATATACTGGATAAGCAGTTGGAAGATGGATGGTTCACTGGGTAGCATTGCGGTGTCGCACTCAAAGGCTCTGGGTTGGAGTCTGGATGTGAGTAATTGGATTTAGTATATTCCCCTGAGATTTGTGTGGATGTCTACTAGTAGTCCAAAGATAGGTCTTTACAGATTGCTTTGTCAAAAATGAACAACTGAAGTTCTAGCGACGCAGAGCTCAAGTGCTATTTTCAGTGCTATTTGTTTTAACGATCACATAATGTAAACAATCCTAAAATCAGACTGCAGCAAGCCGCTTGTGACCAGCTGTCCTCATTAAACCTGTTAATATTGGAGCCAAACCTCTTGATGCTTGGCAAAGCTGGATAAAATTACTAAAAGAGATTACAGGTTCCCTTTGCACTGAAACTTGACTCGTACCAATTCTGTCAACTACTCAACTGCAAATCACAACCACCCCAAAGGGGCAAGAATTACTAAGAGGAAATTAGGATAGAGGTCATTCACTTATTCTGAAATGGTATTCTGAAAATGTAAGGCATTACACAAAAAAAAATGTAATGTAGTTTGGATTTTTAAGCCAATAAGAGTAAGAGATTATTCCTTAAAGTTCCAATATTTTTTCTTTGGAAAGAAAAATCCAGTATTTAAGTATTTTGGTTGAAAGAAAAAAATATGAAAATGTATTCTGTATGTTTTATTATGAAAAAAAGAACTGTTATACAGTTAAACTATATAAAACTCCACTTTGTCTTTTTAATACCCCCAATAGTGTTCAAAGTGAAATACAAACCAACATGTGAAAACAGCCCATAGGAATATGTCTGGTGTTTCACTGTAGAAATAAAAAATGATGCAGTAACATGAGAGAAAATAAAAAAGGCAGGTTAATTCATGGATCGAGCCAAATTCATATGCTCTACAGAATCAGTCCCCCCACCAACCTTAGAAATATGTTTCAACATGCATCACACCTTGTCTTGCAAATCTGTGATGACACATTTTTTTTCCTCACAAAACCTTCCCCCCGGAACATGATACACATAAATAAGCTTTCACATATGTTCAACAACACTGTAGGTTGAAAATAAATTTTAGTCAACGAGTTATAGTATACATATTTAATGCACTGAGATGATGTATAAGGAGAAGTGATGTAGCCGACTGTGGCATTTCAGTTATTAGTGCAGGTGGAATGTGCAGAAGTGTGGCGCCATCTGCTGGTTGGCCAATATTTCTTAAAAGCCCGGGAAAAATATCACGTAGCAAAAAAAAAAAATTGTAACACAGGTGCCAATGATAGGAATCGCTATAACCATGTGAACGCTTCGCAATATGTTAACTGAACTTGTAGAACAATATACACATATAGAAATATACTTGTTTTAATGTAGCACAGGGTCAGTTACCTCTTGCATTTCAATAGTACAGGCAGGCATTCCACAAATTGTTTTCTTAGTGACCCACCATTTTTGTAACCAGGCAACCAGATTGCCAAGAATACTGCCCAAGATGCCGTGCACTGCTTGTCTCCAGCATGTGGCTTCGTGCACACAGTTAATGGTTGCCAGTGGTAACGTGTACGTTATTCCCCTCATCACTGCTTTTCCCTCCTGGCCTGTGCCAGCTGATTTGCAGTTTGAATACAGGGCTGGGTAGTGAATCAGATGTGCGCCTATAAGACCCCCCCATCTGCCACTGGCAGACAAGGCCCCTGTCTGTAGCCGAGCATGAATAATGAATTGGCAACAATTCAAATTGAAGTAAAAAAAATCAAGGATAAAATTAGAAAATATGAATTATTTAAAAGGACGCTAGCATTGTGACGACAGTAAGATCAGCAGCATAAATTAAGTATAAATTTTATATATAAAAATGCCTTTTGTGATTTTTTTTTTTAATAATATAGCGAACTATTGATCTGCGTGTCAATAGTGAAAATGCATAAAGCAACTACCTTTCCGCAGTAGGATCAGACCACCAGGCGTGCAGTGCACGTGCAGTGCACATGCAGTGACATACCAGCAATGACTGAGAAAGGTGAAACAGAGATACAAAATGCAGAAGACTGACGGTTACCTTTTGACAGCCAAGCAAACACACTGACAGCCAAAGAGTGAGGGGGATCTGACGCTATCCTGGACAGCTTAGATCATTTGGTCCATGAAATCCTGAACGGCCTACTCGGGTAATCCTTACTCCTTAGCAGGTTACCCACGAGTCCTGTGCCGGCTCTGCTCAAACGTCCCGCCTGGAATGAGGAGATAAAGGATTTCATGTTGTTCCACCAGGAAGAGAGCCTCTTTGTGTCTCATTCTCCCGACAGAAGCCAAGCTTCAGAGTGTTAGGTGTTGTCATGGCCTCTTTCCTGGTTGCTCACTCGGGCCTCGCATTGACCTTCCAAGGCCCCTTTGCAAATATGCATTAAATCCCATAATATAAAAAAATTCATACAAAAACAAAGATACGAAAAGAACCCGATGCTTCTGTACGCTGTTTATGTCGGTCTGCTTTTAAGAGTTAACCTCTGTGTCAGTGGCTGTCGTCTCCACAGTCTCTACCAGCGTCACCCCTTCCTCGCCTTCCTCCTCCTCTTCTGTGGCCTCCAGGTCCCCTGCCTTGATGATGATGGCCCCTTCCGGAAGCACGATCATCTCCTCCCCTCCCAGCTCTTCCCGCCCAAAGCCGTCGCCGTTGCTCTGGCTATAAGCTATGGCCTCGAGCTGGAGACGGTACTGCTCCGCCTCCTGCTCCTTCTTGAGAAGCTGCTGACGATATTCCTGGGCCTTACGGTTAGCCTCCTGAAGCTGCTTCTGCAGCAGCTCGCGGCAGTCATCCTTCACGGGATCCTGGAGAACAGAACAGGAAGGTCATTGTCACGTGTTTCATTCAAAGCTGGATTCCTCGCTTCATAAGCCCGGGGACCCATTTAAAACCGTAACCCGTAGCTCAGCCCAGTTAAGGTTCTGCATCAGCTTTGCCAAACACACCTTGTCCTTGGGCTCTTTGTGGTTGACGGCGGACTCTAATCTGCGCTTTCGAGCCTGCGGCGGCCGGGGCTCCTCGTCCTCCTCTGCAATCTGCCCGTCTGGCATCGCTAACACTGCTCGCAGCAGTGCGGTTATAGTGCAAACAGAAGAGTGAGTGCCCTTCACTGGTAGCAGCTACCGTTAACAGAGAGGCAGGGAGATGTGAAGAGCTTACTCTGCTGTCCGTTTTGCATGGTGACGAGGAACCGCTGGCCATGGGTGCCTGGTTGTATGTTGCCATTTTGATCTGTCACTATGGTGATAACCCTCTGCGAACCCTCTCCCACCATGTGCTGGAAGGCTGAGCTCTCCACAGTGACCTCCTCAGAGTCACCTAGGGGAGGAAGACGACATCATTACATAGCAGAGTCCACAGTTGGCAGCCGCAGATGGACACTGCTGAACGGTGCCTATTTATAATTCCGGTTAATAGTGACAATAATCACAGCGGCAATGTCTGGCAGAGACAAGCATAAATTCCCAGAGATTTATCATATTTGTTTGCTCTGTCATTCTTGGCCACCATGTTTAGCTGGGCTGTCACCATATTCTGTCTACATCCTGACGATATGCAAAAAAGAGCGATAAATAAAAGACTCACTGGCCGAGGAGAGAGAGGTGCTGTCAAATGCACAGTACAGCTCAATCTGCTTTGATTAAAATCAAAGCTGTCACAATGTCAGATTTTTCCCCATTTAATCGGCATTATTTTTTACCCATAGCTAATTAAACTTTATGTCAAATTCAATGATTGTTGTATATCAAGTTTTTGTAACCAAATAAGCAATGCTGTGTTTTGATTTTGCAACATGACCACTGCATTTAGCCATCATTTAGACTATCTTATTATTTTAATTTATTTGTTTGTTCGTTTGTTTGATGTTGGTTTTTGGAGTGATTGTCTGCTGTTCGGAACCTAAGAAAAAAATTTAATCAATTTAAGTGAACAGAAACAACTCAATTAGTCATCTACAAAAAGCTGACAGTCATTTGAGGTCACTGTTGAAAGCATAATCAAACACCTGGTTGTACTGGTGATCACAGTCCTGTGATGCTTCACTAACGGCCACTAATGTCGCCAGTACATAAGTGTGATAGATTTCCCTGGAATAAATACGGAGCAGGGATTTGGCCAGTAACAGCCCCACTGGCACCGTTATATCAGACTTAACCTTTCCGCCCTTCATGGATCTGCAGTCCGAGTACCGTGGCTGAAAAAGATTAAGCTCAGCTGCAGCATCATGCTGACATGACAGTGTGTGACACATAACATTTACTGGAAGTGTATTACTGGGGCTCTCCCACATCTGCCATCAACACCAGCTTCCATCCATCCATTTTCTGCAACCCCCGTGTCCTATTCAAGACGGAACAACCTCTAACCAAAAGGACGCCAACCCATCACAGGGCACACTCACATGCACACCTATAGGCAATTTGGTGACTCCGATTAACCTCAGTTAATTTGGTAACCTCAATTAACCAGGGGGGGGGGGGGACATGCAAACTCCCCACACCCTTAATTTTTCCTGCCGATCTGTGTACGGTTGTGTAAACAGAAGGTTATGCTCGGCAAATGAAATAGCAGAGGGCAGATATTATCTTCTTGTTCTGAACGAATTCTCTTCTTTGTCTGGGTTATTTCTTTCCACAAAATTGTGCAATGGAATATCTCTTTGTGATCCCTCAACGATTAATTATATATATGCGGGTACCTCCGCACCTCCTCATACAGCTGCTCACAGAAAGTATCCACAACTACAAGTACTCTTCTTCGACCCCTTTCGTCATTGATGCCCGCTCTGTGAAAATCAGTGCTGCCACCTACTGGAAATACCTCGTCAAATTTCCTTGCACATGCACAGTCAAAGCGCAGAAAGCCAAAAAATCCGGGCTGCACACGCACACGGTTCACACAGACACCACTGATGATGAAATTTATGTCAGTCGCATGGTGCGCAGGCCGTAATGGCACGCAGAAAAGTGAAGTATTAACTTCATATCCAGGTTTCTTCTTACCTGAGACAGCTTTGGTTGTGGCAGGAACAAGATCAGACAGGCTGACCATTGCCGTGGGCGATAAGATAAATTGAGGACTTGTGACGGCAGCCACGGAGGTGCAGGCCAAGTTCTGCTCCAGGTTTACGTTCACGTGGTTCTGCATTCCCTCCTGATTAAGAGTAAGGCACACGTTAGAAAGACAGCAGACTTCAGATCTTAATCCCGGTTACAACCTCAGCAAATAGCATCTATCTTTGTTTACTTCTGGTGAGTGCAACTCCTTACACTTTTGGGTCAGTATACATACCGTGAAAGACAATCCCCCCAAATCTTAAATAAAGGTCCTTCGTCTATGTGAAATTTAGCCAATGCTTTACTCTGAAATACAGTAAAACCTCAGATTGCGAGATTGCGAGCATAATTCGTTCCGGAAGTATGTTTGTAATCCAAAGCACTCATATATCAAAGCGAATTTTCCCATTATAAATAATGGAAACTCAGATGATTCATTCCACAACCCAAAAATATTCATATAAAATGATTAATACAAAATATAAAGGAAAAATACATAAAACAAATTAACCTGCACTTTACCTTTGAAAAGAATCGTGGATGGTGTGAGGGAGACGAGAGAGAGGAGAAGAGGAGGGTTATTTTGTAGGACGACTTTCACTAAAACTAATGGAATCACTGCTATCTGTTGGCTCACTGGAATCTTTTTCTTCTTGTGCGACTTTAACAGGGAACCTATCCAATTACAGCCGCTTTTGCCTCCTTTTCCATTTCGCAGAATTGCATTGCATTGCCGTTAAACAGATTCATCACTCGCACTGCTACACCCTTATTCGGGTGGTGCTTTTCTACTAAATTTTGACTATACAAGTGAGGCACGCCGACTGAGACCGAGCATGGGAGACGATTACCCACAATCCCACAGCGAGAGAGAGAAAAGAACCATGGGCTCAGTTGTGATCACGTGACGCTCGGCAGACAGAGCGTATATATAATACTTGTATTGCAAGACCTCGCTCGTTCATCAAGTCAAAATTAATTTTAAAATTTTGCTTGTCTTGCAAAACACTCGCAAACCAAGTTACTCACAATCCGAGGTGTTACTGTATCTCCGCCCGTGAATTCCCGAATAAGGCCCACTGACCAGATTGTGTCGACTTTCTTTTATTACCTGCAGCATGAGCATGAGCTCAGCGTTGTTCCTGTCCAGGGAGATGTCGAAAGGGGTCTTGTCGAACTTGCTGAGGGCGCGGACGTCAGCGCCGTGCTTAAGCAGCAGCTCGGCGACCTTCCTGTGGCCGTGCTCGGCCGCCCAGTGCAGCGCAGTCATCTTCAGCATGTCTTTGGCGTTGACATCTGCCCCGTTCTGTCCGGGAGACGTGCCGAGACAAAGCAGGGGACATGGCACTACTCTGATGCTCTGAGCCCGCATGCAACGAAAAGTGTACCAAACTTTTAATGGGCCCTACATATAACATCCTAGCACACAAAAAAACACATTAGAAAGCTAGTCGCATGTAAGATATTTTCATTATTTGCAGCAGATGTCCCCAATTCTGTTTCTAATGGCCTGCTAGCAAGCTTAGTAATGAGAAGGCCTATAATCACCAACACATGGTACCCCTGATCTACAAGATAATGACTGGCAAGGTTCCCCCCTCCCCCAACATTATGGCTGATTTATTTCAAAAATCCACACAGTGAACGATGACAGAATATCCAACAAAGCCACCACAATTTCCTGTAGTGTAGAGACACAAGTTGGCCACAAGTTGACTGTACACACTATAACACATAACAAACACAAAAAAATGGTATTTTTGTGTGGATTCTCTAAAATGAGAACAGCGTCTGGTTGAATAGCTCACAGTACCGCAGAGCCATTTACAATATCCATCATTCAGTCATCTAGACAGATAGTTAACAGCCGAATCACTTCATCTTCTAATTTCAGGACTTTTTCCTTGACTATTGTCTAGTTAGACAGCTATCTGAAAATTTCGGTGATACAGTCCCAATAAAGACCCAGTCCTGCCTGAGAAGCCATCAGTGAAGACGCTAAAGGAAGATGTCCAGCTGTAACGATCCTAAAGCATTAGGTGTTGGTCTAATTTCTACGGCGGCTGGCATGATGAGAATTTATTTTTATTTCTTGTTCGTCCTCAATGTTGATAATACGTTGGTCTCCACGGACTGCAAAGGTTTCATGTACACATACAATACAGGTACAGTGATACATAACAAACTCCACAACAGGAGTGAAGACCCTTCCTTACCTGGATGAGCAGCTCCACAATCTTCAAGTGGCCTTCCGCGGCGGCCATGTGCAGAGGGGTCCGGTCCACTTTCGTCCGGGCATCCCTGCTGACGCCCGCCCTAAGCAGAACTTCGGCGGTAGAGAAGTGCCCAAACTGGGCTGCAAGATGCAGTGGCGATGTCCCTAGCTGCCAAAAAGAGGCCGTAGGATCTTTAGGACTGGGCCTTGCAATACAAGAGGATTATAGTACTGTAACATGATGAAGTTCACGCACTACGATATTGCAGCAGTGGCTCCAAACCTCCAAGGTTGGGGGTGCAGCCTCACTTCTGCTGTGTGTGTGTGTGTGTGTGTGTGTGTGTGTTTGTATGGATTATGTTCATATTACATTGTGGGGACCAAATGCAAGTATGTGCTATTCAAAGGACTGGCACCCAAACCTTGTGTCCTTGGATAGGCTCTACGCCCCCTGACAGTTTCTTGGATTGGTGATCAGAAAATGCAGTACACAAACTGCATTTTTCTTCTAACCTATATTGATGTCATTCAAGATCACTTCATGCCTGATATGTTCACAAGTTGTTTACAGCTGACACAGACAAATAATGAATATAAACTGGATAGTGTATGCAACTGATCATGAGAATAAATTTAGCAGCTTTTTACAAACAACATTTTAGCAGCTTTTTACAAACAACAGTGGAATTGAAAACCTATAAAGAATAAAGAGTGCCAAAGTATCACGTACCCAGTCTGTGGTGAACGGGGCTCCACTGGCCATCAGTGACCTGACATCATCATCGTGACCTTTCCGTGCAGCTTCCAGCAGCCGCTTCCCCAGATCCACCAGTGACATCTGAGGTTTCGGAAAGTGAGGCGTCGGTCAGTAAAGTAGGATTGAGGTAAAAGCTGTAAGCTCAACAAATAAGGCAGTGTATCAACACCACAAAGGTTGTAAATTCCCTGGAGTGTGCACACAAGTTGCAATCTTGTTCCTCTCTAAAAGCTGCACTGGATAAAAGAGTCATGTAAATGCTTGGGGGGGTAATGTTCAGAAGTTCCACTGTAGGAATTAGCCACTCAAGACATAAACATCAACATGTGTTTTCATCCAAAGCAACATGTACTTTTCAAAAGAGCTGAGTAAGATGATGGAAATGTTTTTACTTTTTAACAGACAAGACCAAAAGCTACATTTCAGTAATAGTGACTGGCACTTTTAAAGTAATTTCAAAGATGTTCACAATATTAAAATGTTCAAAAGGTGGCTCTATTAAATATTAATGTATGATTACTTACACAAACAACACATTCCAATTTTTAATCTTTATTAGTGTATTTCCTGACAAAAAAAATCAATGTGTCTACTGAATACATGTTTTGAATGCATTTTTCATTTTGGAGTTTCAAAAAAAAAAACGCGTTACAATCAGTAGTATTTTCTATTGACTGAACTTTAAAAGTAATGGAATTTTAAACACTCGTTGAGTTCACAACAAAACCAGAAGTACAAGAACGCTACCAAAAAAGTAAGGAAATAACTAACGGGAAAATTTTACTGTACTGTACACCAACAGTTAATTGGAACACCAACCAAAGTGTGCCATCTTAAACCATAGCTGTGTTTAGGGTAGATAACTAAAAATACAAACAAACAAATAACTGGTATGAGGGGTTTTCCGTTTATTATTAACCATTGGTTGTTTTGAAATAAATGTAATCGTAAAGTAGTTAGACTTTCCGGCAGAGATCGGATACGAAATTCCCAACTTTACCTAAGAACATTTTTTTTCCCTATTTCCACATCCTGTCTCTAGTGAGTTACCGACTTCGGCGTCCTTATGAAATAACCAGAGCGAGGGCTGCATGTTTAGAGAGGCTGAAAGGAGTAAAGGCGCCGTGATGTCAATAACACGACAGCGAGCTCGTTAGCTCGACTGCGAGATGTTTTAAAGCTACAGGAGGGAGAAACGTTCTCTTTGCGAAGACAACACGGCAGAGGTGCGGTGTGTAGCATCTCGCCGAGCCACTTAATTAATTAACGAGAGTGTTTGTAATTACTAGCACGTGCTGTTAGCACGAGTCGTGTCACGTGCTCCGCTTCCGCTCGCCTCTCCGACCACAACTGTCTGCTAACTTTATTTCATAAATTGCTTTTCTTAGTAAACTAACCAACTTTCACTTTCGCGTATTCCATATTGTTGACTACTTACCCTGGTAAGTCGTCTATGGGAACGTGATACCTATACCATGGGTTTCCTGCGGTGTTTAAGTCTTCTCTTACTTTTACACAACTTTTCAAAAGATAAATATTTATTGTTGTACATTTGAGCGGCTGTCCAACATGGATCCCGAGCGACACCGGAAGTGAAAGTGCGGGCACCGTTGGTTTGTCGGATGTGTAGTTATGGTTCAAGTGAAGTTGTCTCAGAAATCACATTTATCAATCAGTTATTACATTAATACTTGCGTGTTTACGTGTTTTACAGCTTTGTCCCGCATTGTTTTTAAGACAGGATCAATATTTTCTCCTATTAAATGAATGCATTGTACTGTGAAGGTACAAGTGGATGGCGAGAAGGGGCGGGTTTTCCGGAACATTCGAAATAAATCAAAGTTTAAGGCGGGAGTAACCATGATTAATGATGCTACTGGTATTTAGATGCTCAAATCACGCAGCGGAATGGTATAGTAACGGGCAAGGAGAAAGTTGGCGGTGTGAGTTGCATTTGTATCCCAAAGTCCCCTTTGCTGTAAGTAATAATGGGTTCTATCTGAGTAGAATCCAGCTTTATTTAGTATTCATAATAAATTATACCCACAATATTATTAAAAAGGTTCCCAATGCATTACATATGCATATCCCCTTTGTTTGTGCAGGATACAGAAAGACCTCTGAAAATATTTAAGGTAATGATCAAATGTAGGACCTGAATAAGTTAATTTTCATTTAAGACATTTTAAGGGCATTTATAGGTATAAGGCTTATCTTGAAGGCTTACTATTTATATGTGCAAACCATATGCTTGGGAATGCATATTTGGATCAATTATTTGACATACAAACTCAGTGTCTCTGCAGTACCTCCATACTTAATTAGCCAGATGACAAATTCCCTCCTGAGACCCGATTTGACCTTTTCATTGAGAACCATCTTTCATCAAGACACTGCTTATGTAAGCAAGTAGCTGTGACTTTCACTTGATACGACAGGTTCTGCACAAGTTATGATCCAGCAGTGAATGGGCTGAGAATCAAAATCAGTGCTAGTAGAATACTGCAGAACTTTAAAAAAAAGGATTTTTTTTGACCCAGTTAAGCAAGGCCTTAAGCTAAAAATAATGCATTTCCCTTCTGTAAGGATCACAAAGTAATGATGTCGAGTTGAAAGCATGACCGACATGTAAAAAAGAAAGGAAAAACTAAACCTACAAATGTGTCTTCACAAGAATGTTTGCAGTGGAGAAAATTTGCTCTTTTGACTGCCGGATATAGCAGCTTTAAACAGTGATTCTATTCAAGTTTTGATAGATTATAAGCCAATTACCGAGTTTTCAAAAGCCTTCTAGAACAGCTGGCTGGAAATAGATGCAACAATATCAAAAAGCATCACCTTTATCATTAACAGAAAGTAAATAAATGATAATTGAAAAGCTGCATTGGTGAGAGGTATCAAGATATCGTTGGTAACAGAAAGAATAATGACTGCAGGAATGAAACTACATGGCATTGCAAGACCTGACTAATGGTCACATCCAAAGGGTTGATTTACGGAAACCGTGAACAAAAGCCTAGAGCTATTTTTAGGACAAATGGGTGTATAGACACTTTTATTTTGTTGAGTTATGTGGAGCTATGTGTGGTAATTTTAGTTAATAAAAGCTTTGTGTTTTCCTGGAATTCTCTGACGTTTATTAAAGGATGGCTATGCACTGTATAGGATTTTTTTTTTTTTTTTTAAATCAGATATAGTTTAAGTTTTTTTATTATGGAATTAAAAGATCTTATGTTGAGCATTTCACCAAACCTGGCAGATGCTTAAATGTGAGTTTGACTGGAAGGCATCAGTACAGTTATGTTGACCAAGTTTAGAATAAATTCAGTTACGAACATGTATCAGGATTGCACAAAAAAGAAAATCACATGGTTGCGAGTATGTTACCTCACAACGTTTTACTGTAGGAAATCAATCCACTTTATAGCCTGAATTCAGGAAGGGAGGGTCCACCAGAGAAAGTCTACTTTAAATCACACTTTAAAGTGTGATTTATAAATGTAAGAGTGCCATCAACAGATTGTCATTATTCTTCGGTATGATCAGTAGAGACAACAATGCAATAACAATCAGGATGCTAAAAAAACTGTACCTTATCTACAAGAAGAAGCTTTGTGTGCCACATCACAGGAGGACAGTGGAGGTGCTGCCCTGATCAATACCGCCACCTAATGTTATGTTAGAAAATTTCCTGTTTATCATTGACCAGAATTTATCCCATGTATATTTTGTCAGGTTGTAGCTACCAACACCTGACACAAGACTGAGTCGGAGGTATACGATTTTAAACATAATTTGTAAACATTTAATTTGTATATTAAGGTGTAAAATCTGTGATAAATGGACAAGATGGATTAAGCATCAAACTTAATTCCCCCAACCTTTATTTTAAAAAAGAAAAAAAAGTTGGTTTAAATATTATAGTATCAAATCCACAATGAATTCTCTATGTCCTATAATTACAAACATACTATGATTTTTTTTTTAATTGCAGTGCAGTTTCCCACTACATTAAGAAATACAGACCGTCCAATTTACCGATTAAAATTACTGCTGTAAAGAGAACAGTTGTTCTTTTGTAGCGGCGCCTGACACTCGGGTGACAAAGGCTTTGTTCAGTGGGAGAGTGCGGCTTTTACCAGCGCTGATGAAAGTTTGGAGTAATATCACGCAAGAACCCTTCCAGTCTCACTCGGCTTATAATACAACATTTTATTGCAAAGCACGCGCGCCTTTACGTCCTTAATGGCCTTAATTCTAAATTTAAACATTATAAATCTGAAAAAAACCTTTATTTTACCGCATGCTCACGTGTTGTTTTCATATAATGGTAAATATCCTCGCCTTGTTCAAACAGGAAATGTCTACATGCTTGTTCTTGTTAAATAACATGAAGTAGGCTGATTCTCGAACTGCATGATTAACGTCCATAAATGTTGCCACACGGCCAAGTTCAGCCTTTAGGGCCGCTAGATGGGGCAGAAGAAAAAGAGAAAACGTTTGCAGCTGAGGAGGGATTGTAAAGCAGAAAATTTCCTGATTGAGGACTTGCAACCACACCTCGGCTGATTTCGTATGCAATCTCAGGGGCAAGGCGGAGGGTAGAAATGCAATTTTCTTCGAGGACGTCCCTGCTCTTTCAAACCTCCTGAGCAGTTTGAAACTTTAACAACACAGGTAAATTAATCTCATGTTTTTTAAATGCGCAGAGCTTTAACACCCTTGTTTAAATTAAAAAAATATTACCAAAGATGAAGTTTTTCCGTGTGTAGTTTCAGTGAAAAGTTTTAAACCCGGTAAGCTTTTAAAGTTTATTTTTCCTAATTACAATTTCTGTAAGTTTCAAGGGCGTAATGATTTAGACCAAATTTAAGTGGAATAAGCTTTCTTTTTTTTACCAGTGTTTTCCCTGTGACCGCCGAGAAGATAAAGTCGGCTGTTTGCTTGAATGCTCTGAGTATATTTTTCTTTTTAATCCGTCCAAGCATGATTTCTGTGCTGTGAATTACCTGCGATTAAGCCGATTAATAGGACGCCGAAAATAATTTAAAGTTTGTGGTAATAAGGTGGTAAATTTCTTTAGAGAAATTACTGAATTGTTAAACCAGCTGTAAATTCACACTTGGTCTATATAATGGTACGTAGGCTATGGTTGTATTTGTGTTGTGAGCTTTGAGTTTCCATAATATTGTATGAATACTTTTCCTCCCTGCCCAAATTAAACCACTTGGGTATGTAACAGATGAATGTATGCTAGATTTATGTAAACGTTTATATTCGACAACAAACCTTGGGCTTTGTGCGAGGGCAAATTAAGAATGACTAAACTATTGTCATGTTTTAGTCCCGCGGTTATTATACTTTGTGATGATTTAATGGAAGGATTTAGTACGCTTCATGATTTATAGGTGAGATGTTGGGGTTGTGTAAGTCCCGTATAAAATGTTTACATTAAATAAATTCGCAAAACAGCAGCTGTCACAGACAATGAGCCATAATGTTTCTAGGCTTTTGGCTGCTACTCAAAACTGACGTGAAAAATAAGTATGGGAAACAACCTGAGCATGTACGTGCGTCAGAAGTATCCCTGGCCTCCGCATACTGAAACTGGCGGACTGGGGGTGCTACTTGCCTGGGCGCCTTGCTGTTTTTTTTAGAAGGGAAATCCAGGTATTGGTTTGTATATAACCGGATTTACACGCACTCCACCAGTGTGTAAACAGTTACCAACTTAGAATCATGGGAAAGACTTTCAAAGCCCATCTTCCCACGTGTGTTTATTTCCGCGACATGCCTTAATGAGGGTTTTTTTTTTTTTTTTTAAGGAAATCTCTTGTACAGTGTATATAACCAAACGAAGCATTTCTGAGGCTCTCCCTAATCTCCTTGGCCGTATATATGATATTCATATTTATGCTGCTTATTTGAAGAGTTTTGTCAGGTGACCTTGAGGACGGGCATAGAAAGGAAATTTTATCTCTTTATGAGTGAAGTTTACCTTAGGTTTCCAAAGGCCAAGAACCACATAAGATTTTGTTTTGTATATAGATAAGCTGAGTTTTGAATATTTGGCAAGTATTTCTGCATAGGTCTTAATGCCATTGGCATCATGAGTTCTATTGTGTAGGAAAATGCACATCCATTCTGAGTTTTGGTTTTCTCATGAGGGATGTTTAGGTTTGAAGCGCCGTTAAGCTTGTCGGAGGTGAGTGAGACTCAAACGTTCCTGTGATTCCATTGGCTTCTCTCCACTCCTTGCTTTTACTTCAGCTTGTTTTCACCATTTGACACACTTTCACCATTGGTCTGGGTTGGGGCCCCAATATGATGTATTTTCATGGGGCCAAAAATCGGTACCAGCACCACTGACTGCTTTGGAGATTTTTCCTCCTGGGGGGAAAAAAATGAAACTTATTAGAATTTCCCAAAATGTGCTGTACTTTCTGCTTGACGCTTATGGATGCATTTGTTCTAAACGTAGTGATGTTATCAGGTGATCTGCAGTAGGTTATGCTTTTGAGGAAACGGTGGCAAGGCTCTAAGTGTAAGACTGAACATTTTAGCATTGTGCAGTGTAACGGTTTTAATTTTGTAAGATGGTATAAAACGCACAGACTAGCTTTGTCAAACCTTTACCTCGTCATCTGTAGACATGGCAGTGGTTGCTGTTTAAAGGAAAACATTTGTCAAATGTACCGATCTTCAGTAAACATCTTAATTAAGCCAAAATTATCCTACTAATGAACTGTGTGACTCATTGTTATGATGGCTTTTAAAAAGGATGCTTGATTCCACTTCAGTCTCACAATGTTTATAAGTACCGAGACTTAATGTTGAATATGTATGCGTTAAAAACTCATCTTGTTATTCTGAAAGGAATAAAGGGGCCACTTTAAATGTACTATCAAGTTTCTTAATGGTGAGAGGTACAGTACTGTGCAAAAGTCTTGGAATATAAAAGAAAAATGTTTAGATCTACAAGTAAGTGTAAAACTGTCAGTCTATCAGCTTTGCCATTTAATTTCATAAAATACCCACCTCATCTGCTGCTACTGTCAAATACACCAGTGTATCTATTTCACTCGCTCACTGTCACACCTTGTTCAATCAAGTTATTTAATTAAATTAAATCCTGCAGCTCATGAAATTGAACTTATACATGGTAGTGGCTGAGGTGTTAATGCGGAGAGGTTTGGGAACAAGCGGTGTTCATCTAACCATCCAACAAGATGACTTTTTAGATAACAGAAGAAATTCCTTAGTTTCTGTGTTACTTTTAATTTGCATTTGTTCTACTGATAAATTGTGGTGTCCGTATGGTGTGTTCACACCCCTCGTGCAAATATACACTTGTTACCCAGATAAATAGGGCCTATGCCTTTTCGCACAGTACTCTAGGTACTCTAGTATAACGTCTCCCAGCTCTCCAGCTGAATCTGCCATATGAATGTTGCTATCTGTCAAAGGCATTTTAAAAGGGATCCTGTTATAGAGTAGTAAATGAACAGGCCACGGTGGCCCTAGCTAAATAATGTGATTCCTCTCTTCACCCTCAAGCCATTAACTGGTGGAATTTGTTTTGCCTGAACAGGTCCCTCCCAGAGCTGAGGAAGTTCTGAAGAAACAGAAAAGCAAGCAGTAGCGGACTTCGAGCAGAACTTTTGGAGGTTTGGGAAGACGGCCACACTGACTGCTTTTGAGACTGCCCTCAGCGTTGGACTGATTCTGGATGGCTCTTGATTTAATAGGACTTCATCGATTCGAAGACTAGCCCTCATTTTCAGTGGCGTCGTCAACTGCCAGTAAGGCGGCAGGACGGACAAGGAATTAAATTGGCAGATGCCAGGGATGAGTGAATTCTGGCACAAGATGAGTTGCTGTGTGGTGACCAAACCCCCACCGGTGAGTGTCTCATCCTCTTCTACCCCCATTAAGTCAGTCACATGTTCTCTGCTCCATTATCCACTATCGAGATTCAGACTGTTTGGGCGTCAAGCTTAATGTGTTGAGCATGATCAGTTTGCATGATATGTAATCAGTTTACCATAGGGTGTCTTGCGTTAACTGCCACTTTACGCTTTGTAACATTTTGCTTATTGTCACAGTGACACAAAGACTATTGCTTCTTAAATAAGCTTATTTTTCCCCATAGCAACTATTTTTGAAGTCTTTTATAGGTCAGGCCTCTAAAAAGGGTGTGGATAAGACATTTTTTCTGACTGGTTGAATGAACTAGGTGACCTACATGATGAAATCACAGGAGTGTTTTGGAATTATAAATGCAAATTTGAGTGCCCAAACTTCAAGCGCGTCTAAGACAAACTGCTCTAACAAAATCTTTGCATCCTACCACGGGACCCATATTCAAAAACGTTTAAGGGAGACATATACAAATAAGGTCATTGTTACTGGCTTATAAATAAAGTTTGTGGCTCATTAGCTGTTCCGCACCCATGTGATTGTTTTTCTGTTTATTGGTTCAAATGCTTTGAGGCTGTGCATATAAAATTAGGACCATTGCCTTTATAAGCAGCTAGGAAGGAAATTGATACTAAGTGCTTGAAATAATCATAGTGACGTAAATTTTTTGGGATGATACGAAAGTGTCAAAACAAGCTATTTACTGACCTCACTAGTAAAAAATCTCAGTGCCATTTGACGGAATTGCTCTTATTTCTAGTTCAGTGTATATTTGAAGTTGGTTTTCTTGCTAGTCCTGAATCCCTAGGAGGACAGATTCACTTTGATCTGTCTCATACACTTCGGCCTGTAATTTTACTCAATTTGAATGCAATAGTGAGAACATTCAGATCAGTGATTTGCTTGAAACTTGCATAAAATGTTCTACAGTTCGTTTGCAAAAACTGTTAACCCCACATTCTGTTTGACCTGTGTGTCGTCCAGTGCCTTTAAAGTGTCCTCAGTTGTATAGAGCAAAATTCTGATAAGGGTAACAATGGAATGAACTACCTTCTAATACATCTAGAGGACGTTAGACGGAGCTTCAGTCATAAGGAAATCTGTGCAGCTGTCTTACTTGATAGACCACCACTGGACAAAGGTTTAACAGAGGAAGCTGTTTGGTAGGATTATGTGAAGAGGAACTTTTTCTCTCCCCCCCCCCCCCCTTACCCCATTCTTCCTTCCTTTTTTTGTTTAATCATGTTTTCCATCCTTGGAAAATGAGTGGAGTTGGGGTTGGTGCTTCTGGTTGGTACATTTTCCAGTAAAAACCTTGCTGTTTTGAGCCATATTTTGTAAAATCCAGTTTTGCGGTCATTTCCTGTAGTACACCATGAGGCAACATGGAATTTACGCAGGCAGCCGACAGCATGCCTTCAGCGTAACGCACATATCAGGATACTGAATTGGACGATGAACTCGATGGAATCTTCTGCGGTGGGGAGTTTCTGGAGAAACATTTCAGTGTCTTGTGTAGCACATGACCCAAGGTCACAAGATTCCTAAAAGCTGTTGTAAACATGAAGGAACTTTTACCTTAAGGTTTCTCTTCCATTGGCAACTCAAGTGTGTTTTTAGTGAGACTGTTATTAGAAATTGGGTATTGATTTATATGCTGTTGTGATACTGTCAAGAATAATGTAATGTACAGAGTGGTGTACAAAACCTAGTCTTTGGAATATTTTAAATGTGAGACTGGCATGTAAGGCAGCATGCTAGGAGCTGATTAGTAAGCACTGACTTCTGCTCCACTGTGTCTGACTCTACTTTGGCGCTCATAATAAATAAAGTGTGTGTGTGTTCAATTTTGTTTTCTTTACACCAATATATTTTCTTACAGCCTCAGTCATGTTGTGACTGGTGGGAGGTATATTAATTTTATTTCCGCAGCCAGGTACTTTAAATTTTGCACTGTATACGTAAGGGGGTGAATTTTACCTGCATGTTGGGGGGGGGGGGGACCATTTTTACAAGCTCCTGATCCCTGTAATGAGTGCTGCCGGTTTTCTGGTTTCAGAAGAAGAGGAGGAGAAAGATTGATCGCAGCATGATTGGGGAGCCCATGAACTTCGTTCACCTGACACACATCGGCTCTGGGGAGATGGCTGAAGGAATGCCTCCGGTAAGAGATGAAGCAAATCACTGGACGACTTGCGCTACTGAAGTGCTTCCCACAATACTGAACTGCTAGATGTGCATGTAATGCGTGGACACAGATTGTCCTAGATGTGCATGTAATGCGTGGACACAGATTCTGTCTGATTTTGCTGTTGGCCTACAATGCTGATTGAAAGTGTTAATGCTAGTTTTTACTCTACCATGCTGGCTAATTGGACTAGTTGGTTGCTTGCAGTACATATGTTGTTTGTGTCATTGCATACGTGCTGTGATTGCGAATATCTGCTCTATGAATAAAATCCTCTTGCAGTTGATCTGTCAGCCTGTAGACAAATTGAAATTATATCCCTAAATCCAGCCCTTTTTTGATTGCAGTCTATCTAGCTTTACTTTTATTGCTCTGCTGTAGAAAAGGTGCCTTTTATACCCCCTTTTTTTTTTTTTTCTCATTAAGCCGATGAGCTGTTGACGTCTTTGCAGTAGGACTTGGCCACGCGGATTCCTCTCCCGCATTCCGAACTTGGTTTTTTTTTTTTTTGTTTTTTTTTTTTAAAAATATATAACAATCCCCTATTATCTTAATATTTAATCTTCTATTATGCTGAACAGTATGTCTGGGTGATATGTCTTAAAAATATCACGCTATTTTCAAAGATTGTCATGATTTTCAGTATTTATCATGATATTCTAAAATTCATATGTAGGAAACGGTAAAATACGACAGGTGATTTTGAGTTTTTCTAAGAATGACGACCCGATTTTATGACCCAGTATAGTTATGGCGCGTATGACACAGGTAAAATGATGAGGCCAACAACGGACTCGTACCGTGATGGAATTTGTTTAAAAATAGTGTATTATATCTATTAATTATGCTAGAAAACTAGTGTTTTGGCTATATCGTGACACATGATATTCAAAAAATTGAAAATTGAAATGCATATTCATAATCACGATACAATATTTCATCAATACATCACCCAACCCACTGTACAGTCGTGTCTGTTAACGATGGATATGTTCTGAGAAATTCTAAATGCATCTTTAGGCAACTTTGTCATTGTGTGACCGTCGGAGTATGTACACACTGTGCTACACTGCATACTGTGTATTACTATTTTACCGTAAACTCTCATAAATAGAAAGACTACACTATAAACTAAGTACGGTATAGTAACTATAAACAATAACGTAGTTGTTCATTAAGTATAATGTTATGTGACGTATCACTGTACACTTTCTTTCTGTAGCCTAATGTATATGCTACTTTTATGGTTTATTGGTTAATACTCCATGGATGGTTTCGCAATGATCTTCTGCCAAGGATGAAGATGGGTGTTACTCCACTTATCCCTTCTCAGTTTTTATGATGGCATCTGCCGCGTTGCTCTTCACCATTCTCAGTAGCCCCCCCCCAAAAATGCTGTCTTGCTGTAAAAATTTCTTTCTATACCACGTCCTGATCAGACGCGTCAGGAACACGGCGTAGCTTGTATTGCCATCTGCATTCCTTTCCAGTGCCATGAGCTCACTGCTTTAACAGCACCGTCCATATTTAGCCTGGGGGGGGGGGGGCTTCCTTCCCCTGTGTTTCGTTGCACTTTTGTGTGGATTAATACGCCTCAGTGTTTGCCTTCCCGGATGGCCTCCTTTTGTTCAGTCGGCCCTTGGAACAGGACATTCAGTATAGCATCACCCTAAAGACGTTACATGGAGGTGGACCTTGGCTCCTGAATAGGGCTCTGTCTCCATCTCTGGGAAACGGGACTCTTGGCCGCCATCGCTTCTCCGTAAACCCTGCTTTACATAACATTATGCCAGAGCTGGAGGCGGAAACATCCCTGCAGAACGGGCCTTAAAATAGCCGCCTTTCCTGAGAGCCCGGTCAGGATGCTGGCGTGGACGCACGGTGGCCGAGCCGCAGCTGAGTGCAAGCATCTGCAGTGAAAGGGCCTCTGTACCTCGAGGAACACTGGAACTTCCCAGCCACCGCCTGAGTCGGGGCCTTTCTGAAGTCGGCTCTTTGAACATGATCTGCCCTACAGTAGCATGAGCCACATGGCAGCGCACAGAATCCCTGTTAAAATGCTAAGGGAAGCACTGCCAGTGTGTGTGTTCTCATGTTATATCGCAGTATCAATACTTCTGCTTCCATGTTAACAAAGCTGTCAAGGAGACGTTTTAGAGAGATGCTTGGCATTCAATGACGTATTTGTAGGGGTGACCTTGAGTGTAGACCATGAATAACGCCAAACCAGATTTGTCATTTTAAATGTCTGCTTTTCATACTTGTATGCATTTCAGTGTCGTCATCGTCATCCTTTTAGCTAGTGTACCCCCAACTAGGATGGATACCCATGTTTTTTTTTTTTTTCCCCCCTTCTCCCCCCCTCTTTCTATTGGCTGGTTCTGCAGTCACTCCTTT
>JAODKF010000147.1:15340894-15356061 GCA_026779585.1 Mormyrus proboscirostris | reverse complement strand
CCCCCCCCCCCTCGCAAACGTTTTGCCCAGGGGCCCACACAACCCATAATCCGTCCCTGGAGCAGCCTACTCTGGCTCAACACCAAGGTCAGCAGCAAAATGCCTGATATTTTACATAACATCAAATCTCCCTCTGCAGCTCAGGTGGGGCCGCGTGTGACTCAGTGCGCTAGGCTTCTATGCCTGTGATCAAAAGGCCTCCAGTCTGAGCCTGGCCTCCGCAGAATAGCCACATCCACTGGCCCTTGAGCAAGGCCTTTAACCCCCAGCTCCAGGGGCGCTGCTGCGGGAAGCTGCTCTTTGCTGCCAAGCTTGCACTCATCTATATGGGTATCACTGAGCGCAAGACTGAGTAGGCGAGAAGAGAATTTCCCCACAGGGACCAATAATGTTTTTGCTATGATTATTATTAAACCAACATATAATCTCTCATCTCAAAGGGATTGGCAGGTGTATTTTGCCATTCACTAATTTGGATAATTCAGTGAATGTTGAACACGAACGTTGAAAATTAGATGCTCTTGTGTTTTTTCAGGTGCAAGTGTATTTAAAATATAAATGGGTAAAACAACCCAAACCCTGTATTAGACATTAAAAGGGAGAAGATATTAAATTTCAGAGTAAAATTTTTTATTATATCAAAAAAATTACAGAGTGGACAATAACTAGCCGTCATTATCATCAGATTACTCACATGAATACTAGGTGCAGGGAAGACCACATTACAAGTGGACAACTGTTTTTTTTATATATTTAACTGAAAATACTACTCTTCCATGTTTTAGTTTGGTGAACTGATCATTAGTCAGTTCTTATACAAACAGAAGCCATGGATTGCTCCTTTAAAAGTAAAGATCTGAACTATCTGAACTCCAATTTATACAAGTTGGATCTTTCCAATAAATTTTGAATAAATGACAAATTCACATTTCAAGTTATACAGGATTTCATAGATTGATTAGTAATTATAATTTGATCATGACATAAATACTTTTTATTTAGGTTGGAAAAAACTTAGGTCAGTTATAAATATATACTGGGTATCGCAATAATACAGTTACCATATCCAAATTTTGTTCTTAAAAACTTACGATAAAGAAAGTTCCTTTTAAAATATTTTACAAACTTGCTTCCTCTTAAAAACTACAAGTCTTGAATGCCTATTACAGTATTTCCATGAACGGGACAAAAATGTGTTCTTTAAAACATCATGTTTAAAATGCTCATCATTAAAAACTAACCAGAATAGCTGGATGACCCTACCTAATACTCAGGCTACAAGCAGGCAGTCCCTGTAAGGCAGGTACGCCTTTAGAATTCACCAAAGTGACGTGTGTTAGCACTGGCTGGTGTGTTGTAGTGTCCGACGCAGTAGCAGATAGCATGGAATTCTGGCCTACAGCATGCCTGCCTTGGTGTGGGCATTGTGCATTGACAGTGCCAAAACATCTCCTCTGCCTAGATCTTCTCAACATAGTTCCCAGGAAACATCCCTTCTTTCCCTCTCAAACGCCCAAACCACCAGCCTGATGAATCTAGGAGGGAAAAAAAGCAAAATGAGCAATGCGGGGTATCCAGGCAGTAGCCCTGTGATGGACTTTAGCAGGTTACATGCATGTTTTTTATTTATAGTGAAATAGTCTGCTAGATTCTCAGAGCAAGCACATTGCTGTAAGGCCATGGATATCGATTGATTAAAAGATAACAATGATTTACAAAAGTGAATACCTTCATTTATGATGTCAATTATGTCTGCTGCATTAAAGCTTAGCTCATCTGTGTCCTGGGCATCGTAGGCATACAACGCTCGGCACTGTGGGGAACGAGGTTTAGGTTTGGGTCGGCCTGCTCCCGGTTCTGGCTTGTATTCTTTGGAGCGTCTGCGATGGAGGCTGTTTGGGAGCATAAAGATATTAAACTTGGATTTTTAAAATCATTTGTTCAAAGATAAATCACCCCCTGGGGATGAGGATTCCCCAATTGCTTCTGTTGACTTGGCTGGTTACAGCATGCAGACCAATTCAGTTCTCGCCCCTCTGCAGATACATCATGAACGGCCAAGCAGAAATGGCAAACAAATAGAATCAGGGGAAAAACACTGCTGAGATTCACCTGAACCCACTGGGACTCACCCTGCAACTCCTTGGTCAGGCACATTCATGAAGTCCATGTTGGTCGGGGGCTGCTGTGGAACCCTGGATTGCCGCTGGCCTTGGTGTCGAGGTAGAGTGGGCTGCTCCATACTGCTCTGCTGTCGAATAAGGGAAGCCCTGGAGGCAGGCCGGTTCCCCCCTGGACGAGACCTGGTTTCAGCCCTTGGGCGGGCTGAGGAGGAGGAATGGAGAGAACAGACCGGGAATTCAACATTGAGATGCGTGGTCCTCATTACAGGCCGCATGCTCCAGGTAAACATAATGTAGGATTTCCATGCTATTCCTTTGCTCACCATTCCTTCCTGATTGGACTTGACGGTTGTCCAAGTATTGGCTCTTTCGCTTGTCTCGTCGTGTTGGTCCTAGGTGGGGGGGCAGTATATGTCAGAAATTCACATGCCACAACCGAAATTATTAGATAGCTATGCAAAACGCATACGGAATATCTAGCAAAGATTTTGGAATCATGTTGGTGAAACACAGGCATTTAGGTCATGAGACTTTCCATCAAATCAATCTCTCTAGACTCACTAGAGTTCTTGGGTAGTCCTGGACCAATGGTTACCAACAAGAGCTTGCTGCTGGGTTTCAGAATGGCTTGGTCTCCCTGGCCCGTCTGGAACTGAATCTGCCTGGAACCCGCTGCCCCAAAAGGACCCCAGCCACCCTTTTTCACCTTAAACTCCAGCCTGGGGGAGAAAATATCAGCAATTCAGGAGGTACACAGTCTACAGCATTCAAATAGAATAAAAAGGTCCTTCACTTCTGTTAAAACTGTTACATCTTGAAAACACCTGCAGTCATGATATTAAAACAAAGTACTTAATCGACTTGACAAAAAGAGACACAGTGATGCGTTCTCTATCAAGCAATATTTCTATATTCAGCAAATTTGCAGCTTCAGGACCAAAGCAGGATGGTGAACTGTAAATGTAGCATGATCACAAACAGCTTCAGAAGAATCACACCACATCCAGCCCTATCCAGGAACTAGGAAAACAAAGCATTGCATATTAGAAGCGGCTATTCCAGAAAATTCCTGAAGTCGAGATGCTAAAACGCATTTATGGTATGAAGATGAACTGTTACAAGAAGAAGGGACGACGGAGCTCAGCTGGGTCGATTTCACTGGTAGTCCTGTAACAAATACCCTACACGTCTAACAACTCCAACAGTAAGAGGCTATTTGAGTGTGAAGCAGACATGAGGGTCAGCGCAGTATGCAAGACACCCGGAAGACGCGCTAGGGTCATTCGGGGCCCTACGTACAGGTTGTTGAACTTTATTGGCAGTTTCTTGCGGGTTTTCTCCTCGTAGCGCTTGTACAGCAGGCTTAGGAACTCCGTCTTGAAATTGCACTCAAGCACGCTGTCGTACTGCTCCTCATGGATGATGAGGAAGTCATCCTGGAGCGTGCTGGACGGGAGGGACCAAGTCTCATTAGCAGTGCCCCTTCCTCAAAATCACCCACATATTCAAACCTTTTAATAAACAGTACGACAAATGGTATGCAAGATTTCATGTGCAAAAAACGCATTACAAGTAATAAACGTAAGGGCTACTAGGTAATACCTGAGAGAGACTGTTTGGACCTTGTCTAGTTCAATTTGCCTCTTCAGAACCTCTTGGATCTGGCCTTTCTCTGGGCCTTGCTTAACCTTCTCGCGTCCAATCAGATACAGGAATTTGGGGGTCAAGATAAGGTCACGCTTCACTGACTGTGGGTGAGAAAGAAACACAAAAAGTAATTTCCAGCCAGCATATAGTGACTCTGCACCTGGAAAGTTCCCTCTTTAAGTCTACCTCTTTACTCTCCACAGTGAACTCAGTGCACACGAATCAGCCCACACTCTCAGGACCTACGGACACCCATACCCCATGCCTCACCTTGAACCTGCGGTCATATTTCACCACAACATCTGCAAAGTCGATTCGCTCTCTGCGGCCCACGAACTGCCGTATCTCAGGGTGGTTGTCAGTGCCAATGTAATCTCCCACAAAATTGCGGTTGATGCTGTTTCTCCGCCGCTCCTTCTTGTTCAGGAGAAGGTCTGATGCTGGAGGATAGGATGACAGTGTCAAAAAAAAAGTGAAACACTGCCACCTGCTGTCAGAAGCCAAGATGGCACTCCTATGATTACTTGCCTAAGGAATTGTCCTCTACATTGTTTGCAATTCACAACCAAAGCTTTTTACAAAAATTCTGTAAAAGAATCAATTTCTATTTGCATAAAATATGCATAAATTCTTAAAAAAATTAATGGGGGGGGGAAAATCACACATATGGAACAAGTGAGGAGTCATTATTTCTTCACAGGCAACAGGCTAACAGATACGCTGAAAGTGAAAGGTCATGATTACCTTCTTCCCGCATGCGGACGTATTTGCGGACAGCGACGTGCTTACGCCAGGCCTTCTGGATGACGCGGGCATAGCCGTTGTATTTCCTCTCCCTCATCTCCTCTAGTAGGAACAGCTAGGACACAGTGGAGGCTTGTGTATACATGCATCAGCAAATGAAACGTTGCCACGTAAAATATGGGGTCTTTTGGTACTTTCACTGGAATATGATGATGACAGTCCACGCGAATATGAATATTCCTCCCAAACGCTGGTGATCACTGACAGTTACTCGCAAGATGGCAACAAACTGGACTTACAGACTCGGGGGCCTTGATGAAGATCTTGGCCTTGCCTAGCTGGTACTGGTCTTGCTCCATGTTGACGGAACGGAGGAGGTGCAGAACTCCCTGCTTCTCGTCTCCACGCCACTTTGGCCATGTCTCCTTGGTCAGGATGGCATATCTGCACAGATGAATTAGAGCAGTGGACCAAGCGATTGTGAAACCCAGCAGCAAAACTGCTGTTTCCATTCCAATCCTGCCTTAATCAAACTTATATGGTCCTTAAAATCGGCTAATAATGAATGTGGCAGGTTGAAAACACAGTGTGGGTTGGAAGGAAAACACTCTGGCAGGAAGAGGCACCAGGAACAGGATTGAGAACCACTGCGTTACACCAAAAACAATGCATTCTTAACTCACTGTTTGGCATGTTTCCACCAAATTTAAGCATTAACTAATAAAAGCTTCAAGCATCAAATAACCTGAAGGTTTATTCAAGCTATATCCAGAACTATTCCCCCCTGAAATGGGCCTTCCACAATGCCCAGCACGCACCTCTGCAGGAACTTGCTGAAGATACGGCGGAAGGCATATCCGGCCCGGCGGACCCTGATGTTCTCTCTTAGCCCCAGGTACTCCACCTGGTGCTTGACCCGGCTCTCCTCCCAGTCGCGCGAACGCTTGGTCTCATTGGGCTTGATGCAGCGTATATAGTGAGGGGTGCACTTCATCAGAGTCTGCACCAGGTTGTTGGCCTGTTTCTGAGTTCAGACAAAGGAAATGATGAAATTTATGAATTTTTTTGAAAATCAGCTCTTCTTAACCCTCTGGGGTCTAGGGGTAGGAAACACACTTTCACTGACTGGGGCATGATCACACATTTCTCCAAATATCACAAACTTAATTCATGGCAATTACATTTTTTTCTTATATATTTGTTTTGCCATTACACTCATCTTTATTTTAATGTGTACTGTAAACGTTTTTTGTTTGTAATTTCACATCAAAGTATAGACATTGTAAAAGGCAGTTTGGAACACTTGCAGAAACATAATAAAAGTGCATAGTAAGCAATGCTGGCAGTTTGTTTTGATCCCAGATATCTGATCAGCAAAGTCTTGGCTACATGTAGATGACTAAATGGTGTAGTTGCAACATTCAGTTAGATAAATAAGAGAAAGCTAACTCATGCCACTATTTCTGGCTCCTTTCATTGAATATGTAGCGACTTTCATGTGTATGAATGAGCCATTGTCACCTGGCCACGTCCCCCACCCCTTTTTATGGCGCTGATGGGGATGTTTCTGGGTCGCGTTTTACCGCTGCGCTGTTCGTCAAATTACCGTCCGAATGCAATTTGAATATGCGCAAATGCGGCTATTTAGAATGTGAATAGCGATCTTCGGGTGACAGCGACACTACACGCCCCTTTGCAGGTAAAACAAAGTAAGGTGACATGGTTTACTTTTTTGCGAATTTAACCTAATTTAAAAAACTTTAATACTGCCGACAATGGACGTTTTGAAAAGAAGACAGATTTCGGATTCAGCCAGCGTTTTTTTCATAATTCTACATTAAGATTTCAGCAAGATATAAACAGAAATAGACACGGATAGTATGCTGCAACGCCGACGATGTACTCGACCCCAGAGGGTTAAATGAGTTACAGGCCAAAGTAGAGCCAAATCCTACACTAGATAGCAGCTCCTTCCTATTTTGTGCACAAACATCAGCCTATTTACTTCAGCAGTGAGCCATTCTGCTGACCTTGGTCATGATCACGACAGCCTCCCAACTCCACTCCTCATATAATCTCTACCTTGATCTTGCTTCCTGCAGTAGTGGGACGGCCCCTTTTTTCCGCCTCCAGATTTTCTGGGAACAAGTCCTTGATGAAGGAACTGGACAAAAAAAAAAGGAAAAGAAAAGTAGTAAAACACAAAAGGCAGGAAAAGACTCGAGTCATATTTTATGCAAAAGCAGACACATTCGTTGTCTGTTCACACTTACTATTCACTGCTCTGCATCAATTCAATGATGTCAATAAAGAGCACGTCTCTGTTCCTCTCACAGAAGCCACTCACGTCGTACGACACCTACAAAAGCCGACATGTATATGGGGTTTGTCGCTGATCCAAATTCCACATTTGGGTATGTCTAAACACGCACTGCAGAACAAGGGATGAGTCATGGCAGAAAATTACTGTTTTGTATTTGCAACTTGAGAGTAAATTTACTTCAATGCAAAAGTGATCCAAGATCAGAGTCTCTGACTATTTCAAGAGACTAAAATAAGTTTATAAACTAAGACCAACAATAACAAAAAGATTTGTATAGAGCGCCCCCTGCCTTGCCAGCATAGTGGTGCACCACAAAGCCCTTGTTCCAGCTGTTGAAGTGTTCATGGTTGCCGATCTGCATCTGCAGCTTCTGGATCAACGTCTGGTCTGCACCTTCTCCTTTGGCATGCATAGTGGCGCACACATCATCCAGTATGCTCATGATGCCTGGCGGGTTCTGGCAAACGTAAATAGGAGCGCTGCAGTGACGTCACAGTGATCATCCATATGCCAGGCAGCACAGTCTATCACTGAACATACAGTCACACAATACACGCTTTAAAGCAAGTTTCTGGACCGTGAGCGCAAACTGGAGTGTCCAGGGGAAATGTCCAGAGGTAGGGATGGGAAATGAACCCAAACTGTCGAAATGAGAGGCTCGCACCCCCCCGCGGTCATGCAAACAAGCAACGCGCCCCCTAAAAAACATCAGCCACGTCCAATCTGGGCTGAAAATCTGTCACCAATGATCCACACCATGTCATTGCTTCATAGCCAGCAGGCGCTGCTAACCTTTACTGACCCACCTGTCACTAAACCATTAATACTCACCACTTTGGACTCTATGAGGTCACACACTACTTTGTTATTGAAATACTCGATGGGTGTCCATTTGATGCCCTCCTGCACATACTCCTCCTGTAAACAGAGCGGCAGACATGGTGCTTCAGTACCACGAATCTGACCGGAGGACCATATGACCTTCGGCGTTTGCAGCACTGGGCCAGTAGCAGGTCACGCAGTGCGACCGGTTCCTGACACTGGAGCAGCGAACCCCGAGCCCCAGAAAGTGTCAGTCTCGCTCACCTGCTCAGCCTTGAGAGTGAGCTCGATGAAAATCTGCTGCAGCTTTTCATTGACAAAGTTGATGCAGAACTGTTCAAAGCCATTTTTCTGTCAAGGAAATTTTTTGAAAATGTCACATTGTAAAGAAAAAAGCTATAGCACTTTAGATAACGTGTTACATTAACTGCACCTTCATAATGCCTTTATTATGCATTTACAGACTGTTCAGTGTACCTTCATAATGCATTCATAAAACATTCATAAGTATCATGCAAGTGTACTATAACAAGCTAACAATAATAGCAATATAATCACAATGTTTGTTATTAATGTATATTAAAGCTGTTAAGGTATGGGCATACTTACATGCTGCTTATGAATTCATTATGAAGGCTTATGAATGCATTATGAAGGTAGTGTTAACGTAAAGCATTACCTTAAACATTAGAATGCATAAAAACATCATATTCATTAGAATAAGTTTGTTTAAAACAAATTTCCACCCAGATATTTTTATGCCTTTTCTACTACAGTAAGTATAACAGATAAGTAACTCAATAAGTAGTAAACAAGGACCAAAAGCTGGTAAATGGAAGAGTTTCATATTATTCCCAGGAAATATGTCAGAATCAGAATTATCTTGGTCACTCTACCTTTTCATGACAGCAAGGGCTCAATGGAACTGAAGTAGACAAAAAATTGTAAAGATACTGGGGGAAGTCTCTCGATATAAATATCACTGACTAAAATCTTGCTAGGAAACCATTGGATATACAAATAATGGTTATTGACCCTGAAATAAAATCCGCAGTCTCTTCTGCAGAGGCCATAAATTGGGGTTATAGTCAATTAATCAAAACAAGCGGAATAACTCGATGATATGGGTGACATAATTAAACACAAGAAATGTGGCTTTTCCCAGATAAAGGTGTTTAATTATGCCTTTGGTGATGATGCAATTCCAGTTTAAAGTCAGATCAAAGTTTTTCCTTCCTACCTGGAAGATCTCAAAGCCGTAGATGTCCAGCACACCAATGTTTAACTCCTCATGGTCCTTCTGCATGGCTTTGTTAATAGCCTAAAGCAAAATAAGCAGAGGGAAACCACTGCACACTTACAGCCACAGTCAGAACTATTCCAGTTCCATTGGGTCAAGTATAACACTAGAAATTAAATAAATGTTTTATACGATCTGTTTGTGCTAAGCCAGGCCTTACTTAGCATCATAAAGCTTCAGTGCAGGGCATTGTGGGATGGCACAGTTCCGTGTCACATCATGATAGAGACACACACTCAAAAGGTGCCTGAGATACAAGCTTGACTAAGCCAGCCAAGACACTAAACTCACGTCAACGAGGTAGTCGAAAAGACGAGAGTAGAGGGCTTTGGAGAGGGCGTCCCGTGTGAAGGCAGCCTGCTCCGTGTTGAGGGTGACTGAAATCGTCTCTGACTTGCCCCCCCACTTGCTGTCCATGATGCGACTGGTCAATTTATTTTTCAGGCCTTCCTGGTTAATGCCCAACAGGTAGGCGGGAAAGGCCAGGACTGAGGAGGGAGACAGGAATAAAAGCAGGGTAATTGCAGGCATGAACACAATATGATTTAGATCATTAACTGCTGAACAAGGTCACATCAGGTTGGGGAGCATGCACTGATACAGCACGTTGCCACGCCCTCCACAAGACGAAACACCTTGGGATCCCGGGCTTATGCGTAGCCCAGCTCCATCCTCCAGAAATGTCCACCTATCTGACACAGCCAGGATTTGCGTGGGCATCCCTTAGACTTGGTCCAGCCTCTCGTGTCTTCAGCAGTGAGGATCCTGTGAGCTAGATCACCCTCAGGGAAATGCGTCACAGTGCCATAACCGATGCTCCCGCACAATGCAGGTTATGTGCCTCATTTGAGACTCTTTGAGCAACGGCTTTTTCGACACAAAGTCAAACCAGCCTTACCCAAGGATTCTCCAAAGAGACACAGTACCTATGGAGTCCAGTCTTTGTCTCAGGTCACTGGATAGTATCCTTGTCTTGCAGCCATACAAGTAAGAAAAGAAGGATCAGGACTCGAGACTTGGATCGTCGTCCTCTCACAAAGATATCCAAAACATGACACACTTCTTTTCAGAAACCTCATGACCTCTTCAGATCTTGATTTTGATCCAGGACACTTGCAAACAGACGCTCAGATCAGAGCCTCCACTGACTCACAGCATTGTTGGCAAAGTAAAGATTGGTAAATCTTTCCACACCAACAGATGCCCCAGAGATGATTGACCCCACAACCCTATGCAAAAGCACTAAACAGAGTAGGAGCAAGAACACAGCGACACGCCCTGATGAAGCCCAGAATCCCTTGGGAAGAATGCAGAGATTCAGCCTCCACTCTGCACAGCACTTACAGTACCAGTGCGCAATGTCAAGGAAAATTGGGGCTACTTTCACCATGTTCACGGTGAGGACCGACAGAGTCCTCATAGCCAGCCCTGTCAGTGTCCATGGTCAGATTGAAGTCACCCATGACCAAAAGAGTGAAATTATGTATAAAAAAATCGCCCTCACAAACATATCACTCACTGCATCTCAGTAGACTCCCAGAGTGTGCCGTCGCCCGAGTCCCATAATATACTCGTTGAAAGGAGTGACAATGGACACTATTGGGAGGAGCTTATCCATCACAGCAATAGCTACTTCCAGAGTATGGCAGCTACCAGGGCGACCAGACCAATAATAGGCGTACCCACCTACAGAGTTCTGGCCACTCCCTGGTCTGTGTACCTTAGAGTGCGCCACCAATGAAATGTAGAGTTTAGAGAGCACCTACACAACATGGCAAGAGGGTTATCACGCAGGAAAGACGAGACATTGCACGTGCCTGCCGGACAGGTTGCTTTAAATCATGACCCGAGTTCCGCCATGCAGCAGGTGACGCCACACCAGTTCCAAATGCCAACAGACCTGTCCCCATCGGCTCTCTGGCGGCTCCGACTCTTCTGGAGACGAGGCTCCCGAAGGCTTTCCCCCGTCCCCTTCACCACGCGCGCAGCCTTCCCGCGGGCGGCTGTAGCAGGGCTACTACTCCCACGGAGAGCAGAAAAAGGTACCGTCTGCCATTTGAGCAGGGTGAAGTTTTTACGGTGACTGGAGTGCTAATCCTGCCACCAACCCCCAATTTCTTTTCCTTGCCAGGTCGCGTGGTGCACGGCAGCCATTTGTAAACACACCCAACTAAATGATGAAACACCGTATGTAGATTCCAAAACTTAGCTAGCGTAAAAGCACAGATCTGCTGAGCATTCGCAAACTCGAATCGAGCCCAGACTTACAGAAGGACTGCCATAAAGCGTATTAGACATCTGAGTGAAATACAATGGTTTGCAATGACGAGAGCATGCACTGCCTCGTGACGCTTGTGAAAACATCGTGCAGCCACGGCAGTTTATTGGCTGGAGGTGCAGCGTATACTTTCATTATTACTATATTATTATTGTTCCGAATTTCGAATTTGATTCAGAGACTAACGGAGTGGATCTTGCGCGAACCTTGAGGATTTTAATCGCATATTATTTCAAGTTTCATACAATAATTACACGTTAACTCGGTATTCCTAGAATGTCACCAACACACATCAGACATGCACGTCCTTCACATCCTCCAGTCGTACGTAGCTACCACCGAATCCGCTCCACACATTCAAAGGCACTTAAAGAAACAGACTCACAGTCAGTGCTCTCCACCACAGCGTAGTTGCCCTCCTCTCGGAAGGCGATGTTGCCCAGGTGCAGGATGCCCGCCACGATCTGCAGCACGGCAGCCTGATCGTCCTCGGTGAGGCCCACCACCTCCATGGCGTTCTGCAGACACATGCAGCCACAAGCTCACGTGCTGCAGTACAGCGCAGGCTCACCAGAGCGGAGGACTGTTTTGGAAGTCGCGGTCATGCATTTTTTTCCATATACTGTACGTGGGTCTTTCCTTTATTAAGAAATGTAGGCATATGTATATTTATATTTATATACATACTCGTTAGATAAGATTAACTTCAGTTTGGCTTATTTAAAGTTATAACGTTGCGTTTCATAATGTATCCGTTTATGTAGGCTATTTTATGCCTTTTGATGGATCGCTTGGAGATGACGGCTTTATTGCTATGTTCCATTCATATTATGTTCAGGGGTATTTGTAAGACGACACATTGTTATGGTTTCATTTCATACTTTTTTCTCCCAGAGTGCCTCAGCGTCTCGGTCCAGGTCCAGACCACAGTCCATCTATGGGTGACCTCTGCTATAGAGTATACCCAACACTGCATCTGTCCAGGTCCAGACCACAGTCCATCACTGGGTGACCTCCGCTATAGAGTATACCCAACACTGCAGAGAGGCTCTAACTTACCATGGTATCAGAGAACTCCTTCTTGTCACTGACATCCTCCACGGTGTACGTTCCTGACTGGTTGAGGTACAGGTAGTAGTCTGAGGTTGTGATGCCCAGGTTCTCTCGCTGTTCTTTTGAGGCACCTTCTAAAAGCTGGAGCGGAGTACGGAGAACAGAAAATGTCAGCAAGGTATTTCAAACAAACACGGGTCCGGTTATGCTATAAAACACTCATATAGAGCCCTTTTCTCTGAAAAGTTAAGCCCAAACAATAGGTTCTGAATTACGAAATGACCCTTTATATGGCAATGTGATGGCTCTGAGGCTAAGGACCAGTACCAACAACTGGAAGGTACTGGTTCAAATCCTGTGAATTCCAGCAGTGATTCTACTCCACTGGACCCCTGAGCAAGGCCCTTTGTCCTGGGTATGACGTTAATCTACATCCAGCCCTATTAGGAAATCCTCCAATTTACAGGGAAATTTGGGGGTTGGTGGCAGGATTGGCACTCCAGTCACCGGAAAAAACTCAAACTGGTCCATTTGGGGGCAGCATGTGGCTCAGTGGGCTAAGACTGTGTGACTGTAATCAGAAGGTCACCAGTTCAAACCCAGCCACAGCATGTCAGTGGGGCCCTTAGCAAGGCCCTTAACCCTCAGCTCCCTGGGCGCCCCAACAGGTGGCTGCCCTTCAGGGACAGCTTGCTCTACAAAGAGCAAGTTGAGGGAGGCGTAAAAAAAGTAAAATTTCCCCATAGCGATCAATAAAAGTATCAATTACTATTATTTGGACTAGTGTGGTGCTGAGGTATCACCCACTGCACAGCGGCACTCAGGCTCATTCCTGAGCTGGTTCATCATGCGGTGGGTATGGCACTGTGCTGTAATCAGCGCATGCCCCCTCACCTACATACCTTTATTTTTCATTTGTGCAAGTGAGTAACAAGTAACCTGGAATGCTACTTTTCCCATCTATTCTCCTTTGAGTATCCTTTGGGTCCAAGCACAGGGTCAGCTATTTATCTGGTACCCCTGGAGTATTCTGGAGGGGGTAAAGGCCCAACAGACATGTGACTATTCTGCTGAAGGACAACGTTCAAACATCCCCTCACTCTATCAACACAAAGTAGGCACCCGAGACATACGCCATCCTGTCCAGGGTACACCCAGGCCTTGTGCCCCAAGCTGCCTTTACCAGGATAAGCAGCTGGAAGAAGGATGTGTGGATGGATAGATGGATGGAGGGATGAATTAATTGATGGATACTAAGAACTTTTCAAAGGGCTACGATCAGGCTCTCTCTCTCTAATATTCCCTATTTGCACCAAGGCAGCCGAATCAGTAAAAAAATGTGACGAGAGGCTAACAAATGATTAGGTAACTGACAGTTTAACTGGGTAAGACTTTAAACTCTGATGAAGCAAAAGACATGTGTGACCTGGTAGTAGATGTGGAAGTTCCTCTCCCCCTGATTCTGTGATACGACTCTGGATTTCTCTAGCAGGAAGTTGGAGATCTTCCCTCCGTCAGGTTCCCCACCCCGGCTGAACTGAATCTCAAAATACTTCCCCTGTGTCAGGAACATGAAACATAAAAGAAATTAATTTTGTTATCCTACATCCAAAGGTTACAAAAACACAAAGCACAGAGCAGCTTGTTACGGTTCCAGTAATAAGCTATTATACATTTTCTACAATTAATAAAAGTGTTTGTAATTCTAAGATAACACTAAATTAATATGAAATGACGATAAGACTTGTGACTTACGAAGCGACTGGAATTGTTGTTGCGGACAGTCTTGGCATTCCCAAAGGCCTCTAGGAGGGGATTGGACTGAAGGATGATGTTCTTCACTTGCTGTGTGAAATATTACAAAGGAGGAAACAGAATATGGTTGGAGAATGAAAGGAGAGTGAGAGAGAGAGAGAGAAACAGGGTTCCCCTAATTCTGGCAAAATAAATTTCCATGATTTTTCCAAAACTTTTCCAGTACCATAAGAAGATTTTCCAAAACCCACAAGTTTGTAAAAGTAGTAAACTATAGCAGTATTTGTATAAGGTAGTAAACTATTGACATCTGCCCATACATTTCCTTTACAGCATTGCGGAACGAAGCAGGAAACAAAAATGAACAAGGCTAGTTTCCAAAACTACTTCTCTATCCAAGAATTCCAAAACTAATCCAGGGCCCGGAAAAATTATTCAAAATTTCCAAAACTTTTCCAGGTTTTCCATGACTGCTGGTTCCCTGGAGAAAGGGACGAAAGGGAAGTACGCACCTTCACAGAACATTCATTCATTCAGTGTGCTATACTCACTGTATAACTACAGTCCAATAATATTCATTTCTGAGCCATTACTATGGAATTGTGCGCAATACTTTTGCTGACGTTCTTTATACTATTACTGGTCCATTATTTTTACTGTGTACTCATTTCTAAATATCTTTCTGCTATCTAAATGCATGTACCCAGCTATGGTAAACCTTGGGGCAATAATGGTACACATATTCATTCTGTACCATTTGGTACAGAACATTTTTGGCTCCAGTCCATCATATTCCTGAGGATACACATCTCTGAGAAGCTCTCCTGGTCTACCGACACCTCGACGCTTACAGAGAAGGCGCAGCAGCAACTACACTTTCTATCAGTACTCAGGAAAAACAAGTTGGATCAGAAGCTACCTGTGGCATTTGATTGCTCTGCCACCTAAAGTATCCTGGCATACTGCATCACAGTATGATATGCCAGCCGCTATACTGCATCACAGTATGGTAAGCCAGCCGCTATACTGCATCACAGTATGGTATGCCAGCCGCTATACTGCATCACAGTATGGTATGCCAGCCGCTATACTGCATCACAGTATGGTATGCCAGCCGCTATA
>JAODKF010000147.1:15329219-15340794 GCA_026779585.1 Mormyrus proboscirostris | reverse complement strand
CTGCATCACAGTATGGTATGCCAGCTGCTCATCTGCAGACAGTAGAGCCCTGAGGAAGTTTCTCTCTGCCCCAAAAGCCACTGGCTAATCTCTGCCATCCCTGGAAGCCATTGCTGCCCCTCCAAAGCCCAAAAAGTCCTCAGAGACTCCGCCCGTCTCCCTCTGCTGCCCTCTGGTGGGCAATAAGGGGGCCATAAGACCACTGAACAACAAGAACAAAAAAATCTGTGTTCAATATCAGCCTTTAGCGATCAAAAAAACAAGTGAAATAATAACAATTCTTTTTATTTACCTTAGTCACCCAAAGTATTTATATTTACTACCTGCCTCCTATTGGTTGATTTTATATATGCAAATACAAACAAGTACTTATTTGTATGCCTGTTTTTTGTAATTTTTCTTTTCTTCTTATCTTTCATTACACTGAACAGAAGCGGCACTCCTAGTTTTGTTGTGCATTTAGTTTACAATGACAAAGTTTCTGTTTGATTCTATTCTCCAAATTGCAGAAACAGCCTCTGCAAGTTAATCTCCCCATAGTATTTAAGGCAGTTTTGCCAGTAAATTAAGACCAAAACAAAACAATATAATTACAACTGTAAGGATGTTTATCACTACAGACATGTGACCAAACTCAACAGTATGATTTGGATGGAATTTAGTTAATTGTGATTATGATATTTTTGATTTTTAAATTTACGTTTATTTTTACAGTGTAGATAAGGTTTTATTTTATTGGTTTACAACTGTTCCAGATTGTGTTTGCAGATTTAATAATAAATAGCTTCAGAACAAATTCAATTCCCTGCTGTACCAAAACTGTACCAAACCATGAACCCAAAACCAAGAGTTGTACCAAACGGTGACTTGTGTGCACCGTTAGACCTCTAGTCCAGCTGTTATTTCCTTGGGGATTAATGGAGCACCTGCCCATCTAGGAGGAGCTCACCTGAACCTTGGGGCCTCCGCCAGACACTTTGGAGATGTAGCTCATGATGTACTTGGCAGCCACCGTCTTCCCAGCTCCACTCTCTCCACTGGCGTGACGAAGACCAAGACAAACCACGTCAAGCTCAGCCTGTCAACACGGACAATGGCAAACGCCGCGAAAAGAAAAACCAAGGACCAGGCGTGCGGAACCTGACCCATGTAAGGCTGGTGTGGGTGCGGCTTTTTGGGACGACCTCTCAATCGGCTAATAATAACGCGGATGGTTCTCAACTCCAGTCCTGGGGACCCACTGTTATTGGCTGACTCAGAAATCTTCACAAAAACCCGCACCAACGGCGGCCCTCCGTGGATCAGGGTTCCTACCCCTGCGTTAGGCCGAAAACCGGGCATAGGGAGTGACAAATTGCGGTTTCCTGTAGCATTAATCATCACCCACTTCACGTGAGCTTTGTCCTGAGGCTCCAGCACCCAGTGGTCTCACCTAATAATGACACACTGATTCTCCGAGTCGATCATCATGTTGCGGTACATGTTGTCTGCCAGGGCGTAGATGTGAGGGGGGTTCTCATACTGGGCCTGAGGAAGAAATCAACACCGCCACCATTACCTCCATCATCGTCAGCGTAACCATCACTATTAACTTCTAACAATAGAGCGATTAGGCTGATGTTATGAGTACGGTATGATGTTTCTTTTGAACCCAGAGTGAACTACAACCGAGCTAAAATAACCTCCTAACCTCCTTATTTACAGCCAATTTAAACTTATTAGTACTATTAAAATTGACTGATTATGCATTTAAACTTATTGGTGCTCAGTTTAGCATAGTCATACCCAGCATTGAGGACACCAAGGTCAAGTCTTCAGTGTTTTTTCAGAAGGAATGCGATTTCATGCCATTCATTCTTGAAAAGCACAGTTAAGAGTGTCGACCAAATGAAGTTAGGACTCGATATATCGTTTCAGCATTATCGTCGCCATGTGCGCATGCCTAATAATCAAATCGCATTTGTAGGCCCTGCTTTATGTATGTTGACAACAGCTGGGACCAACTTATTTCACGCATTATTGGTAGATAAATTATATTCGGCTATAGTGTATTATTTCAGGTAATTTCATTTCCTTTCCCGTTTTATAAATATCTGAAGTGAAAGTGATCAATTGTCATTGCTGACAACCGCGAAATGCGTCCTCTGCATTTAACCTGTATGTGACATAGTTATGCGAAGCTAATTCAGCAGCCAGGGCTCAGTGCCTTGCTGGTCGGGGATTCGAACCAGAAACCTTTTGATCACAAGTGACCTTCCCTAATCATTAGGCTACCCATGCCCTGTTAAGACTGCTTAATGCTGTTCTCAGAAATTTCACATATTATGTGATATTGTACAGCTCTAAATCATGTCATATCAAATGCGGTGAAAATGCTGGAGTGAATCACAAGGTAAACAAATAAGTAACACCATGGTAAAGCAGGCACAGAGAGGAGTTAATGGAGAGGCACCTGGAGTTAATCAGTGACTGCTGGCAATGCAAAATCCATTCAGCAGCTGATTGGCTGAGGCATGGAGTAGAACTAAACAGGCAGACAGGCGCGTACATCTCAATACTGATGATTCACGCTGGTCTTTTAGTCAAACTTCCATTTATTAACCATAATCCCTTATGCAATGCAGGCTCCCAGCGATATTTCACATGCGACTGCGTTAATCAGCAAGCTTGCATAAGATGATCACATCTGCATTGCAGTGCTCAGCTCGTCTGCCTTGCTGCACGTTCCCGTAGTGAAAAGGAAACGAAGAATAGGTATTATTGGGAAAACAGGTAGACGTGACGGCACTGGAGAGCTGCAGGCCAGTGGTGGGAGGAGGACAGTGCCAGAGATACGCAGAGAGCAGCAGCAGGTCCACACTTGCTAAAGCGCAACCTTGCGGCTTTTGCTCCAACGACTAATCGCTAGCCTATCCCTGCAGCTCTTGGTTTAAAGTTCCTGCCAATCAGACTGCGATCTAAGATCCTTACAAAGCACCGCCCACGCACTGATATAACAAAGCATTCAGCATAGCACGAAGAATTACTTGGAACAACTTCATGCCAAGTCATGATATGGTCAACAAGCCTACAGATTTTCACGGGTGTTGCTGTATTTTGTAGATGTTGAAGGACCAGTCACCCCTCTCATTGGTTTTATTATGAGTTTCTCCATTTCCTTCACTCACTTTACTCTCTGTGGGAGCCTGAGAAACTTGAGGATATCTGCATATTTATGACAAATGTCACACCTACGAACAACATCTAAGAAATATGAGTCTCACGCTTTTGCATGTTGGAGACAGTGTACTGGAAAATAAAGAGAATGTCTTCTGTTATCTGAAAAGTTACCGATATCTTGTCGGATGGTTAGAACACCGCTTCAGTTCCCAAGCCTCTCCTCAGGGGCACCGCAGCCATTGCATGCTATTGTTTAATATTACCACTAGCTCACTTAACGTCCCGAGGTATTGAAAAGCCATAAGAAGTGTGCCAGTGATTGATTTCAACTTATATCTGGGTATGTTGGATGGTTACAGTAAATTCTGGGGTGATGAGAAGCTTTGAAATGGCTACGCTAACACTTTGACAGACATCATATCAGCATGAAGAACATTTTATTTGGACCGCCTAAGACTTCTGCGCAGTACTGTATGTATTCTTGCTGAGAATACATTCTGTATTCAGGGCTTTCATGTTATCTATGCGTCTAGGTTCTGGAATCTCCAACTCTGTGATAAGTTAAAAAATCACACCCCCTTACCGCCCCTTGGTATATTTCCACCTCCCGGTCTGTGAAGTATGGCAGTTGTTTAAAGGGATTGACCGAGATCAGTACTGGTCCTATGTAGGTCTGTTACGACAGTGTCAAGGAAGTAGATTTTCATTTGCGATATCTGCAATTCTTCGGCTTCCAGAAACATTTAGACATTTGCACACCCTCAGCTTAATGTTTCAAGTGGTTAATCAGAATCAAAAAATTTCTTTACGTTTTACACTACAATGGATTAGGCCTACATTTATTTACACTTAAAAGCTTCAAGCAAGTGACACACAGAGTCCACTAGACTTAAGCTGAGCTTTTTATTGTAAAGAAGGTTCTGTAAAAGAGTCTAATTTTAAAGAGAAAACTATACAAGTTTTCTATAGAAAACAATTTATAATGAATGAAAAGAAAGTAAACAGAGCAGCCAAGCAAAGGTAGCTGAACAATGACACTTAAGGTGGTTTCAGTTACACGCCTGCTCAGCGTGCTGCACTGGGCAAAAAGGATACAAAAATGAAGTCATCCATGTATCTCTTCTTAAGGTTGTCTGTGATGGCGTCTTCGTTAATCTTGGAAAGCAGGACCATGTCATCCACGCCACTCACCTTCACGTTCTGGGTCTGCCAGTGATAGCGCTCCTTACTCCCCTGGGAAACAAAAGGTCATAGGGCAGGAAAAAGACCAGGGAAACAGGAAGACAGCTACAGTTACTGAGGATTATTTCTCTCATTACCAGTATTTAGGCTAAATCATCCAGAAACGATTTATCTCCAAGTGTATGAAATTATGACTCAAACCACAGACAAAGCGCGATATGAAAAATCAACCACCGGAAACAAGTTCTTAGATTTTTGCTTAAAAATATATGAAGTCCGCATTATTAAATACATTGCGGAGCGTTGCGGAATCACAGCTTAACATTCCAATGGTAAAGAACCACAGAAATGTTAAGTTTTACTTAAAGGACAGACGTTAAACACAGGAAGAACAGGTTATGAGCCTGGATGGAATTTAGTTAGCATTTAAATGGATAAAACCCACCTACACCTATGCATATTGTAAATTGTGAAAGAATGCCTTTATGTCTTTTACAAGTTACTTCATCGTTAATGTATCTCTACAGGACGTAATATTTATGCAACAAAACAAAGCATAATTTATAAACCCAACAAATGGATACATTTGCAGCAATGACTTAATGACAGAGATCACATAAATATACTGTAGGAAAATTCTTCGTTCAGTACAATACAAAGGTATGTACAATGGGTCAGTTCCCTGTGGGTTAGTATAGCTACTTATAGAAATGTCCATGCTAGTTTCTTCAAAATGCTTCCTTTTTACCAAACTATCAAGCCAAATGCTCTCATAAGGCAACCTGCAAACGCCTGTGTGCAAAAAGTTTGCAATCATGATGCCAATTAATACTACCAAACGATGACGTCATTGCTAATTATATTGGCGTCTAGGATACTGTATGACTAAATCCGCTTCTCACAATCCACACAATAAGAAAAACATTGCAAGAGTTTATGCAATATAACTACAGGAAGACAGCTGATCTAAACTGTCGCTCTGAAGTTGTGAAGCATAATATTCTATTATAAAACGTTCTCCATAAACAATCCATTTTCATCATTTTAAAGACTGATACCGCTACAGAAATGGCACTTTTTCCATTCATAAAGTCTGTCTTTCTAAAGTGAATGGAGACCAGACCAAGTGATTTGTAGGCGTGCCAATAATATTCCATGTGGACATTGCAATACAAAGATGCTCGTGGCTAATAAGTGGCAATATTACTGCACGAATACATTCATGTTAACTATAAACTTCCTCAAAGGTCCACTGGGGGACATGCACTGTATCACACCACATGGCAGAAACAAACTCGTGAACTGGGATGTGAGATCGTTATGACAACCATCGGTTTGTGTCTGCTGAAAAGAGGAACGGCGCCAATGCAGACACAGAGAGGCGCAAGATTTTCAAAGCAGTGTAGAAACTCAACTGTCACTGAATTACATCCTAAACACATCAACAGTCCTTTCAGGGTGTAGTCTAGACTCATCCTAAAGAATTCTGTACGTAATACCCAATCACACTGATCATTCTACCTATTCCTTACCTACTGCATTACATGTAATGCAATAATAAAATCGATATTGAGGATTAGACAGGTAACACTACTGTGAAACAAAGAAAAGTGTGTGTACTCCATCACAGAACTGAAAAAAGCACAAATAAAATTCCATTCTTAGTCACTACTGTGACAAGCCATCTTATTTGAGAAAACACTGTAGTGTATATCATTCTCTTTAGGGATCTCAACATCTTTTAACAAGAAGTGTGAATGAAAATGCAGACTGAGTAACATCTGTAATATTCACAGTAAGTCCTGCTTATTCTGGTCAGCGAACATGACCTTCTGCACCCATGCAACTTTTTTAAAAATACTCTGCCTTAAACTCGCTTCCTCCGCCACGTTCCTCATTTCTCTGCACCTTGAAAAGACAACAGGAAGAGCTGCGTGATGCACACAAGAGCGCCATTGCTCTGATTTGTACTAACGAAAATCAGATTTGTTTGTACCTACACGCTGGTTCTTACCAGCTTACTTTCCTACACATCCATCAAACCACCAGCAGAGTTTCTCACTACTGCTGTGTAACCGGATCACCTGATTAAAACACCTGTAAGGATTGGAACAGAACTTCCAGTGACAAAGTCCTGTATTTATTTATAAAAAAAAAAAAATACTACCACACTCCGCATTCCTCCTCTCATCAGGAAGCATGCCAGAGCTGCGTGGTCCTGTACAGGCACGCTAGTGTTAAACTGGAGATCGTTACCAGATCTACGCAGATAACTGACAGCAGCTTGCTGCCTAGATATCCCTTACTTATACAGTTTTACAACATTTACGTATATTAAGATACTGCCACATATGAGTTTTCCGTAATCTGTGCCGCGGTACTCTGTATTCAATTCCCCATACTAGGATCCTTAGAGTCAGAGTTTACAAGAGTGGGGATTTGCAGACACAATGCAAATATAGAAAATTACATCTGATTAAATACTGTCACGTTAAAATGTATCTAAAACGCAGGGTCAGAATTAAAACCATGTTATTAATGAGTAAGGCAGACGTACGCCGGCACAAGTACTCGACAGAAAGCGAAAAATCCCAGTACGTCTTAAGCTACGGCTTCCGCGAACTCACCTGCACTCCGCCCTGCAAACGCACATAATGTACAAACACACACATGTTTAAACCTTTGGCCTAAATTTTCGACACAACGTTTTCAATCATTTTTCAATCATTATTTCCTTAAGCTGCCGTAAATATACCAACAATATAATACAATATTTAAAACGTCTGGACAAAATGCCCTTCCCGGTTTTCGCCTTGGATAATTAAATCCTGGAAAAACATAGAACGTTTTAACGTTGGACCCCCTCGCCAATTACATATATGTTGACTTACAAATAAATAGCTTAACCTGGTGCACTTACCATTGTGGTTTTTGCAACTTTCCGAATACAATCGATGAAACTGTATCACCTTTACGCCGCGGAAAAAGAAAACCAACTTTTTCAGGTTGAGTTAATATATAAAATTGGTGTACATACGGCGACTAATTAAAACGGAAAAATGCCCAGGCAAAATCATCTGTATCCCAGGACGATATTTCTAACTACATCGGTAGCTGGTTTCCCAAGAAAGATTACAAAGGAAGAGCAGACATGCAGCGTTAGACTATTTAATTTTTTTTCCTTAAGTGCCGCAGCAGCAGGTAGGTACGGCAGTAATTCCCTACTGTCTAATTGAATTGTGGGTATTTGAACAACAGTAGTTTCCAATATACACTAGCGCCACCCTTCGTGAGTTAAGAAGTATAAGGAATGAAGAATTTAGATGTAACGCAGGGCAAACAGTGGTTTACATATTACGTCATACACTACTCCTTGGATAAAGAATTAAGTAAACCAACGAAAAGTGATTTTCATTTTGACGTGAACCTACGTAGTCATGTTTTGGATAAATGAAATTTACATGATGAATATGTTTTTTACATGAGTCAGTGAACGGCTTATACTTACATTAAGAAGTACCAGGGAATAATTATACTCACTGGTGAGTTATTTCATTTATAATTTAAAAAGGGATGGAACCACGAGCATGGTCTTTGTAATTTCAACCACTCTCTTGAATTTGACTGAACAATATAATTCTAATAAAGATACTACCATATGTCCCAATCTACAACTTTTCCAATTCAATGTAGTTATATGTTACAGGTACAACTCCATAAAAAAAAACACGTTTTGTACTTCGATTTGATTCACTTAGGGGACTTAAAATATTAGTAAAACTGAATTTAACACGAACACTCTGCCTCCGTTTGTGTGGCGTGTCACACTGAATTTAACTTTAACTGAATTTAATCAAATATCACTTTTGAAGCTACAAAAAAACTACATAACATACGTTATTTGATGACGTTCCAAATATATTAAACTTTATTGCAGCTTTCTAAGGAACCTTCAAAGATGTCTCAAAAAAGAATCTAGACATTGCAATCATAATCTGCTCTCGTAGCAATTAAGCCATATCACACTGGAAAAAGTGTACAGCGACCTTGCTTGAGACTGTCTCATCTAAATCTCTTATTTTTAACTTCATAAAGGCATTTACCGCTTTCAAATTATGCACTGGGAGGGGGCTAGTTAAGCCACAGTGTCGGACGGCGGTATCGGACAAACATATATGAGAGCAATGAATGCTAACTAATCTAAAACACTGATGGCATTCACAGTTGTGTGTTGGTTCATTTTCTGTATTCTTTTACACCTGTTGAACCTTGTTAGTTAAGAAGGGCTTGGTTATTTCAGACACCTGCATAATGTGTAGAACTGGATCATACAGAAAATCCCCTCAGGACAACAAAAGTCCTATTCACTAGAAAGGCAGTATGTAAACTGAGCTTCAAAGAATCTACTGTGTTTCAAGCATTTGAACACGGCTGTATATGTTGTACGTAGACAGACGAGAAAATGTCTTTTATTGTACAAAGAAACATTCACAAGTTAAGGGTCATTCACATGATTATGTGAGATGGTCCATTACAACAATTAAAGGAGATAGAACAGTCCACAAAATTAAACTTGAGATAATTCATTGAGACTAATAGGTGTGTCTCCTATTTCCACAATCCTAACAAAAACGGTGACGTGAGATATCAGCCGCAGATACAATTTAACTGCAGGGGGCGAAAACGAGCAGAATGTTGTACAGCTGTTTTTGGAGAAGCGGGTAGAAAGCAGTCTGGCGCTTTCATAGCACAGACTATTTCCCATCCTTAAACATACTCCTCAACTAAATCAGTTTTCCTACATGGAATTTTCCTAAAGCTGTGGGGAGAAAATAAAAAATAAGGAGAAAAAAAAGCACCTCAGTCAAACTCCTTTTTGTAAACCTCAATTCCAGATAACTTTGTTTCAAGTATGTGGACCTCAGAATATGTGCAGAGAAAAGGGTTAAAACCACAGAACATTTTTTTTGTTTAAACTCCCTGAACCCACAAAGTCTTTCTTTAGTGGCTTAGGCATGAAAACAGTCCTTTTCACATCTCATATCATCTCCTCCATAGGGGGCAATGGGGCATCCAGGCGATAAAATGGAAAACGGTGAACAAATGTTTCATTCAGTCCAAAGATTCGCCTTCAAAAATCCTGCATTCTGCTTGGTGTCATGTCAACTGACACTCTAAAAAAAAAAAAAAAAAATCAATCATTCTCGCAGTCATCTGCACAAACAACGTTTTTTGGGATCCTCCCGACATTTCACGAAGAACACTCTGCCTGCGTTTGTGTGGCGTGTTGCGTGTCTTAAGACTACCTGGTGAGGTTCCTCCTCCACATCTACAGGGAATCAAATGTCAGAGTGCGCCTATGCACTCCAGGGACCTTGGGGTCGGGAGGGACCCCTACTGTGTCTATCACAGTGGGTAAGTATGACGACTTTGATATTGCATCATGAACATGCACAACAAGTTGTAATCAGATCCAGGGCAGGTGGGGATACTAGGCCTGCTAGTAAGAGTTCTCTGGCTACAAGGCCGACGTTGTAAAACAGGGAAAGACCCATTTGCTTTGGTGGAGTCTGTTGGACTGCAGGTTAACTTTACAGAAAAACGCATCACCTCCTAGGAGGGAACTGCTGTACACATACAAATCAAGGTTGTAGCTGAAATCAGACATCTGTAGTACTGTACAATTTCCACTAACATATCTACACTTCAGAATTCCATAGGGATAATAGTTTGAAGCTCTATTATCTAAAACGCATTTTTAAAACAATCCACAGTAAAACTAGACTTTTTACCAAGAACAATAAAAAGTCTCGTTAAATCAGTTTACTGCTGAATGCCATATTACGTAACAAAACGGAGGTTTTAAGCATCACATCAATCAAAGATGGTATTTGTTTCTGCATTCCATCCCCTGAGATATAGGATCACACTCAAAATTGAACCTCAACACACGTCAAGAAGTAACAACTTTCCTTGAATTAAACGAGGTACCAAACATTCATTCCTAATAGGTGGTTAAAGAACAGGTTGTCGGGATGCAGCATTCACAGATGCAGAGATCCTCTGAAGATCGAGGTGAGGCTGGTGACCTGGCACGTCTCCCGTCACCATGGCTCAGGTTATCATGCTTCCGCTTCTCGCCTACTGCAGAGGAACTGAATTACGCCTAAGAGTGATGAATCTTACGACACACGGCAAGTACATACTTACCATGAATTTAATAAAACTTAAGGAGTACCATCATGAAGGTGCACCAATGTGAGGGGGAAAGTGATCCAAAGCAGCAGGTAGTGCAGCTTGTAGGAATTCAGGAACATCACAAAACGAGAGAAAGTGGCGGGAGGGTTACAGGGAACTGATGCACTAAATTAAACGGAGATGCAGAAAACGTGAAGGGAGAAGAGAAGAAACCGGATGTGACATCCGAAACTCTCAGTCGTCATTGTATAAAAAAATTGAAGAACTAGCCCAAGAGTGTCCATCCAGTGGGAGAGAATTCATTCATGGGATACTTCCGGGAAGGGATGTGAAAGGAGAGACGGACCCCAAGTCTGCCAATGTTCTTCCACGCGAGTCCCTTTCTGCGCCTCCAAGCGGGATCACATGATGCCGTTGGTGAGGTACTGGAAGCCATCATAGAGCTTGGTGGTGAGCGAGCGCATGGACCCATCGACCATCTGCTCCACCAGCACCTGCAGCTGCTCCTCAGTCAGGTTCATGTGGAAACGCTCCTTTAGGTTCCGGATGGTGCTCGAGCCGTGAAAGCAGGGCAGCTGCGAGCCTGGGGAGGGGCGGTGAGAGAACTCTGGTCAGAGGCCGCGGTAGGTGGCTAACAAAAGCTTACTTAATGCAGAGAAGGGTTGAGCCATATTAATAAATGGCATGATACCTCTATCAGTTTAATACTAGCAGCAGCACAGCCAGCAATTTACACAACAGTCAGGGATACACGCTAAACACACGCATCGCGCGGGCTGGCGGCTGTCACTCATCAAACGTAACACTCAAACTTTTTGACTCTCGTGCAAGAAATCTTACGGCTAATGTATATTACAGTAAGTCAAAACACTTGTTACAAAGCAGGGCTCTGAACCGGTTCAAGGAACAAAAACGAAAAACAAAAACAAATGACATTGAACAGGAACAAAAACAAAAATGAAAACAAAATCAATTTTAATCGTTCTGAACAGAAACGGAAACAGAAATTCCAAATTAACCAGTTAATAACGGTATT
>JAODKF010000147.1:15280127-15316915 GCA_026779585.1 Mormyrus proboscirostris | reverse complement strand
GGGGCCGGGGCGGGGGGGCCTCTTGAAATTGGCATGTGTGAGTTGACCACGATTTCAAAGGTAGAGTAACTGCATCCCCATGTTTGTGACCCATTGTAGCTCCTCTCCTCTCAGAAGAGTTGATTTCAACAAAGGGGAGGAAACCCCCCTAAAACCAAGCAGCTGGACAGGAACGTGTAAGAGTCAAGTGATCCGTACACTGGCACGCCTGTCCCCCAGATTCCCCAGTGGGCCCCAGCTACAGACACACCCTGAGAACATGCTGGCTGCAGTCTGTTATCACCGAGGAAAGAAACCAGGGACAGCTGCTCTACAGAGGACAGTATCACAGATGACAGCCCACGCAAGCCCAGCCGGTGGCGTTCGTCTCAACCTGCCTCCCTGCCGGATTTATGACCAGTACACCAGAACCACTCCTACATTCTTGTGACGCCTTCAACTGGTGCCAGCATGCATCACTGACCAAAGAGCCGAGTGACACAGCCGTGTCACTGAGTCAACTCCTGAGGACTGAACTCATTGTTTACTGATAAGGTCACCAGGCCACTTCTAAAACAGAGGAGGACTGAACTCTAACATGAAAAGGACTAAAGAGGCAGTGACGACAGGAAGAAGACAATCAACCAACAAAAGCCCTGTGCCAAAATGACCTTTAACCATTTAGGTTATACATTATTAAATTATATACATTTGTATAGCAAAATTTACAAGCGTACACTTCAACTACAATATGCAAATGAGTCCCAGGCACCATAGCTCAAAGTGAAAAGAGCAGGGCTTCTCAAGAACACCAGAATTTAGGTGGTTACCCAGGACTCTACCCATAATCCTTTACAGGGTTCTTTGTGAAACCATTACTTAAAGAGACAGATCCCATTCTGCCCCACACACTGGACTGTGCATAGGCACGGCTGGCATCCGTCACCAGCATCCCATGTCTTGTTTGTTGGAGCGCAAGTTCTGCCACATGCCTGTGACCCACTTAGCTGGGAGGCTGCAGAGGCCGCAGGGGAGAGGGGGAGCTTCTAGAAGCAGCCCGATAACGTGAGACGTGCTCGACATTCAGGGTCATTCAGGCTGCACATGTAGGCCATTCCTGAGAAACAGCATACTGAAGGTAGCCCACCCAGTAAACATCTCGTAAGTGAACTCGAGGGCCGACTTTACAATTTATCCGAGACTGGAGGAAGACCAGGAAATGAAAAAGTAGTTTTTGACAGGTTAATGTCAAAGCACTTAAATGAAATGAAAATGTATTTAGGTAAACAAAAATCAATTCTAGAGTTTCATTAAGAGATTATAAGTTTTAGAGGGAATCTGTAGATGTTTTAGGGGACTGCATAAGGAGGTAAGCTACAGCATGACACATCCTGCACAAGACCATAAAACGCAAGGCATGTCATTACCGGTCTCTTCACTTTCAACGAACAGTCAAACCAGACCACCGAGGGAGAAAAAGCAGAAGCCAAACTCACCTCATCCTGGCTACTCTCCACCTTGGGGTTACTGGCTGTCCTCTTCAGGTTGCTGCTGAGGCTGATGCTGACAGTAGCATCAGATTTGGAGCGCTGGTGTGTGCGCTTGGAAGGTGAGAGCCCATGCTCGGGGTGGGCATGGCTGAGGATAGGGGGCGGGCATGAGGGCGGTACCAGCTCTCTCCTGCCACGTTGGCCGGCGGGCTTGAGCTCATCAGAGAGGATAACTTTGCGGAGTTTTGTGCCCCGAGAGTGGCGTTGCGTTGAAATGTGCATGTCTGAAGAGTAGGCACCCAAAAGCCAGGCGCACTGCAGCGAGAAGTTGATGCTCTGTCGACAGCGGTGCACCACGTAAGGCTTGATGGCATCGCCAACGTCCTCGTCCATGTGGATGTACATGTTGAGTAGCTGCGGCAGGTAGAAGTCCACATCTTCATAGGGGAAGCTGAAGAGACGGTTGCCTATGTAGGCCTGTACACCAGGCTCTTTGGAGTTGTAAAGGTAGGAGATGGCCATGGAGACATCAAAGAGCTTGGATTCGAAGAGCCGCAGGAGCCATGACTGCTTCGAAGAGTTGTACTTCTGCCGCCGCCGGGCGCTCTTCACTGTGCCGGGGAGGGGGTCCTCCTCTTCCTCTCTAATCTTCGGAGGGTCCGCATGGGTACCCCCATTGACCAGGCCATCTGTGTTGCCTTTGAGCAATTTCACCTTCTGCAGGACCTCCTGGCAAGCTTTCTTGGCCACCTCTGGGTCGATGACCAAGGTGAGCTCCCCGACACCCTCTGAGATGACATCCAGAGGCGGGCTGACGCCCCGAGTGCTGTCGCCGCTGCCAGGGCTGAGGGACTGCTGGTGGTGGCCAGCAGAGGGAGAGGATGGAGACGAGGTGCTGGACGTGGAGGAAACAGAAGGGCTCCGCTGCAGTTCCTCCACCTGGGCAGGAGAGGGCTCCACTTCTGCATCACCCATGGCCAATCCTACACGGGCCACTGCATGGGAAAGAATCCAAGTAGGATGGTTATTCGGGAAAAGTGAACTACCCCTATCAAGTGGCCAAAGCTCTGATTACGGTAACTCTCCCACCTTCCCCCCGCATCATGTGACCAAGATCAGAAAAGTATTAAACCTTGTCCATGGGACACTGCAAGGCACAACTGGAGATCTATTCCATGTGGCATTCAACATGAAGCATATGCAAACAAGCCACAGATTGTCATGGCACACAGCTGAGATGCTAATTTCCATACACCGAAACAGTCCAGACAATTCGTCTCAGTAATCAAGAGAAAGACTTCCATAACCTAAAAATGAAAACAGGTCATCTCTCCTTTGAAATGCTATACTGTTGTTATGTACCACGACAATTAAGTTCTAAAAATTTAAGCTGTCCTTCTCCTATATCAGAAGATTGTCTTTCAGCCTGGACTGCTCTCATAAATAGGACGGAGTCTATGTGACACCTCAACTCGGATGTACCTCCAACAGTAGGGCGCCGTTCCGCCTGACAAGACAGGGTGAATGGCCCCATTTCAGCAGAGCTCCGACTATTCCAGCATAAACATACTACAGCTTGCACCTTTCATCTGAAGCAGCAGCAGTTCCTTAAACTAAAACAACGGACATGGCCACTACCTGGTGGTGTTGGAGGAGGTGAACTTGCTGAACTCCTAAACGTTACGCCAAGGCCACTGGCAAGGTGAGGAATATGTTACTTTAATAATAATGTGGCCTCTGGGTTCAATGCTTGTCACCACGACCAAACCGCCTTTTTTGGAATCAAATGCAAGCAGAGGTTAAGCAGCCAGGCCTTGGTGACAAGTGGAAAGGCCTGCTCTTGTCCTCATCCCATTGGCTAAGTGATGCCAACCTCCTCCTGTGAGACAAAAGCCAGAGTATAATCTCCTGTAGCTCAATCATTCACGCAGCAGGAGTGCCAAGCCTAGCCCGACTAGTAGCTCCAGGAAGCATAAGGTACGAGGTCGGAAAACATTGCAGATGGGACACCGGTCCATAGCAGTGAGCACACACACGAAATGTGCGAAAGGGGAAGAGCCCGAGTAACGATACTCCACACGCAAACACCACAGACATACTCACACATCATATATGTCATTGTAAGGACTCTCCATTCATTTCTATAGGCAAAACCCTAATCCTAACTATGACAACCCTAAACCCTACCCAGCCCCAACCTTAACCATCTGTAACCAAACAACATACAATACTTTGGACTATTTTAGTTGTTTTAAATGCATTTACAATTTTTTATAAAATTGAGGTACATACTGTGAGGACCTGAAAAAAGAGGTTTTAACACATTGTGTTGGGTGCTGATAGCCTCACTGGTTAACTTATGACGCCTTCTCTGCGGTCAGAAAAAGACAGTTCATGTAACAAAGCAACATTTCAGACTATGTATGCCTAAAAGCGAGCCCAGCAGGTCTGCATCATTTAATCACCCGAGTGATCGTCATACTGCAGTCCAGCTACTGCGATTAGTCGACGTAGTTGATGACTTGCACACTGAAAATGCATCAAAATCAACCAACCATCATTTTCTTTTTTTAATTATCATTTAAATGGGAGTAGTCAAAATGATCACAAAACATAAAGGTGGATTTATGCTGTGCAGAGGTCAATGGCAACACTATAGGGGCACCAGCGCTATGCACGATCGCCTGAAGAGAAAGCAGCCAGGCACTAGTCTGGACTGCCAGAATAAGCAAAAACCACCCTAAGTGCTGTCTAGTCATGTCTATTAAATTAACATTAGTAGAAAGAGCTTTTTAATATTTTCGTCCTTGTAGCTGCTAAATACGCCCATTATTAAAACTGTAAAGTCGTCTCCCTGCTACCTTAAAACCTCCATTGAATAAGTGTTTGAGAAAACGCTTAGGCTAAAATCTGGGCTTATTCTGCATGGACTGATAGTGCCAGTGTGTGTTTGTGCACGTCGGGTTTGTTGGGACCAATGTTATTAAAGTAAACTAAAACTGAATCGAAAAAGGACACAAAATAAAAGAAAGCTATATCTCCTCTTTTAAAAGATGTTGTGGCCGCTGAACTTTCTTGACCTTAGTGCTTATCACTGACCCACAATTTAAAGGGTATACTTGATTTTCTGAAGGAAAAATAATCATTTAGATTAATCGACCAATCGGTAAAATAATTGACAGATCAATCCATAGGAAAATAGTCGTTAGCGGCAGCCCTATACTGTAGACATTTCAAATCAGGTTTGACATCAGCAGCGAAACAAAGATTCTTGAAATTGGAATGGGTTACAACTTGTGATCACAAGGCGGCTTGCTTGACTATTAAACAGGAAACGCTATGTGCCCCTTCTAGAAACACAACAGCCCTACCCACTTAAAGGGGAACGACACTTTCAATTGTCAACCTGTGTAGATGAAGGCCTCACTCATCTAATTGTGGCCTTATAAAACTACTCGATTTCTTAATTACTTTGGAAGTGAACCTTTACATATATGGAAACAGACACCAAAAAACAAAGGAAATTACACTGTCATACATACAAAAAAAAACTCAAATTTGGAAAAAAGACAATAAAATTCAATAATAATAATAAAAATTTCAACATTTAACAAAGAAAGCTACAGTCATAAGGATTTGTTGGCTCAACCAATTTTTCTGCTTATGACTTGCGCATCAGTCAGTAATCAGATGCCGTAGCCCTAACATCTGACCATTCTAACTGGACATTAAGTCCAATCACATCAGAGTAACAGAATAGACTCACGCCTGCACATATGCCAGATTCAACTGACTGGTTAGCACAGTCTCTTTGGCAACATAATCGGCCGGCACAGGGATCCTGTGCTGCCGGCTGCCTCGAAACTCACAAAGCGCAGTGACTATAATACAGACTGAGAGCAGAACAAAGCTGATGTGTACAAATGTCACAGAGACAAAGGAAAAAAAAAAAAGTGCATATTTCTCACTGGTGATCTCTCTCTGAACTATTCACTAGACAGAGACCAGTATATAAATTAGGTGCAGTAGATTTCATATAGACTCACGTGTCATCATGATGCAAAATGGCAGCCTTCATCTTATGTACAGCTGACTGTCAATTTAGAAACAACCTTGACAGAAACTCGTGTACAATTGCAAAAAAGTAAATAAATCACAATAAGTCCCTGATTTAATAGCATTTCACCATAAATTGCTATGCAAAGAGGCAACGGGAAAGAAATCAGTTTTTTCCTAGGCCCATAACATGAAGTCTTGTTCTGTGACAGCTCAGTGGCAGAGACCACCACGGATATGACCGACGGAACTGGCTTTTAGCAAAGACGGACCCCGCAGGCTGCCTGCAGTGCCACACAATGGCCCCTTCAGCAGTGCCAAACAATCATCTGGGGCACTGTTGCACAGGAGGGCGAAGGCTTTGCAAGAAGCCTGCCTGGCCTGACAGATGGGATTAAACCCACTGTAATAAAAGATTAAATAAGGCTTAAAATCTGAGCGGTCATGCTTAATTCCTTCATAAAATAAACTATAGATTATCTAAAGAGTCAAAAATCATTTTAGAGTATCAGAACATTTCATCACCGCTCTTCGTTATACTGTATACGAAGGTGCAGATGGGGCACAGGAACTAAAATCCAAGTTATGTCACAAATTAACCAGAAGAGCCTGGAAGCGTTTTTCAAAATCTTATTTCAAAACAAAGCTTTGCCACGGCATACATATGTCAAAAAGAAACTTGCTCAGTTTCATAATGCGTGTGCCTTGATGGAAAGTAAGCTTTTGAAAGCAGACAGCCAGGAGTGCGGTCAGTCAACATCACTGAGGGATCAGAGCAATAAAGAAGACCAATGTGCCGTCCAGCTCAAAGGAGCAAAGACGGGCAGGAATCTCAGATGGGATAACGACGGCCTCCCCATCTCCAACGTCACTAACATCTATATCAAACTCCATAGTGCAGCTCAGTACTGATACAAAAAACGAAAAAAAGTCAATACCTCCCTCGGCGATCGTTTACAGAAGAGACGGCAGCGCTGAGTAAATTATTGTTGGACTGATGGCACAACTTGTTTCAAGGGCGTCTTGGGTCCTCATCCCATTTCTCACATTTAACAACACAGTAACTCAAAGTAACAGCATAACTTCTTATCGCTGCATGACGTCTGATCAATGGAAACTATTCATTCTGGGTACCATCAACTAGCTATCCGATCACTGAAACAGAACCGACTCTTGAAATTATCAGAGCAGATTTCCAGCACACTACCTTTGTAGCTAGCTAGTTATTTTTACAGCAACAAATCTAACGAGCTAGCTATAAGCTTACGAGAAACAGTGACACGGGTCGCTTACACAATAACTTGCTTTGGGAGGCTGATGTTTCCCCGCGATCAATAAAATGTACAGCGAAGACATCTGTTCACTAAATCGACATGGTGAACAACGAAACGTTTAAAAAGACAATGAGCTGATGCTACGCCTCTAGTGCCGTCCTGGGGATTTAAACTCCAGCCCAGTTGTCCGCGGTGGTGGCTAACTAGCTAGCCAGATAATGGAGTACCGTTAGCTTGCTAGTCGAATCAATCAGTAAAAAATACCGCTCCATGTGATAGCTAGACTAAATCATATGAACAGTATATTTTAATCGTTCACGGTTTCCTACTCCGAGTGTTGTGCCGCTGCCTGGTCCTCTTTAATAGCGGTATAATTATTAAGCTATAAATCATCTTCAGTTTATTTATTAAAATGAGACGCGTGCTGTTTACCTGCTCGGTAGATGGTGGGACTATGGTGTTTTTGCTAGTCTATCTGCAGTTTCGCAGCTCCATTAGGATGGCGATCCGACTTTCCCCGCTACTCGGCTCCGGAGTTGCACCGTTTGCTCCGCGAGTTGGGGGAACTGACAGGCCTGCCTGTGTCGGTGCCTGCGTCTGTGTCTGCCCGGGCACGGCGCCTGCTTGTAGTGAAAACGGGCAAGGAAACTACCCTCCTTCGCCGGCCATCTTGGCTCTATTTCCGTTTGAATAGTAACGTCAGCACGTAAGCCCGTCTGTCGTCGAGGTCCTCTTCGATCCGAAATGGGGTTATGCTTCCAGCACAAATGTCGCGTTTGCAGCCCGCTAAGCAGAAATGTGCATATTAATGAACGTAGTTTGCTGAAAAGTACGCACACAGAGTAACAAAATTTCACGTTGCTTGGTTAATTTTTTGTTGTTTATTAGAGTGTTATTGCGCAGTGAAACTTGTCTAAATAGCTGTCCTTAATGTGCCTGAAAAAAAATCATTAATATAAAAATGTTTAGTGAATATTTTTCAAGCTCTCCCGTTTGTACATTTGTACTTGGCAAGTACAAAATTGTACATTTGTACCTGTTTGCTAAAAATAAATTTATTACGTAACTGTGTCAATAATGCTGTTGAATATATATATAAATATATATATATGAAAAATCTTAATTTACTAGCTATAACTTATCTCTTTCAGTTTCACTATAAGATTCACTCTTCCGAAAGCCGCTGAATCCATCTACAAAATAAAATGTTCTTTTCCATAATAAAGTGGTAATAAGGCCAATGCTCCCTGGCAGCATTGCCCCACTACCACGAAGCATGGAAAATGTGCTACGCAAAGGCTATATAACCAGACAGAAAAGTATAGCGGTTATTAGAAGCAACCCAACCACATGATGGCGCCAAACCCCACCTTATGCTGCGTGGCCTCTAAATCTATTTTGGCAAAAAATATCGTGTGATGCTGCCTCCATTGAAACTGACTCTAGATGCTGATATAATCATGAAAGCATTTTATATTATTAAGCGGTATAACGTACTAAATGACTTACCAAAATGTTTAGTAAATCACTTACTCCTTTGTGAGAAACAATAGAACCTTTTGAGGCAAATATTTATGGGTAAAATTCAATAAGAGTTAATCGGATTAATGGTTTTACAAATTAAATTTAATATTCTTTACACTACTGACACCGCAAAAAAATGTGAGCCTAATTACTGAATACATTTCATTCTGAATGGCATATTTTTCCTGTTCAGACCAGATTCATGTGGATAGTAAAGCTTTCTTCAGAACATTTGATGCCACAGGAAGTCAGTAGCTGAGAATATAATTCCCCTTTGATACCCTGCCTATGAGAGAGGGCAAGTTGTCTTGTTTTATAGTACACAATTCATTGCTGTTCAGTAGCTATACATGACAGCTGACAACTAGTTATATCATAAATTAAACCGACTATATAATTAGCTGAGAAATGAGTAAAAATCATAAAACCCTGGGAAAAATCTGTCACTTTGGCGAAGAGCATATATTAAAATTGTAACTGGTACACAGTCAGACAACATTTAAATAACCATAGTTTCCTCAACACTTTTGATTGCATCAGATCAATGGACCAGACTATTTATTTTTCCTCTGAAAAAGGATTATGTACAATAATATAAGCACTGATACAGAGATGTGAAAATAAGCTTAGACATGCCCACTCCCACAACTGGCTCTTCATCAGATGTCACCCTCCAGTTACTGTAACAGGCACACCCCTGTGAAATGCTCCCCTTAGAACAACGGCAGAAAATATATTTAATATTATATTCTTAAAACCACTAAATAGTATTATGATAAACTCCCCCGGGGCCAGTCTCCATGAGAACCACAACTTAATTAAAGCATTTTCATACTAAAATGCAGTGGACTACAATTTATTTTCCACTTGTATCCAAAGCAAAGTACAGTTGAGAAAGTGGGGTTAGCCTGTCCCTGGAGCAGTGGGGGGTTAAGGGCCTCACTCAGGGGCCCGACAGTGACATCACTCTGCTGACTCTGGAATATGAACCGGCGACCTTCCGATCACTCAACATTTATCAGTCATACAGTTACTCAATAATTTGCAAAAAAGGTTAACATTTTATTTTTTTTTTTTATATCAAAACGTACAAGTGCTTCAGAAATTCATCAACATACAGCTTCAGTGTCTGTCATAAAAAGTTAAAGGTAAAGCATTGAAATTTCATGTATATTATCTAGCAACAGAAACAGACGGAAGATAGTCACAACCTATATGTAGGGTGTGTCATTAGTTTGACAGCAATAATAATAATAATAATAATATTATTATTATTATTATTATTATTATTATTATTATTATTATTATTATTATTAATGTCAGCGTATCCTTAGAATGGTTCAAAAAATGTAAAGTTCCACCCCTTTCCGTTATAACCAGATGTCGGAGGTGCAGTCCCCACCAGGGTACCGCACCTCGTGGGCCAGTGCCGGTCCGTCTGGTTCTTTTCCAAAATCAACCAGGAAGGACGGACTGGCGGTGAGGCCGCCGCTCACAGTGTCCACGTCGACCTGCATCATCACCGAACCCTCCCTGGCGAGTGGCAGAAAAGCGACAGGCGTCCATCAAAGCTGCCTACTGCAACCATCAGGTTTGCCAGCTTGATTAAAAATCGATAGATACGAGCGGCTTGCAATCAGACATAATTAAATTATAGTCCATCATTTTGAGCATGTGTCCTATATACCAATACACACACACACATACATCTACATAAATGGACAGAATTCATATCTACACTGATCCTGGAACAGACATATGGAATACATAATGGTATGTGGCATTATTTGTATTTATAGGAAAAAAAGTAACCAACTTGTTTTTTAGGACAAAAGTGTTATTGAGTAGATTTCAGTTGTTAACGGTTTGTATAATATGCTTTTGTATAAATTGCTACTAAATATTGATAATCATATCAATGGGATTCTTTATCTAAGCAAGAGTTATTATGCATAGGAAATGTGAGAATGTGATCATCGGAGGTGAGTAACTGTTGATGATAACCAGAGGCACATTAACATGGTCACAGGGAGAAGCACTGGTGAAGGTGAATGTTGTTGACCCAGTTAAAATTTTTGAGCCCCCTTCTCAGCAAAAACCCCTGGGCTTCAGCCTGGGTAACCCTGAGCATTAAAGTGTCTCTAATACTAATCTCTGATAACAATTGTATACTTTGTGAAGTGAGGCAGACAATGTGTTGGAGTAGGGAAGGAAAAAAAAGTTTGACTAAACGAACGAAAATCATAACATCCCGCAGCTGTTCAGCAAGTCAGATGTTTGCCAGACAGATGCTGGATTCCAGAATCACTTTCTGCAGCTCAAAAAGAATTTATTGACAACGTGATCTGGATGAGTCTGGGAAGCTAATGAAGGACTCTCAATACTGAGGCTAAGTAAACCAAGATAAAGAATTAATAAATCATAAAATGTAAAAGATACAGCCACGGAAAAGCTATCAACAGTGCACTGCAAAGTAACAGCATTAGCAGTGCTGATGCACCATGTGTGTCATCTTCTGCAGATGCATCAGCAAACACATTTTTTCCTCCAGAGGGCTCTTACTTATTAATGTGCAGTTTTTCACCCAAATTCTACAACCCTGGTTAAACCCACTTGGAATTTTCCAGAAAGCTTTTCTTACATGTTGTTAATATTTACCATGCAAGACACACATGAGCCAGCTGATTAGTAGAGCCTTACATACGATTGTTAACCTTTTAGTGGGAATGTTGAAGCCACAATAATTTTAGTCGTCAGAAAGAGCAAATCGGACATCAAAAAGATCAGATTCTCACTTGATGAGGTCTGGGTAAAACTGCTTGTCCCAGCTGCTGAAGAGTGAGGTCGTGACATACAGTCTCTTCCCATCCAGGCTCAGCTGCAGCATCTGCGGGCTTCCAGGAACTCTCTTCCCCTGAGCAGGATTGCACATGCACAAGCAGATAGGATCCCTGCTCCACACAAATACACCAGCTGCTATTGGTTTTGAAGGACATCCGTTGGTGTGACCAGACTTGGGTAATTCAGGTCCAGAGAGTAAAAGTCCAGACCGGGATTTTGTTTCAACCAACCAGCTGAGTACTCTGTGACTGTGACTCTTTATGCTCAACTGGTTGGGTGAAACAAAATCTTGGTCTGGACTTTTACTCTCTGGACCTGAATTACCAAACCCTGGGTGTGACTAACCTTTATGACGCAAGGGGCTGGCTGGCTCTCTAGCTCCTGGTCCTCCACTACCTTGACGGAGCCATCACTTAAGATGCTGCCTCCCAGAAAGACCTTGGACAAATAAACACCTCGTCCAGTTAAAATCCCCAGGTTCCACAACACACTAAATAGTTTTAAAGGCTATAAATGTTCTTCGTATTGGGTCTATGCCGTGTAAGTAGATATCCATCTATAATTTTATTTAGCAGAGCCATTTATCCAAGGCGACACACATTTTATGAAAGCAGGGTCTCTAGAGCAACAGGGGTTAGGGGTTTTGCTGAAGAGCCCAACGATGACATCACTCTGTCGACCTTGGGATTTGAACTGGTGACCTAAAGTCAAGGGCTAAGCATCCTAACCTGCGGAGTCACGCATCCATCCTATCTTGCTTCTAATAACAGGTGTGAAAAGCTTCACTTTATACACAGGATGTTGTTTTTGGCTTGATCCAGGTCTGATTTCAAAACTCACTTGGCCAACCAAGCGTGGATTCCTCGTGTCGGTGATGTCATATTGTCGGATGTCTCCATGCAGCCAGTTGCTCAAGTAGAGGAAACGGTCATCCAGGGAGATCAGAATATCCGTGATGAGACCTACAGGGACGGAGAGATGGGAGATTTCAAACCCACGCCTCATACAAACACACATTTCCCAGTAAATTATTGCCATTTCACCTCTGTGGTTCTCCCTTAAAATGAGTGTCCCCCTGTACCCTGCAGACCAGTTAACAGCCACTCACTGGGCATCTGTGGAAGAGCCCATCCCTCCACCTTCTTACTGGGAATGCTGATGACTTTCTCTGCAGCCCAGTCACCGTTCTGAGTATAAACACAAAAACGCACACGTGCGATAACCACGAGCCTTCATATCACTGCACAGCAGTACAGGACATCAGGGAAGCTTAGCGTATGCAGCTGGTATTTATTTAATCGAGTTTTCAGTTCGATTTGATAATTAATTCATATACATACATTATTTAAGTAGCTTTTCTTCGACACGATTAAATACTGGCCTGGGAGTTTTAAAATCACAGTCCTGTGAGGCAGCATTCTAAAATGTTTTATATACCCATTTGTAATACTCATTCTTCAATTCAGTTAATAACTTCTGTGATTGAAAACCACAGTATTCAATTTAGCCGCCCCCGCTCCCTTAGGTCCAGAGTGGCATTAATGCACACCCTGCAGGGTACCTCAGTTTTGTAGAAGCGGAAGATGGTGCCGCTGAGCGCACAGCCCACAAAACCCTCCGTGGCAGCCGGATCGTGCAGGAAGCGGATCTCCAGGGGGATGGACCCCTCCTCCCCCAGGTCCAGAGACTGCAGGTGCTTGTGTGTGGTCCAGTCCCACACATGGATGTGTCTTCCATAGTGACCTAGGGGCACAGCTTGTGACGATAAACACGTGCTTGTAAACCATTAACATGAGGCAAAAAGTGATTTCTGGAACCATTAAATAAGTAAGCCCGATTATTTTAATAAATAAAAACGTTAATAATAGGTTAGAAAAACACTTCGCCCAGGCGCACCTGCTTCCACATCTGCAGGGTTAAAGCCGTTGGCCAGAACCTTGGGAGCTCCCCACTCCGTGCTCATCATGACGTTGTGTCGAGGCTGGTACCAGAAATCATAGCCAAACGGGGCAGCCTCTCCTGGCAGCTCCCAGTTTCCAGTCACCTCGAATGTCTCGCCATCCAACAGGACAAAGCCGCCTGACACATAAGCGGAGTACAGACAGAAAAGCAAACAGGAGATTACTGAATACAGAACGGGCATCATCCCTACGTCAACCTCCTTAATCTGCTTAGAAGGGCAGAACCACAGGGGCATTGGGCCTGGCTGAAAGCTTATTGGCCCTCAGAGTGCCCCCTCCCCTGTCACTCAATTATTCAAAACATGTAATAGGCTAATGATAAAGCTGCCCCCTCTGTAAGAATTATGCCTCCTCTTATGCCCCCCACCTTAAAAAATCCTAGAACCGTCCCTGCCACTTATTCAGTAGACGATCATGAGCAGCACATGGCACGAGGCAGGGGACCTCACGAGACACATGACACACACACACGCGCACACACACACACACACACACACACACACGCACACACGCACCAGGGATGTAACAATACACTCAACTTGTTGATTCGCTACGATTCACAATTCTGAGTTCACGATACGATTTTCTCACGATTTTTTAACCGAATGAGATGCACACAAATTTATTCCAAAGTATTCCTTTATCTTTCTGAACTGTGCAAAATGTGTTCTCTTCTTAACAGTGCGACTGAAATTGAATAAAATACTGTTTTAAAAAAAGATCCCAAATTAAAATAAGTAAGTAATAAAATAAATAAGCTTGCATGTGCAGCTTTTTAGTGTGGTTTTCCCTTTTAATAATTTTCGCTCAGCTCACTGTGGTTCGTTTGTGATTATTGGAAAGCTAAAATGCTGTCACACCACCGATTTAAGATCAGGCAGTGCGTCCATCCATCCATTTTTCAAAACCGTTTAATCCCAACTGGGGTCGCGGGGGGGGGACCGGAGCCAATCCCGGGAACAATGGGTGCAAGCGGGAACCAACCCTGGGCAGTCACCTACCCACCGCAGGGCGCACACACTCACAACTACAGGGCCAATTTAAACTCATCAATCAACCTATCCTGCATGCTTTTGGACCGTGGGAGGAAACCGGAGCACCTGGTCAAAATGGGGAGAGTGTGCAAACCCCGCACAGAAAGGACCCACAACGAAACCCAGGACCTTCTTGCTGTGAGTCAGCAGCACTAACCACTGCGCCACTGCGCCGCCTGATGGCATGTCCTCAATTGCAATTTCGCTTGCCATCTCACGTACGGTCAAAACCAAAAACTGACATACGACGTCGACGTCAATATGCAGTGACATCGGACGTCAAACTGACGTTGTGAAATCAAACGTAATATTACAACAGTTTTTCTGTTAAACTATTGTGAAGTACTCCTAAAATAGAGATTCGTTTTCCACATCAGCCAGTTTAAATAGGCATACATTTACATTGATTTTTAACTGATTTGTTACATGTCTGCACACCCCACAACAAATTTACACACCAATTTGGACCAAGGAAAAAAACACCAAGGAGAGGGTGTGACACAAGAGGCAGTAATCACACCCCCGGCCCTGAACGTGTGAAGCCGCCCGGTCACATGAGGACGGGCCCCAGTCTTTCAGCTTTCACGGTTCACATACTGACTTTATCCTAGTAAATCGGTAAAGCACTTGAGACTAATCCTGATGACCAAGTGCTTAAAACAACAACCCCTTCAAAACAGAGCTGGGGATGTACAGGTAGGTGGGGAAAATGCCTATAAGAACAACACAATGGATTATCAAGCAAGAACAAACAGAGCTATTGTCAGGACCAACTGGGCCAGCAAGGAGGCACCAACAGAAGAACATAAGAACCAGGACTGTATCTCGGGAGTTTCCCACTGTAGATCTCACCGAACAGGGGGAGGGGGGTTGGTTGGTTATGTTGCGTTCCATTTAGCCTGGAGGTCGGAAGTCGCACCCAAGTTAATCGCGTTCCAGTACAAGAAGTCAGAAAGCATTTCAGCAATATCAGTGACCTGTTTCATAAAGCAAGATTTCTTGCTTAGCTAGAGAACTTGTTAGATTTAAGATATCCCAGTTTAAATGGGCTTCTTTCACTTATATTTAGCCCAGACTACCTTAAGTCCGACAAATTATCTAGCAAAAAATTCTGATTTCCGAAACAGGTCCCAATTCTAGCCAAGTTCATTGTTAGCCATAGTTAGCAATACCAGTTAACACATTTCCTGGTATTTTGCACATAAAATCACTGCAGCAACACGTCTAAAGACAGTCGTTGGAGAGTTTTGTGTGTTCAATTGATTTAACGAGCCACAAATAAGAGATAAGTGCTAATAAACAGTACAAAACTGCAGCTTTAACTTCTGTTGATAAAAGGCCATCTTGTATTCATGACAGAATTCCGACTTCAGGGAGAGTTCCGGTTGAAATTTCTGACTAAGAACCTGGAATTTCCAAACTCCGAGTGGAATGGAATGCAGATTTAGTAATAGTCCAAGTGTCGTATCAGTTGGATACAAAATTTGGCTCGTGGGAGTTAAAAAAAAAAAAAATGTTCTGAGGGCAGAACGAAAAATGACCGGTTTCAGAGAAATAACCAGAGGATGTCTTGGTCCCGCTCAAGTAGTTGCTTGAACCCACCTCCTCTACAATGTGACTACAATGTGACTAATTATTTCTCTGAACCAATCATTTTTTCCTGCTTTCAGAACATTTTTGCTCAAGTAAAACTCCTACAAGCTAAAATTTCAGGATAGGGTACAAACCCTTATATTTTACTATGTTGCTACTTGCCTGATAAGAACAGTCAACCTACTAGGTACTCCCAAACGTCCCAGGAGTGCATTCAATTCACATTAGCAGGGCAGATTGTAAGGTTTCATCACACACTGCAGTAAGCCTGAGTCACATGGCTGGAAACTACAAAAATAGCGAGATGTCAACCGTGTGAAAATTCTTTAAATTGGAAACTCAAAGTAGCCCAAAAGTTACCTCCTATGTCTTCCAGAAAAGGCAGCAACAGAGCATTGTTTAATACAATGAATCTAATTATGCACTCACAGAAACATCATAAAGGAGAATACTGCAAAATCATAAGGATTACTCAGACAAAGAACGCACTAGCGCCTACCATATCTGTATATAAATTCATTAAAAGATCAGATCACGACTCGAAAATGACAGATGTAGAATTGATCTGATCAGGACAGGGTACCAAAAAAGTGGATTGGGACGTCCCTAGTTAATTGTTCAGTTAATCTTATTACTATTTCAATAAATTACGACATGGCTCAATTTCTGTCTCATGAGCAACACATGCACGAAAGTTAAAAAGCTTTGGTGTCATCACTTTTGTGCACACACTTCCTCTTCACGCTGGAAAGCTTAACATTCATGCTTACACATTTTTCCGTAGCTAAAAAAAACTGTCAGAAGGTTTGAGCCAGGGGTGTTGGAAAAAAATCTGGGGCTAACTCAAGTGTACCCAGGGCTCGACTTTTTTTTTTTCTTTCTTCAAAGGACAATTGGCATCAGGGCAACAACCCCAAGTGATCAGACCTAAGAACGCCCATGGTTTGAGCAAATAAAAAAAATGGTGGCAATAAACAAAGGCAAGTCAGGCAACACGAGATATTTGCTAATTGGAAATGAAATCTTTCTTTAAATTTCAATTCTTCAAGTTGTTGTATCACATTTCTTGAACAAATCTATTCTACTTTTCCTTGAATTCCATGCTGTTTGCTCCTGCCTTGCCCGTCCCCCCTCCCTGAGGGCCAGAGTCTCACCTTTCGCATTACCAGAAGGATCCCCCATGGCGCTAATCATGATCTGCCCGCTGCCAAGGCAGTGACTGGTGTGCGGATTAGCCAGCCCGCATTTCCAGAAGAGCTCTGTGGGCTCCACAATCTGCAGACAGCAAGTAGAAAACCAACCCAGTCAACACGTACCTGGAAAAAGCTTAGAGTTACATTTTTTTTTAAACAAGGATGTATATAGAGTTACATTCACTTCAAGTGCCTAGTCTTCTCCTGTTCCAGCTATAGAAAGGCTGTGAAACAATTCATATTGGTTAAACAGGAATTCGTTGTGGTTTTGCTTGTGGGCTGGGAGCACCTAACCTTGTGGAGACGTGGAGCACGGGGGTCAGTGCCCACATCCACCACATAGACCCGAGAGGAGATCAGAGCAGGCAAGATGAGTCGGCTGCGTTTCTTTGAGGGGTCATCGAAGCAGCTGCTGCATGCGTTCCACCCCGAGTGATGCAGTTCATCCTTCAGGTTCGGCATGGGCAACCGGTGAATGACCTGACCAAGGCACAGAACACCAACATCACCACCCTTATCCACAAGATCAGCCACTGGTCTTCCTTACAAACTCGTTTATCTTTCAGTACCTAACCTGCAGGTTAAGGAGGAAAATGGTCTTAATGAATCCACTAGGTGTGGAGAAGGTACCTTGCAGTAGTTTGCAGACTTCGGATCAACATCCACCGTTGCCAGATAATCTGGCTTCTCGATGCCAGTGCTGCGGTATATGCAGGGCACATAGACAATCTCCTCACGTGGCCCTTAAAAAACAAACGCACACACATTAAATCAATGCACAAACCTCCACTCTAGCCACCGCCCCCTATCTCACCAGCCCCAGTTCTGTGTGCATGATAGAGCGAACAACATGCAACAGTCATCATGAAAAGCTATACACATACATGATGTTACCTTTCATGGCCTCCAGAGGGCTTCTGTAGCCAGGTCCACATCCTTCACACTTGGCTATTGAGAAAAGAGAAACACAGAAGAGTAAAACAAAGGCTGTCAAAAGTGATATAACTACTTTCACTTGACTGATGCCGACCTCTAATCCAGAACAGGTTTTGGTGTATGTAGTGAACAGGAAATATAAAGGTTAATATAAACGTATTATAATTTTTATCATATGATCAAGTTATGGTCTCTGAAACATATAATATGAGCACAGTCAATCTAAACATATACAGTCGCTCCTCTATTTACGAATTACAAAACGGCCGTTTGTAACTTGAAATGTTCATAAGTCGTTATTCAACATCCAAGTACTGCTGGGAGTTCACGCACTACGGAGCTGTGCGGCAGGAGGAGCGGCCAGAAGTCGTACTAGGCAGAGTTGGCGTGCAGCAAAAAAATAAATTATGTTGCGCACAGGATACAGGAGCCCATTGAACACAATTTGGACTTACAGTCCTCTTTGTTCGTATGCACTGTTCCCTCTAAGCTGTGCGTGTGCACAATTGTGCAATGCTGACACGATCTCCACGCACAAAAAAAAATCCAACAGGAGGTATTTTCTGCAAGAAATAAAATGAAAATGATAAAAAGAAAATACAATCTCCACTTTGCCATTTAGTTTCCAAAGTCTGTGCGCAAAAATTAAAATGAAATAGCACCATTTGCATTTTAATTTTCCACTCGAGTCAGATGTGAAAAATTAAAAAATAAAATTAAAAACCCATTTTGTTTTTTCATTTCAATTCAAGTTCACTACATGCAAATATATGTTAATCGGAGCAAGGCGGTGGGCGGAGCTACGGATCACTGCTGCGCTTTCTCAGTACGTTTGCCGATCGTGTTGTCTGTGTTTTTTGCCCATGGTGTCACCCAAACTAATGGCAAAGTCACACGCAGCCTAAGTTAGCTACTTATCTGCAACTTGCGATTCGTTCATCTTCTTATTCATAGCAACTTATTTCACGGCTTAAGTTACTTCCAGCTTCTTTATAGGGGAGTGTTCGCAGTTGCACATGCTGTACAGTTTTTAGTTAATATCTTATTACATATTTTCAAAATGTCTTATGTCGTGCGATATAATGGCAGGTATGCCATTGTAAGGAAACACTGAAATTAGCCTGGGCCAGACTGCCATGTTTTCAGATGGCTTAGGCTAATTTCAGTGTCTAATATTAGAGTGCCATGTCTGCTGTGTACTATGCATTTCATATTTGCCTTACCCAAGATGAATAAGACCATAAGATTCCATTTGGAAATATGGCTTCTTATTCAAATAAGTGTGAACAATTGATGAAAGTGTCATGCGACCAGTTTACTGTTACAAATGAAAAATCACATTATGTCCCGGTAATTCCACCATTTTCAATACAGGAAGACTTTCTGATATGAAATAAATATATGTTCATAAATTAATAATATACGATATAATAAATTAATATAATAATGTTAATATATGTTATATGTTTTGTATTTCAAAAATGTCTTGTAAAAACTGCATCATGCGCAAACATTCCCTTCTAGTGTTCCTGTGAATAAGAAGCTAACTTAAGCACCGAAATAACGCTACAAAAAAGAAGCTAAACGAATCGGAAGTTGCAGATAAGTAGCTAACTTAAGCGGCGTGTAACTGCCATTAGTTTGGGCGACAAGGTTGACCATGGCCAAGAAACACGAAGACAACAGAATCTGTAAACGTACCGAGAAAGCGCAGCTGTGACCTGTAGGTCCGCCCACCTCCCCGGTCCGATTAACATATTTTTGCATGTTGTGAACTTGAAAATGAAAAGGCAAATTGGAAAATGAAAAGACAAAAAGGGTTCTTAATTTTATTTTTTGAAAAATAAAATGGGAAAATGGGGGCGACATGGTGGTGCAATGGTTAGCACTGTATGTTCTCCCTGTGTCATTGTGGGGTTTGCTCCAGGTACCTCAGCAAGTCCAAAGACATGCTGAGGCTAATTGGAGTTAATAAATTGCCCATAGGTGTGCAGGTGTGAATGAATGGTAACAGTGTATGAGTGCCCTGTGATGGGCTGGCCCCCTGTCCAGGGTCGTTCCCTGCCTCGTGCCCGTTGCTTCTGGGATAGGCTCCGGACCCCCCCCTGTGACCCAATAGGATAAAGCGGGTTGGAAAATAAATGAATGAATGAATGAAAATGAAATGCAAATGGTGCTATTTCACTTTAATTGTTGCAAGATTTTTGCGCACAGACTTCAGAAACTAAATGGCAAAGTGGAGATTGTACTTTCTTTTTTATCATTTTCATTTTATTTTTTGCAGAAAATACCTCTCATGCTATTTTGCAATGGGCGTCAGTGAGTTACCGATGACTGGCTGCTCCAGCCAATGCTGCGATTCACATATGTATTTGCGCAGCTAATCAATGTCATTGACAGGCTATGACAGCGTCATTATTTTTATTGTAAGTGGGTTAAAGCACTTAATGAAAAGTATTCTAACAAATGTAAATGCTGTAATTTGATTCTTTTAATAAACCATGTAACTTGGATGGATGTGATGCCGGCATGACCACAGTGCACACGTCTGATGTTGCTCACAGTGGTCCCAGGGACCGCTTAGGGAGATTGTGTGTTTGCTCAGACACATGAAAAAAGTGAACATTGTTCATTTGTTTGAAAGTTTGTAAGTTGAAAGTTTGTAAGTAGAGGAACGACTGTATATGTTGATTATTGGAGGTAAACACAAAAATCACATTAGAGATAGAAGATGATGACCTGGTACCTAGAGTCAACTCAAGAATTACCGGCAACCCTTATGAAGACGAGTCAAACATTAATGCAAAAGATGAACCACAAATTCAATAAGTGATATTGTGAGCTTAAAGAATAATGCAAGTCTTATGTTTTAACACAATTTAGTTTTTTTTTTTTTTTTAAAAAAAACAGATCATGATTTAATAATAGCATTTTTACCCTCTGTTTATTGGTATTTTAGTTAAACACCAAGCACAATAAAGTTATACAAAATATTAGTAATAGCATTTTTAAGGGATAACTTGTTGCATAAAAATTGGTGAAACCTACCCTGGCAACTATAGCAGCTTTTTGTAACGAGCTTGGAGAATATTTTGTGAGAAATGAATCACCCCTCCATACAGTATAACTCTGATTCCTTATTACTCAAGGGTTCACGCCGGTGGACAGTCCACTTCAGCTCACATCACAGGCAGGACCGTAGCCAGGATTTTTAAAATACCGAGGTCAAGAGTGTCAACCCTTCCTAGGTGTGCCCTGTAATGGAAGGTGGTTATTTGAGTTGCGGAAACTGACCTCGGTGTCCTCAATGGTAGGAACAGGCATGACCACGGTTCTCAAGTGGATTCCAATCTGGAGACTGAGATGGCCTTCGTAAAACCTTGATTTTATGTTCTTGTAACGGTTTCATTGTTGATTTGATGTGTGCTAGGGATATGTTTCTGACAGACCTTCGGACAGAGGTAGCTAGAGTTTTGGTTAAAATGTCATAGTACTTAGTAGAATTCAGGATGCCGTAAGTGCCGCACAATATATCGTTTCAGCCTCAAAACTGCGATGTGCGTGCAACGGAATAATCACACCGCAAGTCGTGCAATGTCAAATTAAATCGAAAATGTCGTGCTACATTTTTGATGTTTGATACAAGAGAAAAACTTGCACAGTTCTCATTTTCCATGACTGTCTATCTACAAGAAGAGTCTCTCTGCTATAACATGCAACAAACTCCGTGCATCCAGGTTTTTGGAGTTTTTCGCTAGTGAGTGACATGCAAGCTTTGCATGCACAGTGAGCCACCTATCACAATCATTCTTGATAGAGCTGCACAATGTGCAATTTTAATACTGAACTCACATGTGATTTACATGCAGGGCTGGGATGTAACAGAATACATGTAATGGCAGTATGTATTCATAATACAAAAAATGTTGTGTTATCTGTATTTAGTCCATGTTGCATTCTGAAAAAAGTATTGATGCATTTACTTTTTAAAAAATAAGAGAACTACTTTAAAATATATCCACAGTAAAAACAAAGTAAGATCTTTTTAAGAAAAAAATCTCTTTTTAAAGATATGTCTGTTCCTTTATAAATCATCATATGCACACTTTTCACTGTGCCTGTCAATGGTTAAAAACTGTCTACATCAAAGGATTCCAATTTTAAAGAAACATCAAGGTAAGTGACACTTTCTAGTTGAAACTCAACCTAGCCAGTGATGCATGTGTCCATTCATAAGCGCCCCGAACTCGCACTAAGCTTTATTTCAACTCGACCACCACTCACACTGTGAATATAATGAAGACAAAATTATGCCTGACCCGCTATTTTCCAAAAATTATTCCTTTGTGCATCCTTTGGGTAAGTGAAACATACATTTAAAAGAGAACAGAATCCCATAATTTATCACACAAGACAAAAAAATCCACCCAGAAGTATTTCAAAAAGAAAAACAATTTTTATTATATAAGCCTATTCTAAAAGTAATCTTATAGTCTTCTGAATATGTTTTTTTATGTAGGCCTACTGTAATGGAATACATTTCCACAATAATTTTAAGGCCATGTATTCAGTATTAAGCCATCAATACTTTTTCCAAAGTATTTAGCCCGACAATGCACAAAAACTATTTTCACATGGCAAAAACCGCGATATCAGCCTGGTTAAGATAAGTTACGCTAAAACATTTTCAATCTGTCGCAGGGAACAAACTTACTTGTCTTGCAATTTTTAGGATTGTTTCAAGAAATGGAGTACAATTTAAAAAAAATGTACTCCTTTTGCGTGAGTTCTGCATGTGCTCTTCGAGCCAATCATACAATCATTTTTCTCCATGCTGTCAGACTTATATACTGACTATATTGAGCAAAAGCAAGAGATTTGTCACCACTGCTTTGTGTCTGTTGACAACTTGCAGCAACACCACCAACTTATTGACACACTGTGTTCTATTTGGCTATTGTTTATTTCAAGTAAATTTCACCTCCTCTTGTTTTATAAATATTGTAATACTAATAGTAAAAATGTAAAATATTGCAATGCTGTATTTAGCAGCGACAAGGACAAGAAGAATTAAAAAGCTCTCCATACTGTACTGCTGAGGTACTGGCAGGCAGCACGGCAGGTTGGACTGTAAAAATTTCTCGCATGTATTTTTTGGGTAACAGTCCTGCAGACACACCATTAACAACGGCAAGTGCACTGTACAAAATTGCTTTATGATCTGTTTTAATTATTTTAGATTGATTTTGCAAATGTTTATTTCTTTCTTAGTCTACATAATAAAGTTTCAAGGTGTATTTAAGTTTATATTTCATAGCAATTCTAAGCAAATTACAAATAACTCAATTACAGAGATTTTAAAAATACTTTTTACAGGTCTTTCTATAAGAATCTATTTTTTCAGTGTGCAGAGACATTGAGGAGCTGAAGATTGCAGTTGGGAAATGTTGACTAAGAAAAACTGGTATGATTATGGTTTTAGAAAACTACCTTATACATAGCTAATACACGGATATTAAGAAATATAATGTATATTTATATATTATATATGTATATATATATACACACACACACACACACACACACACACACACAACCTAAAAGTATGTAATAAACTTTGTATGACCAAATATCTGTTGTCACCTCCAGATTTCCAAACTGTCACTGGCTGGGGTCAAACACTAAAGAAAACAGTCTGGAGCAGTGGTTCCCAACCTTTTTTAACTCACGGCCCACACAGCCAAACACATACGTTTCCGCGGCCCACTGCAAAAGAATTTAAACGATCCCACAGGTTGAAAACCACTGGTCTGGAGGATCAGTGAAAAGGTGTTTGCTACCCAGTTGCCAGTTCATTTAAACTGGTGTGGCAGAGGGGACAAAACACAGATGAGGAATACAAACATCATAGATATGATTATTCGTAAGTAAAACCAATGTTTAAGCAAAAGTAATATTTGACCTTTCAGGATAAAGTTTTTATCCTAAAGGTTTAAACACAATATGAATTTAACCTCCCCATGCATGTTACATAAATCTTTCCCATAGTTATCATTGGTTTTAATGCCCAAAGTTGCTTTTTTTCAGACTGCAGATAAAGTGAACAATCATAATGTAAAGGAATAACAATAAACTCACCTGTTCATGATTGACATTTATCATTTTATAAGGTCTAATGTAAGTGAATTGTGTCTGTTCTGTTTTTTAGAGTCTGCATTATGAAACCCACTGGTGTCTAGTCCAAATGAGCTTGAAGCTGAAACAACCATCCAAGAGTGGCTCGTGACAGGCTGACCAGGCTTGTCCGATAGTTTTCTTTCAGTATTTTTATTTTTCTGTATTTTATTTTTGTAACGTGTGCATTTTATATATTTTTTTAAAAAAAATTAAAAATAAATAAAAAATAATAATAAAATGGTATATATTGTTTTTTAAAATAAAAACTTTTAACAAACACCTTTGTATTTTATTTATATATAATAAATAAAATATATTAGTATCAATAAGTGTTCAAGACTAAAGCAAACGTAGAAATAATTATTGGCAATCGTAGGATAATAAGCGGGTCGGGAAATGATCGCGTAGAATAATAAAGAGGGTCGGGGAATCATCGCAGAGTTTCACTTAGACGTAGTGCTTTCATCGCTGTTGAGACGGAAAACGTCGCGATTACATCGCCTGAACGGAGCTGTTTCAAAGCCGCTACGTAGTGCAAATGTGCAAACGCCTGAAATGCTACTAGACACAGACCTTTCAAAAAACGTACAGTATCAGCGACGTAGCGCCGACGTACTTGTGCTAACTGGGTTAGGTCTAGGTTATTCCTGTATTTATTCACCATTTCCTCACATTAATTAGTTATTCACGTTCTAAAAGGTAAAGAGTGATAATTTACCATTTGCTCTCATACTTGTTTTAATGTGACTGATGCATGCAGTTGTATAGAAAATGGGTATGTATCTGATTTGATTTTAGCTTAAAGGCTTCTTGGGGTGGGTCACATTTCAAGACGTTTTGAGCGATTAATTTAGTTGCTGTTTGGGCTACTCAACCAATTACATACATGAATTATTAGTACTTCACCACACGTACTGCTAAATCTATTCGCTGGGTATATTATGTTAACATTAAAACTGAACACGCCAGCGATTAATATCTAACTTCCTTTACAAACACAAAATGTGAACTGGCTTCGTTCCAGGCTACAAACCACTTTAGAAAGCAAAACACGTACGACCTGTTTAACAGAGGAGATGCAAAAAAGTAGTTCCGAAGTGCTGTTCATTTAAAAGTATGGTGCGGATGAAAAATAATATGGTTAGGGATAAAGATATTTACGCTTCATTTCATTAATGCGTCATCATGCTTTTACTAGATTTAATCTCCAGAATTGGAATGATTACACTAATTACACTAGAAATATTTCGCTATGAAGCAATAGACAAAAAAACCTCACTCGGCGGTAGTAATAGGCAAGCTAATGGATGCTACTCTTTGCTCGTCCTACACAGTATTGACACGCATTTATACCAATAAAAATAGAGTAGGTTTCTAAATTGCATATGCCTAAATACGAATTTGCAAAAAAAAAAAAAACAAAACGAAAGAAGGTGGTTTAAACAAAAGCATTGTACGTGTGCACGTAACATTTTTGTAGCAGAAAAGTACACTATATATTCCTTAAAGTAGTCTAACGTTACACTTTACACGGTACACCACTACAGTTAGCCATAGGTTGTGCACTGAAGCTTACCCAACTTTATTAGCGCATTAAAGACATACATGAACGGTATTCTCTGTTCATGGAATAAATACTTTGACACTAAAATAAAGTAAAGAATACCATACCCATTGCTCTGGGCGAACAATTTTCGGTAATTCCTAAGGCGACCGTCCTTCCACTCCTGCTTCTCGGTTGTGTTGTGAGCAGCGGACGCCCGCTTAAGGTCACCTGCGTGACAGGGGGGGAGAGGCGCGTGGCTGTGCGCGGTCAAAACGTGCATAACGTACTCGTCTACTCGTCAGTCCTTACTATAAGCTATTTGGGCCTACAGATGTCTGGAGATTGGTCCCGCTACTTGGCCAGCGTACTTTATGTCAACATATTTCTGATATTTAGCTAAAATATTTCGGTTTTTAATTTCGAAAGACTGACTTACCCGTCATTCTATTCTACAGGTGACGTTAACAAACGAGGTAAATATCTAGTGTAGGCCTAAAAAACTCCAGGATACTTTTTTCGTCTTTTGTTGGAAATTAAACTTGTAGTAATGAATAACAGGAAGGGACCGAAGGTAAAGTTTGGTCCGCTTCTGATAGCGGAGACGAAAGCTAGGCAAGCCATTTTCTCTTTCGTCATAACGAATATGAAGTTCCTTTCAAACTCCTTTATTGTGACATCTGCCTGAACGATGTTGTGCTTAAATCTGCAAAGTCAGTGTCAAACATGGTGCTTGATATCAGGAATGTACCTGCTTTGCATTTATAAATAGCGTATTAAACAACGGAGGGAGGGGCTGAGCACAAAGTTCTGGTCCAAAGTACAGCAGCTGCTGCTGGTGAGGAAAAGTACTTTGATATGAAAACAGATACTGAGCTGTGGTGGTCCTCGTGAAACAATATCCATCCATCTTTTAATCATCTAGCCTAGTCAGGATCAGATGGAGCCTATATCCCATGCAGCATAGGGCTACACCCCAGAGAGAATGTGCACCCATTATAGACCACTTCTTGAAATGGAGTATAAGAGAAAACCTGCACAACTCAAGGACATGAACTAGCAATGCTGATGTTTTAAGGCAACAGTGCTATACACTTAGCTGCCCTGACATTAATGTTATTCTTAGGTATTGTCAAATCAGTGTCAGCTTTTGCCAACCATGTTTCTTCCATAGGTCTCCTCTGTATGTTCCATCTTCAATTCCAATCTACAGAAAAGTTCATTGGTGTTATTAAACAAATGCTATGCCTTACCATATACACTATAGCTTATGGTTCTGCTGGACACAAAACAAGCTTTATTCAGTCTTTACCCACCAGAACCTATACTGACATTGCTCGCTTATGTGATAGCTTAGTGCTTTTATATACAGCTGGTTAAATTATTTAAATGTTTTTCTCCATACACAAGTTTGGTCAACAATTCGGCAAACAATTCTTCACTGAAAGGACCAAGTGGAATCACCATCTTACCTGTTTAATTTCTGGATTCCCTCTAGATTCAGCTACTGCCTGGGACAACAGAATTGTTGTATTTTAAGATCCAAGAGCACAGATAAAATTCTTTCCAAAATCACAAATACTTGAATATTTCATATTAAGACCAGCAGCATTTCATCCCTTGTGTAGATACTAAACCTCAAATTAAAAGCAAATGATGCTCTGAGGTCAGTAGTATTCAGATTTGCTGATAAAAGTTCCTTATGTGATATTGTAATATACTCAAACATATATCCACGGTTTAGACAAATCTCTGTAAATGTATGATAGTCTGGTGGCTTGAGAAAGTACTAATAGCTTTTCCATTAAAAATGTAATATCTGATTTGATAATAAACCCATATTATAAAAATACGCAAAATCTTTAATGGAAAGAGGTAATCGAATTAAAAACAATTATCAGGCAGACATTTTCTTGCTTCCTTTATTCCAGAAAACAAGACATTTTTAGAAAAAAAAAAAAGAAACTGGCTGAGAATGAAAGACAGAGTACAAAAATCTGCTAATTAAGAAAATAACCCAACTGCTGTACTTTGTCTTTAAACCTGATTAAAAAGTTACACAAATCCATTGAGGAATGAGTCTGAAGTGTAAAGACATTACAAACATTCATTTTATGTTCCATGTCTTTGACAAGCATCTCAGTTTAATATGAATCGGTTCTTTACATGACAAAGAACAGCACTTCACCAAGCCTGCTTCTCACCTGTGGAAGATCTGGATGGGTCTCATGATGAAGGTCCTTGACCACATCATCATGGAACCTCAGTTCCACCTCACACCATAACTGGTCCCGGGGTCAGAAGAGCCATTTCGTACCATGGATATGCTCCTGAGGTAGCCAGCACTTGCACATCATTTTTCTCACACCATAACTGGTCTCGGGGGCAGAAGAGCCATTTCGTACCATGGCTATGCTCCTGAGGTAGCCAGCACTTGCACATAATTTTTGAGAGATAAATTCCCTCTATATTCATCAATTTCCAGACTAGTGCAAATAGACTCTGTCACACACTGACATCTCTCAGACCAACTTAAGCAATGATATGTGCAGGAAGCATTCTTTCTCACAAAGAATCTTCCAGTTACACTAAAAATGCAGAAATAAGTTATCCTATAAGCTGCCAAAAAACTGGCAGAGTCAATGCATTTTTAAAAATGTTTCTACGCTATACTTAGCTTTGTGAAACACAACACTCAATACAGGTGTGTTCGTCACAAATGATCGAGCTGTTCGTTTAAATTAGTGCAAGGCCACAGCTACTGAATGACTATTCATGCAGTCACTCTGCAATATTATACTAATGACACGTTACCAAAAAGAAACAAGCCGCCAGTGAATTTGTCAATGTTTGTGCATGGCTATAAACTGCTTGTTTCAGTTACAAAACACAAGCTCTCCTTCACACTTCACAGCATAATTTTTTTCCATCAATGGTGCTCAAATGAGTCAAACGACATACTGATCAAATGCAACATAAATAAACCCTAAACCACAATCACAGTATATGCGACCAGGGCTTTTTTCTTCGTATTCAATGAGAAACCACTGGATCTGTACAGCACGGCAGCATCCAACCACCCCAAACCCATAAGACAAGCCATCCTGCAACAAACTAAATTGCTAGAATAAATTAAATATTTTCAAACTATGTAGAAACATTGGTCTTCAAACCCTTATTAACTTAAAATAACTTATTAACTTTTCTAAGGACCTGAAAGACCATCACGAAAAACCAGCATCATACTATGAGACAACTGCAGTTCACATCTGAAAAACTTGATTTTAGTAATAACGTCACATAAGAAAGATTACGCATCATACCTTTAATGTTTACAGCAGAAGTCTGCAAAAAACATTGAATTTCTTTTAAAAGCTTTTTGCCCTTAAGTGCCAAAGACCAAAACACAGACAAAGACAAACAAACGTGGTTCAAGTTCCCCTCAGCCCTCATTTTGCTTCAATAGAGACTCAGCAAAGCCAGAGCTTTTCATTCTTAAGGCTTGTCATTCAGGGACTGGTGCAATAACCAGCTGTCACAGAGGAAAATAGAAAAGGTTTAGCCTGCTCCATCTGTCCCTGCTTTAAGTTTCCTGTAAGCTGTATAGTTGAGGCAAAGTTGAGCCCAATGTAGCGGCCATGTTGTTAAACAGGCGACGAGGCATCTTCAGGTTCCTGCTCAGGGCCAAATTCAGTGTCGTCAAACCCATGGAAGGACTCAGCATCACTGTCCTTGTCAAAGATCTGGTGCAACACCTGAGGATTGGGTGGGAGAAGGGAGCTGGGAGGCGAAACCGCAGCAAGTTCTTCATCTTTGTTCAAATGCTCCTCATTCATTTGAACCTGTGTCACTTCCATTCCAACCTCTCCTGCTGCCTCCTGCTTTTTGTCCACTTCCCTTCCATCCTCTTCTTCCTCACCATGCAATTTGCTCTCATTCTCTGGACCTAAGTTTGTCTCTGACTCCCTGGGTGTCGCCGGTGTCGTCCTGAGTGCTTCGGGACCCAGGAGGGCCTCTGTCAGCTTGCACACCAGTTCCCTCTGTTCCTCCACTGGAGCAGCATCACCGGTCAACCCTGGGAGGACCCGGGCCACATGGAAGGAGCGCCGAAGAAGATCAGGCAAGCTTTTCAGGCACGTTAGTGCCTCCACCAGCCAGGCCATCAACAACTGGACCAGGTCTTTGGCACTGGCACCTGCATCCCCACCCTGGGCAACCAACTGAGTCCAGCGGGCCTGCAGGAACCCCTGCAAGACGGGCCACACACACATTTCCAGAGGCTGGAGGCGGCAGGTACAGCCCTCTGGAATGATAGTTGGCAAAGTGTTGGCGGCACTGAAGGAGGCCAAGGGGACGTCTGATAAGTGACTACGGAATGGGTCCATGATGAGCATGGCCTTGCTCTCTCCCTGCGAGTTCATGTACTTCTGCCACACCCGAGAGATCCAAAGCTCTAGCTCTTCTTCCTCTGTGAAGCCCTCCGCTTTGGCCTCGAACAGGATGGATTCAGGCAGGTTGGTACGCAGCCTCCCCGGTAGCTGACCCTTGTAGAAGACCATGGTTGGCAATAGTCTTCCATCAGCTAGCATGGCCAAGAAGATGTCGCACAGAGACTCGCCGGTCCCTACTAGCTGGAACGCGGCCTCTTTTCCCATGGTGATAGGGTTTCCCAAGAGATCCAGGTCCACGAAGACTGAGAGTTCATCCATGGCACAGATGACAGAGGGGGAAAAATTCTGAACCTGGATCTGCTTGTGGACAAACTTGGTAAAGCCCTGGGCATTATCCTCCATGCTCCAAGGCAGGCGACGGCCCACCATGTCTGTGGGTCTCAGGCCGAGGTCATTCTGGAGCATGAAGCCCACGGCCCACTCATAGGAGATACGGAAAGAACTGCTGGGGTTGGCATGCCTATGGATCTCCGAGGCTTTCTGGAAGAGATTTTTCTCAGTGACAGGGAGCTGTTGCTCTCTTTGAGCCAACACCCACTCCACCAGGCGATCCACAGCCTCGCCGCCCCCCCCGGAATTGGTTCGGCCCTCTCGCTGAAGCTGGCGTTCCTTCTCTAACAGCCAAGTCTCAATGAGCTGTGGCTGAGTGCTGAAATGTTCGGCTGCTTGGGGGATCCCACAGCATAGAGCAAAGAGTACGATTCTCAGCTGACGCACCGAGAGGCTCTCCTCGCACTCTTTTGTCCCTGCTACATCTACTGCAGGCTTGACAGGGGCTACAGTAGATGCAGAAGACACCGGTTTAAGTTCCTTGCCATGGGAAGATGTTCCTGTTGTGTTCCTTAAGCTCGCTTCTTGCTTGTTTGTTGGCAATGCCTCCTTCCTTGCCACGTATTTCAGGCTTACATCCAAGTGCTTCCTTGGAGCCGTTTCCTGGTCTAGATCTTTGCCCACATTTGTGGGAAAATGCAGAGAAGGACTTGCGGGAGGCATCGTGTGTAATGTTGGCCTCACACTTGGCTGGCTGCTGCTGCCACTGCTGTTATTCTGTGGCAATGGGTGCCTAGGAAGACACAAAAACAAATGCAAAATTACAAGAACAGAAGAGTCGCGTTTCACCGATTCTGATTCATTCAAGGGCAGGGCTGAGTGTGTGATTACACTTCACTTCACAAAAAATCTATTATTTCAAAATCAAATCAATCATGTTTCTACTTGACATTACTTTTCCTACCATATTCAGGTTTTCTTTCGGTTTAAAATCAAATGCATGTCTTCCAAAACGTCAGGAACTTAAAAGTAATGCATAAATATTAAATGAGTTAAGGCAGCCAATAAGAGTGGCAATGAGCATCAGTATTTAGGGTCGCGGGGATGCTGCATGGGTTATTATGCCTGGGTCATGTATGGAAAATGTCCATTATAAATAATAGTATAATATTCTAGTATAACAACTCGTGCACCTGGAGCAACGCTCTTTTAACTATTACAGTCAACTGTCAATTTTACATCCATCCAGAACACTCATCTTAATTTAAAAAGCCTTAATATTTTATAAAATCGTTAAATGTATAAAATGTAAATACTCAGAGGTACCCAAACAAGGGCAAATCACTAAAGAATCATACTTTGGTTATGAGATGAATAATGCAATGGAATCATGTAAAACTATATAAAAGCAAACCAATATGAAACAGTTACGGTTTTAGGTCATATACTGGGGCAGAGGATCATCGTTAACAGAAGAGCAGACATTTGGATTAAACTAGGAAAGGAACATGACAGAGACTAAACTAATAATCATGAAATCTGATTTACATGTACATGTATGAGCCTGAAGCAAAGTCATTAAATAAGTATGAGCACAGCTGTACCAGCTCTGAAGAAAGTATTTTTTACCATTTAACCATTTATCTGTATTCATACAAAATATACTACACCACAATCACTATTTTAGCACTGAAAATGATCTTTGAATGACAGTGTTCTTGAATGAGCAAAAAAATATAATTGATATTTTGCTACAGGATTTAAAATTTTGTTTGCAACATTCACTGAATACGGATTTATATGCAGGGTGATTGCTATGCTGCATAAATGATTACTACTATCTAAAAAACTGGTAGTCAAACACTAGCCTGGGCAGGTAGATGTCTACGTTGACATAGTCTTCACTGTCAAACAATTATTAAATTAGCCACACAGAAGGTTTCATAACTTAGAACAGCAATTTTAATGCAGATATATGAACAAATTTTTCTCACTCTTCACCATAACATATATCTCATACACTCCCAAAACGAGGCAGGTTTATAAAATTACCATGTTGTACAGTAAGAAAATTATACTGCTCTGGTAATAAGCAAAGTGGAACAGTGCAGAACATAGATTCTATACAATGTATTTAACACAGTATTACTGTAAAAGACAAGGGGGGGTCAAACCATTTTAACCATTTTCCTGAAATACGTGATATGAGTCTATAGAGCTTAATGCTTTGTCAGTAGTATGTGTGCTGATGCCTGGCACATTGCTTCAAAGACCATCTAAACACACCAGGACCCCCCTCCCCCCCCCATGAACATTAAAGTTTTTATAAAAAGTTTTTATATAGAAAAGTACCTCTGCCTTTCCATAACATATCCAAGCTTTGGGGATCCTGAAAAAGAAAATGAAAAAAGATAAAATGAAGAAAAAAAAAAAGTTGGCACCAAAAAAGGAATATAAGGGATATTGTTTTAACACAGACACATTCTCCCCCATGGCACATAAATTAATGAGCACTTTAGTCCTTTAAGTGCAATCACTTGATACAGAACAAAATCAAACACACTTGCATTTCACTCAGGAATTGCACATCTGCATAGATAATTTTAGCCCTTTCCTTTTCCATTGCAACATAGGCACTATTTACACCCATGCTGGGGTGCGGGGGGGGCTTGCGTGGGTGGTACTCTCACTGGCACTCACGTATGTGACGGAGCGCCTGTGTGGAGGGACCTTTTTTGCGGGCCGGGAGGCTGTGGTACTCTCGGAAGCAGCGGTCGCCCTTGCACAGGTTCACGCCACACTCCGAGCAGCCGAACACGCTCTCGTGACGCATGTTCTTCAGGCTGCAGTTTTTGCACCGCTTGGTCTTCACCGACACCTTGACCAGCCTGTGGCCCAGGGGAGGCGACGGCCCCTGCCTGGCAGCGCTGGACTGGAGCCGGGCCGCACGCTGGGCACACTTCGCCAGCTGGGAGCCCAGGCGCTTACGGTAACGGGCCTGCGAGAAGTGACCATCCTCCAGCCACCAGGGGGGGCTCTCCTTCAGGGTCTCCCGGAGGATGATGAAGGAGTTGATCACGGCCAGGTTCAGGAGGAACCAGAGGAGGCAGCGCCACCGGGTGTCCCAGGCCAGGCCCCCCACAGGATTGCAAGCCTGCAGTTGGTTGCAGATGTCCACACCTCGCATGTTCTCCTGCAGAAGCTGGAAGGCCTGGGGACGCTCAATGGGCTCCAACTCGCCCACCTTCACACGAGACTTTCTCCACACGGTGTCGGGCAGCCCCGGCGCGGCATTAGTGGAAAGACAGCACATCTCCTTGCTGTCCTTCCAGCGCGTGGCCAGCAGGGGGCCGCACTGAAGCTGGAGGAATTCCCCTGGATTATTCAGCTTGGCCTGCGCCCACAGGCCATTGGGGAATATGGAACTTTCTGGGGGGAAGGAGCTGCTGCAGTGGGTACCGCACTCGAGCAACCGCAGCACGAGAGGAACAGTGGTCAAGGAGCTGGCCAGGAACACCTGATGGTGTTTGCCCTGGAGGCCTTCCAGTAGGGGCAGCACCACCCTGAAGCCCAACTCCTTACTTTTCTTTTGCCCACAACATTCATTCCGGACAATCAAGCGATGGCAGTACCCAGACTTAGAGTCACACAGCAGCCAGACCTGCGGCTGACCCATGCTCCGCCTCCCTTTGGCGCCGTCAGTCTCCAGACATGGCAGGAGGGCCCTGTCGATGGTGAGACACTTTTTAGGCTTATAGGCCTCCCACATAGTGGAGTCCAAAACCTCCAAAACGGGCCTGATCAAGCGCAGCTTGTCCAGATAGTCCTGCTCGTCCTCGCTGTAGCCAGCCACACGGAAGTGCGTGCCGATCTGCCGGAATCGCTCAGCTGTCATCGTCTTGAGGAACGTCTGCCAGTTATCATGGTGCTGTCCGAACCAGTACATTTCTACTTCTGGGAGGCTCTGCAGACCCATCAGGATACTGAGACCCAAAAACCCTTGGATGTCGCTCACGGTGACCGGGACCCAATCGGGATCACCCTGACCCATCACCTGGCTGTACGTGGCGAAGGCATTTGTCTCCTTGGCGATAACGTCCAGGAAGGACGTGGGAAAGAGCAGATGGAAGAAGTCGATGGCGTCGGCGTTCTTAGCCAGCGAGTGGGCGGGGCCATGCTCGCCCGTGAACTCCTGCACTGCCGTGCCCTCTTCCGGCTTGCCCCAGCTGTCCACGGCTGACCAGTCTGGCTTGCCCCCACCTCCACTCCCTGCTTCCCCTCCCGGTTCCTCCTCATCATCATCCTCCTCAACCTCGGAACATTCAATATCCGACTCCAGACGTTCTGTGGGGAGGGGGGGAGGGGGGGTCAGAGGAACAACACAGTTAGGCCTCTCCTCCGCTGGGGATCTTTGCTTTTCCATTTTCTCTTTAGATTGATATTCCTCCTTTGTTCATAAGCGTTGTTTTTTTTTTTTTTTCTTTTCTTTTTTTACTTTTTCCTGCCTCCATCTGCTTAGGATCTGAATGCTTTGATTCACTTTGCGTCCAGAGAGCTCTCACAAATACTTGTCCATTATTCCTGTGAAGTGCAGCCATGGGGAAAGGCGAAGCGTAATAGAAAAAAAAACACACTTCCTGCAATCAGCTCAGGTCCAGCCCCCACAGCCACTCGAATGGCTCTTACCATTCTGCCATAGCAGCCACATGTACCCAGACTTCCCAGTTACATATGGATGCCCATTTAGACAGCCAAAAAATACCAGTGCATCGTATTTTTAGGTTATCTGTTCTCGCTATGGCATAATGGACCCACAGACACCAAGGTTAATGACAAGATATGATCCAGGTATATGCAATTTCAGGGCAGGGGAAGGTGATGATTAAAGGTCACCAGTGCATTCTGGGTACAGCATATAGAAACCGCGACTCAAACAAACAGCAAAGCTGCAAGGGGCCAACAGGAAGGATCCACCGTAATTACAAATGAAATGTAAGTAGAAGCAGGTCAAACGTTGCACACGATTGCTCATTTATAATAGCTGACTGGTGTTTTTATTTATGGTCAGAATAGACCCAGTACACATGCACATCTCCCTCAGTGGCTGCATCCCAACACCCACCTTTCAAGGAGCAGAGGCTGTAGCTGTGGCTGGGGAACTGGACCAGGTGCTTGGCCATCAGATCACCCAGCAGAGTGGAGTAACCGCAGGAGCTGCAGGTCAGCTTCGCCCAGCTGGTGGAGAGCGGACAACCGTGTCAAGAAACAGGGGCGAGGATGGATAAAGACAGCGGGAGACATCCATGACGGAAGCCTGTTACCTTGGGACCGGTTTCTGGTATAAGGCCAGGTACTTGGTGCTCTTGCGAGGTACGTGATTGCTGTTAAAATAAAAAATGAATCACTGGATGCCCTTGGGACCCTGACCAGGATAAGCAGCCATATTCTATATTATAGCAATGAAATACAGTACTGTTTCACATTTCTTTTTCTGTTGTAAAGTACTTTGAGCTATATTCCATGTATGAAATTGTGTTATATAAATAATAATAATAATAATAGCAATAACAAAAATAACTACTAACAACAATAATTCCTGTACTCCAAATATCAAGAGTATTCCCAAATATTTAATATAATAATATATAATTAACATTAGTACCATCAAAACGGTTGAAGCAAAAATAGCAGTGTGTATATAAAATATTATAGTCCATTTCAGTGACTGCAGATATATGAACTAAGTGTCACTCACTGACACTTAGGACCAGCTGAAATGGACTTGGTATGAAAGATATAAGCTATCTGAGCTTTTATAGCATTCGCGTGAAGCAATTAGAATGCATATTTACGGCCATTTATACACTCAAGCGATTTCAAGTAATATGCTGTCTTCTCTAAGCTGTATGTTGACTGAAAACCACAAAATCTTTACACAATTTCCAGCCAGACAGAATCGATCATCCTGCACATATTCCTCCGCTATGGAATTCCTCCGGGGCTGAAGTACCACAACTCCCGCATGAGTGTGGAGCTCATTCTCCTGTCATGGGGCAACTTCAGCACCCGCGAACAACGCGCCGTGACTCACTTGATCATGTGGTTGGCGTAGGCGCGGGAACAGCAGGTGCTGTAGCGGCAGATCGAGCAATGCACGTAGGTGGGGAAGTGATTAGCAAAGTCAGGGACGTCGTAGTTACATTCCAGGCATGTCTGTTGGCCCAGCGCTTCCCTGGAGGTCACATGACAAACAGCTCTGACATATCACAGACATCTCTAAAAAGAGGTACTGTGGTGGGAGGGAAAAAATCATTATAAAACAGAGAAAAACATTCATGGAGCACGAAGAATGTCAATATCACTCACCGCTGCTCCTGGAACTTGGTGAGGAGCTCCAGCATCTTACTGACAGACTTCCTCTTGATGGGAGGCTGAGGTAGCTGCTGCTTCTGGTGGCCCTCAGAGT
>JAODKF010000147.1:15239614-15280118 GCA_026779585.1 Mormyrus proboscirostris | reverse complement strand
CTCTAACCGGGGGGACCGGGGGGGCGGGGGGGGCCGGCAGGGGCGCTGGGGGGAGGCCGGGGGTGGCCTTATTCTGTGCGGCGTATGCCCTGATGGTCACCTGGGGAGCAGCGAGCAGACAGACACACAGAACAGTCAAAAAACTAACATTACGAGGGACATGAACCATCAAGGATCCTCATAGAGACAAGTGTCTCTGGTCACCTTGGTCCCTGGCATGAGCCCCTCCAGCTGCTTGGGCTTGCGGAAGGTCTTGTGGTGGTTGACCTTGTGATCCATCTTGTCTTTGGTGAAGAGGAACTGCAGCCGGCACTTGTTGCAGTAACACACGGTTTTCTTCTGCGGGACGATAAAACAGCACTAGATGAATAGACTAGGTAAACAATCAGGACTCTACAAAATCAGGCAAACAGCTCAAAGACATCCACAGGGGAAAAGCAGGACATCGCCTCCCCACGTCGTACAGTGCTTAGGTCGTACTGTAAGTTCAACATGTAGAGTTCATGGAGAATCAGGCGACATGGGTGGCCACACGGCCGAGGCCCTCAGACCCAGAGAGGTGGTGTTACCTGGTGGCGGATGTAGTGCTGTTGGTATGAGTTGCTGTTCTTGAACACTTTGAGGCAGTACAGACATAGCAGGTTCCTGGTGTCTTCATGGCAGGTACGGAAGTGGTTGTACACATCTGAGTAATAGGAGGAGCGGTACTCGCACACCTGTGGAAGGGCGAGCTGCTGTATAATGCACGCCGGCGTAATTCTACTCAACACCTAGTCCGGCTACTCATTGCTTCACCTGAAAACGGATTCCGTTACCAATAGTGACACTTCACTCAGTATGTTTAGGACCTGTGACATTGTCCTAAAGACTGCAAGCGCAAGACCCTTAACCCAACTGCTCCAGGGGTACCAGAAAAATGGTTAACCTTGAGGTGTGGCCTCAAAAATTATAAAAAAGTATAGGGTGCATGAAAACTGAATAATTCCTATGTGTCTTGGACATAGAGTAAATAAATCTTGTCAAAGCTTCCAATACACGTAGGACATATCGCCCGTGATTTTTAAACACGCCACTAGGGCGGGGCTGCTCTGCCTGAGGACTGCAGAAGATCACCTGGCAGATGTAAGGCATCTCTCCGGGTTTGTGCGTGTTCTTCATGTGCTGCAGGAACGCCGGCTCACTCTCAAAGGCCCACTCGCAGATTTTACACGTGGCTTTGCAGAGACAAAGGGAAGAGCACCGGTCACCACAGCTGGGTAGGCACGCTGGTACAGACAGAGCAAAACTTGCGGCAAACCTCTGTGCTTTTTGAGCAAAGGGGAAGTAAGTGCTGGCCCATGTGCATTATGGGAATTGTAGTCAAGGGTCCCGGCTAACAAAAGGACAGGTTTCAGGTCGGAGCTAGGAAACAGTCACTTACTGGAGGACTCATAGTTGCTGTGGACGCTCTCCAGGTGGCACTGTAGCTGGAAGGGCGTGGGGAACTGGCGATAGCAGTGCTGGCAGTACGTGTGGGTGTCCACCTCTCCGTTCTGCTGCTCAAGCTCCATGTGGTGCTTCATGTGGTTCATCAGCCTATAGGAGGACAGAGGGGCCCATGTGAGAAGCTGTGATTAGACAGGTGTGAGCTATCCCTCCCTAAGGGGGCGGTGCTGGCCTCCAACCTAATGTTGTTCTTGAGCTTCTTGGAGCAGCTGAGGCACTTGAACTGCATGGACTCCCGGGTGGCGTCCTGGGGGACGTGGCCTCGTTTGCCTTCGTAGGAGCCGTAGTAGAATTCATCCACCAGCATGATCAGCCTGCCTTGGGGATCCGTGTCACCGGCCGGGCTGCTGACGCTGAGCTGGCTGGCCGGGGCGGAGGGGTTCTGAGGTGGGATGGGTTTAGGTTGGGGGGCCGGCGGCAGGGTGGGACGCACGACAGCAGCGGCTCCAACCCCCGAGGATTTGGGGCTCTCCATGGAGCTCAGGTTCTGGGTGAGCTCGGGACAGCAGAACTGTCGAGGGAACAAGGCACATTTTACATCAACAGCACGGCTCATACTGATGCCTGTTCTGCTTGTCAAATCAGATCTTTTGGTCAGAACTAACTGTTGTACAATGTGCATTATTCTGCATGTGCCTTCGGGGTGTGACTGGGGTGTGAGTGTGTGTGTCCTGTGAAAACAGATGATTAAAAAAGGAATTTAAAAAGACTCTGTTTTCAAACACTGCAGGCCTTATTTTCCAAAAGGGCATGTTCACATCCTGACCAGAGAAGACAAAGAAGACACTCACACACATATGTCCCCGGAGGGCCTCGACCATGCTGAAGTGAGCTCCACAGCGAGGGCACATCCGGGAGCCGGGTAGAGGGGCGGGGGGGGGCACTGGAGAGCAGGGACACATACAGGGGTTCAGAATGCTTCCCCCACAAAGGAGGTACGGACACAGCCGGTCACTGCCACGCAAATGCAGAGCGGAGGAGATGCAAACTGACTGACTGACAGAACTGACTGCGGCCCTGCGCACCAATATCCAGGTGACTGTACGTATATAAAACAGTATTATCACTCGATAACCAGTATCACTCTTAGTGACAGCCCTACCCATGTGTCAGACTTGGATTATCACCGGTGATAAGAAATAAAATGCTAAACCATTACGAAAACTAAAAAACAAAAAAATAGTCAGAAATAAATAAAAAAAAAAACAACACTGCGTGTCAAAAAATATATTTTTGGGCGACTCGTTCAGTACCATTTATCATAATGAAATAAAACATTCCCACCACATATGAATATAGCTATAAAAGACCCAGTCACCAAGCAACTAAGCAAAACAGGCTGAATCTGCCATTCCCCATCTACCCTGTTCAAGAGTGCTTTTTAAAAAGAGAATCACCGTCATTCGCTAATACAACTTGAAACTGACAGTGAGCTGGAAAATGCAGTTTGCAACATTAGACAAATTTGGTTTAGGACAATCATTCACCCAAATGTTCAATCGAAATGTTATACAGCTCGCCCAGAACATTAATCATCAAGAGAATCAGGCCAAAGAGTCTTTTAACTACAGTGAGGGACCAGACATTAATGTCCGACTATTAGGGTTATTTATAGAACCTCTAGCAATAGCTATACAAGGGGATCAAGATGTTATAGATATCAGAGCCATGAATAAGGTAAGTTTATATGAGTGATTCTATAATTGAAGGTACATTTTGCATTTCAATAAATTAAGAAAAAAAATTCTTTCAAGTATGTCACTGAAAACATATTCAATTTTAACAAATCGATGATTGCCATATACGACCTGTTTGAATAACTTTTATTCAGAAAAACAGATTTGTTTGCAGTATAAGTTAACTCTGTTATGGCCAAATTAGGCGATATGTGGATATAACAATAAATCCCAATAGGATAAATCATTCCTGTTCCATCAAACAAACAGTCCTAATACACTAACTTCAAATCAAGATAATATTTCACCTAAGCATACCATAAAAATGAAAAAATGCTTAAATCTTCACAGAACCATCCACATAGGACCAAAGATTATATACAATATCCAGTAAAAAATAAAACTGTTCTTAAAATATCATAAGGGAGAAAAGGTACATCAATAATGTGCATGAAATTTAAAACAATTTCGTTATTTTACTTGTGAAAATAATTCATAAACAGAGTTGAGCCCTAAAGTACCACAACTGGCATCTAACACACGGTCAGGGGTCGGTCAGGGATCATTTCAGTGCATGTTGAACTGACAGGGCCATCACTGCCAGCTTAGAGGCTTAACACATTAAAGGAGTCAGAGTTGTCTGAAAATCATTCCCTTATGGAATAATCAATTATTTTTCAAGTTCATATAAGAGAACAGTATTTAAAAAGCAATATTCTTACAACAGAATATAGACTCTGTGGTGATGTCATAACATCAAGCGTTCCTTGAGAGTTCAGAGTGTGTTATTATGAACAGTTAAAAAGCTGCGGTGTCCTGTTTTCAAAGTCTTATGGCCTGATTGAAGCTGATGAAAGCTCTTCCTGAGCCTCTGTTTTTGCCATAATACTCCTGAAGCATTTCACTGATTTAAGCAGGTTGAACTGACAGTTACTGGGATGAGATGAGTCTTTGATGATCCAGGTTGCTCTGGTCCTGCATCTCTTGGTGTAAGAGAATGTGGATCTGATCTGGTGCAGCGTTCCTCCACCCGCATCACTCTCTGTAGACCTTTAATGTCCTGAGCACAGCTGTTACCAAACCAGAAGATGCTCTTCTGGATCAAGACACTTTCCACAGCCCCAGAGCCTTTAGGGTCACTGGAGAGACCCATAGCTTCCTCAGCTGTTTCAGGTGGTAAAGACACAGCCTTGGACAGGGCTTGTGTTTGTATAATCCATGTCAGATCCTCGGAGGTGCAAACGCACAGATATTTGAAACCGCTCACCCTCTCCACTGCAGCCCCAGCCCCATTGATGTTGAGGGGAGTGTAGGACCGCTGCTGTCTCCTTCTGAAGTCCACCACCAGCTTCTTGGTATTGCTGACATTCAGTTGAAGGCAGTTCTTTTGACACCACAATGTCAGGTTCTCCACCTCCTTCAAGTAAGCGGTCTCATCGCTGTTGGACTGGGGCCCAGAACCACCGTGTTATCGGCAAATCTGACGATGGAGTTGGAACTGTGTGTGGCGCAATGCAGTCATGGGGTAGAGAGCGTAGAACAGAGGGCTAAGTACACAGTCTTGAAGTGCTCCTGTACTGAGTGTTATGATGTTGGAGACACAACCATCAACTCTCACCACGTGTGATCTACCTGTGAGGAAGCTGCAAACCCAGGTACACAGATGGCTTTTCAGTTCCAGGTCCCTCACCTTGGTGAACAGTCTATGGGGGACTATAGTACTGAATGCCGCCTATAGTCAATGAACAGCAATCTTACTTAAGTTCCCTGTTTCTTGTCCATGTAGCTGAGAGTGGAGTGCAGCACATGACAGATGGCGTCATCCATTGATTTGTTGGCGCGGTAGGCAAACTCTAGTGGGTCTGTGGAGCTGGAGATGAAGGATGTGATAAAGTCCTTAATGAGTCTCTCAAACACCTTCATGACTACCAACGTTAGTGCAACTGGCTGGTAATCATTCAGGCACGGAGGCTTATTGTTTTTTGGTATTGGGACATTTATGGATCTTTTAAAGCGTGTGGGGACCACAGACTGAACCAGAGACTTGTTGAAGATGGAGGTAAAGACTCTGGTCAGCTGGTCAGCGCAGCAGCGTAGCAGGTGCCTGGAGATGCCATCCATCCCCAGCACTTTCCCGATGTCGACCTGCTGTAGCGCCTTGCACGAGCCACACTCGGCGATGGTGATGACATCGCCGCGCTCACAATCAGCTGCAGTGGATTCACTTTTAAAGTCCGCGGCTGTGTGAAATTCGTGCCACATTCAGTCCGCACTCTGGTACCGGCGTTCTGCATTTTGTAAAGTACGCCGAACTCCATGAGAAGCTTTGTAAGCGCTCATTTCGCCGGTGGTGAGTCCTGTGTTATACGCGGCAGTACGGGCGTTCACTGCCTCAAGGATACTTCTCTCCAACTCCTTGTTGCGTCTCCATCTTTCCCTGTCTTTTGCTAAGTTCTCCTCTCTTCTGTCTGGGTTGGCATCACGCCTTGCCCGATACCTCCTCTGCTTCTCAGCAGCTGAGAGTGGCATATCTAAAGCAGAAATGCAGGCTACACTGAACATTGTATTGTGATTTAGTCAATAATGTTACTTGTTGTCAAAATTGTTACTCTACCTTGGTAACAGTGTTTGACGGTAACAGAATTGACAATTTTAAAACAAAAACTCCACTTGTTAGAATAAATGCTAAAAGCACATGGCACTAATCCAATCAAATCATAGACTTTTAAATAAACATCTGGATGTGTTTTACAAAATCTTGTTAATGCTACATTGTTCGTAACTTAAGTTGTCTTTCAATTCTCCAACATGTTTCCTGAAACGTTCTTAGTTAAGTATATCTTCCGTAAGATATTCTTTCGTAAGGTTGGTCTGAGCCACTCTAAGTTGTCTCTCGTTACCGTTGTCAGCTCATACTTTTTACTTAAAATAACACTGACATCGTTAAGGGTACAGTTTCATAATCAAACATCACTTATCTTTTAGTTAACTGATCCATATGATAAAATGATTTTGTCAGGTACATGACTACAGTCTTTGGGTTTCGTCCTTGCGTTCTGAATGCACAACGAATTGACAATATTGGGGGTGGACACGTTCCTCCAATTTTCGACGCCCCTGGAATGCACACACCTCTGAATAAGGGACACAGTCACAGTATATCAAAACTTTGGCTCATGAGGTTGATAAGAGTCGACACTGCAGGTTCATTTACATGGAAGCCTAATATATTTTCCCCCAAAGGAAACAGTGTAACACAACTTCTCTTTCAACTGTTGCGCCACTGCTCCTCCCTGTATTAATAACATGTACACATATTGGTGCATGCAGGGGTTTTGTAGAACAAATAAAAATAAAATGGTTACACTACAATCTGGGGAAGCGGGTTCATGCACCCAATCGGCGTAAATCATTTTTATAGTTTTATGATTCAAGTTGTCAATTTTGCATTTTAGTTTCCAGTTCCGATTAATGCAATATTTTGAAGGAGTCCTGCAGTGTTGTACTTATAAAAAAACGACTGTTTCTCATGCGGCAGTCAAGCACTTCCTGCATGGAGAGAATAATCAATTCTCAAGCCATCAATGTCAACCAATCAGCTGCTCCGACACCTATTAAGATCGCACTTAAGAAGCTCCCCCTTAAGCAATCTCCTAAGACACATGTGTGCTGAAGATGCCTTTTAATGCAACCCATGCACACTTTGCCTTAGATATGCTGCTGTCTCCTGCTGTCTGCACATTTTATATTTTTAACAAATTTTTAAATTGTTTACTCTTGTTTGCACAGTCTAAGGGTCGGTCAGGGTTTATTTCACTACATGTTGTACTTGTTGTAACTATGTATGTGACGAATAAAGAATCCTGATCTTGATCTAAGAGACTGCGGGAAACGGATGAAGAAATAGCTTTCACGAGATAGCATCTTACGAAGACTCTAAAGATGTAAGAGACATTGTTATCAGGAAAGGCATACCTGACTGATCAATAATCAACGGCGCTTTCCTTTTGATATAGCAGTAACAAGTTTAGCATTTAAAAAAGTCTTATTTTTCAGCTATAGTTATGCTGTTATGACCTGTGACATCTTATGATCCTTAAAAGTGAGTAACAAATTACTAAAATAGAAAAAATAAACACATTTGAACAAAGCAAAAATAATGGCTTCACCAAATGTACCTGCAATTATAGAATGCCACATGCAAATGAAACATCACTTTTTCTGCAAAATTTGATAGAATCATATCAATGTTGCCAACAGATATTGTAACATATGTGACAAATATAAATCGGCCTACAGCCCAACCAATAAATGATGCCGTTTGCCAAAATCATTCTTTCAGCACAGGCAATATCACCTAATTTTCCTACAATCTGTCCAACCTTGACTTCATGTTGTTCAATCTTGAAATTTTAGTTGATTGTCATACAAATAATTGTGATTAACGATTTTATTGTTTTTTTCCTGTTCATTTTATTACATTGCCAGCCTAGAGTTAGCCTAATCATAATTGAATATTACATATACACCTCATAAATAATTAAATATTGAATATTTGGAACATATAAATAAAAAATACATTTGCCTTTTAAGCTTTGTAAACAAAAATGGTAAAGTCGTGATATGACATTAACAAATAAGTTAAACGCCAAAGTTAGTGTTCTCTCTTCCCGATCCATACATGCCAGATTTTACTTCACACGAAAGCACTGCCCTATCCGCTCATCCTGCCATTTTACGACAAACTAAGCCGAATAACTTATTAGAATCATGGTAGGCTGGGGTAAATGTAAGTGAACGAAGACACAATTCATTTAAACTATAGGGTCCTTTACATTTGCCAAGTTGTCCAGCTTAAGCAAGAAATTGTATGAAACATGATACAGAGCTCTGACAGTAATGTTTCCGTTGACTTAAAAACGGAAACTCCGGTCGTTGACTCCGGTCGTTATTATTTCCAGTTTTTTGGTCAACACCATTACCTAAAAAACCCGTCTCTGAAATGTTAGTTTATATTTTCGTTGGTTGAAAATGCTGCTATCCAACGACATGGTACTTTGCTATACATACAGCTTTGGTTCACTCTAAACTCAAATACGAAGTTTAGTGCATTTTGTGTTTTTTTCAGCCATATTTATATCCAGGGATGCGCGGTAGACCGATATGCAAATGAGTATTTATTTTACGTGCAAGAAATCACTAAATGAACACTGTGCATTGACATTTATACCGCGAAAGAAGTACAAATTAGCCAAATAAAGGTTAAAATGCATGGAAATGTCTTGCCATAATAGCGGGAATGCTCATAATTTGCGTTGCTACAAGACATTTCCGCGTGTATCGCTTTACCGCGAATGCATACTTGCGTACGAGTTATGTGTACCTGTTCATATTACACCAAAACAATGGGATCAAAAATAAATGGAAAAGTAACATGCATTTCTGTAGTTCTTTGTCCTATTGACATAATACACTGACTCAGCTGCAGCATAATAGTGACATGCACAGTCATCCCAACATAAAGAGACGCATAAACACGCACTCAGACACAAGTACAGGTGCTATGAAGAACTTTAATTTAAACGGGCAGAGAACACAAAGAATGCAAAATCGGTGCAGGACCCTGCATTATATCTGGCTGATATTTTGGGTTGTGACATGTGGCTGGTGGAGATCGCTCACGAGCAGCCAGCCCATAGAATAAACCTTAAGTAGTGAAAATAAATACTAACGGAATCCGACTGGGTCACGAAAATATTCTAAACGAAATGGTACAAATCGGGCACCATCGTAATATTTGCCCGTGAAGTGTAGTGCGCATGCGCAGACGTGCGAGGTACCAATAGGGCGGGTGGTATGGATCGGTTCAGAAATGCAATGAGATGATGTCATTAAACGAGTGCCAACCAAACATTGCACGGTAGAGAACGATGTGGAAATAGTGATAGAAATATGACGGTTCTGTCTCATCCAGCTATTTTTATACTGATGAATGGACACGATTCTAACGATTATGCAAAAATAATCAAGGTCAGTTAAAATAATCGTGATCAGGCGATTATGTAATAATTGTGACAGGCCTAATGCCGATTAATTTATCTCAGCAATAATTCTTATTTTCATTATAACCTTCAGCAAATACACACGGACATGGCATAACCCAAACTTCCTAACAGACAAAGTACCACTTGTAGACACTATGCTATACATCTGCACAAATCAGCAACCTTTAGCTTTCACAACCTGAGCCAGAAACATGTTTCTTACTTATTACAGTGTGACAATTAACAATGACTCTAGAACCACACTTACTTATTGAAGAAAATGAAGAAATGGGCAGCTCAAAGAAAATTCTTTACAAATGATACACATGGCCATGTGATAAAATAATGGCCTTGAACCCCCTCCCCACGGGAAATGTTTTTAATACTGTTCACTGATGTCCCCCCTCGACCCGCCACAGATTCATCTTTCTACTGATTCATATAGATTAGTACCACGCTGACCACTGGAAATACTTCCAGAATTCCAGAAATAGGAATCTACAAGTAACCCAGTCATTTCCAAGTAATCCATTAAGATCAATCGCAAAACATATCACATAGCCCCAGTTATGGGACTTACTAACATATGTAGCTAAAACCACTGGCTACCGCTGCATCCTCTGGATGCGTGCTCCTGTCTACAAGCCAGACCGATGGCACATTCAAAAGAACTATTTCCAAAGGGACTGAAGTCTCATCTCTCTCACCCGCCATGTTTTAAGGACAGTAAAAGCTTATAAATTTGAGAAAATGGACCACAGGCTAACATTACAGTTAGCTGGATCCCTGCAAGAGATTAACAATCATCCACGGTTATTATTATTCTCAGCATCTCTATGTGAGACTGCAGTGAGGATGAACATATAGCTGGTAGCTGTACCGCAGTGGAGTCGGGGACTTTCAACAGACCTCTCATGTTGTTGTAGGGTGACGGTGAGGACCCGCCGGAGGCAGCGACGGTGGTCTGGCCATCAGTCGCCATTTTGACCAGGATGCCCGGAGGGGCCTGTAGCGGCGTGCCAGCCGGGGCGCTGATGGCGGGCACCGCGTTGGGTGGCCTCTGCACCTCAGTGACATCTCCTTGCCTCACTGCCGCCACGCCGCACGGGGTCACTGCGGGACAGGAGACAGGGACTGGCGCGGGACGTTGTGGCATCAGGGACACACAGCCAGCAGTGGGTGGCCAATCCCAACGCGACCCCTTTTACCTCCGTCATCATGCAGCTCCTGTACCTCTAGCACTCTGCCCCCCTGCATCAGGAAGCGTCGTCTCCTCCCCAGCGGCAGGGCCTGAAAACCTGCCGCATTCCGCACGACTGACTCCCATTGGGGTGGATGCCGAACATGCGACCGCGAGGCAGAGAGGACGGAGCTCGTGCAAAGGAGTGTGAGACGTAGGCCGGGTAAAAATGGGGCACAGCTCAACTTGAGCGAAAAGCCATTTCTACACATTGACTTTTCTCATCGTTTTATCTTTATATTTATTTAGCTGAAGTATAATTGAGAACGCAGGGTCAGATAATACCTGTAGCGACTGGGGTTAAGGTACTCGCTGAAATCGCGGACACTGGAATACGATCCGGCAACCTTCAGACCCTAACCCACTAAGCCACACCTATGCCCACCACTACAGTCAGCCCTTCTGCATCGCCACTTTCCCCATTGCGATTTTGATATGTCGTGGGGTAGGCATAAGAAATTAGATGGAATTTTCCCGGGAGTTTTTGGGAGTTTTGTGAAAGCTTCAGATGCCGCATAAAAAGTTTCCCAACTCATTAATACATAAGACATATGTACAGCGCCGGTTTGGAAGATACCAAGCGTGTCAACAGCAGCCTCTCACGTGACATCTCACAGTGACCTAAGCAGTATTCTTTGTATCATGTGTTTCTCATATCTTCTCACGAAAACGAAAAAATTTGTCGCAATAATTCTGGATCACCTGGAGCCCCGAGCCACTAACCCCACAATGTGAGAGGGTACTTTTCCCACCATAAGAAAAAAGGAAAAGGAGGGAAATGGGAGTAAATATATAGGTTTTTACTTCAGGACAACTGCAACTCAAACATCCCTCTTGGAAAATAACTGCCCTTTTTACAACGCTTATAGATTATAGCTGGTAAATACAGGTGTGGCCAAAAATATTGGCACCTCTGTGGTTTTTTTCAGATAACACACCAATTCTTTCACAAAGATGTTAATATTTCACATGATTTGTTCACGTATGTATTTCCTTTACTTGCAGTGGTGCCAGTTTCTTTGGTCACAACTGTATTACAATAATAATATTTGTGGCGGAGACCTTACCAGTTTTGGACTGGGAGTTCTGGGGCAGCACAGAAGAGTGAACAGGCTGGGTGGCAGCAGAGGTCACCATGGTGGCGAGACCCGGCGCCCCCGGGTGGCTGAGGGGGGTATTACTGCGGATGGTGAGGGTGGCTGGGATCTGAACTGTGGTGTAAGTGGTGGAAGCCGGCCGACCAGCTATGGGAGCCCCGGGCCGTATTGGGCCGGACTGGGACACAACCTGAGGCACTCCAACTGCCGGCTTGAAGAACTGTGTGCCTAAGGTTGGGGGCAATTTAGCAAAAAAACATAGAACATGATTTGTATTTTCCTCAAACTAACAGGCTCAGCATGACCGGCTGGCTGCGATGTTACACTACCTGACACCAATGTGATTGGTCGGACCGTCTGACCCGGCTGGACGTTCAACACGATCCCCAGGGGATTAACTGGGTTCTGCACAGGCCTCACATTCTGGACAGGGAACCCCTGTGCAATCGACATAAACCCAGCAATAATGGTTGATGCTACATGGATGTGACTACCTGTGTCTTAAGATACACAAGCATGTCATTTACGTACTGCAGACAGCTTCAACAATGACTTTGACCAATGTTATGCACTTGCTCCAAATTCAACACAAGAAACACACACACATTACCTTCAGTGAGCTAAAGGTCTTCTCTTTAATAACACAAAAGTCAACCCCTCAGAGCCAACTGGCAAAGACTCTAAACACTACTTTCAATGGAAAATTTGAAATTCGGGAGTAAGTACGTGTATTTCAGGAAGCAATCTTTAGAGAGCTTTCAGAGAGCATTGAGTGTCATTCAGGTCACAGTCAAGTAGAAGCACCAACTATCTCTACCCATTGCTGCCCAGTTTTCATTAGTGCGTGAGCCTCATACCTGTGTGGTGAAGTAGATGGGCTGGTTGGTGGCAGTGCTGGATCCAGGTGCAGGACCCTGCATTACCTGCATAGGCTGCAAAACGTGAGACATAGCCACAGCGCCCAGCCCTCCAGGACTCTGCGTTAGGATCAGCTGCTGACCAGGCGCAGGCTTGGGTAACCCTTGGGTCATTAACGACGGCACTGTGGGATGGCCGACAGGGGGCAGCACCGAAGACACGGAGCCTGGGCAGTTTTAGGACAGGATTATAAACAGGATAACGCTCACAAGGACAACAATACCTTGCAAAATCTTCACTCATGCCACATAATTTGAAGAAAAATATACTTGAGTGTATCTGGTAATTAAAAAAAAAAAAATGTGTATTTTGTGCTTAGAATTCTGAGCCAACGCCAGTGTAACAGTCTATCGCTAAACAATATTTTACATAAATTACCTGAAAATATCAATCATAAAAAAGATGGCCTGAACAACAGCTTTACTCACATGTTGAGTTTGAGTGGATTTGGACATTGGGACTGGGGGTGGCGCTGGACACCATCATCTGGGTGGCCATGGAAACAGAGAGTGTTCCAGAGGATGCTGTAGAAGGTACGGTGGCCAGGGAGGTGCTTCCAGCAGTCACGCTGTCCGGCACTTCAATAAAGAGTACAGTAAGGGACTAATTTACTTGGCATCACTTTTCTTGGCAGCACGAACATGAAACATGAAATTATTCAAGTACTCAGAACAAAATGTACGAATGCAAATGTAATCATGTCCAGCACTCCATATTTCTGAAATAATGTTCAACTGCACATTTTTCCCGCCTGAAATTCATTTAGCAGAGACAATAACAATGGTTGTGTTTGGTCTAACCCCCAAGCAACTGTGAAACTTAAAACATTATAAACTCCATTTTTTACTCAACACAGACCAGCATGGCTGATACCTCCACAAAAGACTAACTGGTTAGATAAATTACACAGATGATGATACAGAGCATTTTCACAAAGCTATTTACAGACTAATAAATCTTTAGCGACACATGGTTCACACTGTTAAAGTCACAGCAGTATTATTACACAAAAAAATCTTCTAGGGATATCACTGTCGATTATATCAATAATCGAGTAATCTCTCAATGAATATGACAATTCATCAGTAATAAATATAATATAATATAATATATTCATTGCAATTGGCGCCAAGGCAAACCACACTCAGTCACACATACAGTCAATTTCGGCACTCCAGTTCAATTAAATGTAATATTTTTGGACAGTATAAGGAAATCGACAGATCTGCCGAAAAAGGCACCCACATACAGGATGAACAAACTTCACACACGGGTGGCGGATCATACAAATCTAGGCAAAGAGACCGAAGAGCAGCCGGAAGGCTACAGAAAACTTGGCTAAGGTCCATCGATCGAAAGAACTTGAACGACGACACTGTCAAGAAGTGGCACCTTCTGTGTTCTGAGAATGGGCAGTATTTCAGTTAAATGCATTAAAAATGCATATTCATTTCCTTTTGAGCATTTTGTAATTTGTATTTTGCTGGACGTAAAAACACAGATGTAGGCTATTTTCAAACGAAACAGATTGAGAGTATTCTATGTATTTAAAATACTGAATAAAATGCCATTTTAAGAATGTTCATTGCTAGGCTTACAGACTTTTAGATACAGCCTATCGCCATCCTTCGCGTTATTCCAAGGAAAGAAGCTGCTTTGGTGATCGGTGCAAATTGCCTATTAGTATATGCAGTAAAATAGGCATATAAATGCACAGGCAGTGGCATCTGCATTTACACTTTATGGTTAACTGGGTGGTAGATTGCTTCCTTCAAATGATACGATGAAATGCCTCAGTCCCATTTGCCTCAACAAAATACAGCTTTTCATAGTCCTGAGCACTTGCTATGCATTTAGTTTATATGAAACTTTCTTTAACATTGAAAAGAAATACAGAACTCTATGTATCTGTGCGACGGACGTCTACGACATTCCCTGGTAAAATGGCCGCTACGCACAAATCGTGACGTAATACGCACGTAACTTATTACAACCCATTGCCATATCACAAGGACCACGATAGTCTGCTGGATTCAACTCATCAATAAATTGCTATAAAATCTTCAGTGGAAACAAAATTCAGCAAGCTTTGTAATTTTCATGATGTTTCCTTTTCAACATTATCTTTGATTCTTTTAAAAAACGCATAAGTCTACGTAGTTTACTGCTACTGCTTTTGCATGAGCTCTGCACGTGCTCTCTGAGATGATCATAAATCATTCCCCTCCTTGCTGTTGCACTTTCTCATTTATGAGAAATTAAACAAAAATAAGTGAAAAGGAGATTAGTGACAAGAAATGGTCACAAAAAGACATTCATCTTCTGCTGTATGCAAATATTTTGTATCGCATAGAAACGAAATTCAGCTGAAGCAAATTTTATCGGCACTGCTTTTTCTACTGGCAAACCTCACAGCACCACCAACCTATTTGACAGACTCATAGATAAGGTCTATTTGCCTATATAGTTAATTTTCAACTCCTAAATTATCTATATAGATGTGAAAATGTGAACTTCTTGTAGTATCCTTCAGCCCTACCACACAATACATTCAAAAAAATAATTGGATGTCTATACTGTATTATGTAAAATGAACCTTTGCTTGAGTAGCGACTGCTTTGACGGAAATCGTAGAAAGTAAATGAAGCAAAACAATTTAAGTGGAAGTGATGACGAAAACAGGCTACGCTACTTTTTAATACGAGTTTGATCAAGTAATCATGACAGCTCTAAACATTCCCCAGTTCTGAAAACTCACCAAGTTAGAAATTCAGCACATAATTACAATGATTAATATTAAATCAACGCTGAATTTATGTTTAATTTTATTATTGTATCAATGTTTTACTACTTTGTTCAACACAGATCATATGAAAGTTATAACAAGAAAACTACTATTTTAAAATTACAATTACTTATAGCTAACCCAAGGCCAAAACAAAATGGCTAAACTGCTGTTATGCTTTAAAATCTTTCAGTATTATATTTAGATTAAAAAATCAGTAACTCAGTATACATCTCTGATACAAACAGTATATCAAGCAACTTCTTAACGAAAGGCACCAAGATAACCAATCTGACCACTCAAACCTGCCTTCCTGACATCCAAGCACAAGGGGAGAACGTAGACGTTTGGTAAGAAATAATGTTCTGGAAAAAAGATGTGAAGGAACAACTTCACAATGCATGACCCACTGCCTCAATTCAAATCAGAGGCTAAAATGTCAACAAGGATCTGTTGAAGGCACAGTGATAAGCTATTCCAGCTCTCAGTCCCGTTTCCAAACATATACATGCAGCTGGATAATTTATCGAATAGATATGCTGTACCCAAGGTCCTTGGAGTCTTGTACGGACTGAATACAACAATCCAAAGTAAGGCTCAGAAAATCAAATTATATCATGCTACAGTACATCATAGCATACATGCATGATCCTGTTACAACAAAAAATTCAAGGTACTACATTTTTTACTGTAAAAACATCAAGTTTTCTATCAACGGTGATAAAAAAAGTGTAAAGAGTCCTGTAATTAATTACAACTACATTAGGAATCCAACAGGTAAATATACAATTAAAGACCCATTAACTCTTGGAAAATTTAATCTAAATTCAATTAATCTGGCATAAATTCAGTGTAAATGTACAGACACTATTCTATTAAATAAAATAAATAAATAAATAAAATAAATTTTAATTCATTCACATGCCTGTCTTTACTTCAGTTCAGCTTCCTTCCAACAGCTCTATCAAAATCAAAAAATTGCACACTAAAAACAGCAAGAAATCATGTTGACAACCAGCAATAAATACATAGCTAAAATTGCCAGTTGGGGGTGTGCTGTAAGATGCCGCAGATGCCCCCTTGTAGAGCAGCCTAGTTCGCCCCAAGACACAGGAACACAGCCCAGGGCAGCCGCTTACCTGAGGTGGCCTTGCTCTCTACCGTGCCGACTTCTTCATCCTCAACATCATCGTTCATCTTCTGCCATGGCTCCAGCTCCTCCTCCTCGCACTCCATAAACAGGTCGGCATCTGCCATGTTACTAAAGAACAAACAGCATATACGCATTCGCTCTCACATGCATTTACATTTACGTCATCACCTTGACTTAAAACCTGGCAAGGCAAATTAAAATTTAAAGACTGATAAAGTGAAGCTGGTCTATTCATGATTTTTTAGGGTAATACACGACCACTGTGTCATGTGGCATTCCTACTAAAATTTGTTTGAAAATAACGACATATGGAATATTGGCAAAAATCCAATATGGTGCATCCCTGCTGTTTACATGTGACTGGCAGCAGTCCTTTAATTAAATCATACATATGTGTTAGATCATAACAGCTTTTGTTCTAAATGTACTTGATGAATAAGCCCTGTTGGGATTTAATCAGATCGGGATTGATGCATTCGACAATTTATGATCAGATCACATTAAATATATTCTGGTCAATTTAATGGTTAACTTTTAATGGTGAAAAGAATTTTCACAAAAATGATGCTTTAAATCAGTAATTCAGCACTAATTATATATTTCCTTTTAGTTATTTAGTTAATAAACTTAAATTACTGAGTTGTTCATAGGCTGAAAATGGCTAGCATAGTCTTAGTGAACTGGGTGCAACAAAAACATAAAGGACAGCACACGAGAGGAGAATGTAAACTGGGAAGTGCATGAAACCACAGATTAAGAACTGCAATAGAAAATATATATGAGTTCTGACTATTGCTACACATGTAGCCATTCAGCTACAGTCACATGCTAAAAAAGCTTCAGTGTGAGATAACCTAAAGGAAGCAGGAACACCTGGCAGGACAGCAAGCTACACAACAGTACTGGCACGCACAGGGTAACAGTAACTTTTACTGAGAACACAGCTATAACTATTTATAGAGCATTCATGGTGCATAATAAACAAGGCTATAATTTGTTAAGTCTTTTTATAAATAGTTATACCTGGGTGCATATAACACTTTATGAATGCATTATAATGCATTATGAAGGTATCTATAATGCATCATACATGGGTGCTTTAAGTAAAGTGTAACCATGAGTTTTATTTAGTACAATTCAAGGATACTCAATACACACAATATATTCACAAAAAATAATTAATATTATATGGTTATTATATACTGTAAAATGGATTATGAAAGATGATGCAGCTAAGCAATTATCTTAAATTAAGAAGTAAATTATGCAAACAATTTAAGGTAAAGTAATGACAAAGACAGGCTAGGCGACTCCAAGGGGTTGAATGGCACATAGCATATAGTTTTCGATGGCTAACCTTTCATTATTGAGCGAGTACCTCAAACACAAAAGCTTTCTGAATGTCTGCATTTTCTTTCACTTTTAATTTGAAGTTCTGCCACACAAGTGAGGCTTTTGCTATTTGCTTGGGCCATAATTGGGTACGCTCCATCCTTCCTTTGGCACACTGTTGAGTAATTGAGAAGGCAAATTTCAACTGATGCGTCTTTAAAATCAAGTAATTGAGTTTAATTGAGTAATCATGACAGTTGTAGTTTAATTTATTGAAATAGTAGCCTAGTTAAAACGGTAGCCTAGTTCAAACATTTCGGAAAATTTTGATTAGCTCATATCAATATCACACTGAATTAACAAAACTGGAAGGCACTGTTAATATTTATATAATACTAATACATTAAAGATGCTCAAGAAATAACAATATTAAATTATTAATTCACAGGTGATCAGGTGCCAAAATTAGAACACATATTGTGGAAACAGATTATGCAGATAAGGAGTTCAGAACCTAACTAATGAAATAATATTTATTTTTAAAAATTCCATTATAACCTACTATTTAAAATCCAAGGATATCTCACTTCTTCAACTTCAAGTTCAGCAAGGTGTGGAATATTTTATTTTTTCATACAGCACTTGTCGACTTAGTATGTAATTTAAAACAATTAATTTATACAATGTAATGTACATTAACAAAGGAATTGGATATTATTAATATTTAAAACTAAATACTGGTTCTTAGTTATTAATAGATCTACCATTATGTTTCCAGCAAATGTGTTTTCCACATAAAATTTCACGTGGAAAGGAATTTTATATAGTTTATATACTTTTCGTAAAAAAGTAAAAACTGTTTGAGAAAAAAAATTAGTACAATTATTAAACGAGCATAACTGTTTAGTGTCATGAGTATCAAATGAGTACGTTGTAGCCAGCCACATACTAGTGGCAGTAAATAATAATCGTGGTGTTGATACGGTACACTTTATAACCACTTCATCTGACAAGCAAGCTGCTTATGAATGTTAAAAATGGAATAGTTAAATACCCTGATCCACATTGCCGGCTTAGCACCTATTAGAACGCAGCAACCATTTCATTAAATCTTTCATTTCTATAAAAACAGCCAAAGTCGCAATGTTTCAGAATATTAATATACACTACACCATTTATTGAAAATCCAGATCATTACAGAAAATGCATTTCTGTCAAATGAAATGTAGATCAAATCAATATTCCAGTGGTAACCACTGATCAATTAACCCTGGACTTGCATGCGAGGTGGAGAGAAAATAGTCCCTTTACCAGCAAGTATACGATTTTTGTGTACGTATTTCAAAGCTCTCCCAATTTCTAAAGAGTATATGAAACTAAGATTAAAAACAAACATCGTATCTAAAAAGTTTGATTTGACACCATCCAACTAAGTTGAACGGTCAGACGGCATTTTTTAAAAATCGTGAAAAAAAATTTCAACAGCGCAGTCTTACTGTTGAACCGTGTGGTGTCCTGCAGCCCGACTGACTATTTGCAATGCGATGTTCTCTTTAGATGTTGTTTAGCTAGCTAAGACAATGAGACGTACAACGTCATGTGAATAACCCTGCCCCTCCATATAGAATGACCCATTAAAATTAAAACTCACCTTTTCGTTACGCAAAACTGACAGCTAAAACATTTGGTATAAAACAAAGATATGTGAAATTCTTCGCGGGCTTGCCACCCACTGTAAGAAATAACTGCGCTATGGGGGCAGATGCTTTCACCTTCCCTGTGGCTCGCACTGGTGGAAGCGAACTCTGACGTCACTTCCAGTGTGGAAAACTGCACTCTAATTGGTAGCGATCTATGCAAAGCGACAGAGTGGGGGAATGACTTCACAAAAGATGTCCTACTTATTTTTGCGAATCTTTCTTTGCTTGACAACAATAAAATACAAACAAAATACACACAACAAGTGTACTGCTGGAAACCAATTTTGAAAACAGAACATTTTCAGAAGATTATATATAATCTAGTGTTACTGATTTTTTTTTTGTCTGATTGTAAAATGTCCGCAGGTCTGATTTTACCCCTACATGCCCAACTCCATTTTGTTTTATTTCCTGAAATAATTTTTAAAGTAAAAATTATCTTTGTGCGTCATATTGTATAAGAAATTTGGTGAAATGTTCAGATTACCTTTTCTGCTTCACTCAATAATGATGACAAGCAAACCAGCAAGCGTCTACTATAATTTTGATGCTACCAATTTAATAAATAAATATTTCACCACAATTCAGGATTCTATGTCTTTAATTTATGTAGAGATTTGGATGGGTAGTATTTCGAACATTGGATTGAAAGCATTCCTATATTCACTAGGATGTTTAAAGAACAAATACATATTTTCATTAAAAAATAAAAAAACAAACACAAAGAACAACTTGAATGGAAATATTATGGAATACTTCCATTAATGAACCTTTGAATTTTGCCATCAAAACTCACTCAATATTTTACAGAATACATCTTCCTGAAGAAACATGGAGGAGTTGATTGTATACTGTTTCAGTAGTGAATGTGCCTCGGCTTATCCACAATGTTGAATATTAAATTTGTTGCGATTTGTTGAAAATTTGTGAAGTAATGAAACCATAGGGGCTTAACACTAGGTTCAGGGTTTCAAGGTAAATTATACTCAACAGGGAACTACAAATTTTCGGAAGAGCGTTGCCAGGGGCATATTGTTGCCAAGGGCTTCTGAGACATAACAAAAGATTAGATGGTACCGAAATTTTAGGCTGGGATTCTATTAGAACCATGAACTGCTTCTAAAATGCATTAAAGGAGGGAGAGGATACCATTTTTATGTGTTTGATGATATTCATGAGAAATATGTTCTAGTGACAATTAGGTTATTGTAATTATCTCAGATAAAAGGGTCAGTGGGGGGGGGGGGTGCATGTCGTAGAACTTTTTAAGTTTCCAGCAAATATTCCAGTTGAATATGAGTGTTATATTAATGTTACCTACGGTGGAATTTTCGAGGCTTGCGTCGCGAGACCATTTTCAGCATCTTTTTTTTTACTTTCGCACCAGTTGAGAACCACTAATACAATCTTTGCTGCTCTTTCATCATTTTTTTTCTGTATCTGACCTCAAATGACTTAGTGACTTACTGCCTTCCAGTGACACATTGCGCGTCAATAACACCATCCATCTGCCACCTGTCTTGGACAGGTTCGCCTGGCAAAAGGAAAACCATTTACCGAAAATGAATGTATTTTAATAATACAATAATTCTGTTTTATTATCTAAACATAATTTATCCATTTTAATGTTTCGAATAAGCGTATAATCTTTTGTCATGTTTAATGCCTTCTCGTTTTATTTCATTTCATTTAAAAAGCCGAACTGCGACGAGGTTTCACACACAGTTTAGCGTCCGAAATGAAAACGCAATTACGTAACTTTTCCTTCATGACCAAGTAAAACAAAGCCTGATATTGTTTCGGTTTGGTGTATATATTTCTGAGACGTCCATATGTTGATCCTTTGATTATTGCATTTTCTGTTTTAGACTATTTTAAATTGACAGGGATCAGGTTTTAATAATTTGGACAACATTAGTATGAACTTCACCTCTGGTGAACCCCATTTTTACTGTACTTCGTTAGTGAAGCGCATTGTCCATGAATGCAAAGGAATGAGGTGGTATATGTAATCCTTGTGTAAGCTTAAGGCGCAAAGACGCAAAGCAGATTTTGCAGTCGCTTGAAGCTGTTCACAGTCATAGTTATTGCTCTGGGTATTCTTATCGATAGCTGCGAAACATTAACTCAGTCCGACAAGTTCGTGGTCTTACGACTCAGCGGTGGCTGCTGAGATGTGGGAAGAGCTTCAGTCGTTCATTCCCCTCAGCTATGCAGCGGCAGCGATTGGTATGTCATGGCTTAGCGTATCAATACGACTTCTGAAACGTCTTCTAAGGAGAAGTTGCATTGTATTTTAGCTAACTATAACATGCGATTGGATCTTGTGAGAGTTGATACATACTTTTAGGAAATTAAGACGTGCATATAAAAAATGGTTTCATGCATGTTTGAATTTATTGGATTATATTTGTTAACGTAAATATAGCTTTATTCGGGTATTATTTCAAACAAATAGCATGTAAGTCAATTAAGTACGATTTCTGATCGCGGAACGATTATTCAGGTTATGATTTTAATATCTGGCTTACACAATTTCAGTGATATACTTAGTTTCCATTTATTTTGTGACTTCCATAATACAATGAGGCCATAAGCGATGGACGATCCGTCAATAACGTAATCTAGACTGCTGAAAGTAATCATACATATAATCATACATATAAACAAAAAATAGCTAGACGATTTATCGAAATTCTTCGACAGTTATTCTCTGGTAACTGTTACGACTATTATGTTAAGCATACCTGAATTCCAAAACATAACAGGAACAGAACAGGCCAAAGACAGAATATAACACTTGCTTTAACAATGTTTTTGCTTTCATCTATTTTTTTATTATTCTAAACCTGTTTAATGTGATTAATTATGCCCTCCCATGACTTGTGATCCTGGTCTGTGGATTTATCGTCAGACTGGCTAGACTTAAACCGATTAAAAAGGCAGTCTGTCTGCTTCTTATTGGGGAGGTTGGGACAGTGATGTAAACATGGTATCACCAGTTTCTGGACATTATTGGATTGTTGTCATTCAGGCCTGTTTCTGCTGCGAAAATGGATCGCAGGTGGGGTGTGCCATAGTAAAGTGCATCTCTCCGGTAAAACGGTTCTGATTACTGGGGCAAATACCGGAATTGGCAAGGAGACGGCAAGGGACATGGCTCGTCGGGGTATGTTAAATAACGTCCCAAGAATATTGCTGTGATTAGCCATGCTTGTGAAATGCATCATAGGGTTAGATTTGGGTTTTTGCTTCAGGTGCACGAGTGGTCATGGCATGCCGGGACCTAATTCGTGCGGAGAGGGCGGCCAATGAAATCCGTCGGTCCACTGGAAACTGCGATATCGTGGTGCGACAGCTTGACTTGGCTTCTCTGTACTCTGTAAATCAGTTTGCAAAGGAGTACAATGCTACGGAGGAGCGACTCGACATACTTATCAACAATGCCGGTAAGCCCGACACTGATGCATTTAAATAAAACACAATCTTAAATCAACACACCATTGATCGATTTCCAAAATTCTGCACTGGGGTCCACAGAAACAGAGAGTTGTTGGGCCCCATCGCAAAGAGCATCAGGAGGCAATCGATCAATTTATTTACATTAATTACCAAAGCATGTTATGAACCGCCAAAAACTAAACAATATGTATAACCTTTACCTAGCTGGCAAATGATGGATTTGTTAGCATGCTTGGACATAATGGTCTATAAATAAGGAGGGGCCCCCACAAAAAATTCTTGCACTGGGGTCCGTTATACAGTAAGAAGCTTCTGCCATTGCATTACGCTAAGTAAACAAAGAATGTACTGTAGTGTGTGAGCTTTAAGTCCCGGATCTCATGCTTAATCATAGTGCTTTGACCTTGTTCTCAGGTGTTATGATGTGCCCTAAATGGCTTACAGAGGATGGGTACGAAACACAGCTAGCTGTCAATCACCTTGGACATTTCCTCTTGACTAACCTCCTCCTTGGAAAGCTGAAGAGTTCAGCCCCCAGTCGTGTAGTTAATGTATCCAGTCTGGCTCATAAGTGTGGTAAGTCCCTTCATATCAAGGGTCTCCAACTCCAACAGTTCTGCAGGGCCCCAGACATCAGGCGTGTTAAATGAGAGGAAACCTAAAGATGTGCAGGGCTGGGGTTCTCCAGGACTGGAGTTGGTGACCGCTGCTTTATCTCATAGAGCTTCCTCACAACTTCGGGCACTTGCTGAGTGAAGCATGATTTATCTCGCCTGTTCCTGTCTGAAGGGAAAATACATTTTGATGATCTGTGCTTTGAGAAGAGACCTTACAACGCATTGGTGAGCTACAGGCAGAGCAAGCTGGCCAATGTGCTTTTCTCTAAGGAGCTGGCACGCAGGATGAAAGGTTCGAGTTTCTCCGTTCATGTTGCTATCTACCTTATACAGTAACATCTGGTAATTTAATGGTCATAGAACATGATTAAAATTTTTGCTTCAGGAAAACGGTTAAAATTTCCTTCAGTTAAAGTCGACTCTAATTGTTTGCCACTCATTATCAGAACTAACTTGACACAAATTAACCGAAAAATGCATTTGTGTGTTTTACGAACCTTGTTCTGTCGGCCATAAAAAAAAAAATGCTATAGGTGGTACTTAGCACAAACCCTATGGCTCCATCTGTATTTTAAGTATAATGATTTCACCCATTACCGTGTTAAGTGTCACATGCATATACCTGCACACTAGCTGGTGCACTGGAAACTGGTTTGGGTTGCGGTAACAGGAGTAGGTGGAGATGGACGCGGACGTGAAACACTCCCCTTGATCCCCAGGAACAGGGGTTTCCTCCTTCAGCCTACACCCTGGCATTATCCGCACAGAGCTGAGTCGACATGTAGAAAGGTGGAGTCTGCTGCTTAAAGTGCTCCTGGCCATCCCCTGTATGCTCCTGATGAAGACACCATGGCAGGGAGCACAGACGTCCATCTACTGTGCAGTCGCTGAGGGCCTGGAAGACAAGTCTGGGTGCTACTTCAGGTAACTGATGGATTACCTCAGGCCTAGTCATTTACCAACAGATGTTTGCTACCTATAGCAATATTCTTCGAACCATTTCAGTATAGTGTGACACTGATCCCTGTGTTCCTGCTAAATTTCAATAAGGAACATGGGAAATAAAACTTGATATCAAGCATAGGTTTCAATTCCTATTTATCGTCTAATACAGTGTTTCTTAACCCAATCCTTGGGGACCCCCAGACAATGTACATTTTTGCTCCCTCCCAGCTCCCAGTACATCTGAATCTGGATCAAGCAATTAAGAACACAAGTACCTGGTACAAGTGGGAGCTACCTGTAGGAGGGAGCAAAAATGTGGACTGTCTGGGAGTCCCCAAGGACTGGTTCTTTCCAATCCTATTTGTTTTTCCTGCATTATTTTACATTATTTCATATTGTTTGTTTTGATAAATGTCTTGGAAACTGCGTGTGATGTGTTAATGTTGTGGACAGCACATGGAGAACATGGATTTGGGTCTAAAGATACCAAAGAGCAATAAGATCCAGAGCAAGGAATTTAACCTGAATTGATTTCATAGAAATGTTGCTTTGGATCACAGAGGCTGAAAAGAACCTTAATAAGCCATTACATCAATCTTTTCAGCAGACACTTTTGTCCAAGGTAACATGTAAGTGTGGAATGAATGAATGAATGAATATTGCATTTATATAGTGCTCTTCAGGACACCAAAAGCGCTTTACAGAACCATTGAGGAGCCAGTTGAACCACAACCACTGTGTAGCACCCACTGGGATGATGCAAAGGCAGCCATTCTGTGCCAGTACGCTCACCATACAGTACCTAAGGTGGTGAATGGTCAGGAGAGAATTCATCACTTAGATATAAGGGATGATTGAACCCAGATCTGAAAGGGCCACAGAGGCATTTTCAGCTTGGACATCAGGATATCACCACTCTTACACCTTTGAGAAATGCCCAGGGATCAATTATGGCCTCAGAGAATCAGGACCTTGGTCTTACATCTCATCAGAAGGATAGTGCCATTTTTACAGCACAGTGTCCCCATCACTGTTACTCGGGTATTTGGATCCATGCTGACCACAGAGATGGGCTTCCCATATTGTTCACAGTAATTCCTCTTCCAGGAGCAACTCAGCTTTTCTAGTTGGTCTCCCATCGGAGTACTAGCATGGCCCAAACCTGCATAGCTTGCATTACCTTGTCTCAACTGCAGGTTGTATGGGGGCCGACAAAATGAAGATAATATAACACACACATATAGTTTTCAAGGAGCCAACTTAGGACCAGTGCAAGACAGCACTGAAACAACAGCTATCACTGTTAAAACCTAGAAATAGAAAAATTATTCAAATACCACCAAGGGAATCTAGAAGGAAGTAAGTCTGAGTGCAATTTCAACAGACCAGCGTATGAAGAGCGACAGCCGGGGAGGGGTCAGTGGTAGGATGAGGTTAGTTGAGATGTTGCCAGAAGAGACTCATGTGTAACATCTGTCCCAGTGACTGTGCAGTTAAGGAACCTGCTCCAGAAGGAAACGACAGTCAGACAGCGCTGAGGCTATGGGAGGTGAGCGCTCAGATGGTGGCATACACAGAGGGGACCTGAGCTGACACAACGCACTCAAACCCAGCTGAGTTATGCACTGGAGTTATAAAGTTTCTGTATATGGTTTTGCATCCACTGTTGCAATTTTGATTGGCATCACAGAAGAATGCTTTGATTATTTCAAAGACTTTTTAGCTAATGGATCAGTTTAGAACCTCTATATCAGTGTTTCCCAACCTGCAGGGACCCCCGGAGAGTCCACATTTTTGCTCCCTCCTAGATCCCGGAAAAATGCAGACTGTCTGCAAGGGAGCTTAAAGGGAGCATAAATGTGGAGTGTCTGGGGATCCTCGAGGACCAGGTTGGGAAACACTGCTCTATATAACTGGAAATTCCAGACTCCAAGTAGATTTTGGACAGAATCCTTTTACATGTATTTTCTAATGCAGGTTAATTAGCAGTATATAACATGTACTGTGTTAAGTAAATAATATATTAACTGCAGGTTCATGAACTAGAGATGAATTATACACGTTTTTTGTCAACATGGTGTCCTACTACAAACAATGTGTTTATGATAATTCTACAATATTTATGTTTATCTAACTTCCTTAAAGATTAATGCATTTTCAGAAGCCCACCTGCTACATTTTGTATATGATTCTTTGATCTTTTATGTATTTATTTACATCTCAGGATGGCAGGAGAAGATTGTGGGAAACTATTAAATAAAACCTAATGTTGCAGATAAATATTAATTGTCCTATGCTCAACAATAGGGTTGAGCATTATAAATAATAATATGACTTATAGTCATATTCAATTTAAACAATATATAAGTGAGAAACTTCAATGAACTGTCAATAAAGAACATTGCCTGATAGCACACATCAGCCTGTCCCTTTAAAAGAACAAATGCAATTCCAGCCAATCATGTGCTAGTCTTTTAAGAACAGGCAACCGATGCCCATCAAACACAGCAAAGTTGATTGATTGAGCACAGCACATGCTACTGTTTTGGTAATATTATGGAAGAGATGCTCCCTCAGAGGAATCATCAGTGTTGGCGAAGAAAGCCACAGTCAGCTGCCACAACGTCTTTTTACAAAAGAGATAAATAAGGTAAAAGATGTCGGTGGTGTGGTGGTACTTTGGCAATTTGAAGTCTGGCACACAACAGGCTGGTGCTGTGTACTGTAAACTCGACAAACACTTGTGCCACCTAAACCAGGAAATACTGTGAACCACTCAAAGCATTGCCATCCAGAAGAACATATAAAATGCACATGTGTACATTTATAAACACCAGCAATTAGGCCTTCCACTTTAAATCTGAATATGGGGAAAATAGCATCCTGTCTTGGTTCAAAACTGGACACATCATTTTATTCTTTTTTTATTACGGGACAATCTGGGATGTGTGGCAATTCTACAGCAATGCCAAACCCGTCACCTGGAACAAGCAGGCGGGCAGATGTCTTACAACAAAAGTTCTTGCATGACTTATTAAAATTACATTTTTTGCAGTCTATTTAATGTCATCTTTTTTCATGTTCTGGGTATGTTTAGGGGAAATCCTAAGGGAATTCTAAGCAAAAATGGAGCTTTGAAATATGACTTGAATTATTCATTTTCCAACCCGCTTTATCCTATTGGGTTGTCCGGAGCCTATCCCAGAAGCAATGGGCATGAGACAGGAAACAACCCTGGACAGGGGGCCAACCCATCACAGGGCACACACACACTGTTACCATTCACTTGCAATTTAGTAACTCCAATTAGCCTCAGCATGTCTTTGGACTGGAGTACCCAGAGGAAACCCCACAACAACACAGGGAGAACATGCAAACTCCACACACATGTAACCCAGACTCAAACCCGGGTCCCAGAGATGTGAGGTAACAGTGCTAACCACTACACCACCATGTCACCCAACTTGAATTATATCATGATAATTATCAAAATAAGCTGACATGAAAAATTATTGTGATAAAATATATTGCCGTATCCAGCCCTGGCTCAATACATTCTTCTGTGAACTCGTACAGTGTGTTTAATTGAAAATTTGTGAGGTTATTCTCATTTGTGTCCAAAAGGTATTCAAATGCAATTATTTAAAACTACTATTTATATTGTAAATCCTTTACATTTGTTTTTCTTTTCATATGAAGTCAAGCATTCTGGATTTCAGTATAAAGATTTTTTCTGATGCATAATTTAAGGTCTCCCAAGTTTAGCTGGCAGTAACATGGTGGCCTCTCACGTCTATTGTGGGTTTGCATGTTTTCCATGTTTGTGTGGGTTTCTTCCTAAATTTGAAAAGCTAAAATCTAAATTACCCATAGTGTGGGTGCATTATGATGGACTGGCATCCCGTTCAATGCAACCCCGGCCTCGTGCCATTTCAGGGGTAGGCACCAAAGTCACTGCAACCCTGTGCTGGATAAATAGTTATGGAACATGAATGGGACTTAAATTATAAAAATAAAATGAAGCAAAAAAAGACTATTCTGTTTGAGTTAAACCTGGAGTGTTCATCTGTGGAATTTCTGACTTGCTGTTTTTTTTCCAACACTGTGGAATGATCATTTAAAATGACTAACAAGAAAAGACATGAATACTAAATTGATTTCAAGAATTCAAGGGTTTTATTTGTCATACACAAGGCATAGACAGACTATAACTTACAACTAAATTAAAGGTGGTCAACTCCGCCATAATAAAAATACTTTAAGGCATAATAAAGAACAGAGCTATAATGGAAAATAGTACAGTTGTACAACACAGTATAAATGAAGTGCGAGGTGCGTAAATATGTAGAAAATGCTAAGCAAAGATTGCCAACTCTCCCGCATCCAGTGTGAGTAAACCTTTCTGAGACTCACGCCCACGAAAGAAATCTTACGGCAAATCTATATTATTCCATTACAAGCCTAAAATTAGTTGCATGGAGTACTTTGCAAACCCTACATCCTATTCACAAGGTAATAAAACTGTTACCTATATATAAATGAGTGTGCAGACTTGTTTTGAATTGAAAATCTCACGGTAGCTAGCTGACCAAAGTCGGCAACTCTGGTTAAATTATAACCATCGTTTAAGTATTTAGAAAGCTCCTGATGGCCTGAGAATGGAAGCCCCTTCTGAGCCTCAGTTCTCCCTCAGCAAAGGCGCCTTAGCCAGGTAGAGGGGTAGTTATTTGGGCGGGTGTCGGGTTTCTATTTTTGGCATTTTAAAATATCCAGTGTTCCAGCTTGGGGTTTCTCAACTGCTTGATTTGCGTACTAGGTAAACGCAAATTGGTCCGTAATGGGATCTCAGCCCCCTGGAGACCACCTCGCCGACTGGGGCTCCAGTCAACTGCCGACACATAATGGTCAAGAACTTGGCCTTGTGGTTGGAAAGGTTCAGAATCCCTTCTCTAGCAGCCGATTATTTTAACTTTGAGAAATAAGTCCCCATTAATATGTGAAATAACACGGGTAGCTGATAAGTCGATTGCTTCCTTTATGGGAAAACCAAAATTAAATACATAGTAGAATGCTGTTATCACCTAAACACCACCTACAACACAACTACTTTTAATCAATCTGCAGTCCACCCCAAATCCTAAAATACACCTCAAAGTGCAAACAAACGCTGTTCCACGGCATCACGATTAACGTTGTCGCGAGTTTCACACCAAGAGTCTAAAAAGAAATGCTAGCAAATGAATTGAATCCCTAAATTAAAATCAAATGATTACTAAAGGTCTTTCTAAATTCTTCTTCATTAAATCGCACAGTACTGCGAAACTCTCACTAGACACGACCTCAAAGTGGACGGGTGCATTATGGGATATCTGCACCCGCCGATCCCGGAAGTTCATTGAGGGCTGCAGTTACGTCTTCGCTCTGGCCATGGTTTGACTGACGCATTTCAAAGACTTCACACATTTTTCCGTGGATTGCTTAATTTGAATTTTTGCTAGTTTTTTAATTTAACTTCAACGTGAACTTATAATAACTGTCAAAATGAATGTAACACTCGCTGTCAAGCAGTATGTCTCCAAAATGATAGAGAACAGCGGGCCTGGAATGAAGGTTTTGTTGATGGATAAAGAGACGGTGAGTGTTTTTTCCCCTCTTATGCGCGTTTATGATGTAATATTTAACTGTCAGTTATTGCCGCAATTCAGTCACCCCTTAATTAAATATGATTGAAAACACAGACTTTCGGTGAAATGTAAATGGGTACCCATAAACCTTCATGTAATGAAAAACAACTTAATTCAGGGGTAAATAGCTACTGGAAAACGTCGAAACATAATACTTTCATGTAAGCTTGCGATAATAAATGTCAGAGAATCGCATTAAGAAAATGTTCATAAGCACTAAAATGTCAAGGAATCCCTAATATTTTGAAATTACCTGGAAAGCAACACAAGTGACGCTCTTGTAGTGGTTAGATGTAACCATTAGGTTGCTGGCGGTTGATGTATTCGAGTAGGTTTGGGGTGGGTTTGTCGCAACAGGAGATGCATTACAACGCGAAACTTGCATGATCTGTAGCCCCCAGCAATGAATTGTTTATTCTTTACGAAATATCTGAGCTGCGGTCTGGTGCGTTTTTACCGGCAGACGAGCATCGTAAGCGTGGTTTACACACAATCAGAGATCCTGCAGAAGGAGGTCTACCTCTTTGAGCGGCTTGACTCGCAGAACAGGGAAAATATGAAACACCTGAAGGCGATCTGTTTCCTCCGTCCCACCAAGGTATGCCGAAGTAGTTCGTGCGATTTATAGAGCTGTCTGTTCATTAGAAGGGCTACAACATGCAATGTGTCTATTGTTTATTTACAGGAGAACGTCGAAAACTTGATTCAGGAACTTCATCGGCCGAAATACAGTGTTTACTTTATCTGTGAGTGCTGCCAACTGTAGTCAATTTCTGCCAGCTGAAGCTTCATCTGAAAATCTTTTTTTTTTTTTGCATTAGTGATCGATATATTTACCCGTCCGTTATAAAAATTATGGTTTGATTTCCTGTGTTTCCATGGTTCCATAGTGTATAAAAAGCAAACAAAAACGATAAAAGCAAATATCAGATAAAGTGCACAGACATGGCTTCTAAAACTGAACCACTAAGATATGTGAGAACTCTTTTCGATTTAAACACAAGTATATATCCTCTGTCTACTGAATCTTTCGACTTTACAGTATCCAGTATTATATACGCTCTCACTAGTGAAGATTTAATGTTATTATGAAAATAATGGTAGAATAAAGATAGAATGCAATTGCATAACCTTCCTAAAAGGATGCATGTTGATCATTCTCATCATTTTAATGAAATGTCTTTGTAGATTTCAGCAACGTCATCAGTAAGAGTGAAATAAAGGCACTGGCTGAGGCTGACGAGCAGGAAGTGGTGGCGGAAGTACAGGTGTGTCTGTCCATCCGATCTATGTCTACTCCCTGTCCCACAATAGTAATTATAATTGCTGATTGTGAGAATACCTGTTCTTATAGTCAGTCTTTGTGAAGACCCTTTGCCATCTTCAAATACAGTATCATGTGAAAATCTGTGCTCCCTGTCTGAATTTTAAAAATATTAATTATGTGCTTACAGAATGTTAAACCAAATATTATTTGAGGGAACTTGAACTTAGTCACTTATAAAGTTATGCCCATTTGAAAAGTAGTTGCCATCTTGTGTTCATGTGCAAGGAAAAGCCGATCCTGTGCTTGCTTGATTAATAGTGCCAGCAACATAAAGGCATTTTGGCCCACTCCTGTCTGCAACGCTGTTTCAGATTTTTCAGATGAGTTGCAGTTATGAGTTTATTTGTGCTTTTGGGGAACTTGGGTCTTGGGTTTAGCCAGTCGGTATGTAAATTCTCATGTTCTTCAAGCAGCAATACCTTGATCCCTTGTGGCGTGTGGCTCAGCAGGCTAAGCTGCTCTGCCTGTGACTGGAAGGTCGCCGGGTTGAGTCCAGCTTCGGCAAAATAGTCTCATGTTTGTGGCCCCTTTAGCAAGGCCCTTAACATGCAGTCCCATGCGTGCACAGGTGCCTGACCCCTTGCTGTGACCCCCATGCTTGTCTTCGCCACTGTGTGTGTTAAGGAGAGCAGGATGGGGTAGGCAAAAAGAGCATTCCCCCCTTACATAGGGATTAAGAAAATATCACCATTAAATGACTTTACAGATGATAGGCCTGATATTCTCCTTTAGAACCTTATGGTGTGGTGTACCATTCATAGTTCTTTCAAGTTGTCGATGCTTTCCAGGATCAGGACACCACCATTAACATGACATTATTAGTGAGGAATTTACCATTTGGTTTTCACTAGAAATGTTGCAGAGAATGTTCATGTCCAAAAAAAAAGTATTTTCAGCTCCTTTACTTATAGAACACTATTTCATGCACCTTGAGGATGATACAGGTTGCTTTGAAGCAGTACTTTCCACTTCAAGGTAATGAAAAGCCTCAGTTGGCATACTGAGCAGGTTGAGCCTGTAGTGTTTGCATACAAAGTGTGGGATTTATCTGTGTAACAGGCACAGTGCTTCTTTTCATGGTTACAGGAATTTTATGGAGACTTCATTGCAGCAAATCCTCACCTGTTCTCCCTCAACCTACTGGGTGTCGCCAGGGTAAGGAGGGTTTTACAGATTCAAGGGTACTAGAGGGCTGTGCTGAATTATTACAAAGTGTACAGATACACATTGTGTAGATAAAAGTAAACAACTCTGCTTGAATAAATAGCATTCAATATGCTCAAAGTGATTATTGCATGAAAATGTATAAACCCAAGTGCTGTGCTGGTGATTGCGCCATCGTTTTCTGTCTTCAGGGTCGTAGCTGGGAACCCAGCCTGCTTCCACGCACCACCCAAGGTCTGACGTCAGTGCTGCTGGCTCTCAAAAAGTGCCCCATGATTCGATACCAGCTCTCCTCTGACATGGCCAAGAGGCTGGCAGAGAGTGTTAAGGTGGGTCGTCCAGAAACCCCAGTCATTTATAGGGTCCAATTCATGCCAGTATTCCTCATTCATAGCGGGCACTTTGGTCCTATATCCCCCATGCAGGGTGCAAATATACATACATGTATCTGAAAACCAGACTGGATTCTGACTACTACTACATTTCCTTAAATATTTAATGTTTTACTGAAACCGCGCACCAGATGTTAAATATTTATCCTGTATTTTTTAATTGGTGGTTTATTTTTACAGCTTCCTATTAATTAAGGTGTTGTTGGTGACTGTGACCAAGTTAAAACTGTAGTCCTGTGAGCCAATAACATCTACAGTACCAGTAACATACTGTAAAATGGCGTTGGCCAATAACAAATTATTTATTAATGAGAAATATTAAAAAAGCCAATGACATTGACTGCTGTGTCATTCGTGTCTTTCAGCAAATCATCACTAAGGAGTATGAGCTTTTTGACTTCAGGAAGACAGAGGTGCCTCCCCTTCTGCTCATCCTGGATCGCAGTGACGATGCCATTACTCCTCTGCTCAACCAGGTCTGAATAAGACTGTGCACTCAGGAAATGCATGGATTCTGGATCCATAGTGCACCTAATTTTTACTTGTGTCACAAAAGATAAAGCACTTCTGTCACTATTAATGTGTTATTTGGTTGGTAAGACAATTCTGTTATCCAGTGTGTTCATAATACTAATTATTTAACTTGTTTCATTATTGTTGTTGTTGTTATTACTGCTGCTTTTACTAGTAAAGTTAAGAAAAATATTTGAAATAAAGCTGACATGTTTTTCTTGAATTGTAGCTTCAAACATAATTTTAATATTGTCGTGACTGGGGTGGATTTTTCTCTGAATTGTTGCCATCATTTATTCATTTTATCTGCACCCAGCCCATGCTAAAAATTTTGCCTTAAGGCCATGATCAGAGCTAGTCAGTGAGTGCACCTCTGCAATTTACATTTGTTGTCCTCAGTTAATACATAGTTTAGGCCACTAGAGGTCAGAATTATCAAGTGTGTCATTTCAGAACTGGAATGGCCTGCATTTACACTTCACTGAGCTGGCCTTTGGGGCTTAGCCACGGTTCTGTGTTTATGCTGCCCACAGTGGACGTACCAGGCTATGGTGCATGAGCTCTTAGGCCTCAACAACAACCGCATTGACCTGTCGCGGGTTCCAGGCATCAACAAGGACCTGCGGGAGGTGGTGCTGTCTGCCGAAAACGATGAGTTTTACGCCAACGTGAGTGAGGCCAGCAGAACTGCTGTGTTATTTCTCTCTCTAACTACTAAAGATATGCAGTTAAATGAGATGGTGTCAGGAAATTGCCAGTATTATGTGGTCTGCATGTATGTAATCTATCCAGTATGTAACCCAGGTAATGAGCAAGTGGTTAGAAGAGAGATGGGTGGTTGGTTTCAGAATACTGAAGTTTATGAAAGCAGTGGCTGCTTCATGATTAGATCCTGCAGCATTTTTATACCTAGATTTTGTTTCAACCAACCAGCTGAGTACTCAATGAATTTGACTCTTTTTACTCAAATGGTTGTTTGAAACAAAATCTTGATCTGGATTTGTACATTCTGGACCTGAACTTTCCACCTCTGGCTATTGGCACAGTCTGGTGATCAGAGCCACTCTGAGTGTGTCATTTGGGAATTGCATTAATTAATTAATTATTTAAAGTCACTTAAATTGCTTACAGAACCTGTACCTGAACTTTGGGGAGATTGGGACAAATATCAAGAACCTAATGGAGGATTTTCAGAAGAAGAAACCAAAGGGGCAGCAGAAACTGGAGTCCATTTCAGACATGAAGGTGAGGGAGCTCTGGGCTGGTTAATCTTATCCGCAAAGGGGGGGTGTGTCTGCGGGATTTCACTGCAACTCCCTAATTAGACTACTAATTAGAGGACTGATTGGCTGAAGAGTCCTCACACCTGGGTTTGAACAGCTGATCTACAGGTTATCCCAAAAACCTGCATACACACCGGCCCTTTGAGGAAAAGATTGGTCACCCTTGCATTAAACATTACAGCTAATTGTATTGGGCCATTTGTGGTTTTTGGCAAAAGGCTATAAAAACAGGTGCTTATGTCAAGAGATTGCTGGAGTGTAGCACCACCATGATTGCATAGATCAGGGGTGCCCAACTTCAGTCCTGGGGGGCCGGAGCCCTGTGTAGCTTAGTTCTTTCCCTGTTCCACCACAAATGATTCAGCTCAATCGCTGTGTGGTAATTGGCACAAGGAGTTGAATCAGGTGTGTTAATTTAAACGAGGGGAAACCCAAAAATGTGGAGGACTGGAGTTTGAGACCCCTGGCATAGATCCATATTTATTTACTGGACATCCCAGACATACATAAAACATGCTTGATGAATTGCACTTGCAGTATAATGGCCAAAACATCAATACCTGAGCTGGTTTATTGCATGAAATATTAATATACCTATCGCATTTGTCTAAAACCGCAAGAAATGCAATGCTGAAGTACGACTGATGCACCCTCTTGGTCTCCTGTAATGATAAACAGAGATCGTTTGATAAGCTCTGCTTCTCTCCGGCCAGGCCTTTGTGGACAACTACCCACAGTTTAAGAAGATGTCGGGCACGGTGTCAAAGCACGTGACCGTGGTGGGTGAGCTGTCGCGGCTGGTGAGCGAGAGGCAACTTATGGAGGTGTCAGAGGTGGAGCAGGAACTGGCCTGTCAGAACGACCACTCCAGTGCACAGCAGGTCAGCAGTCTGCCGGTCAGGCTGAGATTGCATGCTAAATGGCAGGTCCTTGTGCGGGTGCAGAAAATCTGCAGTGGTATGGCTACTGTCATAATTCAGGTCCCACTCATACGCACAGAAATTCTGTCCATAGCATGCATGCAGATTTATTCATGTGGGTGTGGAAAAGCTTTTAATATTCCCACTCCCACGCACATGCACACTATAGGCACCGTTAGCCACCCCTAGGGGAAGCTTGTGCGATTTTTTTCTCCACACATCCTGATTCAGAGAATGGGCACAAATCGGAGACCCCCCCCCCCCCCCCACCCCACAGTGGAGCGCAGATGACTGGCTCAGGTCCTCCTCTGCCAGGGCCTCCCTTCACAGCACCTCTTCTGGGGATGGTGCAGCCGTTGCCCGTAACAGGCAGCTAATGGACGGGGGCTGCCCCACAGCACACAGCCTTTAAACGGGAAGGCCGGCCACTGCTGCACATTCACTTTTCCATCTGCTATTCCTCCACCCAGCTTCATTAAACTGAAATCTCAGCATGTTGTTCGCTCCTGTTTGTAAGGCACATCACTGACACTATGCTGCCACATATAAAACAGTTCAGATTCAGTTTGTGTCATTATCTTATAATTACCACAGCTGGCTGACCATTCTACTGTGTAATGGACACCTGATTTTTTTAGGGACTAATAACCTAAGTTCAACCTCTGTTACTATACAGGACAAAATAGAAATATTATTCTTTTTAGCAAAATACTTTTATGTAAATCTGTCAATGCATCAGACTGGATGCACTGGCATTTGCACCATTGTTACCGGGGGCCACTTCAGCATGAGGACAAAGTGCACACTCTTCGGTGCCAGTACAGGGGGTGGGGGGAATTTAGGGTTATGACTTGTACGAACGTAAAAGGGACTAGTGACGCACATCAGGAGACGCAGAAGAATGGAAAGCTGATGTGGAATTTACAGTGACCGAATGTAGCACTGCTTGACAAGGGGGGGGGGGGTCTTCCTAAACTTTATGACCACCCATGCTTGACTGTTACACGTCACAGGCTGGGAGAGTGGAGGATTGTGGGAAATTTTGGGTGACTCAGTGCCTGGAGAAAGAGGGGCAATCAGAAAACAGTGCAGAATGAAGCTTGAGAAGAATGGGACACTTGTGCTTCCATTGCCCACTGGTGCCCTTTGTGGTTTGTCTCAGGGCCTGGGAACTGTAAACCCCTCCTCACTGGAACACTGGAAAGGTCACCATGACTTCTGACACAACTTTTGCCTTCATTTTTGAGGGTTCTTTAATATTACAATTCTTAATCATTCTGTGAAGCTCTAGGATAACTACCCCTTGTTTTGGGTCACATGCATGTAACAACATCACTGTTGGTTAGAACTATCCTTCAGATCCTAAGATGTCTTTGTTACCCGTGACTTCTAATTCCACAGTTGAGGATATGCCATCCAATCAAGCGTTACCGTCTTCGTTCTTTTTTTCATTCTTGTCGTCTTTTCCCCGTGCTTCTTCCTGTTCTCCCATGCCCAGTTTCTCTGGCTTAATGAGCACCTCCCCCCCTGCTCCCATCAGAATGTCCGGCGGCTTCTGCAGAACCCCAGAGTGTGTGAGTTGGATGCCGTGCGCCTGGTGATGCTCTATGCACTTCGCTATGAGAGGCACAGCAGTAGCAACCTGCCTGGCCTCATGGAGGACCTCAACCGGAAGGGCGTCTCTGAGCGGTACCGCAAGGTGAGAAGCTTGAGGCTCGGTGCGTTCTGGGAAACGGGGGATGTTCAGAGGACCATGCAGAAGCACCGGTGTGGTATGACTCCACTTTTGCTGGTCCTCTTTGGTGTTTTGGGTAACATTTTTGCACGGTGTGCTCCTTAACCATTGTTAAACCGTTACTACCGTGTTATTTTTGAGTATGCTTTCTAACTCATTGTTTTTATATTTGCAAATGACTTGTATGCTGCTCTTACCCAAGTGCAGTGGTCCTTAATTACCAGGAGCAAGATATGACACTAATGTTTTTCTAAATTTTTGTTTTTATTTCTACTTAATATATTATCAAATGAGTAGCAATAGTGTATTGACAGGTAAGGAGCAGACCTTAATCTAATGTGTTATTGTGGCTGGCACCAGACCAAATCTGATGGACCGGCCATCATTTTCGTGGCGGGGGGGGATACGGACCAAAAACCATATCTCGGTATTCTTGGACAGAATAGCGATTCCCGATTTATATATGTGCGCACACACACTCACGGTGCCAGTCGAATGTTTGGAGAGACATACCCACGAAATGTAGAGAATAGTACAAAAAAAATACATCTAAAGACACCAAAACTATAAAATAACACATATGGAATTATGTACCGACCAAAAAAAGTATTAAACAAAAATAATATTTTTGGGGGTTGGGGGGGCTTTTCTAGCCGTCCTGATGGAGGTTCCACATACATGCTGAGCTCTCATTGGCCGCTTTTCCTTCACTCTCTGGTCAAACTCCTCCAAAATCTATTCTACTGTGTTTAGGTCATGTGGCCAGGCCATGTGATGCGACACTATCACTCTCTTTTGTAGGCAGCTTGGTGTGTCCCAACTTTGGGCTGGTAGTGTGCAAATACAGGGTTCGTTTCCCTGTTTTCAAATATACTAGTATAACTATTAAGTGTAGACACTTTCCCTTACTGCAACCAGGAGTATCAAAATAAGCACAGATATAAGCTATAACTCTATATCTATATCTGTGTTGCATGGGTCCAGTAAAACAGCCTGGGCATAAAACCCTTTCATTCCACTATCTCTACCAACAGCATTTTCTAATCTGTTTATCACAGTGACAGCTTATTGATCCCACGTGGGGAAATTCTCTTTTTGACCCCTCTTCTTGCTCTCCATGACACATAGATACATATGTAGGAAGGAGCAGGCCCGGCCCCGAAGGGCAGCTCAAGGGCCAATGGACACATGACGATTCTGCCAAGGCCGGCCTCGAACCAGCGACCTTCCGACCACAGGCACAGAGGCTCTTAAAACAGAAGGCTTTATGTTTATGAAAAACTAAAATCTAAACCTAAAACTACTTGGAACTAAAAACAGAAGCCTGATAACCATTAAAAGTGTGCTTAACTGAAAAGGCCCTTATTTTAAGTTACTGTTTGCAGCTTGACAACATAAATATTGCAAATTATTTTTAACCTGTGAGCCCCGTTTGTCAATGTTTTTAAATGAAATGGACCCGCATCAAACGTGAATTGGTTTGATTTTCGGTGTGGATCCTGGGAGTGTGTGCAGCGTCACCATCAAGTCCTCACGTTTTTTCACATCCAGGAAGGAATACCGTTGGTTTCTGTGTAAACCAATCCTTTTAATATAGCCCTAATTTTAACGCAGAATAAAAGTTTGTTGATGTAACGGGTATTGTATTATCCTAAATCTCGTTTTGAAAATATATTGATATACCGTAAAAATTTTGGTTATCGATGAAGCTACTTGAAGTAATTGATGGGCGGGATGCTGAAGGGTTAGATGAGCAAATGATCTGTAGCCACGCCTCTGGAAGGGATTGGTTTATTTGTTTTAGAATGAATAGTCTTATTAAAAATAAAATTGAAATAAATGATGGTGTCCCTAGTGGATGATGCTAGGGGGCATGATGGAACACAACAGCGATCATTTTTAATATTTTTTATTTTTCAATGACTGATAGCTGCTGTTTCAGTTACCTGGGTAAAGACTGTGTTCTAGCATCGTGTGACTGTGTTACAGATGGTACAATCTGTGGTAGAGTATGGTGGGAAGCGTGTCAGAGGAAGTGACCTCATCACGCCCACAGACGCGGTGGCCATCACCAAACAGTTCTTCAAAGGTCTCAAGGTACAAGATGAAAGTGTCTCTTTATAGCATATTTGCAAAATGTTCTCAGAGGCGAGCAACTGCGCTTCTGGCTTGCTGATAATTTTTGTCGGTTTGCGACCCAGGTAGACAACTAAGCCTTTAATAATTTCACTCAGGCACATAATCTTTTTTTATGTGTTAGTTTATTACTGTTTTTCACAAAGGAAAACATTTAATGGCTACAATGACTGATCTGGGGCTGAAGGGGTCGGTTATTTGCATCATTAAGGGAGTGTCAGTATCTGACAGTGTAGTGGGTTTCTGTAAATCAGCACCATCCCGCTTCTCTGACCCTAGGGTGTGGAGAACGTGTACACCCAGCACCAGCCCTTGCTGCACGAGACCCTGGACCAGCTCATCAAAGGCCGCCTTAAGGACAGCCAGTTCCCCTACCTGGGCCCCAGCACCCTCAGAGACAGGTGGCGGCTGCCTCCAAGTGCCATTGACTTTCATTGCTGCGTTAAATTGCTTTTTTTGTTACATATGCGTTTAAAGACCCATGTTTAGTGCATTCGTTCAGGTAAAATCCATTGAACTGTGCAGGCGTTTATCTCCGCTCCTGTTTTATTTCTGACATCGTTAATGCATATTATCTGTCTTTATGGATTTTACGTACATTGTGTTTTGAATCCTTCCTCGTAATTTGAACTGCAGACATTCTAGTAACAGAATAGCAAGATGATGGTTCGGTGTATATCTGTAAGAACAGGCTTAGCGGATAAGATGTATCCCTCCCCGCCTTAAGTGTGAGAGCTGGGTGGCTGCCCGGCCACTCTGTCAGAAATAGTAATGGAACACCCCCTTTGCCTCGAGTTGTTTGTTCCCAGCTCTCCAGCTGGCTCTGCAAACACAATGCGGGCCTGATAGTCTCTCAGCCTTGGTTCTCCAAGCCTGTGTCCCCGTTTAAGGGGGGG
>JAODKF010000147.1:15218233-15238436 GCA_026779585.1 Mormyrus proboscirostris | reverse complement strand
GCGACCGCTGCTGGGACCCCTCGGGCCCCCCCCTCCCCCCCCCCCCTGTTGAGGAGGTCACAGCGTCGGGTAGACTGCAGAACCCATCCAGCCGAGACGGCACCTGTTGGTGACACGGCAATCACTGTGGGAACAGGGCTGACGTGTGCGCACCTCAGGTCTGCCACTGCGACAGCTTGCGCCCAGTCTGATGTCGGCACACATGCTGGGAGTTTGATTACCCCACTTGGGGCCACTGCATGTTGCAAAGGTTCAGCGTTTCCCCCCAGAAATGTGCCAGACGGGGGAAAAGCCACCCAATTTAGACATGGCTCTTTGGGAGTACAGCTGCCATATAATTGTTCAAATGCACTAGAAATATAGTAGGGGACAATCAGACCAGTATCGCTGTCACTTGGCAGGGAGAGGAACCTTCCGGAAGGTTTTTCATGTGCACCGGAATCTGGTAATTGTTGTTGTGTTAGGCGCAAAGAAAGGTGAAGGCTGATTTAATGCCGCAGTAGCTCAGGTGGTTGTTGTCGGGGGTCTCGCTGACCTGCTAACCTCCCAGAGGCAGCTGGAGCCCATTCCCCTCCAGGGAGACCCAGAGGGAGGGGGGCGTGCAGGTGGGTCGGCTTCACCGCTCTCGTGCTCAGGCAGCGAATGAGCAGCCCCGCTGGAGGAGGAGGAGCAGTGCGCAGCGTGTAATTAGCGCCCGCTCTCTGATTGTCACGTGGCATAACGTGAGCCGTGTGGCGGCACGTGGACGGGACCTCGCAGCTGGGCCTCTGGGTGGCGTGCGGACGGCAACGGGAGCCTCCGGCCTGGCACCCGGCACCCGTCCGCACAGCTGTGCCCTTGGCAGGGCTCCATTCCGGTGCCGTGCCGAAGCGCTGCGGGAGAACCGCCCTGAATTCCGGCTGGACGGGCTGGCTGTCCGCCGTCAGCGGCGTGCACCTGACGGGCCGTTGTTCCTCTGAGCGATAACCGTAGATTCCCTTTTTCTGAGACTCGTTTGATAGCGACCGGCCACGCGTACACGGGCATGGTCTGCGTGTGAATCTGCTCGGGGCAGGTGCAGTCACAAGAATATCTACACACTTCATGCCCTGCTGCTTTCCTCTTCTGGAATGAGAACACCTACGCATACACTCTGAGGTTGGAATTCACGGAAATATGGCTCATTTGAAATATAATATTTATACATGCATCAATTTTATATATTCTCATGTAAATCAATACTTCATATTTTATGTACTTTTACAGATGCCAGTTTAAGCCATACTTCATATTTTATAGCTGTGTGTGTTTGTGTGTGTGTGTACAGACGCCCCTCTACTTACAAACAAGATACGTTCTGGACGGCCGTTCGGAACTTGAAATGTTTGTAAGTCATTATTCAGCATCATTTTAACGGTATATGCAAGTACTAAGAACTAGGATGCTGGGCGTATGCAAGCCACACTGCTGCATGGCGGGAGGAGCGGCCAGAAGTCGTACTAGGTGGAACTGGAGCGCAGAACAGAACTGATGTTGTGGACAGGAAACGGGAGCCCAGCGAACACAATTTGGACTTAGTCCTGTTCGTTTGTATGTAGAGGAGCATCTGTGTGTGTGTGTGTGTGTCCATATGTGTGTGTGTGTACATATAATATGTATATGCCAGTTGCCAGGAATTGCACTATGACTGTGTTAGTACAGAAATTAGACACAAATTTTAAAAAAAAGCATGAGGGGAAAATGATGCACATTTATTGATGTACATTATTGTTTTGCTCTCTACATATTGGTGTATGTGAGAATTGGGAAGCAGAAGCCTCATTTACTTAACTGCTGGCAGCTATCACCAGTCACAAATCACACGCTTCGTAGAAAATGCCCCGTCGTATCTGCTGGTGCCCACACAGAGGAAATGCGCACATGCACCCTGTCAGCGGTGACGAGCCATTTCGCCAACAGACTTCCTGTTCTCTGCTCTGTCTGGCCAACTCAGGTTCTGGAGTTACAGAAAGGTTGCGATGTCACTGTAAACCGAATGTTTCCTATGATCCATCTATGTTTGGGGCGGCTTCTAATTTTTCATACTGTTCACACATATATTGTGGTATGCGGTATTTTGACTATTTTCAAAAGCAACAGTATTCTGATATTTTACCTGTTGCCAGTAAAATTTGCTGGTGGGGAGCCCCAAAACCCCCAGTATATCATCCCACTATCCAAACCTAGGTTCATCTCAAATCTCTAAGCTCGGCTTGCTTTGCGTCTTCCTTATTGGACATTGTTGCTTTTGTCTTCTTGATCTGGCCCTGCTGGGTTGTAAGTAGCAGAAAATGGAAGTAATGGCTGCAGGAGAGGGAGGAGTCACAGGCAGCCAGAGGCCTACCTTCCGATGCACGTAGCATGGCCGCCGATGCCGGCGCTCTCCGTGAACGGGGCAGGGCGAGGAGCCAAGCAGGTCAGGATAAACAAAGCCTAAATTATGAATGGATATGCAATCCAATCTGCGTGTTGCCTATAAGGTGGGGCTAAATCAGACGTAAACTGACGGTTAGCAGGATAAGTGATCCCAAGGTAATGCATTATGGCAAAGCCTTCCGTGCGTTTCAGGGTGATGGCTGAGAGAAGCGAGCAGGGTATGTTGACACAACTTTTCTACATTTAAGGTTTTGCCAGTCAGATGTGAAGATTAGCCAATGAGGTTAAAAATGAGGTTAAAAAGGAAGGGGGAGCAGTGTCATGTGACAGGCTGGGATATTGAGTTTCCTTGGAAATATGGCACATTTTGTCTGGTTTGACCCTTCGGCGGGAAACAAATGGGGGATGAGCCTCAGTGGGGAGGCAGTGTGGTGTGGAGCATCTCTTCTGATGGGCTGCTGTATTATTGATGGCCGTCTAGTGTTGGGTGACAAGGTTGCTGCACAGTCTGTTGGGTGCACACACACATTTGCACAGACAAACCACATGCCAAGCTAGCATATGCGCATGTATAAAGAGTGAACTCTGCAACTGTGGGCCGCTGTTAGCTGTTAGCGCACACGGCTCTAAATGTCACCATATGCTGTTCTGCAGTGAGCCTCTGTAATCCAGGTTTGCACATACCCTCTCTGTTATGCCTACGAGTTGCCTTTTAACACTTTGTCTCCCTAATGCAGGCACATATGAAATGGAAAGTTCGGCCTACATACAGCACTTGTCGCCTCTTTCTGCCATGTTATTTTTAAACCTTTTGCACGATTTCCTACGCATTTTAAATAGCTCATTCTGGTTCCCACCAGTTCCTGTAATTACTGTAAATACTGATAACACCTACTAGCTAGGTGACCCTGCACTTCCTAGCAGACAAGCAATCGGTACTTAATTTTTTCTGTTGATTTAGCGGGACATGTCTAGAATATGACGTTTAAAATTCACCAAACACCCAACATGTCCTTAAGCTATTACACTCAATTTATTGATTCATTTATATTTCTGTATTTGTATGAACCAGATGTTTCTAATGGGTGAATTTGATGGTTGGATAATGTCGACATTGTGATTAAGTCACACTGCGGCTGTGGTTTTCCTCAATTTTTTTTGCTCTGGAGGGTTGAATGTAAAATGTTAAATGTAAGCTGATTGCTTTGGCTTCCTTGGAAAAGCACAGTACTGATTGTGCAATCACGGTGATCTCATATGCTCCCTTGATCTAATCACAATGCTGTAGGCGTGTTCACATCACTCCGATGTTCACATCACACTGAAGACCTTGAGGACCCAACCTCACAAATTAGCATCCAGGCAATCAGAAGCGACATAATTCCATAATGATGGAATCAAACATCTTGACAGTTCCAGACCTTGCTTGTGTGCTCTGTTATTCAGTCCTAATTATTAAGCTGTCCTTTATAAAATAACCAACTAGTAAGTGTTTGTATGTTCACCCCTCAAGCCCTTGTGCAGAGAGAGATGTTTTCTCAAGGTTGTCATTTGGGAAATGCAATCACATGACCATTTTTGTCACAACACAATGTTCCAAATACAGTTGGGTCACGTTAGCTGCAGTGTAGTGTGAATGCGTACAACCAGGCCCCATATGGATTTTTCTCTTTTGCTACAGCCGCTTCATGCTATCGTATTGTGTCCTCCCAAGAAACTGGCTTCCAGTATGAAGTGATAATGAACTTCTCAGCTAAATAGTTTAGTTGACTAGAAGATGTCCAATGCTATACGGGTCATGATTTAACACTGACTAGACTGCCCTATCATTGCTGTTGTGAGACATCCTCTTTATCTCTGTAATGAAGAATTTAGTGATTAGTGGTCATTGTCAACACACCACAGAGTGCGCAACAACGAAATGTGTCCTCTGCATTTAACCCATATGTGACTTTCGTGACATAGCAGGGGGCAGCTAATTCAGCACCCGGGGAGCAGTGCTTGGGGACGGTACCTTGCTCAGGGTACCAGTGGGGGATTCGATCCTGCAATCTTTCGATTACAAGTGCGCGTCCCTAACCATCAAGCCACCACTGCCCACAGAAATTTGTTTGTGGGGGAGGCTGCCCATTGTTCTGCTCTAATCCAGGAGTACTGTGACGCACCATGGATGACGCCCTAATGCCTTTTTAAGTGTTTCTATTTTGCCCTGGTAATGTTCTACCCCTCCAACGAGATTACGCAGCGTAACTCCCGATAATGCTCTCAGCTCCTCACAAAGACACTGTAATCCTGTAGTGGTTCCCCCTCTGGATGGCTGTACATCCGATAGCTATCATTTGGCTGCGTACCATGGACTCCTCACCAGCAAAGTGACCATTGTCTCGGAGACTGTCCCATTGACACAGCGCCTCTGGGCACTGGAGCTGACTAGGTCTGCGCATTTGGTCAAGGGATTAAGCCTTGTGCAGAAAAAGAGTGAATCTGACGTGCGATAAACATGAACAAAGCTCATTTTTAATAGAGAGGCTTCTATGGAATGGACTGGCAAGCGTGCCCATAGAGGTGTCCGTAATATTTACTAACAGTTTTGTGACAGCTCAGAGGATTATGGGATACTTGGAATTGTGCTGGATGTCCAGGAAGTGAGGTGAGTTTAACAGCACACACTGGACATAGAGGCAGAACCATGTCCCATATCAATGAGACAGATAGAGGAGGGAAAGGGTGACAGTGTTAAATATCAGCCTGTCCAACACATCAAGCGTTGGTAAACAATGTGTGCTGCGTAGCTGAGGTTTTTTTTTTGTTTTGTTTCATTTGTGAAACATTTGTTAATGTGGGCTAATGATTTTGGTTTGCTGCCTTTGTGTCTCTGAATACGAAGGACCTCATTTTTTTCAGGATCAGAAATTGTCACCATAAACAAGATTATCTGACATTCAGCATGAGGTGATGTTCTCAGAATTGCATGACACACTAGCAGATCTTTCCGGATGACCTGCTCCCTGAAATTCAGTGTTGTAACTTAGCTGCTCTGTGTCAATTTCCTAACAGTTTCCTGGAGGAAGTAACCTTAGCCACAGGTTCGAGCCAGAGCGGCGAGAGAGTGCAAGGGACCAGCCGCCTTCCCAGCCGGCGCTGATGGTGACCTCGCTGGCTCTGGGCCTCATGGTATCGCCACCTTTCCGGTGCTGTGTACAGCGCCACCACTTGGCCCTTGGCCGCTATCCGACTGCTCAACAAATCTGATATTTCTTAAAATGGTTTCCTCCATCTGACCGAACATGTTAAATTACTTTTTTTTTTTGGTTCGGGAGAAGTACTACTCGACCACACATACGAGAGGGCATGATGTCTTTTGGAAGAAAGTGCTCCATTGTGGTGTATTTGACAGTGGTTTTCTGCAAGATGGATCAGAAGACGGATGCATGCTCACCAAGACACCTTCTCCAATGTTCCCCGATGCTGCCTGGTGTCTGTCCTCTCTCTGTCTCTCTACACCATGCAGAGAAAGACCCAGCACAAATCAAGGCAGTCCATAAACACTGGTCTTGCGACTCTGAGGATTCGTGGTGCATGGCCGGTAGAAACTACAGTAAATGGTGGGGCCAGTTTTTAAAAGCTGGGCGGAGAGCGTCACAGGTTCGCCTGCAATACTTCCCTGCACTGAACTCTCACTATAGCAGCATAGAAGTTGGCAGCCAGTGTTGGGGAAGTTACTCACAAAAGTAATCCATTGCAGACAGGTGGAAAGTTCAGATCCAGAAAGCACAAATCCAGGCCAAGGTTTTATTCCGACCAAACAGGTTAAGTACTCTATGACTTTGACTCTTTATACTCAACTGATTTGGTTGAAACTAAACCATGGTTTGGATTTGTACTTTCTACCTCTGTCTGTAATGGATTACTTTTGTAAGTAACTTCCCAAACACTGTTGGCAGCATATCTGGTATTCTGAGGGAACTGGGGTGGGTGGATCATGACCCTGTGGTCCCACAGACAGCTGGTGCATGTATAACACGACGCTGTTCATCTTGCATCGCTAGCCATGGCAGCGTGCATTTGGAAACCACAAACCATTTTATGTATACACTACTAGATTTAAATTTCAAACCAGCCCAGTACGCATCATTCCCAGTTGGTGGCCACTGTATGGAACATGTAGAGCCCTGTTAGTGCTCCCCTAAACCCCAGACAGCTTACAGCGGTGATAAGTTTTATATGGGAGCATATGATGGCACTCCTGGAAAAGAACCTGCATTTTAGGTTTGCCTAAAACTTGAACACACGTCCCATAAGTATACAACTTTTTGCACATCCAAAGCCACATTTGATTGTGTAAGATGTTTGTCGTTGCAGTGTACAGTGTGTCTCTGTCACAAAATAATCTGCTGTAATTTAATGTTTTTATTCAACTAATAAATGTAATGGATTTGTGCTATTGCAGATCAGTGATTGTGGGATAAAAGAAGTATTTTTTCCTGTTGTAGTTTCAGTTCACTTTTTTCCTCTCTTCTGGCCATTTGTTATAGACCCACCCCTCTGTCTCTAAGCTATCTGTGGAACTTCAGAGGTTTGTTTTAATTTCTCAGTAAGTATGAGGTAATATTTTCCTTTCAGCAGTTATGCCGAAATCATTTATGATGCATGCACTTTTTCTTTAAACTATATGTGGACTTAATCCTCCAGTTGTTTTTTTTTTGATGAACCAAGTACATGGATTTATTTGGCTTCCTGTCCCTAACTGAAGAATGTTATCTATCAGTTCCAAAAGTATTGTGTTGTACATTCTTTAACATTTAATCACAGAATTGATTCTTGTGTCAGGAAATACAGCTGATAATTTTTCAGAAGGCAAGTCACTAGACATTATTGAACAGTTGCTATGATGCACCTGTAAGTTAAATACTGGATTAGCTGAAGATTCCCTACCCATGAAAATGACTTCTGAAAAACTCATTATATAAGTATATCACTTCCTGTGCTGTGACTTACTACAGAGCTATACTGACTTTGGTATAAAGCTGGGTAATTTATGTTGTTGTGAGGGCCTCTCATTTTTAGCAAAAACTCCTCTGTGTCACGGCATGGCTGTGCTTCTAGAATTGTGCATTCGAACAGCGGTGAGGAAGCAACAGCCACAATCGGAAGGGCAATTCATTGTCACACCTCTGCCACCTGCCCAGAATCAGGAACTGATTATTTTAATTAGTTTTAGTACAGGACACACTGGATGCAATTTTAACACATTGCAGCATTTTACTGTGCCTCCCCGGTGTTATTCAAAAATCACATCAACTATAACTTGAGTCTGACAAGACAGTCAAGTGCTTGTCAGTACCACGCAAATTCCACTTTAGCCTTTAGGATTTTTGTCCAGTATTGGCTCAGCACATTGGAAAACTCCCAGATGTATTGCTTTGTAGGTGACCATCATATTGTTCTTTAAACTATGAATCAATGTTTTAATTATGGATAAGATCCATATCTGGAGTGTGGTAGAGTGTCTCCCCATCCCCCCAAACAAGAAGCCCTACATTCCCATCATCGCTGAACCCATCTGTCTAAACTCCAGTGCCCTACATTTACCAATGCGCTTAACCATCTGGGCCATTGTGCCAATGAAATGTCTGCAGTCTGAGTCCAAAGTACAGACACTCTTCTACTTACGAACTTTCAACTTCCAAACTTAGACATATGAACGAAGAGGACTGAAAGTCCAAATTGTGTTCCTTGGGTTCCTGTTTCCTGTCCACAACAACATTTTTTTTTCTGCACGCCAATTCCACCTAGTAAGACTTCTGACCGCTACTCCCGCTGCGCAGCAGCGCAGTGTGTGTACTCCCAGCATCCTAGTTCTTTGTACTTGCGTATACCCTTAAAATGATTTTGAATACTGAAGCTGAAGATAGATGAAGACTGAAGGCAAAGTGTCCTCTGTGGTGTTGCAGAAAACTGTTGACCATATGTAGTAAAATTTGATGCAAATTGGTCCAAAAGCAAGGCGCAGAAGACCAGACTGACTTAAAGAAAATGGGACCACGGTTTTGTAGAGTCCACCCTTTGCCCTTTTCAGCAGGAAACCTACTGCTCTTCAGATCTCAGCTCTATTTGGTGGCACCACTTGCAACTGACGCTCAAAAAGCTGAATGGAGAGTCATTGTCAGCTGATGGTTCCCAGTGAAACCGATAGCTCATGAATTTAGGGAGCTGTGTTTAACAGTGACCTTCTCAGAAACAAGAGGTCAGCACTTCATGCGAGTGTTTGCAATCTAATAACAGGGATGGACGTAATGACTGAGTCACTCAAGCCACGAGTTGAAAAAGAGAGGGTGGAGAGAAGTGTGTGGAAGGATGGACTCCATTTGAGTTGGATTCATTTGGTCTGCTCTGTCAGATGTTCTGATTCCTAATATATTTACAGACATCTGTGACCAAAGTAATGCTGTCAGTTATGCTCCCCCCCCCCCAGTCCTATGACTTTTTAAAAAATATATTTGTTGTATCCCTCTAAACATAACCCCCAGGAACCGAATACACAAAAATATGGAAACCGAAATTATTAATCACAACGCAACAAATTAAATATAAACGGACACATGAAAGTTACCAGAACATTACCACAGATAAGGTGCCTGAGGAAGTGTGTCAAAAGAGAGAAGTGTGGGATGTCATGTGATTCTCAGTGCCAAATATGTTTTGCCACAACATTTGTCAGTGTTTTCATTCCTCTGATGAGTGAGTGTGTGTGTGTACGTATACACACCCACACACATTTACTTCTCTGTAAATGCAACAATAGGTTACTGTCAATTTCTCAACCCCAAAATTCACCAGCAACTGATTGATTTCCTATAACCAGCATCCCAGGATAACAATGGGTTAATTTCAATTTGCATTATTTTTGCATTTCTCACCAAGGATTTGTTCTGAAATTGAGTGCAGAAGACAACGGTATGCCAGAGGCCTTGCAAAGTGAAAACGGCAAAACTGTCATAAGCTAGCAGACTGTCTCTGATTCAAAGAGATATGCCATAAATTTACATTCCTATGGAACATAGCTCTGTTTGCCATTACAACCAATACAAACCTGACATGTCTTTCTACATTCTGCTTACACTAGTACCACACAGACACTGGACATACCCCTTCATTCTGAGATAGTCTGAGAAGGCGAATCTCAGAGAAAAGGTCTTTTAACAAAAGTAGTTACTTGCCATTTAGTCATTTATACGAATGACTGTGTATCCCTGCGGGATGGCATTTAAAAATAGTGAATCACACACTAGAGTGCGCCAGAAAAGAAAACTTCACTACGGATCCCGCTAATGCTGTGCTCTAGATCCATCCATTTTCTGTAACCGCTCATCCTACTTAGGGTCACCCAGAGCCTATCGCAGAGGGTATAGCCACAAGGCAGAGAACAGCACAGGATGGGGTGCCAACTCATCACAGGGTACACTCACACACCATGCACTCCCATGGGCACTCTGGTAATTCCAATTAACCTCAGAGTTTTTGGACCGTGGGAGGAAACCCCACGATGTCGTGGGGAGAACATGCAAAATCCCCACATAGAGTGAATGCAGGTCCCAGAGGTGTCAGGTGACAGGGCTCACCACTCCACCCCACTCTGCTCTACATAGACTTACAAACTCACTCTTCATTCTTTATTCATTTGAACATAATGAATCATCATAAATGTCATATAATGGTACAATTATGGAGCTCCTAGTTAATTATCTTACTTCATATCCCTGGTAATCTATAAATATCACTTGACACTAATTGCACAAAGAGCATAACAGACATCTTGGGCTCCATGTATGTAATGTACATAAGTAGACTCCTGTGTGTTTGAAAATATCTCTGATCCTAGTGGAGGGTCTTTGACTGAAATCATTCATCTTTTCCTTGCAACAAGTGACGTTGTATGGGGATGGCCTATTTGTGCTGACTGCCAGTCGATGGCACAGCTGCCAACTTAAACTGAGTTCACCCGGTGAGTTGGATTAGACTATTCACAGGAAGTGGTCAGTTCTGCCATTTTTGCTTTAATCTACTCAGCAAAACAATAACTATGACCACGACCTAATTTTACAGATCCAGGCTACCCACATCATAAACTGTACAAACAAGTAAAAATGTTAGTACTTATTTCAAATAAACAGCATCGGCATCAATTAGTACTCTGCCTTTACTGCTCTCACTTATACTGGTTTAGACTTTTATTATTAGTCAAGATCATGAATATCAAAAGATCTTTTGTACTGCATCATTATTGGTGCTTAAAGCCTTCTGAAGCATTCTTTGGCAGAGTAAACAATCTGCATCTGACATGCAGCAGGACGGTCATAACTGCATCATGTTTACTTTGCAATCGGCTTTATGGAGGATTACCATCGGTCATTAGACTGAGTTTCATACTTGGATTTCCACAAAGCTCTGCAGCACTTTTCTGGAAGTCTGCTTCTATACCATTCTTGATGTTACAATCCAGAACACAGTTGATGCTATTGTTATACATTCCCGAAATCAAGCACACTTTATGTCAGAGCGGCGGCTAGAGCTCATATAAAACATATATAGTTTCAGCGTTTTTTGAAATGTGTATTGGTGACAGCTTCACACAATGATCCGGCAAACAGTGAATCAGATAGCTCCACCTGAATATATACAACACACTCAGGGTAAAGAGGTCTACTTTTTGTGTGGCCAGGCAAGATATGTGATGCAATTGCGATAGTGGTGTAATTGTTAAATCCAGACATGGTGGTACCAGCATCCAAGGAACATCCACCATCCATGGAATATCAAGTCTAGAGTTTAGAGACAATGGTGTGAAAAACAAAAACCATTGAATCAGGGGCAGTTTTGTGGCCAAAACACTTTGTTAATAAGAGAAGTTAGAGGCCTGTCTTATTAAAACTTCATAAAGGTCCAAAAATAAGATGTAAAAAACACAACTCATCAACTCTTAAAGTGGGTCTGGAAACAAAAATGGCTCCTAAAATGGTATTACAGTACATGGGGGAATCTAATAAAATGACCACAGTGTGCATATATGACCAAATCATTTCAAAACGCAGAAATATCACCTTTTAATACAAGTCCCACCTATGCACTCATGAATATGCAATACATGTGAGATCATTCATTTAAATGATGAGAACTGGAATTAATTTAATACACAACGTATATTTACACGTGTAGACATCTAAATAGCGCCAGTCGCATTACAACACGAGTACACTTCGCACAGTAATGTCAAATAGCATCCGCACCAGGGCTATAGATGGAGCTGTGGAGTGTACGCGGGGGGGTGACCGCGGCGGCAAGTCCCTATTACAATACAAAGCTCTGCGGGCGGGGAAGTCGGGTTTGAGAGTCAATGATTCACCCCGCTCCGCGTAACTGGAGACTACTAATTCAGATCAGGGTATTGACGGTGCGAGCCGAGGGCGACAGCAAGACCCATCGCTGGGAAACTAGAGAGGAGAGGAGAGAAAGACGCGCTCGAGGAAAAGGAGGTGCATCTGCTTGGGGAAGCGAACAGCGAGACGCGATCCAGCCTTTCTCAGCCTTACTGAATTTTCCCAGCTCCCCCTGTATCCTTGCTAGAAAAAACTGCATAAAAATACACCTGACCTAACTCTGGGAATACGATCTGAAACTGTGACACCTTCACAATGAAGAAAAACAATTCGGCAAAACGGGTAAGCGCCTTACTACGTCGCTATATTCAAGTAACTGTTCCCTCTGCATATTCGTTATTGCGGCAGGTTACTGTCTTAAGACGTTTTATGTGCTATGCTATGTTGTTTAACAAACAATGCTGCGATTTATTACTACTCTGAATTGTTTGTCAGTATGATACCCAATACCTGCTGGTTTGTTAAGCATTGTCTGTAAAAACATTTATGTGTCAGCAGACTACACGTCTTGGGTTTAACACACTTCAAAACTACGTGCAAACATAGTTGGTTATTTTTTTAGCGTGCAATCCTCGTAGGATATTAACATACCGTAATTTCGTAATAGTTTATTAAGAACTATTTCCAAAGTCGCTTATACGGTACGGTTAAATAAATCATGGATGAAATATGTCCTTTTATGGGAACTATATATGCAGTTACCCTTTTGTTAGGGTTGTCTAATAACAAAAGACGATCATCTGAATGTATTAACTTTATAGCGTGAGTAACTTTGCTTCCGTAGTGAAGCTCAAGAAGATTCAACTCATATCAGGAGTGTTACGTTTATCTACATGACAAAAGAAATGACAGCAGCCTTTGCAAAAGTCACCAATCGTCCCCATCCTCTGAATCTAAATGAGGGGCTGCGATCATGTTAGCGCAGGACGCCCGTCAGCTGAACTGCCCTCTGTTTGCAATACCCAGGGCCCCCAGGATTCCACCCAGCCATCCTCTCAGCCGGACAAAATAGGATGGATTCGCAAGTTTTGTGGCAAAGGGATTTTCAGGGAGATCTGGAAAAACCGCTTTGTAATTCTGAAAGGAGAGCAACTCTACATCTCCGAGAAAGAGGTACAAGCATGTTTGTCTTACTTTTTGATCACAAGTACTTGATTGTGAACGTAACCAGACCAGCTCTAGTTATGTTCTAATTTCATCCTATTGTGACTATAAGAATATCTACTTTATAATCTTTGACTTTAAATATTTACCGTTTTTACCAATACATGTTAGGGAGGAGTTCTATCAAATACAAATGTTAGTACCGAGGTTTACTAAGGTTTTTGAAGCATTTTTCCAATATAATCATTAATGAAACATTGGGTTTACATCGTATGTGTGTGGACTGGATAGATAGACAGACAGATAGATAGATAGATAGATAGATAGATTGACAGATAGAGTGGCCATGCTTAATTCACAAATAAATAAATCTGAAAGCATTCTCAGAACAGCCAGCTATTGCTTATTGCTTGCATTTCGCTCAGGACATTTTTTGATGGCTTGCTTTATTCCTGGCAAGAATGCAACTCAGCAATATGGATAATGACTTAGTGAGTCCAGGTGTTTAATTTTTAATGTCTTCTGTGGCAAAATAACATCTATCCATCTATAAGCGAATCTCAGAAGATGTAACATTTTCCGTATGTCTAGGGGGATTATCACGCGAAGCCCTTGACCACTGACTTTCTGATACGGCATCGCCGTGTGTCACTACCTAAACCGGGCAGCTTAGGGGGTAATGAGCCTTGCACAAGTTTCTGTCATTAGGAAGCAGATGTTATGAGCAGCTGAAAGATGCACCCCAAGCACACACATGCTCTGTGCTACTGCTTCTGCCATGAACAGGCTGCCACTCATCCTCACCATCAACACTTCCCTCACACAAATACAGAAACAGGGCAACTTCCTCGTTGTTTTAATGCAGATTTTTGTGGTTCGTGACTGAAGGGACTGGAGGTAGAATGGCAATAAAGTGACGATGGTTCGCATTTAGAACGTGAACTTAGAATCAGAAGTAATCTGCTCATTGTAGGACATTTAAAAAAAAACCTCTGTGAGGACAGGATGTTTACTCTAATTTCCCCTGGTTATTTAATAACCCTGCAATTGTTTTTCCATAGAGCGCTAATAGGCCGATGAAAAATGATCCATGAAGGCAGACTGCCGTTTTTTGAGGCTGTACTGACAAGCTGAAATCTCCCCTGGGATTGTATGGGCACGTGTGTTAAGATGATCCACCTGCGAGTCCATAGTAGGCTGCACACTAACTCCCCCGCTTGAGTCGGCTCCAATCACGCTTTAGCAGAACGGAGAGGAACATCGTACTAATTTAGTTTGAAACCTCCACAAGACACTGCGCAGGGAATTATGAAAATTGCAGAGGGCGTGCAAAAGCGTGCATGTCTTTTACAAGCTCGATGCTGTGGATTCTGGGAAGGTGAAATCATGACAATAGATCAGAGTCACACTTTGACAGAACCATCCACCTGATTTTATATACCTCCCTTATAATCTCTTCTTTTATATCTAAATCTCTTCTTTTATATCTAAAGCAGCTTCTTCAGCTTTAAAAGGCTGGATGACTTGTTGCCTTTGCAGTGCATATATCAACAGAGGTGTGTGTTTAACGTTCATTTAGGTGACTGCTATCCTCTGATGGGCCAACAAAGATCTGCGGATTTCCATAACGAGTCATTAAAACTAAATGGTGTCACAGTTTTAGATCCTATCAGTTTATTTAAATAATACATTTTTGCAAAACGCAACAATGTTGCAATGGCCTTATCTTTGGCTTGCATGCCAGTGGCCCCTGAAGTGGTCATAAGTGTGAATAATGCTTGTGCTTGTCTGAGTCACAGAAATGAGGTCAATGTGTTGACAGCAGATGCTTGTGCAAGATTTACTGTATCGCCAGAAAAAATTCCAAGTTTTGCCCTTTTCCGTCTCACTCTGTTACAGCTCATGTGAGTGCTCTACCAGATTATGCTTAAACTGGTTCCTAGCGACCAGGCGTAGCTGTGGACACACGGCTGATTTACAAACCGGCAGCTGAGAGACTGTCCGTCGCTGTACATGAAGAAGACCCGGTTGTTGTGCGGTGTTGTTATTCTACTTGGAACTTCGTAATTGTACTTAAAGATACATCTTTGGCTATTACTAACTAGAAACATCAGCCGATGACACCATTCTAACGTTAATCTAATGGTATAAAAAACGCCAAGCCGGTGTACCACACAAGACCCGATGATGATAACAGATCCCCTATGATGAAATATATGGCAACCAGGAAGCTCCAGTCCTCATGTTTTGATCTGGATTTTATTGTGGGGCTCATTTCTTTATCTCAGTTTTACTTTAACGTTCCTCATCTAGGCTGGGAATCAGGTTTCATGGAGACTTGAAAGGGGGGGTATCCTCAGTACAGGACAGCTGTAGATAAATGTGGTGGAGCTCAAATTGCACTTATCTGGGGTTTGGGTGTCTGTTCGCTGGAGAAAGAAGCTGCATACATATCGCCATGCTTCCACACCAATAGATGGACTTTCTCCTTCCGTTAAATGCTATTTTGAATATTGTGTGAGGTGTTCTTTGTAATGTACACAATGTACACTACTGAGGCCTGGCTGTTATAAGCAAAGTTTAAGTCTAGATATTTGATTAGCGATTACTGAAATCATACTAAAAAAATCTGTATTTACTTATGCTGGTAACTGTGTGGCCAAAGAAGGTTAGTCAGAAGCTTCAGGTTTCCCCGTCCAATGAAAAGTGAGAGAGAGATGTCAATGTCTCAGTTCATTCCGGGCCACACATTCCACCCATTAAACATGAACGATCAATGATATAGGATTAAAGGTCTTCCTGCCTCAACCTTCAGATACATTGCCGAATTGTTGACAAAGTGATGCACTTAGAACTGAGTCAGTTTTAACTGCCCATTCTGTTTTAGTGATTCACCTTAGATTTTCAGAAGCTTTGACTTTCCCCGGGAAGTTTTCTTCAAAGAACCATGTATCTGAGGCTACAGTTCTGCCATTTCAGAATTGGAAATTCTGGCTCTCGCACTAATCACTACCCCTTTGTCTGATGAAGCAACATGGCATTGGTGTCAGCCTTTGACTGACCGATTAAATAGTGGCCCAGTAAACGTTTCTGTAATTTGGTTCTCATCTTTGGAGATTCAAAGTGAGACATTGCAGGCCGTCAGTCTACAATCCGTCCATCAAGCAGCGCTCATGTGTGCTGTACATCGACAGCATGCCATGCTCTCTGGTTATGGTGATTCCGCAGCACTGTGGAGTGAGTGATAGAGGGAGCATCACCTAGTAGCCTGGGACGAGCCCTAGTTCCAGTGGCATGTGCCAGCTTGGCTCGCTACAATTATGCCATACATCAAGCCCAGGGCCTTGCTGCAACAGCATGTGTATTAATGGTCCATTGTAATGTAAGCTGTATTTGCGAAAACATTATTTTGTACTCCTGCCGGACGATTCTACGGATCTGCCATTAATGATCGATTAATTTCCCTTGCAATTTTAGGCACCATCTGAAAAAGAACTGTAAGAGAGCGAGATAGAAGGGCCATTGTTTTGTGAAGAAGGGTAGACATCACCAAATTAGTCTTTGCAGGTGGAAGGCCTGTCTTTGATGATCTGGCTGGACAACCAGTGTGGTATTCACTCGTTCCCGGCAATCGGTTGAGCAGACCAGACTGTGGCACGCTAACAAGCGGATACTGGAAAGTGTGTCACGGGGAGCGGGCGTTTTTGTGCGGTGGCAAGGACTCGCATAGAGATGCACAATGACACAGTGAACGGGTGTCCTCCTCATTCGGGCCATACAAGGACGCGTTCTGTTAGCTAGGAACAATCTGAGTCTTGTCCCTCGGCCCTCACTGTCACTCTTACTTTCTGCTCCCTCTCGCTTCCATGCCAAAATACTCGAAGCCTGGCGGAATAGCAGTAATTAAGTCTGGCTGATTGTCTAGTTCCCAGCACCCATGCCCACCCCAGCTCACCCCCAGGCGCCTTTCGCTTGGACCTGCCGGCCGTTGTGGTGGAAATGAGAAGGGTGAAGTGGGTAAACAGGCAGGTGTGTCAGTTACGTTCCTACAGCAAACAATCCCAAGTCCTCAAAACTTGCTCTTAAGGGACACGTGTCACAGTCTCAACATGATGTCCTTTCCGACAAGCCTTTTGTGATTCTAGCAGCTAGTCAAATTAGCAGATACAGCTTGAATAATTAATATAATGTAGAGTTGACTTGTACCTGTCTGAGCCGTACAGTACTTGAAATGTAACAGGAGACTGGAAGCACAAACAATAAACTCATGATTAGATGGTTTTATGGCTGTGTGGAGTATTCAGTGTGATTCAGTGAGGAGAACAGCATTAGGTATTTCCAATTCTACCACTCATCGATATAATTTCAAACTAAATACCCAAAGCCAATATTTTATTATGTACACCTAAGTGATAAAGTTTTGTCACAAAAAGTTATTTACAACTCAATGAATTTCGATGAATTTCATCCATAAAATATCTAGAGATGGGTGATAATTTCTTCAGTTCCGATCCGATACACAGCTGGCAATACCGATACAGATTCTGATACAAGAGTTCTTTTTACTTTATATATTATTTTTTAAGATACAGTAGTAAATACAAATGGAAAACATGTATGACAAAAAATATTTAATTAGGCTACTACAAACATACATAACATACTGTCCCACCTCGTTTGTTTTAAGCGTTTTTGAGGCATTTGCAGTTCAATATGAATATCTTCAAAGCAAATATACACAAGTGGCGAATGTTTAAAATTTTAAGTTTTCTCCCATTTGCGATGGCAGCCCCTCTTGAATCACAAGCTGCAGTGAGTTCGCAAAACAGTCCAATTAAGTTAGCGACTCCCAAATCATCCATTGCTTTGTTTTGTCTCGCAGTTGCGTGTTTTGTTAAGTGGGATCGTCCATTAAACATATTCCCATCTCAAAACTTTTACACCGATCCGATTATTGGTATCGGTGCATCTCTATAAATATCTACAGCTGATTAATATATTATGATGTGCACATTATAGTCGTAAAGTTCTATTAGACCAATCAAAATATATAATCAAAAGATATTTTTATTAAAAGGTTGTGTAGGATATCATATTTAATACAAAGTAATGAAATACAATGACAGATTACTGTGAGTTTTGGCCAATTATTATTGCCATAACCTAGGAAGTACAAGGCACGGGAGACCTTGAATGGGACGGCAGACTATTGCAGGACATCAAGTCAGTCAGCCTAACCGTCTCTTTTCAGACTGCAGGAGGAAACCGGAGTTCCCAGAGGAAACTTGCCCAAACACGCAGAGAACATGCAAACTCCACGCACAGAGCTGGTGGGTGGGAAGTGAACTCACAGCTCTCGAGGTGCGATGCCAGAGTACTATCAAAGCCTGAAACACTATACGGCAGGATGAAATGTAGGATACATTCATTATGGATATCAAAAGCGTCACCGTTTGTCAAAGTGCTTGTTTTGTGGCCTCGCTGTATGCATCTCGTTATGTGGTATTTTCAGGGGTGATTCAAAACATTTTTTAAGATGGGGTGCATAAAAGGACCATAGTTCATACAGAATGGCCAACCTTATCGTCAACCAATTAGATGTTTTGAAATAGGTGAATGACAAGGAACGGGGCACTCTGGGGCCAATCAGCTGGGCCCTGTGGCCCCACCCCTGCATATGCCCTTGGTCAGTAGTCTGTACAATATGCCTTTGAAGAAATGTAATCCCCCTCCTCCTCCACAGACACATGACCCCCTCAGTCTGGTGGCCTCTTCAGCCTTTGTCTTCTTGTCCATTTCACTGACTGTCACTGGCACAGAAGGAACACTATGAGCATGTCTCCCAGCAGTTAACTGATGTGCCATTATTGTTGCTTCCGCTCGTGAATATTTTAACAACTGGATGATTGTTATACTGAATATTCTGTAAAGAAATACATTTTTATCCAAGCCATAATTGATAGCTTCCTTTTCAGACCCATAATGCCGCCATTAACAAAGGGAGCTAGAAAATGGTTGGAATATGGAAACGAGAATTTGGCTGTAGGAGACCAGGAGTAAATTTCATTGTTGGTCAGAGAGCATGACCAAGAGACTACTGCTGGAAGCTAAGACATAGGCGGCTTACAGCCTAAAAAAGGGGGAAGTCTATGTCTGCTGAGATCAATGGGAATAAGCATAGACTAGAGTTTGGTCAAAATCCCTGTCTTTCCTCGGTCCTGCAAAACACAAGTCTCCGGGTCAATTATAAGTGGGTTTCCTTAACCAGCTCAGCGTTCACCTCAGGGACATCAAACACCTTCACCTTCTCCGCAGCAGTGCGCGTGGAGTGGTCTGGAGCAACACTTGGGGTTTGTGCATGTGACATCTGACTGAGCTTCTTATCTGCGTGGTTTCTGGCACAGCAGGTTTCCTGTTGTAGACCTCATACAAGAGCTGCACTTCGGAGTACAATTTTCAATTTAGAATGCTCCCTGTTACTATTGTAAAGTATAGACCTGCTGTTTCTTAGAGACCATACAGTTGATGGGAAGATATGTACAAGCCACACTGAATTCTGAAGGTATCACTGCTTTCAGAACCATGCGAGAAAGTCTGAAGCAGATCTGAATGTCGTAGAAAATGCATAGTTAAAAAAATGCTAGATTGATATCATGGCCTTTAGAAAGAAGGAAAATAGACCAGTGGCCTTTGGCATTTCATTTGTGAGGCCCAGAGCTACTGCGCTACTGTGTCCGTGAGCTGCTGTGGTTGCTATAACGCTGCTTCCGCAGCTTTGCACGCATACATTGTGCCATTATTTCTTCAGCTCAAGCTAAGACTGAAAGAAGCAACAGCAGACAGTGTTTATTTAGAGCACTTGTCATTGCCTGTCCTCAGTACTACTTACGAACACACATCTACATTCAGGCGTGAAGGTATAAATATCGTTGGAAAAAAAACGCATAGTAGAATATAAAGATGTATGCCTTTACTGTTCAAATCAGGATGGACCTCATGTTCATAAGGATGTGCACCAATTTTTCATCCCAGAAAGCATAGGGCACAAGGCAGGGGGGTCTCTCTCTCTCTCTGTCTCTCTCTCTGTCTCTCTCTCTGTCTCTCTCTCTCTCTCTCTGTCTCTCTCTCTGTCTCTCTCTCACACTCACACACACACTCACACACACACTCACACACACACACACACACGTATGTGTCACGAACGGCTGGCAAGGCGAGCGGGCAAGGAAGGGAGAGGAGCCAGGAGGACGAGGAAACGGGGGTTTAAT
>JAODKF010000147.1:15197037-15214088 GCA_026779585.1 Mormyrus proboscirostris | reverse complement strand
AGAGAGAGAGTTGTTTGGGGAGAACTTAACTAATAGCTAATAGTTGTGAAAGTCTGAAAGTCTAGCTCTGATTTAAAGGAACCCAGTGTTTTAGCTTCCGCTACACTAGCAGGAAGACTATTCCAGCATGCTGTGTAAGTGCTTCCTCAATTTATTTTAAAATGTTCTCCGGCTAATCAAGTATGTGCTTCTTATGTAACACTGGCATCATATTGCATGATGCTATAATGTATTTGTATTAATGATTTTGGTACTGAAACAGAGTTGTCTTATATAAAAGGCTATTTTTCGCTCAGCTGTCAATCCCCCATGTTTAAGATGTCATGCAATAATGTAGTCTCAGGCAGCACTAAGAACTATGCCAAAGACTTCAGATTTAACATCATTGTGGAAAGAGAAGTCGTGAAGTCAGCCTGCCAACCTCAAACTACAGGAATTTCGCATCAATATTAAAAAAACATCAAGCTGGCTGTTTTGTGAAGTTACAGGAAAATAAAAGACAATTGACTAAGTTTAACGTAGAAGCAGCAAGCTATGTAAGACAATTTTACACACCTCGGGTTACTATACAGTTTAGAACCAAACAGATTCTGGATGTGGAAACCTTGATAGGGAATCACTGCAGACTTGTGTCTCTTTCTCCTATTGGGAAGTTGCTTATTCCCAGTAATCCCACGATCAATTTAAAGCAATGAATGCAAATATTGCAGTTTTACGTGTCCATGCTTCGGTTTTTAACTCCATGAATTAATGAGAACTCAGTATATAATACCAGAAATGTCTTTTATCTTAAATGAGGAAATAACTTGAACCTCTACAGTCTCCAAAACAGGTAATGACTGCAGACAACGCTTGGCTTAATAATTCTGCATTTGCAGTATGGGCAGAACACCCGGAACCATCTGAATTTCAGTTGTTCCGCTTTTCAGATCAAGTACAGACTTGCGCTGGCTTGTAAATAGCTTTGCATTACAGCATTTTCAAATCAGAATGAAATTCAGCTGCAGCGATGAAGCCCTTCCTACGGAGTGGTGACCCTCAGATTGATAGCACAGAGCAGTGTTTAGTTTCCCGTCCTGACGTCAGCTCGCGTCTTCACTGCCGTGTCTCGTTGCCGTAGCGAGCGCCTAGCAACTAGACAGAACTGTAACAGTATTGTATCCCCCCTGCTCCACCAGATCGGACCTTATTGTGGGGCAAATTACAGACTTTGTGCACCTCACACAGGGGCCAGTCTGTTCTCTGGGTCATCCACAGTGAATTGTGAAATGCACAGAACTAGTTGGGAGCCAGTGACATTTAAGACCTCATTTCTGTTCTTTCCAATTTGGGCACCATGCATGTCTGCTAAGAATATTTCATAAAATTCTGTTTGATTTCTCTGCTACGATTCTATCAGTTAACACTGATGCCTTCTTAATGTAGGCGCCGTTTTGCGTCCAGGACAATTTGATTTCCGACTTTGCGACTGAGATTCTGGTGGTTCAACTCTAGTATTCTAGTATTGTACTTCCACTGGAGCCCATAGTGTGGTTTGTGAGGACAGATTTGCTCATTGTAACGCACGTGTCCACACCCCTCCAATTAAAACTGACAATAAATGGAAGCAGTTTGTCAGTGCTGGGGTGACACGCACTAGTACGTGTTCATGTGTGAAAGTGGACCGTCTGCCCTTTCCCTCGGATCGTCTGTTGAGGATCAGCCTCGCTAATCACCCAGAGCTTGACAGTACCCATCCCATCCAGAGTCCCATACGTACCTCCCACTGCCTGTGGCCCTAACCGAGCCCTTGGCATCATGGCATACTATTCCATGAATATATCAAACAATATTTAAAACAAGCGATGATTTCTGAAAATGCTACACCAGCCATGTGGCAAAATGGTCATACCGTTTTCATTTTGACATTCATTTTGATACCACTATATGTTTTGTCGAACACACACAAATATTATTCTCTCCAGTCGAGATACATACTAACTTATTTTTTGTGCACAGCGGGTGGTTAGGCGGTTGGTATAGATGTATGAAATACATAATGCTGCATAAATGATCTTCCATTTTCCAGGCAAAAAAGAAATGTATTTGTAGTAGATTGAAATTAAGCCCCACTGATGAATTATGACACACGGAACTCGTACCAATACTCGACGGCCGTATAAAATTGACCGCAGGTGAAAGACGAGAGGAAAATCCAGGTGGTGTTCGACCTGACGGACTACGAGCGCTCAGAAGAGCTGCGCAAGTCCAAGAGCCGCAGCAAGAAGAACCACAGCATGTTCACTGTGCTGCGTTGCCCTCAGCCAGGGAACACGGTGAGTCTCATGGGGGGGGTATTACTGGCTGAGCTTATGCTGTGAGACCCTGAGGCATCTGTGAATGGTACAAGTGAATTCAGGGCTAAAAAGCAACAAGAGGCCAGGATGGTTACCATGGATGGATGGATGTATGGAACCTAATTCCAATAGCTGCTTTTCAGCGACACGGCAACATCTCCTCACAAGAACATACAACTCTGATCTCTCCCCTGCCGCGATGCTGACGTGTGTCAGTGCAGTCAGAACTAAACAGAGCATTTCAGTTTCAAAGGTACTGCTGTAGAAATTCTGATTCAAACTCCAGCTGTGCATTCCTGTCTTACAGTTGCCAGCTGTTTCATTTCCTATAGGCACTTCATAATATCTTTTGACTAGTTTAAGGAATGATTGCCTTGCCGCGAAAGACGTATATCCGTGAGCGAGCTTAGAAAACCTTTGACCGAATTTCCTACACGCAGAATTCTTTCGCTGTGCGAAAGGCTACATTATATGAAACAGGGAACATCTCAGGGCCAGTTTCAAGCTGGTGCTTTACCAGTCAGGGTGGCTGTAGTTTTGCGTATGGTACAGGGGCTTTTTAAGGAGGATCGTGACACAGAACACATAGTATCTGTACACTGACCCTCACCTCATTGGCAGCTCCGACGATCTTCTGCCGGCGGAAGACAGAGCCGAGCTGTGCTTCCTCACTGTTCCTCTCTCTTACTCTGCCATCTGCAGGTCCCAAACCTGGTGTTCCTGGCTGTCAGCCCACAGGAAAAGGAGTCGTGGATCAATGCACTGAATGTAGCCATCACCAGGGCCAAAAACCGGATTCTAGATGAGGTACTGCTTGGCAGGGGTCCCCCGGCCATTCTGAGATGGGGCATATCTTCTTTGACTTTGTATATCTTCTTTGATTAAACTCAAGGGAGCAGTAATACAGTCATTAACAGTGGACTGCGTTGCTCGTTCTCCAGTCCAGTCTTAGACAGATTATCAGACTAAGGCTGCTGCTTAATTTTGGCTCGCAGTCTGCATCCTTGTTTACATGTAAATTTCAATATGCAGTTAATGGTTTAGAAAAAAGAAGGCAGATGTCATGTCCTCATAAATGCTCTAGATCTGAGATTTTCCTCGATGGCAAATGACTTTAAAGGTTCGTGTTCTCAGAAGCATTTAGTTCGACGCTGGCAGGAAGAAAAAGGGAAATGGCTCAAGCCACTGAGGTCAAATGTCAACGACGGCAAAGCTCCTCAAACACAAAGCTGCAGATAGAGGACAGGAGGAACATTATAGAACCTGTCTGCCTTGTTCGTAATCAGAGGGTTTCGGCCAAGTCTCTGACATTTATGTGAAGTCACATGACGCAGACATCCTACCTGGTCTCCTTTCGTTCCCCAGCTCCCATACAGCTGGGCATCCGCCTGAATAGCAGAGATAAATTTGAGCTATATATAATGTTGCATCATATGGCTCAGAAAAGGGTGAAAATGCTGGACAGGAGGGTATGCATGCACATATATACACTAGAGTCTGTAAGCATCAACATACTTCTGTCAGTGCATATAAATATTTATGATAACGCGGCAATACAGGCAAAATACCTTGCACTTAATATCGCTGAGAATGATTTGAAACAGGCCCTACATCTGTCACTGGAAAAGAAACTTCAAAACAGGAGTCAAAAATGATGCTTTCATCCACCCATCGTCCAGCCACTGACTCACTGGCACAGGAGTACAGGTGCCCTGTACTGCTTGGCACAGGGTGGAGGGCTGCAGCCTATGCCAAGCAGTACAGGGCACCTGGCAGGGATACACACTGGAGAATGTCCTGGGGAATGCGGGACACAAGCAGAGACACACACAGAGTGAGATTACAACGAGCAAAATGACATTAATGATAATAACAATAGTAATAATAACCACAAACAGAAGAAGATTATAGCATTAATTCATTCCATATAACTCTCATCAACATCAAATCATCGTGCAATTAAATTCTGGGCCAGTTGCAACACTGGGGACAAATTAAATCCCTGAAATGGGCTGAAGGTAGACAGTTTCATATAACTGCTCTCTTTTCTTTAGTTGACCACTCAGTTACCTCAAAGGCCATTTTTACCAAGTAATAACAATAAGAACTATTACTTTAAAAAGACCAGGATCACTACACCGAAGGGACTAAAATAATAATTCAAATGTTACCAATTCAACCCATCAAGCAAGGTGCCTATATATAAGAAATATTCAAGAAATTATGACAAGCCATGACTTGCTTTAAATAAAAGTATGACATCAAGTTCTGATTATACTGTAATACATAATGTAACATTATTTTAATTGAGCAGAATTAGCTCTGTAATGTCTTAGAGCTTGTAGCTTCAGTTACTAGAGGTGACTGGGATCAGACCAGATTAGATGATATACACTTTTATAATTTTTTTGGAAGCTTATGCAATGTATCACTTTTCCACAGCGTGTCCATAGGCCTCACATGTTAGTGATCAACGCAGAAACGGAGCAGTTAATTAGCCCTCCCCACCGGCTAGCATGTTTTCCATGCCTCACTGCCTCTGATTTCCAATCCTTTTCTCTCTTCCAAGGTCTCGGTTGAAGATGAGAACCTCCTGGTCCACCCCACACGTGACCGTGCAAAGATTCCCCACACCCGACGTCTGCCAACACGTGGTCATATCACGGCTGTGGTAGGTTGTGTCCTCTTATTAGTACACATGCCACATGAATACTGCATTAATATTTGTACGCCTGTGTTTCAACTTATACTGAATGCGGAAATTGTAACAAGAAATAGTGATTGTGAGTATACTGAAGTATTTCATCTCGATAGTGCCTAAAATGTACTCTGTGGTGATTTAGGCATCCACATCCACATCAGATGGCATGCTGACCCTGGACCTTGTGCAGGAAGAGGACATTTCAGTACCAATTCAGCCAGAGCAGGTCGAGAAGAACTTAAAGGTAGACCTGGACAAGTCAGCACCTCAGCCTGATTCAGTATGTCAACAGACAAACACTGAGAGCGCAAAATCTCCTGCGAACAATGTAGCAGTGGGCAAAGGACAGGGTCTGCCGCAGAAAAGCCAGATCACCTGGGACCAACAGCAGTCAAAAGGACAAGCCCACACCCCTGAGCCCCGCACGAAGCGGACACCTGCAGAGAAGAACCGATGTGCCTCCATGGACGAGATCTCCAGTTTGGACTTGCGGGCAGTTAAAGGGGCTACCACAGTTTCCCCGGGTGCCACGCCACCGCTGACTATCAGCCAGTTGCAGGACCTGATCTCCAAGAAGCTGCAGAGGACTCAGGAGCTGCTGGCTGAGGTGAGGGGGAAGCAGCAGCGCAAAGATAAAGACTCATCCAATGAAAAACGCCTGGAGAGCAGCCACGCGGAGGCGGAGCGGCTGCTGCAGGAGGCCGTTGCGACCTGGAGTCATGCTCGGGACGTGCTGGAGGAGGTTCGGCAGATCCAGGCTCTGTCTCAGCAGTTGAACTCCACAGCCGTTAGCGGCTTGACTTTGTCACAGAATGGCAAGCAAAAGAATCAAGCCACCAAAGGGAGGGTATGATGTGATTCGGGGATGAACAGCATCAGAGATCACTGCTACAACATAGAGTGAGACAAAAAAATAACAATTCCAGGCATGGGTGAGGATGTGTATTCTTTTTTTATGATAGTTCAACTCTCACACCTACCCTGGGGTCAAATTGACCCCAAAGGCACATGTCAGGTGACTTTTCATAGTAACATAGTCATTGTAGGAGAGTGTAAGAGTTAAGTTCAGTCTCCACGCTCTGCTGGAATGCATAAACATGGATGCACACCAACCTGCCAATCTCCATGGTGCGGTGTGCTTTGAACTTCCTTTTAAGTATGCACTCCCAAACCGGAGGTTGGGAGGTCAACCCTTGCTGCAATCTGCTCAGTTCTGTAGACTTTGCCTTGTTTGATGTGAAGAACTTTCATAGTCTGGATGGACTGTACCGTCAAGACATCTAATGCCTAGGATAGCTAACAAGAATCAAAATGTGGCATCCTGGGCATGACGTGATGCAGCAGATTGTCCTGTGCACGCACTGCCTGGTCTTTTTCTGTGATGGCATCCAGTGATAGCTGGTGATGGGGGGCTGATGCAACGGTTACAGTACCTCTTCCATAATGCGGGATTGAGGATGACAAATACAAGACAAAATATAAATTATAATATTATTTTTATGTGACAATCTGCAGATCAGGGGTTTTGTGTCATCTGCTCATGATCTGCATAAATTCGCATCTACGTATAATAACCAGGTAAACACAATCAAGAACCATCAGCAAGGTCGGAATGTTCTCTTCTCCGACAATCAACTAGTTGCACAATTACAATCTGGGAGAACATCAATCCATCCTGCCATTATTTAACAGAGGCCCAGTCCCAGGAAGCACAGGGCGCAAGGCAGAGGACACCCTGGACAGGATGCCATCTTTGGGATTTTGAAAAATCTTGTTTTGATTGAACTGTTAGAATGAATCCATCCATCCATTTTTTCATAACCGCTTATCCCGTACATGTGTTGCGGTGTATTGGAATGAATCTTCATTAGAACTGTATTTATAAACTAGAACTCTTTTTGAAATTGTGTAGACTTTACACAAGTTGCACTATAGGGATTACTGTAAAAAAAGATGACACTGGCATGTAGAAATTGTTGCAGTTTTTGATGCAAGTTTCCTTCCACAATCCAAAGACATACGTCTCTATACTGCCAGTAGCGTGTGCATGCATGTGCTCTGTGATGGACTGGCATCCCACCCAGGGTGTACCCCAGCCTTGTGCCCAGTGCATCCTGGGATAGGCTCCAGGTGACCCTGACCAGGATAAGCAAATAGAAGATGGATGGCTTTGATCTGACAATCAAATCAATAAACAGGGTATTTACTTCAGAATCCCAGTATTATGTGTCACGGTGATATAAAACTGCCTTAGAATACCTTCAGGTATTATCAAAACAATATTTATAACATTTATAAACTATTGGCTCAGTCCATATTTGAAGCAGAAAGTTATAAATACAGACATCCATTAATGATACATACGGTAAGAAAAATGTTATTGGCCAATAGTATTTTCACAGCTTCAAGGCTGATTTTAATCAGTTTTTTAACTCCCAAATAGTTCTTTTGTCTGTACCTAGCATATGCACAATTAAACAAACAAGATATGTCTGCAGGTAGTAGACAAACCAAAGGGCATTTCTTGCCAGTATGCCTGTTTTACTGTTGCTTTGTAATATGTTTGCACTCTACTCGATTATAATTCACTGTCAGTTGGACATTACAGAACAGTGTTAATGTTATTTTGTATATATTTTTTTTTACTCATAAATGGTGATTTTCTGAAGGATAATTACGATGTGTGCTTTTTGGCAACAGGAGCTTCAGAGTTTTGATAGATATCAGGTTTTATATTGAGGGATAATCAATAAAACTTGAGTGTAAATTCTTGGCGTGCTGCTCGCTTTGGCCCACTATTGCTTTGCAGAGAAAGGGAAGCAGTGAGGCCAGTGGCCAAGAAACGGCCGCTTTAGGGGGCACCGTGGGCATCTTGCTTTTCCGTTTTTACTGTATGTACTGCTGAGGTGAAGCGGCTCCTTTCGGTCATCCAGCAATTCCTTCAGGTCTCACTCATTCAGAGGACTAAACTAAACTCAATTCCGGCATGTGCCTGTCAGCACTTTATCCAGAATGTTGACATAACAGAGGTCTGTGCTGGTCTCCATGTAGATCAGCTGCTTTTCAGTGCAGAACGTAGGAGGTTGTTACCGTCACATGTCATTTTTCAGGCCCGAAATGATAAGCGATTGCGCTCACCATTAACCGCCTGGCAAGCTGCTCTTTAGTTGTTTCGGTTGAATTGGGAGATCATGCCCGTAGCCGAGGTAACAGTGCGGTACTCTGCATGTCTCTTGGTGGACATGATCATTATCCTTTACAATTTTCTGAATAGGATGCTAGATGTAGCAGTATTACAGTGTCGTGAAAGTGGACACAGTCATTATGTCATTGAAGTCCTGTGTCTTTTTTGTCTGCCAGTGCTTACCCGCTCTCTTTTTTTACACAGATTTCACGGTCGTCAAATTAATTTCCTATTGAAACAATATAAGAGTTTTAAAAGATGGGGTTTTCAAACAGGCAGCCAAGATGTTCTCAAATATCAAAACACCGTTGACCCAATTACACTGTTGCGTTAATAACTGTTTTACAGAACATTTTAGGTGCTTTTAATCTGAATTACAATAATCAATCTGTGTTTTTCTTCTGTATGTCTGGATAACCCACAGTTATATGAGAGACAGATGTGCCCATTTTTTTCAGGAAAAGGATTGATTGCGTTTGGCTGGATGGTTTTTCGACCTGAATGTGTAACTAATACATGCTAACGATGGAATTGAAGGTATTCAGGGTACTGAAAAAGGTAGCTACCTCACCAGATGGGCATTTCCTAAACACAAATTAGCGGAAATTAGCGGGAGAACATTTCAAACTAGATTTAAGGAAGCACTTCTTTACACAGCGTGTAGTCAGAGTATGGAATAGTCTTCCTGATAACGTAGTGCAAGCTGAATCCTTGGGTTCCTTTGAATCAGAGCTAGATAAGATTTTAAGAACTCTGAGCTATTAGTTAAGTTCTCCCCAAGCGAGCTTCTCATTTGTATAGTTCTTATGTTCTTATGTAATATGGAAAACAGACAAAACAAAGCAACTGTCCCAACTAAAGTAAAATGGCCACCTCAGCACATGCCAAAGATTAGACAGCAATTCAAAGCAGGTACACATCATAAGATAAAAACCGTTATCACCCACTATACAGTGTGTCATTTGAATTTGGTTGTCATAGAATTTGCACATGTTTCAGTGGTGGAGTTCAGGTTATTTATTAGTGAATACTGAATCCCAGCAAGATTATCAAACTAATCAAGAACAATTTACCTCAAAGTAGATCATTGTGTAAAATAATTTTGTATGTGGATTTTATAAAAACAAACCTTTATTATTATTATTATTATTATTATTATTATTCTTTAGGCCTATCAGAAAATTCTTCTGTAAGCCCATCAACATTTTCTTGACTACATGTATGCTGTTTGTCACATGGAATAAGCACTGAAATACTGGGGAAAAAAACTCAAATGTAAAAAAAGAAGAAAATGAGAAGAATCACTATTAAGTCTTAAATACTGTGCTACTTCATTTGTATTTTTACAATTACATTGCAGATGAATTATATAGTTAAAATATGCAGATGACTTTTTTTTACAGCTGTGAATACATTTTTCAATTTCAGTTAAAATGCTTTTAAAAATTTCCAACTGATTTATTAAAAGGATTTTTCGGATGAATATTTCTGCTTTGACCTAAAAGTCTTCCTTTGATCTGCGGATAGTTTTTGAAAGCTTCTGAAAATTTCTTGTACACGTTTTTCGAAGGCACAGAGAATTTTATTTGCAGTAAAGGATGACTGTTGCATACCAAATGATAATTACTTTAGCCTTAAAAATGATTTTGGATTAGACAAGGGCTTCTAAAGTACAGAGAGAAAGGAAATGAGTGTTACTGTCTTTTGTTGATTTGTTTCTTCAACTGCAGTAAACATTGAGCGGTTTCAGGCAAACAGTCGCAGGGTAACCACAGATGATTCAGGGTTTAATGCTAATAAATGTGAGACTAAAAAATTGATTTTGTTTGATCCCTCATTTCATTCCTCCAGGTCCTCCCCCCTTAGGGAATTGGACTTACGAAAATTGCCCATACTGTAGGTATGCATGTGTGTGTGTGTGTGTGTGGATTATGTTTATATTACATTGTGGGGACCACAATGACAAAAACCTGTTATTTTGACATTGTGGGGACCATTTTAAGATCGTTATATTGGGATTAGAGTTTTCCCCATAAAAATGAATGAAGAGTCCCCACAAAGATATAATGACAAACCTCTGTGTGTGTGTGTGTGTGTGTGTGTGGATCGGCACCCCATACTTTGTTGTACCCTGCCTTCCTCCCCTGCAACCCTTCATTCCAAAATATCATGAGAACTGTTTCATAATATTTAATATGTCACATTTTTTGTCAAATAAATGAGTAATACGTATTCAACAATTAAACAGTTACGTATGGGTCAATGCATGGATAGCCGTGTATTATACGTTTTTAATTGCACAATCGCAGAGGCGAAGAACTGCCCAATGCAAAGCGGAGGACATTTAAAAATATAATGTGCATTGGAGTGTATTACCCTGCTTAGACCACAGTTACCACACATTTGCCATGCGCGTTTGTACCTGAATAAATTAGTTTCACATTTACAAACTGAAAATTTATACATTAGTAGAACTACAGTACTATGTAGGCTTGGGTGGTATTACACTGGTATTTCCTTTCAACACAACTGTGTCTTGGGTACCTTTCCATGTACCACAATTTTTTAATCATTATTTTTTTTATTAATGAAGACACTTAATGGCAGGGAAGGTAAAAGATCTCATTTATATACCCATTAATGCCTGACTGGAGAAGCTTATCTTGCAGTTCATTTTGACTGTCATTACTATGTATCTAAGTGTCTTTTATATTTCCATACAATGTATTAACTTTGCATTAGCTGGCAAATCGGGAAGGAGGAAGATTCACCCCTTAATACAGCTCCTTCACCCCCTATGCAGTGCAATAGCTCAGGTCAGATGGATGGGTAAACTGCGCTTTGGGAAACACAACCAGTGCTTGGTGAATGCTGTTCCCCCCTTTGGAAAAAGGAACAAAAGCCATCCCTTCTGCAATTACTCCTCCACTCTGCAAAATTTAACATGGGAGAGGAGGTTCTCATGCTGCTATTCTGGAGGTTGACAGTTGCCACAGCAGTGCCCCCCCCGTCTCCACGCCACCAACATGGAGTGACCGTCAGGTTGGCCTCCTGACACAGCCTGTGATGTAATACAGGTAACAGGCTTCCATCTGATATTTGCCTCCAAGCTCTCGTGGTCTTGCATATAGACAGACTCTTCAGTGATCATTCAAAACTCTCAGTAATACAACAGTGTGGCTTAGAACAGTACTGGTAACAAAAAGCTTGCAGTTTTATGATGAGCCCCACAGCAATACTAATGACAGTAGCTGACAAATGGTAGCTGTACCCTAGCTCTTTCATAAAGATTGCATGATATAAGTTGTGCTGGTAATCCAAAGAATGTTTGGTGTTCCTCTTCACATTTCTAGGATAGACTCTAGGTCCCATCATGACACTGTACTGGATACGTGTTTGGAAGATGGATAGACATACAGTATATATCAAACATTTATTATTCACAAAAGTCATGATAAAATTAAGTTGCAGGTCAAATAAAGTATTTTAATCATATAGTCTGTACTGAGATGTCTGACTAACACAAGCGTTTGTCAAAATGAAAGTGTCTTTTGTATTTTCATACAACGAAACTAAATTCTACTGGCAATTAAAAATTAATAGCGTCCCACATGATTTTGCACTTAAAATTCAACCAAATGATTTTCAGAATCAGCCACACAACCGATGACAGAATTGACAACTATGGTCTTGGACCAAGTAGCAATTTTGTACAAAATCATCAAAAGCTCTCCAAATGTTAACACACTGCCAGTTTTCCCATCATCTCACTGTGCATTTTCATGTTCCTTACTGCGTGCACAGAAATGCAAGCACAAAACACTGCTGGAAGTCTGCCAGGCGGCATGGATGCTTCTGCACAGTGCTGTTCCAAATGGATGCTCCAAGCGTTAGCAGTCCATTCACAGGTATTCATTTCACAGCATGGTTTGACAGCTGAGCAGCACGGCATGCTGGGATACATCTCCCAACAGACCATATAAAGCTGAAAAGCCATGGAAGGCACGGTCTGGCGCCTGGTTTGCATGCACCACAAAATCGTTTGCATCCTGAAGAAAAAAAAAAAAAAAGCTCTGCCATAGAGCTCATCTGTTTTGACTGGGCATGTATGGCACATAATAAATACTTTTATATGAAGAGCATTTTGCATTATTGCACTTTATGGTTAGTCACTGAGAAGAGACAAGGTCTGTGGTCATGACGGTCTCAAAATATAATAGCATGGGTGAAGGGCTTGGTTCCTGCATTGGTATTGTCAAACAGAAAAAGGTCCCCTGAGTACAATAAAATTTAATCTGAACATCATACTCTACAGCACCAAGAAGCAGAATCTAGCAATATTGTAACTGTAAAGCATGGTCACATTTGTATGTGAAAATGTCCTAGATAGATACAAAGTAAATAAAATGGCATGTTGACTTTTAGCAAGCTGGGGGGACCTGAATATTTCATAGGAAAAAAATGGGTCTGGAAATGAAAGCCCATCCAGCTGTTCCGTGACCCCACCACTCTCCCATGACCCTTCCTCACAGGAGAATCTAGCCAGCAACTTGCTATAGACAGACCTCAAACATAAGAACTGTGCTCTCCTGTGAACTTTGAAGTGTGTAACATGGTCAAAAACCAAAACATTGTCTGTAAGACTCAAGGATGCAAATGGTCTTTGAGTCTGTATCTTTTAGGTGTTTGCATACTTTCTTCAGTGTGCTGGGTTTTGTGGCTGATATTTTGAAAAGTGCAGGGTGATGAATGAGGTGCTGAGAGTTTGCACTGACGGCAAAGGGTGTGGAATCACATCAACTGCCCAAAAGCTGACGAACAGGCAAAGTCCCTTGACCTGCTCAGTTCGGCTAAAGCTGCATCATAAACAAGGGAACAAATGTTCATAAAGACAGCAAGGCTACAATGTGCAATTGGTGGTAAATATTATAAATACTTCTGTTTATTAGAGAATCTAGATTCTGAGGACCCAATGCCTCGAAACCCCCCATGAACTATCTATACCCTTAACTGTAGATAATTCCTTTGCCATGACGTTTACTGGCGTAATCATCAAGTGCCACACAAAGGCAACAGGGTGCAGTTGTGTGATACCCCTAGTAGATCTTGCAGGTCTGGACAGTTTTGAGGGTGTTGCTTGGACCAGGCTTTTCACAAGTCATATACATATAAATTTCACTGCACATTTGCATAACAACCTGTGTTTGACCAAGCACACTTTGGCATTTTTTCGTCACTCTTCATAGCACTTCCCAGTGCAAAGCTCCTTGGTCTGAACAACACCTAAATTCACTACACGCAAGAAAGACTCCTAGATTCTTAAAGGGGTCACAGGTCATATTTCTACGAACTGTACTCACTGGTGCATTCAGATTCAGCTCGGGGTATGTGCTGCATCAGCAGGTTAAACCGAACCTGTCTTTTCCTGCACTTAATACAGCTGCTCCTGCAAATTCAGTTCAAGATTGACCTCCTGAAGGCCACTTCTGTGGATATGCAAACTTGCCCACTGCAATTGCCATGTGTAGATTAATGCAGGCCTGGTGTATGGTAATGCACGGCACTTGTAGGTGATTGTGAGTGTGACCAGAATGATGATGGGGAAATTGTCTTAGCATGCGGGAAGGCTTAGAATTGTACACTGGAACAATAACAAAAGTGTTGTGCCATTTGCACATGTCTCACAGCCCAACTGCCTTAACAGACCACACTGACCATATAAGGTCTGAAACTGCCGGAGCTCTGTAATTGGCTGGTTAGCGGACACACACACACAGAGAGGGTGGAGGACAGAAGAGGTGTGGTGAAGGTTAATCTCTTAAAACAGTGAGAGGTGTGTGTGTGTGTGTGCGTGTGGTCATGTATATATTACATTCTGTGGACCAAATGTTCCCATAATGTGATAAAAACCTGTTATTTTGACATTGTGGGGACAAAACTAAAGATGTAAAAAGTCTTGTACTTTGTTTGGTTACTTGCGGATAAGGTTAGGACTGGGTAGGGGTTAAGGTCATGGTTGTGATTAGGGTTTTTCCCATAGAAATGAAAGGAGTCCCCACAAAGATATGAACATAAAAATGTGTGTTTGTGTGTGTGCTGAACCAGAAGGGGGTTGAAGACTATGGGGAAGTTGTGGCAGAACTGAGAATGTCTAGAGAATGACATCAAAAACTGTGGAAAAAAAAACAACATGAAAGCCATATATGAAGAGCTAGATGATACCATGATACCCATGAAAGGAGAAACCTTTCTCCATTACAGCCCAAAACTATATCATCTATATTTATAACAACACAATGCCACAGTCCTTCAAGTCCAGAGGCAGATCCAGCTGCAAAGCATTCCTACTGCATAAATATACACGCAAACATGCACACATACACACACACACACACATATATATATATATATATATACATACATACACACACACACATTTGCTGTCCCCTCAGAATAACTAAGCACACATCCATTAATGTCCAAACTGCAAAAGTACACCCCTAAGTGAAAATGTCCAAATTGTGCCCGGAGTGTCAATATTTTGTGTGGTCACCATTATTTTCCAGCACTGCCTTAACTATTTTGGGTATGGAGTTCACTAGTTCACTAGAGCTTCACAGGTTGCCACTGGAATCCTCTTCCACTCCTCCATGACGACGTCACGGAGCTGGTGGATGTTAGAGACCTTGCGCTCCTCCACCTTCCATTTAAGGAAGCCCCACAGACCCTCAATAGGGTTCAGGTCTGGAGACATGCTTGGCCAGTCCAGCACCTTCACCCTCAGTTTCTTTAGCAAGGCAGTGGTCGTCTTGGAGGTGTGTTTGAGGTCGTTATTATGTAGGAATACAAAGGGACCGGATCATGATCTGCTTCAGCATGTCACAGTACATGTTGGCATTCATGGTTCCTCAATGAACTGTAGCTCCACAGTGCCAGCAGCCCTCATGCAGCCCCAAACCATGACACTCCCACCACCAGGCTTGACTGTAGGCAAGACTCGTCTTTGTTCTCCTCACCTGGTTGCTCACACACTCTTGACACCATCTGAGACAAATAAGTTTATCTTGGTCTCATCAGACCACTGGTTCCAGTAACACATGTCCTTAGTCTGCTTGTCTTCAGCAAACTGTTTGCAGGCTTTATTGTGCATCATCTTTAGAAGAGGTTTCCTTCTGAGACGACAGCCATGCAGACCAATTTGATGTGGTGTGTGGCGTATGGCCTGGACACTGACAGGCTGACCCCCACCCCTTCAGCCTCTGCAGCAATGCTGGCAGCACTCATACGTCTATTTTCAAAAGACAACCTCTGGATATGATGCTGAGCATGTGCACTCGACTTCTTTGGTTGATCATGGCAAGGCCTGTTCTGAGTAGAACCTGTCCTGTTAAACCGCTGTAAGGTCTTGGCCACCGTGCTGCAGCTCAGTTTCAAGGTGTTCTTCTTATAGCCAATGCCATCTTTATGTAGAGCAACAAATCTTTTTTCCAGATCCTCAGAGAGTTCTTTGCCATGGGATGCCATGTTGAACTTCTGGTGACCAGTATGAGATAGTGTGAGAGCGATAACACCAAGTTTAACACACCTGCTCCCCATTCACACCTGAGGCCTTGTAACACTAATGAGTCACCTGATACCGGGGAGGGAAAATGGCTAATTGGGCACAATTTGGACATTTTCATTTAGGGGTGTGTCGCTGCCCGATCTGCGGTGACTACCTGATTTGCGCGCGCATGTACACCAAGATAACCCGAGCCGCGTGTGCAGGAGCAGAACTTTACTATTACGACCCTGCCTGATCTGTGTTTTTCTGCTTCGCGACACGAGTCCCCATCCGATTTGTCTCGCGCACGCGTTCTCTACTTAATTGAAATTCATTTCACGACGCTGCTACATGCTATGTGTCACGTTCGGGCAGTGACGAGTAAGCGAGCGAGCGGGCGGGCAAGTAAGCCCAAAAAGCAGGCAGGCAGCGCAACAGGCCGGGGAAACGAGGGTCTTTAATTCAGACAGAACAAGAACACGAGCCATTCAATGACCAGTCTGGGGAAGACTGACTCTAACAAGGACTAAATACACTCGGCAGGTTGAACGAAACAAGCAACAGGTGGAAACAATCGGGCATAAACACGAGGTAACGAGGTGGGCGTGGCACACAGGAGGATCGGACGGCGCTGGGCGTGACACTATGCTACAAATAGACAAAAAAAACTTTTTTCAAACTGCTATGCACTTATTAAACAAGTATATCTCCTCCATCTGAAATCGTTTACATTGATCATGTACAATTAATGTAGGTAGTGTGTAATGACTGTTTACTAAAATGCAATAATAACCTATACTGCTGTGCATTTATGCAATAATATTCCATCCTGGTTACTTTAACATATATAGCACCTTGCCAATATTTTGAACATATTTTATATGATTACTCAGTTTTTAGTTAATACTTTATTTATTTATTGTATTGCTATAAATCCGAACTATTTCACATTAGAATGTAAATGCAATGTTAGGTTGATACGAGTAATTTCGTTGTGTCGCTCAATAACAACTTGTACTAAATGACAAAGTACTTGAATATATCTATTTTTAAAACCGGCATTTATTTTTTTTTTTGTATGTAGACTATAATAACATATGCAATGGTTAAATACTTGTTTGTACAATGGGAACTGAAAGAAAGTGCTATGTAAACTTTTTACGGCATGCTCGGCTTTCAATACGCCTGCGCGCGCAAATCGGGTTGGCACGCAGATCGGGTAATGACAGGGTGTACTCACTTTTGCTGCCGGCGGTTAAGACATTAATGACTGTGTGTTTAGTATTT
>JAODKF010000147.1:15144058-15156895 GCA_026779585.1 Mormyrus proboscirostris | reverse complement strand
TTTCCCTGCTGAGGCAGCTGCCCCCGCGACCCGACTTCGGATAAGCGGGAGATGATGGATGGATGGATGGATGGATGGCAAAAAGACCCTTTGCTTCCACTTTTCTATATATCTCCACTGTTCCTGTCAAGAAAAATCTCTTGGAGAAGCCTCAAAACAGCTGGAAGCCTGTCCCTCAGATTGCGACATGTATCTACATGCCCACCTGACATCTATTGGTCGCTGGAGCTCCCTTGGCTTCTCTTGCTCTTTTTGGACAGCAAGCCACTTAATGTGAACAGCAGAACCACTTACAAATTTATAAATATTCTGAAGAAGAGCCAAAAAGTCTTCAGCTTCAGGCACTGACTTTACCACACCAACAAAAACGAGATTCAAGCAGTGTGCATTACAATGTACATAAAATGCAGACATGGCATTGGCTTCCCACTCATCACAGAGGCACCGTCATAGCCCTGTCGTTATTTCTGTAGTCCAGACCATGCTTCTCCAGACACTCCACTATCATTTTGGACAGACCCTGACTGCCGACCGAAAGTTTTATGTATGACACCACTGTAATATTAACACACTGCTAAAGATATTTGTTCTTCCTTTTGCAAACCTTTAGTTTCATCTGCCAACACACTGAACACCTCGCTTTGTTTTACTTCAGCTATGATTTCTTTTTGGACCATTTCAGCCAATCCTTGCAGAATCTCATTTTGTATTTGGTGGCTAGTGTACTTGTCATGACCTGCTCGTCCGAGCCTCATGTGTGCCTCGCCCACCTCGTTACCTTGTGTTAATTCCCAATTGTAATCACCTGTTACCTGTTAAGTTCAGCCTGTCCTGTGTATATTAGTCTGCATCTGAGTTTGTATCCCCAGATCTGTCAATAATGTTGGTCAGCGTATGTTCCCCAGTCTGCTTCCCTTCAACCTTCACATCTCAATCAGGGTTATTTCAACTGGAAACAAGCCTTATTTAAGGTAAAATGCCTGCAGGCAAAACAGTAACTGGCATTTTGAGATACAGAGTACTCAAGAAATGGATAGTTTTTGTACCAAGAGCTGTTGAAAGCCCTTGTTCTTGTTCCATACAGAGTTCTTGGAAAATTTGTCAGATGTGGCTGAGCTGGACCTCCCTCTTTAGATCTTGAGATGTCTGGAATAAATATTAAGTACTAAGTGTAGTTATGGGCAGACGTCTCAATTAGTTAAGTTGTGCTTAGTTAAGTTTGTGAAGGCTCATTGCATAACATGGGTAGGTGTATGTGGCGTCCACTTGGTCCTTTTGGTGCCCAACATGCTGTGCTGGATGTGAGGATCTGAGTGCCAACTGATTTCCTTCTAACTCTGGCTCACCGTCTCCCTCCTCAGAGTTCTCACCATCTGTCTCACCCTCATCTCTCCATGACACTTAATTGAAAAAATATACATATAGACACAATAAAAGATACAATTTTTAAAAGCATCAAGCTGCCTCATAAAATTATTCTAATTTAGATTTTTGACATGACAACATTTTGTTGCCGTGTAAGATTGCAGCAGTTTACTGCAGTCCGCCTCTACCTGCTGGGGGTACACTGAGGAGTTGTCTCATCATTTTCCTGGCTGGCTCCTCCAGGTTGGTCGCCGCTACAGGTGTGGCGGCTGCTGGGGTCTATCAAGTCCTGGTCTGGCCCTGATTTATGCTTCTTTTGAAAGAAATGGGAAATATCCCCTTTTCTCTTCATTCTGTCTCTATAGAAAATAAGACACAGCTTGGTGGTTACACTTCTGTCCTGCCCCGATCGTCCGCTCCTTCCGTGTGCCACGCCGCCACGGTAACCTCGTGTGGATTCCCCGTGTTTACCAGCTTTTTCTGATAGTTGTCATTACTCCAATGTATTTAGTCCGCTTTTCCGTTTGTTTCCCCAGTCCGGTTATTGTATTGTCAACCTGTGTTTGCCTGCCTTGCCGTCTATTAAACCTCGTGTTTTCCCCGACTCCTGCCGTCCTGGTATTCTGTCTGCGCTCTGGGCACCTTAGTGCACGACAACTTCACCATGATTGTTTGGCAGAGACTCTATAAAAAAAAAAATGGTGGCCATTTTTAACTAGTTTTCTTTTTATTTCATGTAGCTAGCTATAACTAAATTAAAAGAGTAATTAAATTAATGAACCTAGGCAGCTAATTAAACACTCACATTACAGTATAGTGAAGTTAATTCAAAGCTTTAATATGACATGCATAGCCTGCTTACATGCAGTAGAAAACTAATGACTGGTTCTCCACATATACACTTACCACACAGACTTAAGGCAAGGGCTAGCTTTGGTAAAATAATTATAATCCAGCATGTGCACTAAAACATACATATGTACAAAGATGCTAAAAGGCATCTAAAGGATGATCTATATTAGCATGTCAGTGCCAGGCGTGGCGGAAACACCCGTACATGATGGTGGACACCAGAGGTGAGGAGGGCTGTCAAACTGAAGAAGGAGACCAACTGGAAATTATTAGCCTAATGGTCTCCAGAGGCAGCTGACAGGTACCAGCAGGCCAGGTGGAACGCAGCTCGGGCGATTGCAGAAGCAAACCCCGGGCATGGGACAAGTTTGGTGAGGCCATGGAAGTGACTTTCGGTCAGCCTCAAAAAGGTTCTGGCAAACCGTTCAGAATATCAGGAGGGGGAAGCAGCTCCTGGTTCCTACTGGGAAAGTCTATTCCGGGGTACTGGAGGGTGAGATCGATAGTCGAATCTCAGATTCAGGAGGAACAATGCGGTTTTAGTCCTGGCCGTGGAACACTGGACCAGCTTTATACCCTTGCGAGGGTGCTGGAGGGGGCCTGGGAGTTTGCCTATCCAGTCTACCTGTGTTTTGTGGATTTGGAAAAGGCTTATGACCAGGTTCCCCGAGGTGCTCTGTGGGGGGTGCTTCAGGAGTATGGGGTATGGGGTCCAGGGTCCACTGACAAACCCAAACCACGGACAAGTGGATGGTGATGGATGGATGGTTGGATGGATGGATGGATGGATAGATGGATGGGTGGACGGATGGATGGATATACAACAATATCTAACAATTATTGTAGCTTTGATACATGGACCCAGCTGACATGGTGAAGCTCAAATTTGGCTGTCCACAGAAAATAATTGCCCCAGCCTGTCTTACAGAGTGAACTGCCATTTCATTGAATCAAACCTTTGCACAAAATGTGCATAAATGCATTTATATAACTGCTTAAAATAAATACTAAAATTATTTTAATATTATGAATATAATTCAGACATAGACATGCAAATGCAAATACATGTAAAAAGAGAACATTCTTTCGGTTAGAAAGAATATTAATATGCTTTAAGTCACGTCTGTGTGCTGCCATCTAATGGAATTTTGTTGTACCTGCGTAATAGTCCGATAACTGGGGATCTCGTTAGTGGTTATGCCAGTCGCTTACAGGGCGTTATGGCAAAGCTGCACAAGTTAGATATCCCACAAATTTCAGGAATGATATAGTGTTAGTAAGTCATTTTTGATATTAGGAAAATCAACAAACCATGCAATTTCGTGCAAGATATCTTCGAATAATTATGAATAGTGCCCGTAATGGCTTTATATACACAGTACAAACCTGTTGAGGTTTTCGGGTTTCCAGTATGAATGTCTAACTGGGACAATAATTGCTCGCTGGAAACTTGCCTTTCATATTAACATTACGATTTAGCGAGATATTATGGTATAATAAGAAAGAGAACAAATATAGTGAACTATTGTATATTCAAATGGTTAATGTCGGATGAAGATGTCGCCCGTGCGATGGATATGCACAAACAGAACAGAAGGATCAGTGAACCTGAATTTCTATAATGAGGTAGTAGCTTGTAACAAAGTGTGGCCTATGTCGATTGTTGGATGTATACGGTCAATGAGAAATCCGCGCTCTCTGACGTTACTTGACTATTAAACTTCTATAAATGGAAAGGATCACAGTGGAAAGTCAGCACGGTTGCACATGTAGGTAGTGCCTTTTAGTAATCTTTTTACGTAACTGTTCAGTAACTGCTTAAGAGCTGTTTGTGTAGTAGGTTAATTGTTTCAAGCCAGGACTCGATTATTGCCGTAGAGCTATATGATGTAAGCACCAAATCACGATAAATGACACATCATTATAACGAAATAATTTCCACAAAAACCAAATGTAAAATTGTTTGCATAATGTTTATTTTTCTCAGTTAAATCGGATAAAACTTAAGATGGATTTTAAATTTACCAACTGTTCTGTGCTTTGGGATGTCAACACCGCCACTGAAGTGATGAATGCCGATCTGATGAACTCCAGTACATTGCCCTGTCATCCTGCTAAAATCCCCCTAAGTACCTTGGGACAGGTTTTTAAGCTTCGTCTTGAAGACCGTGCGGCTGATTCTTCCTTATAGTGCCGACACAAGAATTTCTTGGTCATATAGAAAGCAAACAATGGCAAAATCATCTGTAACTATTTTTTTGTTTGCTTTTTTTACTTTCTCCAGTTTAATTACTGTTGAAGGATGGTGGTCGCAGGATTTAACTATAAAAACGATAGATAGTAGCGAGAACAAGAAAGAACTGGTGAGTGACCGGTTTTGTCTTTGGGCAATTCCGTTATAAATATTAGACCTGCAACGCGATTTTATTTTGTTGTCCTTTTCCAGATAGTTTGTTGAAGTTCTACTTATTTTATTACACTTCTTTCAACATTATAACTGTTAAAATTACATTGCTTGAAGCAGAGTTTAATGAAACTAGGTTGCAATACCAAAAAAATCAGGCAATCTACATTTTAGGGGAAAATTGTCATATCTATCGGCCTATATTAAATTTACCAAAAAAAAACAAAAAAACAACTGAACGTCACAAAAAAGTGTAAATTTCATATTTTAATACTTCTCACCTCCAGGATCGGGGGTTCAAATCTGATATCACATATCCAGTCTGTGGCGTGTGCTGCATAGGATAGGCTCTGATCTATACATTTCGTTGACGTAATTAAAACTTTCTGAGAAAACGGGGCACTCTTCTCGTATGCACGCTTGTCATTTCTTTACGTGCTATTTATTTTTAAAGTTTCCATTGTCTCCTAGTTATTTTTCATTTTTCATCAATCGCATCACTGAGCAATTTAGCTACGACGACGTGTTTCATGCTATTAAATATTTCGAGTCAATGGAACGCTTGTAGCTGGTTAGTAAGAAGTGATTAAGTATTTCATCAGCTTCGTTTTTCTCTCTTCTAGCTGGATGTTCTTCACAATGTTTTGGAGAAACTTCAGAACAAGAGGATGAGTAATTGGGATAGGAAGCCGAGTCGACTTCCTGTGGTACACAATTAACATCTACAAAATATAATATTTTACATTGGCGTAATAAATGTAACAGTGCACAACTATTTAATGTAGTGCCAGCTTGTTGTTAGATTACATTTTTTTCGGGGACTTTTAGGGCATAGTACAACGTATTTTTACAAAGAAAATTACATTTCTCGTTCCCTCCCGTTCAACATTTTTTTCAAAAGTGATATTTGCATCTAATAACGTCAGCTACAGTGTAATGCTTTTAACCGTGGAATATCAACATTCGTATGTGTAAGTAGATTACCGTCTTGTTAACTAACATATCACTGTTCTTCAGTGCTCTGTAGGTGACCTTTGTTCAGTGAAAAGAGGATCACGGTTTGGCCAACTATGCGACTGTCCACGGAGGTCAAAATGCAACTATTTCTTCCTCAAATGTTTATGATATCACGTATGCAAACTGTTCTGCTATTTGATATATGGTTAAAGACTAGCTCCAAAATTTGCTGTGTTAATTGTTTTCAAAATGTAAACAGAACATATGTTTTAACCTCATTACACAAAAGCAACACCTATTGGGCTTCTCCAGAAAGGTTTTTAAAATTGTGGTCAATATTTCACATGGATCTTGTACGTTGCTATGTATACATCTGCTATGTAAAATAAATGTAATGAATTATGCACAAACATATTTCTAACAACTATGCAAGTATGAAGATTAAACAAAAATAAAGATGTTTTATTATGTAATGTCTATTCCATATATGTATGGAAGAATGCAAAGAGAGACTTCAAAAGACTTTGAGCAAAGTCCAAACTATTAATTTAATTAATCGTATTTAACTCATTTCCCTTGAGAGATAAGTCTTTAAATACAAAGTACATTAATTACATGTGACTTTGTTATGCTGTTCCAACTTCACAAAAAAATAAATAAAATAAATCAAAATCACTCCCCCCAACCCTGTAATGACATGCTGAGTTATAGTTTCATGTTGTTATAGTCATTATACTGATTGTCCAATTGTCCAAGGAGATTGTCCAGGGGTCACTGGCAAACAAGTGAAAAACTGCATGGTTCCTTCACCATGGACGGAATCATTCAGCTATTCCTAGTAAATGTTTTAGACCATTATTGTCCTAAAGAACAAAATACAATCTTTATGCAGTTGGTCAGTTACATTTTAGCAGCACCACAAACCATATGACAAAACATAATCACATCCAAAAGTGAAATGAAATACACTGCACAAAACTAGCTGAACATTATTTAAATAGATAACTTACAAGATCTCAATAATTAAAAGAAAGACAACAACGGTGAATTTCAGATTATATTTCTACAAATGTCCAAATGCTGCCCCCCTCCAGAGATACTGAAGGGTGTAAACAAGGGTTATTTGTGCTGCATGTTTAACCAAATGCCACCCAACCCTAAAAACTGCAGTCAAATGCTTGACTTTGGGAACCCAGATGATAAATGTCATTTTAGCTTCATTATGGGGAAATAAAAACTTGGATAGGAGAACAAGAACCCTTTAATTCAATCAAAGCAAGAAAATGCACCAATTCTGAATGATCATGGAGAGTAGAAGCGTCAAGGACACGGAAAACGTTCAAGCCATGATCAGAATGACTGTTGCTACTGACCTTTAAGCTTGCTTGCAGCTCGATTTAGCTGCTAAACACATCGCATACCATTCAGACTAGCAATCTGCATCACAGAAAGACTACCACACTACCCACCGTAGACCACAGAAATCCCATCTGTATCATAAACATGATGGAACAGATCACTTAAAACTGGAATCAAAAGGGATATCAAAGCAATGGAGTATATCCACATGGATTATTGACAGTGAACAGCGTTCCAGGAAAAACAAGCATTTGTTTGTCCCCACTTCTGCATTCATCCCACATAAAATTGCACTCTTGTAATCTATCCCATCTTAATGTTTTTTTCTTATCTGTGCTGCACACATTAATTAAATGTCAACACATTTTCTGGTCTTTAAATGGGCAGCCATGGTTCTGTAAGACTACCTGCTTCTAAATGCTTTCTGATGATTTTTTTGCATAGCAACTATAAATTAGTCCATTCTTTTCTTCATCCATCCTTTTTTACTACTGAATTAATGGGTTTAAAATAGTATTTCGTCATATTTCCCGGCAAAGATGGGACACAGAGACACCCAAGCAAGCTCTCTAGGAAGGTAATTTCACACTGAGATTAAACGTTAGTGATGTCTTCATTACCGTGCAAACAGCACTGTAACACTCTCAAGAAAAGGACAAAAATTTGAACCTTTGCTTGTCACTGGGGCTGTACCCTTGAAACTGGACCTTTTAAGGTACAGAATTGGACATTTCTGGTGCCTTAAAAGGTACAATTACCTGCAGCTAAGGGTACAATTGGCAGACCCTTGAGGGTACAGCCCCACTGACAAGCAAAGGTACAACTTTTTACCCTTTTTCTGAGAGTGCAACAGGTGTCCACTTATAGGAACTCTCTTGATTACAGAATCACCTTTCCAAGTGTATTAAAAACTAAATCATACATTTAACATGAAAAGAAGGAACATTTGATGACTCTTGAAAAAGGACAGACGTGCTTGGGCGCAGGTTCCTATCACCCCAGCTACACGGATTCCAATTGCCTGCGGACTTTTTCTGATGCTCGCCGGTCAAGTGCCCTCTGTCGCAAGATTACCAAGAGTGCAAAGACCACTGTCAGGCACAACATTGTGCCCTCAAATTTCCAGAAGAGACGTTCCTCCATTACGACAGAGCGACAACTGGGCCAGCAAAGGAGGGAAGAAATGTAAGTAAATCAACTACAATATATCAGCCAAAACATAATGTAAACTGAACTGTAGTACAATGTTCAAAATCAGTTGGAGTGGTGACATATATAGTACAGACTCTCCATCCACGTCCTGAGGTACTTTATGAGACATCCAAGCCGTACTAGGTGATAATAATAATAATAATAATAATATTTATTTTTTCCAATTAATCTAAGCGTTAATGAAAAATATGATTTCAAATGCATTTCAATAATAAATATGTAAAGAATTAAGCATCAACGACACATAGATAATCACCTCTTGTACTCATCCTTCTTGGACTTGGCGCAGTTGATCTTCTCAACATATCCAGTTGGGTTGCAGACTGGCCATGATTTCTGGGGGGGGGGGGGTAACCAAGAGGTGAAGGGCACGACTCATACTGTATCCCAGTCGAAGGCAGTCTGGATGGCGCTTACCAGCTGGAAGGCATTGCACTGGAAGCACTCGGCTGACACCACAAACTCCTCCACCTGCCAGCACGGCGTGGCCATCGGATCCAGATCTGCAACACAAGCCCAGCTATAAGCTTGCATTCATTAGTTGCTATTCAGTAGCAGACTTAACAATAATTTATGGGTATTACAGAAGCTGTTCTGCAAAGAATACACCACCAAGCTATGATGCATGCATCATTTTATAAATCAAAAAACACACTTCTTCAAATATTTACAGTATGTCATAGCCTAATAACCAAAAACATAAAGAGACACCTTACTTGAAGTACTTTCTTTGCTCAAAGCAGATACACCAAGCACCCTGTTTAGGCAGAAAGAAGTCTTGGGTTATACCCCAAGCAAACGTTACAGAGCGACTAACCACGACCGACAACTCGAATGGATCTTAGTTTCTGTCTTACCAGAATGATAACAAACACCACAGCAGTATGCAACAGGCAGTTTTTCTTGTGCAAATCCTACAATCGCTTTCCATCTCATTCAAACAGGTGTCTGGGTGTTGCCAGTACAGGATCACTCCAAGTGTGTCATCATCGTATACACTTTTCTACTTTTGAAGCTGGAAAGACAGGAAAAGACAGCCTTAACGAGCTAGTCAATTATGTTTTAAATTCTAAACCCCAATACATCGCTATCTATGAAGCAGTTATCAAACGCTATAAATTATACAACTATCTAATATGTCTGCGCTGCTAAGATAACTGAACATACATGTAAACTTACCAACTATCTAGCAATAGTATAAACTCCTATTAGTTGTTACAGAAGTCATATACTCACCGAAAGACATTGTCTGTACTGTTAAGTTTGACATTAGTGGTCCATGTCAACCAGTTTCGCACGTAAATGGCCTCGACAAGCTACTAGCAGCACTTTAAGCTGAACATTACACCGACAGGATCCCGGAAAGTTATCTCACTTGGGGAACTCTGTATGCGCTGGGTTACTTTACGCAGGCGCTACGCTATCGCGTAAACATGCAGCAAACCGTGAGTTCCGCGCTGTTGATTCCACGTAATTCGCGGAAGCGCGCCGGCGCCGCCTTCCCGGCCTAGTGCGTCATCGCACACTTCGCTGCATCATGGTGGCTCCATCGGCGCCTACGCAGAGTGTTATTCGAAGGTTCGCCTTTTGTGCATTATTAGATGCTATTCGACTCCCATTTTAAAAGCGAAATTCGTATTTCCATGCCCAGTGGCATAACCGGCGAGCACAACCTTTTACTAACCGTCTTTTTCGCTCAGTCTAACAAATGACGCTTGTTAAAGACCTTATGGCTTATAATGATGCTTATGATTACCCGAGTATTTGTCAAATTTTTGACTTTGCTACTGTACGCACAACATAAACCTAGGAATGAAAGGAAATACACAGAAAGATTTTGGTTCACCACTCTGCTCCAGGAATCACCAACACTTTATTAAACTTGTCGACACCGTGGCTTAGTTAACCTTAATCGGTGCTTTTAATTTCTACGTTTTTTCTATATTTCATAGCAAATACCTTTGGCCTACTGTAGTGGAAATGGAACTATTTTATGATACTCTTTCCCTTCGCACATTAGCAAAGCAGTAACTTGACTATAATTAGTGAGGAAGCTTATTGCAAATTGTCAGATTCATCAACGCAATTGCTATTCATTAAGCGGATCAAAATTTGAATGCCCAGTTACTCTGAAAAAGCAGGAAAGCAGTTTAGTTCCAGTCAGAAAAATACCCATCCAAGAAACTCAGTATGTACACATTCATTCATTTTTCACTGCTTGCCTGGGTCGAGCGCGCAGTAGTCTGAGCAGAGATGCCCAGACCCTCCCCCTCCCAGGAATTTCCTCTTGCGGGATACTGAGGAGCTCCCCGGTCAGCCGAGAGATCCATTACGTTAAACAACCAATAACAGCGCAGGACACTGCAAACTTTGTAAACAAGGGCCTGTATTATTACAAAAGTTCATAAATGCATAACCAAAAAAAAAATCCTTCAATATATGCTTCCCTGTTTTATTCACATATCTATAAGAACACAGAGAGTGGGATAATATTTCCATGGAGTTGTTTTAGCACAGATAAAATTCTTCAGAAAGGTGACACTTAGTTGTTCCTTCATCCATTTAATGAAACAGAAAAGGAGCTATACAAATATGCTATGTGGCTCACCGAGCTTGCCAGCAGAAGGACCATCATAGCCTACAAAAGTAAACCTGTCAAATTGCCAGCAATCATCTGATGAAGAACCTCACAATTCTAAGAGTCCAGAAGAACTCCAGGACGTAAGTAAGCTACTCGCACAAGATTGTTCACATCTCATCCGCATGGGCTGGCTTGGTGGGGTCAGCCTCGCTGCTACCCTGTCCTTTGGCAGATGTCAAAGCCAGAGACAGCGCGTCTGTCTGTCCCTCATTCGGAAGTGAACTGTTTCTAGATTGGTTCTCTGCCTGGTCCACGCCTTCTTGAGGGACTGCCTCCAGACTTTCGACTGGCTGATGTCGTAAACTAGACGTCCGATCTAAGGTATCCGATTGACTCGGGTCTGGTGAATAAGACAGGATTTCACCACGAACGTCAGCGTCGTCCACGTCCTCTGATATTTGCAAAGAGGAGGAGGAGTCAGTCAGGATATTTCTTGAAATAACTGTAATGGTGAAGAACACAACAGAAAGGTGGTCATGAATTTTCTCAAATTCAGCACTGGCGAATCGATATCTTTAATCTTTAATTCAACCTCACCACGTATACTATTATGCTATAAATAATATATTAAGACTATGATGTTAATTATGTAAAAAGTTAATTGAAACCACCACAGAAAAATGGATAATTTCAGGGATCCTTCCAAAACCAAGTAAAGGCAAGAAAACACAGAAGTGCAAACTGGAAGATTAACTTTCTGTCAGATTAACTGTTAGAGTATATGCATATAGCAATTAATGAACCATGTTCCCTTGACTGTAGGCAAGGAGTTTGGGCCCACCCTCAGATTTAAAAAAAAAAAAAAATGATACACTGCTTTTTCAAACTTTTATTACAAGAAAATATTAGAAATACGTAAAAGAAATGTAACTGACTGGTTTTGAACCACTGAAAGTTTGGATTTCAGCCCTCTGTTCGGTTGTTAGCCGTGTGCCTTTCCAGCCATTACAAGCATAAAAATAACAAATATTTATCAAACATTCTGTCCAGTTGTGACAACAGAAGATTGAAACGCGGAACAGACAGTGCCTTAACATCTCATAAACTTATCTGGGACAAGGCAGACAAGTAAGTTTCGTTTATGTGAATTAAGACACAATCAAGAGAGCCCAAGAGCAAATCAATATCTCTGATATGTCTTCTTCAAAACCAATAGTTTCAGCCTGTGGCTAAATAATGTGTTACTGCAAGCTATAAAAAGAAACTGAAAACCAGTCACATTTGTTCTAAATATTTCTAATATTTTCTTGTAATAAAAGTTTGACAAAGCAGCGTATTGTTTATTTCTTAAAAATCTGAGGGTGGGCCCAAACTTCTGGCCTGTAGTGCATAAAACTAAAAATGGGAACTATATGCTTTCTGATGCAAGCAGAATGAAATCATGTAATGATTTAGACTTTTAAGGGAGAGCTAATCACTTCAGTTTAGCTGCTGTAAAGGAATGTGGATGGAGTTATCGGGGGGAAGGTGAATAATCTGAAGGGAGGGGTAAACATCCTATGACGAGAACAAGGATTCAGCTGTGTTTTGTAAAGCACATTTTTTCAGTCTCTTAACTGCAGTTGTCAGAAAATGTTTGCGGATTTATTTGGACTTCTCAATGAATGGCTCCTAAAATGCGATTTTCATCTCTATCTTCATAAACGTCATAGTAATAAATTTAGCAAAGGACACGCGTTAGATTGGCTATTCTTTGCTGACGAAATGGCTTAAACAATCAGGGTAACTGAAAAATATGTAAACCTTCAGAATAATGATATCTTCAAAAGTGGGCAAATTGTTTTAGTCAGGTATGGGTTTGACCTTAAAAACATCAATTCAGTGTTGATTACCTGCTCGTCACACTAGACCTCAGAAGAAAAGAAATTCAGCACCATTTCTACAATTCATAACAGTTGGTGTCCCAAGCCATGGAACATCAAACAAGTGACAAAGAAGCTGAAGGTGACAAGTGAGGATTTTGCAGGCATCTTGATAACATCCATGTTCCCGATTCTCTGATGAGAAAAACACTGACGGAGAGTGGTGTTCATGGGAAGGAACCATG
>JAODKF010000147.1:15115005-15143870 GCA_026779585.1 Mormyrus proboscirostris | reverse complement strand
CCTCATCCCAGCTGTGACACATGCAGGGGGTGTAGTGATGAAGGCCAGCTGGGGCCTGGATGACTTGCAATCACTGAGGAACCAATGAATTTCAAGTTGCGCCTAAAAAATTATGCAGCAGAATGTCGGGGTGTCCACGATCTAAAACCTAATCCAATAATCCAAAACACAGAAGTAAATCAAACAATTAACAATGTTTTACCAAGTCCTTTGGTGTGATCTGAAGTAAAACATCCCAAAAATATGCATGAATTGAAACACCTACAGAGTTGCTTTAAGGTTACTGCCAACAAAGGAGGCCGCATAGTTTCTAAATCCAGTGATTCACATATTTGTTCCATCAATGTCGTTGAATGCTTAAACCATTTTTTTCAAAAACATAAGGTGGAGTAAAAGGTTTTGTTTGCTGTTTGTCAGATCACGGAATAGGAGCCATTCTTGTAGAAAACCAGATAAGTAAAACAAATTCACAAACGTCTTTCATAACTGCATTGAAAATATTTTTCGAATGTCCACAACAAATAACTTTTTTTTTTTTTTTCTTTGCCCACCACCACCCCCAACAACAACAAATAACTTAACCAAAGTTTTAAACTATGTAGCCTTGTCATGGCCTTTGTGACACATGAGCGTTGAGTGTAGGAGTATAATGACGCACAGTGTGTAAATGGCATCTAAAAACAGATTTAATTTTGATACTGATTAATTGTCAGTGCTGTTTATACTAAATATCCTTACATTTCCAGATTAACAAAGTAATTACTTATTCATTTAAAACTGTTTCCTCTTACTGAGAATGGAACAGTTTACTTAATCCAAGCTGAAATCCTTCATTTGTAAGTTAATAAATAAATAAAAATCTCAACCTATTTATGTTTGTCAAACTAAGTTACCCCTGTGCCAACACCACAACGAATACACAATAAAACATTTGAATGAAAACTCTTGGAACCAAAAACCGAATTCACTTGGAGTCCTGTTTACTGAAAATCTCTACCATTTCAAAGCACACCCTTCCATATTCAGAGAAAGGTAGCCTAACCTGCCAGGGCAACAATGAGAACCGCAAGATCAAGATTCTTGCCACCCTGTTTGACATGCTGAACAGGACTTATTCTGGCTGCATATTTCAGCCCAGACAAAAACATCCCTTAACTGTAACTTTGGTGTAGCTCAATACCGAAAAATCACACCATACATTAATGCTGGACTGACATTACAACCGGCATCACAAGCTGGACATACAGCGTATTACAACTCAACTGTAATGTGCTGCACCATGTATCCAGCAGCCAATGGGAATTTATGTTAGGAATTTGTTGTTGCAAGTGAATCCTTGTCCTTGTATTCTTTTTCTTACTATTATTATTTTTTTTTTTGGCAAAGGCATGGCAACCTTGAAAAGATTAGTCTGCACTACCTACATAGGGGAAAAAAACCCTAAACAAACTTATCACATATCGGCAGAAGAAAGAATCGACCTCCAGTTTGTGCATATCCCTCCTCCACTGACACAGAACCCCAGCTGAAAGGACTGTAACTTGGAAAGATGATGAGGGCCAGGGAGAAGATGAAGATCTGGTAAAATAAAAATACACACACATACATAGAGAGCTTTATGTTAATCATGTGTTGACTGGCCTCAGTACATCATTTATGTCATTTTTCAATGAAGTTAAGAAAAACAAAGAATCCAGAGGATCGTTACCATAATGCAAGTGCTGGTCTGTGCCGCCTTGGTGGCCGTCCGCTTGATCAGGGCTTGTAGCTTTTGCAGCTGGGCCAGGAGGGATCTGCACACAGACATCTCCTGCATTAACACCTGAAAGCCACTGTGTCACCACGGCAACAGGGCCCAAAGTGCCGTATTCAGTCCTGGGGACCGACCGAGGTTTTGTTTCAACCAACCAGCTGAGTATAAAAAGTCACATTAACAGTGTACTCAACCGGCTGGTCGAAACAAAACCTTGGTCGGGATTTGTACTTTCTATACTGGAAGTTCCCACCTCTGTCTGTAACGGATTACTTTTGCGAGTGACTCGCCCTGCACTGGCCGTATAAAGAATCTGTGATACCATGACACATACACATTGTTCTTCTCCAGGAGCTCCACTGTCCTCTGCAGCTCCTGGTTCTGTATCGAGCATGCCGCTACCCTGGAATACACACGACGCCATGCAGGGAGGTGAGAAGGTGGCTTCTTCCATTAAAGAAAAGGGTTTTTGGCACTGGCCCAGATATAGAGAGACCAGCAGATGTGATAAAGTGGCGGTACCTGCTCTCCAGCCCGTCGATGTATTCCTTTTTCCTGCGCCGGCTGTCCTGCGCCGACTGTTTGTTGCGGATCTTGCGCCGGACCTTCTTCAGAATGCGCTCCTCTGCCTACAGAGGAATCCCATCGCAAATGACATTTTCACTGTAATCTCTGCAAGCGTGTCATAAATGCACAGCTTTTAGAATCATTTTTCGGTTATTATTTATACCATTAAGTTACCCGAACCAAACTGAAGACATGGTGATGACGTTGCACATCCTGCAATGATGGAACGTATTTCTTTCACCGGTCTATGTTTTACCAGACCACATTTGCCTGATTAGCGATGCAGTTTACGGCGATACCTTTGTCAGGGGCAGGTTATTAGGCAGGGAGATGCCTTCCTGATTCAGAAGCTTCTGTTCCTCATCGGTAAGATGGAGGTCTGGGTATAACTTTACAAAGACAAACAGGAAACCACTAATGGTACAATCGCAGCCAAATCAGAGACTTTAAAGGTTCCTGGAATAATATGCACCGACAGCATTTTTCTTTCGTCTTACGGCTTTTCTGTTTCTAGCGACAAATTTGTAAGCGATATGTTATCTTTACTGAATCTTCATCAAGACCTACTGGCAGGTTCTCCAGACCCTGGTCTTCTTTGCAGATGAGGCTGGTGGGTGGAGCACCATCAGGTTTTGCTGTAGGTGCCAGGGGCAGTTCATTGACGATGCAAGAATCAGACATCAGCATGTGGGTGCTCCACTCGTCTGGGGAAAAACCCACAGCGCCGTCAGAACCCCTGCAGGCATCTTAATGATCCAAGGAACACAAGGTTTCTACAGCACACTACAAAATCCATCACACCATAAACTATTCTTTCTTTTGCATTGCTGATATCTATACATCCATTTTCTGTACCCGCTTGCCCTCTTTATGGCCGTGAGCTTCCCGGAGCCTATCCCAGAAGATCTATGGACAATCTAGTAATTCCAATGACCCTCAGGAACCTGCAGGACACCCCACGAAGACACGGAGAGGACATGCAAACCCCACACACATGGAGCCATGGAAGAGACTCAAACGCTGGTCCCGGAGGTGTGAGGCAGCAGTGCTGACCACCGCACCACCATGTCACTCGCTTTGTCAACGTTTGCTAATTTTATGATATAATTCTCAGAGTAATACTGACTCGAGATACAGCAGACTTCCCTAACCAATAGACATGTGAAGTCATATCAGTCTAACTGCAATACCAATCTGATACTGATAGGATCATAAATTCCATTAGTCTTTTAGCATCATTTAATGACTAAGAACTTTCCCAAAAATATGGCCTTTATTTTCTTAGATACTGCAGATAACAGAATGTACATCCATTTCAGATCTATTTTTAAAATAACATATATATTGTTTGCAAAACACTGTGTAACTCACCTAGCTGGATGGAAATGACATCCATACTCTGTTGTTCTGGCTCTGTCTTCAGATTATTTAGACTGCTTATGTCATACACCAGCTGGTAGATGGCAGGCGGAGCCTGGTGGGACTCCGAGGCCCTTGGGGGGCTGTCAGAGCTTGGATCTTCTGAGATACCGCTGTCGGTTTCTGAGAAGACCTCCCCGGGAGGACCGGAGGGATAGACATCATTTGGGTTGATGGCAGGGAGGACATCTTCAGGTTCACTGTCCTTCAGACCCTATTAAAGGAGAAGAAATGTTTATCTGTTAAGGTGGCGACTCAATAAAGGGAAAAGGTACATAGGTTATGTTCTTAAAACAGTCCCCCGAAGGTCATAGTCATCCATCTTCCAAACACTTATCCTGGTCAGGGTTGCAGGGGACATGGAGCCGATCCCAGGCAGCACATGGCACAAGCTACACCCTGAACAGGAAAGCGGTTCACCATTAAGTGCATGCACACGCACACACACACACGCACGCACACACACACGCATGCGTGCACGTCGGGTAAACATATCTTTATGGGGACCGCTCATTCATTTCTATGAGATAGATAGCTAACGCTAACCATGACAACCTACCAAGCCCTTACAATAACAACAACAAGCTAAATACAAGAGTTTTTGCATTTTTAGTTTTTTCATTGCAGTCACAGATTTTCATTAAATTGAGTTTTCCCTTAAGGGGACCAGGAAACATTGTGTCCCCGTAAGATAAGGTATACACGCTCACACATCCACACACACGCAAACTACAAACACACACACACACACCAGGGCTGAACTGGCCATCTGGTATACTGGGCCTCTTCCCAGTAGGCCGATGGGTTTATAGTCCCCTCCCTCCATTCAGCGGATTTTATCATAGGGTGACCCCAAAGTCCATGGCTGACTTTTACTCCCAGTCCAGCTCTGACACATACACACTACAAGCTAAGAGGCCAAGCAGCCTTACTGCATGTACTCGCACTGTGGGAGGGAACCTTGGATCCATGTCAATAAAAAACAGTTCCCAAAACAACAGCTATCATTTAACCGTAAAACATACATACACATTGGGGGTCCAGTGCCCATGCCTCCAGGGTCTTTGGTGTCGTACTGTAAAGGGAACTAGAGCAAAGGAAAGGCTCGTCCAAACCCAGACCAGTCTCTATCTCGACGTCTTCCCCTCTCTGCCCAAAAAAAACTTCTCCATTCTCTGCATTCATGTCCTAGAAGAAAGAAAAATAGTATTTTTTTGCCCCTTCCAGCTGAAAATATGCACAAAGTTCACAACGATAAGCATTCAGAGGAATGTTGAAAAATGCACAATTAAAATTCAAACGGCTTCCCACTTGATACATACATCACCAATCAAAACCAGACAACAAGGAGAAGACATGAACAGTCCTCATTAGCTGACAAATGCGACATGGAGCAGGTGTGGAATTTGCTTAAGGAGTGTTCATTGCAGGAGGAGGAGTGATTTCGGCGCACGCTTTGTTTGAACAGTGCAAGTTTTTCTAGAAAGGATATTTGTTTCCTGGTGGGCACAGGCCTATTTTCTACAACTTAACAAACTTTTACGTCCGGGACACCTTTTAGCCTATATAAGGTATTTACTCATAGCTTTTTTTAAACCCAGAGTTTCCATCCGCAGGCAAAAAAATCAATTACTTATACATTCAAAGCGAAAACTTACTAATCATCCCAGAATTTCTGAGTTTATAAATGCAAGCCTCCAATTTCGTTGAGAGCATGGTGCGGAAATAAATATTTTCTGTATTTGACAGGCGTATCCGACACAATTTTCTGGTTATTTAAAACACATAAAAAGCTTGATAAATACTCATCTCATCCTCAGTTTATCTAATCAGTTATGACTTGTACAGGGAAAGTATATGAACCAGTGTATTTATTGAATATTTTATTACCACTACTTATTTTTAATGGCATCAGTTTCTAATTTCTTAATAATCGCACTTTTTTCACATAACAATGATACCTAATAATTACACTTATTTATGCAAAGGCGTAACTAACAAAAGCCATCGTGCTACGTATGACTATCAATATATGTGCTTTTCCACATTATTAATACCTATAGAGATTTCTATACAAAAGTACATAACATTCAATCAGATACATGCATGCACGATACAATTAAACATTCACTTATATTCAGAGCAAATGATTTTCAGTGTTTCTGTATAGGTTTGTTCCCTGGTTTGAAGTCATGGCATTGAAAAAAACAAAAACTTCTGACAGTAGGTTTTCAGTGTTTTTCGAACCTTCTATCTTTATAACGTGGTCATCTTTGGATAGCTACAGTACTTACCTCGCATTAGCCGAATGCTTTCAGTTGCGACACCGTCTCAGTTCTTTTTGCTCACTGTGTGGGTGGAGCTTTCTTTCTTATGTCAAGTCGGATAAACAAGAGATATATTGTATTCACATAGTACATTAACACCACCTTTCACTTACCGACTGTGCCTGAAACTATGGATAGATTGTATCCTGGCTTTAAGCAATGCTCGTAAATATTCTCATATATATTTTACACACCTTGTCGTAAATATATGTTAACTCGCTGAATGTACCTTTGCACTAACTTATCATTTTTCCGAAGCTGGTGGTTAGACAGGGAACTTCTTTACTCTCCTGTGGAATCCAGCTGGCAAACTTTATGTCAATCAACATAAGAAGGCGGATGTGAAAACGACGGAACTCCCTCGCCCCTTATTCTAATTGGCTGGCATAATTCAGCTGAACAATAAAATGGCAGAGGATTGACCAGCAGACATTGGTCGTCAGTAGTTAGCAGTTTGTTTGGGAGCTACCAGTTTAGATTGAGCTTTTGCGGCAACGGGGATGTACGTAGCTGTCACTAGACTCGCATCGCAAGAGGAAGACGGTAGTTCCGCTATAATGACGCATGGGCTCTAAAGAGGAGCACAATAGTATGCACAGAAAGTTGCTGATTGCGTGCTAGGTCTGTCTAAAATTCAGAGCATACTGAGGACACTAATTACTGAAAAATCTGTCAGAAATCCTTAATTTTTATAAACATCGACTAGATTCACGTAACAAGTAAAGTTCCTCCCCCGCAACGTCAAATAAATAACGACTTCCTTCCCATTTCACGCAGAAGTGCGCGATATGTAAACCTTTCCGACCTATACTGATGCTTCCGTCTTTATCGCCGTGGACGCTGTGTAAAAAGAAGCGTGTTGTTGCTTGTTGAAATTGCTTGCATCTATTATATATTATAATGTATGTTTGTAACATAATGCAAGACATTTAAATATTAAAACGGCAGCTTTTACATTGCTAATCATATAGCCCCGAGTAATTTAGCTTTTACAAATATCAGTATGTTCTAATGAAAAACTCCTTTTAAAGAATAAGATTAACTTTATTGATCCCGGGAGTAATTCTGGGTTTGTTTTATGAGCTCATGAATAAATTACCTGGTAGGCTTGTGTCAAAATACATATCTCTACCATAAAGACATGTCGTTTAGTTGGATTGTTCTTTCTATATTTTGCTTAGTGTTTGACTGGGTGTATCTTGTCAGAGTACGTGTGCTTCCTGAGCTAGTCTCTAGATGTATCTTGGATTAATTTTGAATTAACAGTTATAGAATTTAGCGATCATTGGTAACACACAACAACGAAACGTATCCTCTGCATGCATTTAACCCTTATGTGACATCGTGACATAACAGGGGGCAGTACCATGCTTAGGGTACCTCAGTGGTGCCTTGTTGGTCGGGATTCGTCAATAAACGATTCGATGGAATAACATAGTTGCTACTACTATTAAAATAAGAAAAAGAACCAGACTGCAATAAAAATTCTTTGCGGGATATTTGAAGCCATCTATTGGGTTGGATGCACTTTTCTATTGTCTTTCAGCAAAGTTACTGCCCTTGTGTTTCTTCCTTTCAAAGCAACTGATGAGTATAATTTTAGTTTTGTTCAGTTATTCTTTACATTTTTCATTTACAGTAAATGAGCTTTTATTAGTTTTAAATTGCCAGTGTATGTTAAGATGTCACTGCCATACCTCCTTGAATACATTATGTAGAAATAATTCTAGATGCGAACAAACCTGAAGAATACATTTCGACTTGGGTTGTGAACCGAAAATAGTTACTGTAATTCATAGAAAATAATGGACGGAGCTGTAGCAGTGTAGCCACAATGGTGAAGGGTCGATAGAGGCAGTACAGTGTTAGTATGGTGGTTTGTTTGTTGTATAACATCATCACGATTGACAGACATTAGGCCTGTCAATGGGCAGGTAAACTGGGCTGGTAATCTCCTCCATGGACCAGTTGCCCACAGTTGTGCATCATGTTCAGCACCCATTGGACGGAAGTTGATCTGGGGATCCGAGAGCTAGATAACTGATGAATTGTTACGCTTTTTCCCATACTGGTGCTCTTCATTATCAAAGAACGAATACAAAACATGTCAAATGCCATTTTTTCCCGGACTAAGGAAAGTAATACATAAGTAGTTTTGCTATCTGTTTTAAGATCTTTGGAAATTCTCTCTCCACATTCTAGCGCATACATAATGCGAACTTGCTAATAATAAATACTTACAAGGCAAAATGGTGGATTGTATGAAGTTAGTGTCACGTTACAAAACCTCCTACAATTTTGGATTTTTGCGCCAATCGGGTGACGAGTTGCAGAGATGCGTTATGATTGAGTCTGGGACGCGAGGCGCGGCGGATTCCGCGAACTCCTTCGCAGCCTGGAGCGCTTACGGGAGATATAGGGCACGTTCTTTGTGGGAATTGCAGCGTCCGCTCTCATAAATTGAGAAACTGTTGGAACCGTCAACTCAGCCTTTTCAGTCCATCACCGCTGTGCCTCGATGGACGAAGACAAACACGGTAATTCATCCAACTAACCATAGCATGTAATGTTATGAAAACTTTTAATTTGGTTTTAGTAATGATTCCCCTCTAAATACTTTAAACAGTTTATTCCTTTAGACCTTTTTGTTGTTTTGTGTAGAACGTTGTTCGCGTTATGGCATATTGTTGATTTGCCGACAACTGCTTACTGAGTAACTATTTATATTATTATCTGTATCTTATTGGACTTTTCATATGAAATGGAATCGACTTAATAAAATAGCAAATAAATATGAGCATAATCTTCCGGATTATACCCACCCTTGTTTGAGTACTAACGGGAAGGAAATACCCTTTGCGTCAATGTTCCGAGAAGTTATAGTCAGAAGTTGGATTCGATTCAGAATTCAGTTCGAACTTAAACAGCTGTATAAAAACATACACGTGCACAATATATAAATTTGTAACTGTGTTAAATCGCTTAATATAGATTTCGGTTAAATATAATTCACTTTTCTATGCTTTACCACAATTTAACAGCTTATGAGATCCATCCCTTTTAGGACATAGGGTCCTGGGTTATTTTAGGGTCCATTAAACAACTATTATCATGTCAGCCTGTAACTTCAGCGTAGCTATTACGGTTGTGCCATAAACTATGGATTTACGTGTTTATATTCTGCGATAGGCAAGATGTTGATTACGATCATTGAATTACAATAATGTGTGTTTCCGCATGTTTGAAGACATGGCCCGTGTTTTGCATAGTACAATTTAATGGTCATAAATTAGTACTTAATAACTCATTTGCGGTAAAGTGATAAATGCTAAGCCCAGATTTGTCGTTAATCTAAACTTAATAAACATAAATAATGTTGTTACCTGAAATATAGAACTTACATTTTTGCTGCCACTTTTTAAAACCAACCCACTAATGTCTGTACATGGTGTTATATTTGTTTACTTTACTTATGTTCTTTTCATTAATATAGGAAAATGGAAATACAGGAATGTGTTTTTTCATTGTTGATTTAGTTATTTTTCGTATGCTGTAGCACTTTTCAAAACAAAGATCTTAAAGAAAGCATAAAATGTAGTATTCAGTATTTTTTTTTTTTTGTTCCAGGAAGTTTTGACATTTGATTCCCAAAGGGCATCTCTGGCAGGGTGTCTCATTCTGGCAAGAGGGTGAGATACGAATTTCTGGTAAAGATGACACTGATGCATGCTGAATCACAAAAAAGCTCCACAGCTTTCGAGTCCGGAATGGATACCACCCTGGGCACGAGGTCTGGGCTGGGAATTAAACTGGTGTCACTCTTCATGCTGCTATTCATGACACTTGTAAGTGGCTGCTCTGCCTTGTGCATCATCAGAGGGAGAGGGAGGTGTAACACAGATCCAGGTAAGACTGCAACACGTAGACGATCAGTATTAATCATCATCCACCCATTTTCCATACCGGTTTGCCTATTGCGGGGTCACGGGGGTCCGGAGACTATCCCAGAAGTGAATAAACATATATATATGTATTTCTGCAAAACATTGTTTCCTTTTTGGAATAATGAGTCTTTTGATTTTTTTTTTCCATTTTTTAGTTAGTCCTATAGAATTTGTGAGCCAGTCAGCAGTCACATTCATGCAGACATAATGTAGTTATACTCAAAGTGCAAAACAACTTTTCAGTTCCTTGAAATGGATATGGGTTTGAATTTTAGGCCGGCTGCGCACATATAAAGTTAATTCATGTAGCATCTAACGGCTGTTTATTTGCATTGGAAGAGGACAATGTTTCTTGTCATTGTACACAAAAGGTGCAGCATGTTTGAATTAATTTATCTGACAAGACGGTGTGATTTACTGCTCAGAGGCACGCCGCAAGGTGCTAAGTTTGGTGAGCTGCTTTGCGGGCGGCGTGTTCTTGGCTACCTGCCTGCTGGACCTGGTGCCTGACTACCTGGTGGAGATCAACAAGGCCTTTAGCAACCTTGGGATCACAGTAAGGAGTTGGCCAGAAACACAGTCTTGTTCTCTCTCTCTCTCATACACACACACACACACAGGCAGTCCCCAGGTTTAGAACGAATTCTGTTCCCAAAATCAGTCTTCAAGTCGAAGTTTTAGGCAAGTTGGAAAAATAATAGTGCAGTACAAAAAAATATTAATTAATAAAACTACATACGGTACTGCACTGTATGCTGAGCTGACGAACCGCTGAAGCCACGGTTTTTTCTCGAGTATCACAAAGTAATGCGTGCATTTCTTAATACTAACCATTGTATGTATTCCAGATGTTTAATATAATAGGCTTTATGGCATTTTGTTTGTAAGTACGAATTGTCTGTAAGTCAGACATTCTTAACCCGGTGACTGCCTGTATATATATGCATTTTTTTGTATCTATTTGCTACACTTTCAAATCTTGTGATGTGGAAAATTATGCAGTTCCTTTTGCTTACTGACAAAATCTGGTTAGTTTCCAAATTAACATGCAGTAGTTTGCCCTGCAATGATTGTTTGAAGAACAAGGCTTGCTTGTCTCACTTCATATATTGGAAATGTTACCGGTTCAGTATGTGCCGGATACCTGTGAGTGTTAGATAGTCCTGTGTTCTTCTCACACTGGAATTCTGTTCACCCAGTTGCAGTTCCCGCTACCTGAATTCATCCTGGCCATGGGCTTTTTCCTGGTTCTGGTGATGGAACAAATTTTCTTGGTCTTCAGGGACAAATCAGGTGGCTTCACAGGAGAGAGGCAAGCCTTATTGGTAGATCCAAGTATCCAATCACACGACAAAAATGGCTTGGGCCGGAATCACCTGCATTCTCCCTTCGCTCATGCCGGGGATGAACCAGACAGAATAAGACATCCTAGCGGGGAAGGAGTCCACCTCCACGTTGATTTCAACTCTCACTCGGCCATCCGTTCTTTCATCCTGGTGTTCTCGCTTTCCCTGCATTCTGTGTTCGAGGGGCTGGCAGTCGGACTTCAACAGGATGAGCAGCAGATTCTGGAAATCTGTTTGGCCTTGTTGCTTCACAAGAGTGTCATCTCCTTTAGCCTGGCACTCAAACTCACCCAGGGTCAGCTTCGGCAGGCAGCCGTCGCTGGCTGTTTGCTGCTGTTCTCTGTAATGTCCCCACTGGGCATTGGACTGGGCATTGCTCTCACTGAGACCCAGTCCACCCCTCAGCACCATCTTGCACGTTCCACCTTGGAGGGTCTGGCTGCCGGCACCTTTATATACATCACATTCATGGAGATCTTGCCTCACGAGTTGGGCTCCTCACAGAACCGCATACCCAAACTGGCTCTGCTTCTCACTGGTTTTGCAGTGGTCACCGGTTTCCTGTTCATAAAGATATAGTGCCTTACCAAAACTGTGTTATCCTTTGTTTTTCTAAAGAGAAAAATGTGTCATAACAAATAAATTTGTGTATAAGAACATGACATGTCCATGGAACTTCTTCTTTAGACAAAAATAATATCATCACATACCATGAGAAATATTGCATTTATTATATCTGCAAGTTTGGAATCTCTTTGCTTTTCTGCATAAAAAGCACCTTGTTGAAATGTATATCAAAAACAAGGTTGATCAACTGCAATTTACGTATTTGTAGCATTCAGTATTTTCATTTTATTAATAGAAAACAGTTCTCCATCTAGGATGGCTCAGTATGTAGGACTATAGACATCCAGCTCCAGGTTGACTTCGGTAGGTGAATTTGTGTTCCTAATGTGTCATTATGTCTGTTTCTGCCCTGGAATGGGGTGACATTCTGTGTCTCACTTGCTCACCACTACCCTGTAATGAAAAATGGATTATTTTCAAGTTAAAAGAAAGGTGGATCAAACAAATACATTTCCCCCCAAATTATATCTTTCTTTAGAATAAAAAAACATAAAAAGTAGTAAAAGGTATTAATAGTAATATAAAATAACACATTCAGAGGCAAAGCAAGAGCATAAAGTTAGTTTAACAGGGAACTACTTCAAGATGAACTTTTCATAAAGTTTTATAATCCAAGTTTACGTAGTGTACTCCTAAAGTGTGGCAACTTGTATTTTTATTTCCATACATTACTATACCGAGTCAGTATATTGATTAATTTCCGTAGTATTGTTTTAATTAATAGTAAAGCTTGGCAATAAAGCCGAAACACGGTACTTGTATCGGCAAATACAAAATTCAACACATTCAAGCATCCGAAATATCCCTTCTGTATTTTTGAATTATGAATCGTTCAGTTATGCATACACGGCTTAACTCGTTCGGCGATCAACGTTGTGTTTACAACTAAAGGGGAAGGGATCGTGTTACTTTTACACGCGTCAAAAGCCAGCAGTCCGCAGAGATTAATGGGACTTGTAGTTTAACGCAACAACTGACCTTTGACTGCACAAACTACAGCTTCTGTCATGTGAAAACTACACGTCCCACATTTCGACTTGGGCAGCAGTCCAGAATGCCCCCCCTCCCTCTTTCGCCCGTCCCCCCTCCCTCACCGCTGCCCTCTTGCCCCTCCCCGTCTGCCTTCCTCCCACCAAGTCAGATCAGTTCACTTAAGTAAAAGATGTCTGCGGCGGGTACGGGTGCAGGCGGGTGCGGACCCGGGCCGGGTGCTGGCTCTGGGGCCTCAAACCCCAGGAAGTTTAGTGAAAAGATCGCCCTGCACACCCAGCGACAAGCCGAGGAGACGGCCGCCTTTCAGGAGGTCATGATGGACATCACCTCCACACGGGTAAGAGGAGCAGGGAGGTGTGGGGAGACTCCGAGTATACACAGGCCTTTCTGGGTAGATGCCCGCAGAGGTACGGACGGGCTTAAAAGTAAGGAGAGGTGCGCCTCGCCAACTTGCCAGTTAATGCGACTTACTCTGGTGAGAGGAGGCTCGTTAGCAGATAGGCGCTCGGTGAAGGATGCTTACTGAAACGACTTGGTGGCTAGTTTGGGTTCAGTTGGTACTGTACAGGCGGCGCGCTTGAGTCGCTGTTACACAAGTTTAAATTCGTTTTTAAAAGAGATGCCTGTAGTAGATACCGTAGTTAAATCGTGTCAGGGACGGCAAAGTGACACATCCGGAATGTCACGACTCCACTACGCTGACTAGCGGGACTGAGCCGGCTCGGTAATTAACTTTAGTCCCGGCGAGCTGCAGCCCTCTCGCTGCTAGCGCACTCGCCTCTTTTTTGTCCAGTCGGCTTTTAAAACCGTGCAGGCGACCCGTAACCCGGTAGATTACTGCTGGCCGCTCGGCGTCTCGCCTCCTTTCGGCGGTTAGCGTCGCTAAGTATGCCGACAGTCTCGGCCCGTCGGCTTGAACGTAGCCGACGGAAACTTCTGACTGACGCCTCGTAAAGTCGGCTAGCGCGTTAGCCGCGTTAGCTCGGCGGAGATGGCAGCGCGCTCCAGCCGTTTATAATTCGCTGAATAGACTGACCGTCTGCGTTGTGCGGTTAGGTTAATCATATTTTCTCGATGTGTATTTGCCTTCATTGCGTGCTCGTATTTACGGTTGATGCTGCGGGCAATCGAAGGGTAGCGCCCTCCCGTCGCCGTACCCAACGTTCACGGCAGCCGAACTCCCTAAAAAGTGACACATTAAGAGTGACAACTTGCAGCCGCTTGTCGCTTAACTGAATGGAAGCTCTGCGGTCTTGGAGAGTGATACACTGAGGCCAGTGCATCACTCTCCAAGGACGACGGGCGACAGTGATTGCTTCTGCAAGCAGAACTGTTGGCTTGATTTAGACTATTAAAAAAATGCATGGAAATGATGCCGTTGTTGGAAGACTACATTTGCATCAATCGCAGTAAATCGCAGCGCCCGGAGCAGGACCGTAGTTCTCTGTCACTCTTCCTCAATGCATGCTAGCATTCACCGTATTACTTCTAGGCTCTATTTTCTGCACGTCCGTTTGGCTGCCAGTCCGGCTGCTCCTTTCATTGTGGGCAGAATAAATTTAAGGTTCACTGGGTATGGGCGTCGTATGAGGCCTGTCTTAAAATTCAAGAAAGAGTAGAGGAAATGACTTTTGTATTGGCTGTCGGATATCAGAACTATAAATGCATCGCAGCTGCGGTATTTGTCAAGTGTTAAGGTTGTATCTCTGACTTGGAGTATGTCCGGTGTATGTGGAAACTGGGAACCGATATCTGAAATATAGGAAAAGCGTAATGTTTTACGTATAGTAAAAATAATTATGGTCTGGATTTGTGAAGCTGGATTTAAGTAGGTAATTACGTGCCTATTTCCTGTGAAGTCACTTGTTGAAAGGCTGTGTTTGGAAAAACCCCGAACGGTGATTTATTTATTTATTTTTTTTGTTACATTTTCAAAATTCCCCGCATGGTATACCAACAAGCTAACTATCGAGTTTTTTTTTTTTTCCTACACGTTATACTTCCACCTGATACCCCAGCAATTAAGCATCTGTGGATGATGATGACACATATCATTTGTGAGGCATTTGTTTCGTAGCCAAAGGTAATTCACCTGTATCCATTCGCTTTTCAAGGTGCAGCATTTGTGAGTTGTACTGTACAGCAACACTTTCGATAAACAACAGTTCCATTAAGAAAGGAGAACTCCTTGCTTGTCTCTGTTGCTTTTGTTGCCTAGGTTGTATGTATATTTAGAAGTCAGTAGCTTTGCATAGAATGCTTGCATGCATTTAATAGAAAAAAATGTTATATATAACAAGTTGGCTTCTGTGTCTAAATGTAATCGTTTTTATTGGTGGGGTTGATTTATTTATTTTGTGCATATCCAGCCTAATAGTTGTGATTTTAGAGTGACATATAATTTGCATACAGTCCAGAAGTATTTCAATAATGTCATATCAAGAGATATTTTTAATCCGACTTGCTTTATTTAAATTTCAGCATTTTTTTAATTTTTATCATGTCCTATTTGGCACAGAAGTCTGCAGTTTTTGTCCAAATCCCACCGAGCTGTCAAGTTTTTACTAATCCTTGGTATCACATATTGTGGATCGGTCCAGGATAATCAGTTGTGATGTATTTCCACAGTGCTCATCACTCTATTTGTCTATCTACCCCTACTAAATTTTCATTCATGGAACAAGGCATGATATATCAAATCAGTATTTGTTTATTTACTCAATGCAGATAAACAAAGATTATTGTTAGTTTTCAATTCACAGTAAATTCAGTTTATTTAGATTTCAGTTACTCTGTTTTGCTTGATCTGAACACGGCTGTACTTCAAATTAAAGGACTCAACTGGAACAGTCTCCAGCAATCACATTGGGCGCCAGAGAGGAAGACTGAGAAGTCTGACATCTAAGGGGAATTAGATTAAGACTTTATCTAGCTTCTGTCCTGCTAAATGACATGGGGGGAGACCAGCTGTGAAGTGATTTTGTGTTTGTTTTCCTGCCAGATTCAAGCCCAGAAAGTGCGCTTGGCACGGACGCAGGGTCCATATTATGGGGGTTCGCTGCCAAATGTCAACCAGATTGGGAGAAATCCTCCTGATTTCCAGGTAAGGCTGAAGCACCCGCTATGAGTGTTCGTCTGTGATGTATTTGGATATTTACCCTTCTAGTTGAGTCTTTGACACCAGATGTTCATGTCACAAGAATGAATGTAGAGTATACATGTAATTTAAATATGTTAATGCATTGCAGTATTTGAATTGTAACGGATGATTGTTATATATTGATTTTCTTTACCTAATGTTTTGGTAATGTGTCCTCTAGTGCACAGTTGTTTCTCATCCTGCGCTGTTTACCTTTGTTATTTGACTCTGACCCTTTTGACCTTGCCGCGAGCATCTGCGTGAGTTTATGGTCCCGGCACTGCAGGTTTCTGCCTAGGGGGTACTATAAGGATGTGTACAGCTACTGTAAGAATGCAGATCTGCTCTTATCCTGCTTTCGCAATGGCTCGTATTATTTAGGTGTACAAAAGTACTTTTCAAGCTATGCATATATGCACAAACAATATCTTGGGAACAAGGTTTGAAATGAAATGAAGTGATTATTTTCCATTTGTGCAAGTATAGGTATGAGTATATGGACCCTCTTTAGTCTTTGCTTATCCTGTCTTGCTCTGATTTGAGAGATACACTTATGCAAGCGTGAACAAAGCTTGAGATCCTAGTGCAGGGTGTGCAATTTATCTGGAGTCCTTGGAGCATTTTTCTGGGTTATGAGCCTTCAAGGCCCATGAGGTGATGCGACTACACTGCCGACCATGGGATTTTAATGCTGTCAGTTGTAATTGTATCAGTACTCCTAAGACTGAAGGTACATTACATCTTCCTAGATTCTGTTGTCTTTCGAGTATCCAGTCAAGGATGACCCTATTGAGTGATGTCATTTTGACCACCAGAGTTTAGGTGCTGATTTTAGAGAAATGATACGTTTCTCAATAGGACAGATAAAGCCACTGGACTAGGTTAAAAATCAGGAAGTGAGTCTCCCTGCGTGCACCAGTGAAAGTGTCGACTTGAATCGTAAAGAGTTGCTGCGTGGCAGGTAAGCAGTGCCCTCCACAAATGGGCAAATATGGCAAGAAAGGATTAATATTATTCCAGGCTGGTGTACGTGGTTCTGTGGATTAACAGAAGCTTGCATTTTAGTAACATCTCATTGTTTTTGTTTATATTTTGGATTGACTTTATGCGAACTCTGCGTCTTTGACAGTTTGTCTTTTTCTTATTGTTTAAGGTAGTAGTGTAGCAGTTTTTTACCTGTATAAATTGTATTTTCTATATGCGCAAATTTAGATAAGAGAATTGGTTTGCACTGAAGTGAATAATCAACAAAATACTTTTGGCAGCAAGCCTTTATTTAGCAACTTTGGATATATTCAGCAGGGCATGGTGCCCAGTGGCAGGTCTCTGTGGCGCTTTGTCCTCAAACACAGTCCTGTGGCCTGTAACTTAAACCATGATATGCCACGTCTCCATCAGTAGCCTTCTTGAAATCCCTAATAAACAAAGATTTTATCCATAGGACCGTGTTGGCCTGGGTTTAATGGCATAACAGTTAGTCTGGTTCTTAATACCTTACAGTAAAGTAGTTTTAAGTTTTTTGTTTGCTATTGGTAATTAAGTATTGAACTTAAGGTTCGACTTAGAATGCAAAACAAATTGACCCTAGTCTAAGATTATATATAAAGTGCATACATTTTGAGATATTTTTCAGTCATGACTCCAAAAAGTTTTCAGGTAGACTTTTGTTGTACTTTTAGATTTATTACTCTGTATAATTTTTATTGGAAGTATGTATTTTAATACTAAATGTATACTTTATGTACATTGCATCTCATTTTTTTTTTAATGTAACCATATTTATTGTCTTGACATAACTGTATCAAAATGGCATTTGTGTAAGGCGTTTCTCTGATTTTCGTTCTCTGTCTCAGGGTTCGTTCCACTCCAACCCGGACTCCATTCGCTCCACGCGTCACCACGGCCTGGTGGAGCGCGTACAGAGGGATAGGAGGTTCATCTCCCCGGTCCGCCCCTACAGGAGACAAGTATCCTTGCCATCGTGCCGTTGCATGGCGCGCCCCCTGCTGTCAGTCACTGTGAAGTGTTTTCTATTCTCCCTCGGAGGCTGAAACCAAACATGTGTCCAACACTAAACTCCCAAAGTTGCATATAGGTCAGGTGGATTTGGCGGGTGCTTCTGTATGCAGGGATTTAATTCACCATTTACTTTGTATTATTTTACCTGCTCACTGAACTTTCAGGGTGACTCGTTGGGGTCCCAGCATTGGAAATTTTGCTCTAGATTCACATTGTCAGTGTTTAGTGCTTTGTTAGGAATTGTCATTGTGTAACTACTCGGGGAAAACCGAGTCGGAAATGTGATTACTTCTGATTTGGTAACTTCTCGTTATAGTATAAATCTTTGCCACATTATGAAATTTGCAGCTTTATAAGTGCAGATATTGCTGTGTTTGTATTTATGCCTTATGCAATGCTTAAACTCTGCAAAAGTTAAATGTAATTAAAGGTGAAGATTGCTTGGAGCTGGGTTCATGTTATGCTTTGTGGTCGAGTTCAGATGGAATTTCTGGGAGTGAGACTGGTGTGTTGCGAGCGTGTGTTGCGCACTCTGCCTTAACTGGTGCCTCCTCAGACCGACAGCTCCCAGTACAACTCGCCGTATTTATCCCCGCCCCCAGACCCCAGCTGGAGAAGGTAATGGCCATTAGGCACATGCGCAGCCCCACACAGGCCTGTTTACGGCTTGGCAGCTCACCTCTAACTGCAGCTTATGTGCCTCTCTGAGCTTTGCCTTTTAATGACTCATAATCATTAGATTAATACAAGGCAGACATTTTATTTTATCCCTCTTTTTTTTATTCATTTTATATAGCTGATTCCTTTTGGGTTTTTTCTTATTTATTTCTTTCTGTTGTATTGCATCTTCACTGATCTTCGCTGAAATTACCTTTTGGAATAAAGGACCTTGAAGCAGCTACTTTTTGCTGATTATTTTATTAGTTAGCATTTTTGCAAAAAGCAAATGTCACATTTTTTTTTTTTTTTTTTTTTAACTACCTTTCGTGGTTCTTGTTTTCTGTTTTTGATGATGAGTTTAATACTTAGTCATTAGGATTGCTATTAAAATATTTTAAATCCAAATGTCTGACTAAGGTCTGCAAAATGACTTTGGATTAAGAGCCTCCGTTTTTGTGAGGCAGACCACTGAGCTGGTGTATTACTACAGATCTGCATTCTGGCATCTCACTGACGTTCTGGTTCTCTTGTACTAATCCTACCTGTGGCACTTGGCAAGATTCCCGTACTTTTTGCTGATGTTAACTGGTGGCTGTTGCCCAGAACTTCATACAGAAAGAGAAGTTGGGCTTTACTGCATCATTTAATGGAGAAACGAATGGCGGAAACCATAACTTTGGATTTTGGTCCTGGCATTCCTGTTTCCCCAACTTGGCACATTAACAACAATAATATGAGGCAAAGCTATGAAGATGATCAGCTTTGGGTTGTGCTTTTGGGCACTTCCTCTCTCTCTTCTTCTTCTGCTATCTATCCCTGCTCCCGGTCTTTTTTTCTCTTGGCTCGCATCAGATCTTTCAATTTGGAATTAATGGTAATTTTTCTGTCAATAATGAAGGAACTGGCCAAGCAACTTCCCCCTGGACAAAAGCCAGTTGTTCCAACTCCCAACCACAGCCCTTAACAGGTGAATTTAAGCATCCTTTATCCTTTGCAAGGCTTTCTTACGGTCCCCACCGTCTTCCTGCATTTCGGATACACCCAGCAAATGCCATAGAAGATTCTAAAGGACCTGGGTCGTGCTTATGTCGTAAGCCTTGGGTGATTAGTGAGAGTGCTTGATGTTTGGCTGTTTCTGGAGACAGAAGATGTGCATCGTAATCCAAGCGTGTAGCTCTGCTGTTAAGGTGGAACTGCTTTGACTGCTTTCTTTCCTCTGAAAATCTTTGTTTTTTTTTATATGAAGGAAATTTGCTCCTCTGTTTTATTCTGATGATCATGCTGTTCTCCTCTTCATTAACTTTTCCACCTCCTCCCCCATATCTGCTGTTCTCCACAGAACAAACTCAGACTCTGCTTTGCACACCAGTGTCATGAATCCTAGCACAGGGGAGAATTTGAGTTCTGGACTTGGCTTGACTGCCCCAAACAGGCGCAGTGGTAAGTTTAACAAAAATATTGTGATTGTGTGTGTGTGTGTGTGTGTGTGTGTCTCGTGATGGACTGGCATCCCATCCAGCATGCTTCCCTGTCTTGCGAGCTGCGCCGGTTGGCATTGGCTGCCAGTCCCCCATGACCTTATCCTGGATAAGTGATTGGATCATGGAGGAATTGCTTCATTAAGCTCTGAACTGTTGTTTGTTAAGAACTGGTTGAATAAATCTCATTTAAGATCTTAGAGTCGGCTTGTCTGCCAGGCGGCCTCTTCAGAAGAAAATCCTTTTAGTGTTTCCTTTAGTTCTCTTGATCTCCAGTGGAAACGGGCAGCCACTCTCTGAAGTATGTGTGTTCTCACTGTCCTTTAGCGTCGAGTTGGACAATCTGAACCTTTTTTCAAGGTCCTTTAGTCTTCTGATGGGGGTCGTGTCCCCTTTTTGTTTCCCTGTTCTAGGCTTGACTGAAAGTGAGGGACGAAAGAGTGAGTGCTCTTTTTTTTCCACCCCACAACAGTCGTAAACTTGCCTATAACTGTCATTGTGAGCGCCGTAAAAGCTCAGATAAACACACCCCTACACTGTCAACCGAAGCGCACTAAGGTTCAAGTACACTCTCTTGGTTTGTAGTGGCGCAGGGCTGGAAACCGTCTTGCTTTTTCACCAGTTTGATCCTGTCCTCCTCCTAGTGTTCCCCTTTCCTGTGCCACCCATTGAGGAGAACAAGGTAGATGAAGGGAAGCTGCTTAAGCCTTGGGATACCAAGAAGGTACCATCCTATTCTTTAGAAGCCATGACGCTGCTGTAATTGTAAATTACATTGTGTGAGATGTTTCAGTAGCTCCATAAATTCTGTATTGTTGCTTCAGTGCTTCATTGCCTTTTTTATATAGGCTGTTGGGGGTGTTTGAGCCCATATCGAAAAGGCTACGGGTTCAAGTCCTGTGGCTGTCAGAGTAATCATATCAATGGGGAGCCTTTTCTGGGTCTGAGTTTTTTGATCTCTGCTTCTGTCCGCAGTTACATTTGCTTTCCTCAAGACCCAAATCTTGTGAAGTTCCTGGTATCAAGTAAGTCGACGTGCGAATTCTGAAATGAGAAGTAATTCTTTACTGGCGGCGTTTAGGATGAACAAAATCATTTGACACTGATTCTGGGTTATTTACTAAATGTATCACTATCAGTGCCTAATTTGGATTTGCACATGGCATAAAAATAATAAACATGAGTGAAATGAATTCATATCTAAAGCAGCCTTTTAAGGACGGCTCGTAACCTGATTCTGTTTTTTTACATATTCTATCATCATCAGTGTACACTGGTGCCCTTGTCTCTATATTTGTTCTCATGCTTGTTCACTGCCCATTACAGTTCACTGCCTCTGCCTTCTGTGCCTCTCCTGACTCTCTGTCTCCCCCTGTGTTTCCCCAGTGTTTTCCCTTCCCCGGATCAGCAGTCCTGCGCCTCCCACATTCCCTCCGGCCTGAACACGGGAGGCTCCTTGCCAGACCTGACCAGCCTGCACTTCCCTTCACCCCTGCCTACTCCCCTGGACCCGGATGAGCCTTGCTATACGTCACTGAGCGGGGGCAGCAGCACCGGCAATCTGGCCAACACCCTCACTCAGCTGGGGATCACGACAGGCAACGCCTTCCACTTGCAAGGTAGAGCGTTTCTGTGGTTATCCTCACTGCCAGGACCAGCAGTTAAAATCTTAATCTTGGAGAAAAACATATCTGCTTGTAGGACTGTTACAATTATTGCATAAACCTGATCATGATTATTTGAACCGATAATTTTTTTACATAATCGTTACAGTCGTGTCCATTCATCAGAATAAAAATAGCAGGATGAGACAGAACCGTCAAATTTCTATCACTATTTCCACATGGTTCTGTACCATGTAATGTTTTGGCTGGCGCTCGTTTAATGACATCATCTCATTGCGTTTCTGGACCGACTCATACCACCTGCTCAATTTTTGTATCTCGCAAGTCTACTCATGCGCAGTATTGCGTTTCACGGCAGATTTTACGACTGTGCCCGATCTGTATCACTTCGTTTCACAACATTTTCATAACCCAGCCTGATCCCGTCAGTGTTTCTTTTCACTACTTCAGTTTAATTTTACACGCTACTTGTGAACGATGTTTTGGTGTGATATGTAAACAGGTGCTCATAACTTGTACGCAAGTAAACATTCGCGGTAAAGCGATGCATGCGGAAATTTCTTGTTGCAGCAGCGCAAATGCATACATATTTTATGTGTATTCGTGCTGTTATGATAAGAGATTACAGTGGATTATAACCTTTATGTGGCTAATTTGTACTTTTGCAGTATAAAGGCTAAAATGCACAGTGATTTCTTGTCATAACAGCGAGAATGCACATAAAATAAGCATTTAGATATACAGCGAATGTGTACTTGCACACCAGTTATGCACATAGATATGCCCTATATATAGATATGGCTGAAATAAACACAAAAGATACCAAACTTCATATTTCAATTTGGAGTGAACCAAAGCTCTATGTTTACCAAAGTTCCATGTCATTGGATATCAGTATTTTCAACCGATGAAAATATAAACTGACATTTCAGATATGGGATATTTAGATAATAGTGCTGAACCAAAAGCTGGAAATAGATGACCGGAGTGAACACTTAAAATGAGGAGCAAAGAGAATTGATTGTTTTTTTTTTTTAAGTCAACGGAATCATTAACACTAGGGGTATCGTTTTTCACAAAGCTGGATTGCCCGATAACTTGTAAGATACTCTAGCTGTAAATGGATTTTATCTTCATTCTGTTATTGACCCCAGACTACCTTAATTCCAATAAATTATCTGGCTTAGTTTGCTATAAATGTAGAGAATATGATTTGCAGTAAAATGGCAGGATGAGTGGTGCAGGCGAGCATGGTAAAATCAGGCAGATGGTATAGATTGGGGAAAGTCAACACCAACTATTTATCTTGAGGTGTTTAACTTTTTATTTGTCAATGTCATATCAGGCCTCTGTAAATTTTGTTTATAAAGCTTAAAAGGCAAATCCATTTTTTTATGTTCCAGTATTTATTATACCGTTATTCATAAAGTGTATATATTATTTTGATTTATTTTTTTTTTTTTTTGGAAGGATTGGTGGTTAATGTTTATAATGAGAGAGAATGTTATCGATGTTCAATATTGTAAGAAGGGAGGTCACCATATCTACAATTTTAGAGCCCCCCCCCTCCAGTATGGTCAGTGTCTTGACCTAAGAAGCAAGATTTGCTCGGTTGGCTAGGTAACTGTTTGGATTTAAGGTACTCCAGTTTAACTGGACTTTCTATGCTCACTTGTATTTAGCCCAGACCACCTTAAATCTGACAGTTTTGCTATTCCAAAAAAATCCAGGTTTGTGATATAGGCCCCTGATCTTTACTGAGCCGACCCTTCTACAGTGGGGGGGAGGAACTGAATCAAACTGGGACCTTGTTGAAACTAGTCTTTTCGCGGTATGGCTTGCGTCTGCATCGGTTCTTGTATTCCAGTGGAAAAGTACCATGAGATGCAGTGCTAAGAATGTGCCCTTTTCACGGGGTTATGAAGTGTTAGGTAGCACAACACAAATGGGCATCTGCCATCCTTTTCCTGCTTCTGAAAATAGAGGGCATTCTATATAAATTACTCCAATGACTTTGCAAGTATCTTGAATACTTTGGGCATATTTGTTTGCTGTAGTAGGCGAATTGGAGAGCAACATGTCTGAATCCTCAGTGTAAAGGGTACCTGGATGACATACTGTTTTCAGCAAAATCGAGGAATGCTACGCTATCCCACAAGGCCACTGGATTTGCAAACAGATAAAAGAACAGTACACACTCAAAAACTTTTGTCAAGATGCCAGAGAAAGTTCTGTTTCCGTACAAATTTAAGTAGAAAACAATACCCAGTTATATAAGTTGACTTTTTTTTTCCCCCTTTGAAAGCTTTTAGCAGTTCGTAGTGGCGCAGAGCTGGAAATCGTTTTGCTTTTTCACCAGTTTGATCCTGTCCTCCTCCTAGTGTTCCCCTTTCCTGTGCTGCCCTTTGAGGACATCAGTAACTTTCATGGCGGTCAAGCTATGTCATTGGTAAACATCCAGTTTTGGCAGTATGACAAAGTGCATGTGTACAGTATGCGCTACATTAAGAGTCAAGCAGTAAACTTTTAACCAAATACAGTATCCACTCTGTAAGGACGCACTTCCAGATGCACCCTTAGACTGAGGCTTGCTTAGGCTGTTGAAGATACTGAGAGAAGTCAGAAGTATTGTGGTGTGTCCCTGAGTTTTTACACCTTACTGCTGGACCCTTTTTAGCTTCCGCGCTTCTATTTGGTGATCTTCCCTAAATAAGTGTCGTAGATTTTGAAAGCTGTGGACTGAAGTAAATGAAGGCCGTAGGGATGAATTAAACCGAAAATGAATGAAGCAGTTTGGCCTCATTTGTGGTTGTTTATTGTATTGCAGTGGGAAGTGTATTCACTGGACGTGAGCACTGCACTCATTTAAAGAGCAGCCTATAATTATTGTCTGTGTAAATACTCTTATTTTACCTCTGGTCCTCTTATAATAATTATCATAATTATGTTCTGTAGGGTTAAATGTACAGTTTCAGGCTGGAAATAAAATTCCTTTCCAGTGGCCTGCAGAGTTGGTGGCATTCCCACGTTGACTTGCGCGGTAAGTGGCTCTGTGACGTTTTGGGTCCTGGGTGCACTGGCAGTGAGCTCTGTGTGTTTTTGTCTCTCCACTGCTCAGGTCTCTCAGCATCCATGCAGGGGCCCCTGAACACCCAATCCCTCCAGTCCTCGCTTAGCAACCCTAACATCCAGTCGTCTCTGAGCAGCCACTCCTTCCCCGCGTGTCTGAGTCCCGCCTCCCTGCATTCGTCGCTTAGCAACCCATCACTGCAGTCGTCCCTCAGCTCGTCGCTGTCGCTGCCACCCTCCCTCAATAACTCGTCCCTCGGCGGCAAGTCCCTGCAGCCGTCGGCCGGTAACCTCGGTTACGGCGGGGGTGGAGTGGGCGTGCCCAGCTCCTGCGCTTCCTCCTACCCCCCGCTACTGTCTGGCCAAGGGCAGGCGCGGCTCTGCACGTCGCCCCGGAGGCGGGCACAGCTCAGCCCGCTCATCTTGCCTGGCAGCGCGGATGCCCGCCGGCACCATTCGAAGCAGTTTTCGCCCACCGTATCTCCCACGCTGTCCTCCATAACACAGGTAACACTGGGGGATGAATGGCATGAAGTGCCCATTGTTAGAGCCATTATACTGATATCCCAATCAGAATTGGGTTTATGGCCACGGATGTTCACACTAGGGCTACAAAAAAGGATTTTATACGTGATTAATCGTGTGATCAGACAATCGACCATCATATACTTGGGCCAAAATGCATGTAAAAAGAGAAAATGCTCGATTTAAAAACTAGTTCTATTGGCATGCCAACTGAGCCTGGTTACTGACTTTGCAAAATGAAAGTAATTCCGCATTTTTTATGTTTTGGTCTTGTGTTGACCCTGCACAGTCGAATCTGCTATATCTGTCATATTTACCTCGCTAATGACTTTACCCAACACCAACATTAATGTTTGCTAGGTGTTGTTATACATGATTTACAGTATGCCGCAAACCGCAAAAATGCAACCAGTCTTGCAGAGTTTGTCTACTATTTTTTTATTACATTTTGACAGTTGACAGTTAGTTGTTGTTGCCCTAATTTACACATGCAGGGAATGTGTCTCATTGTCAGTGGCACTGATACATTCAATAAATGCATACGTAGTTATGACAGTGTTCAAATAATGCAATACGTACAATGTATATGACTGTACAAAACAATACATTAATTTACATTAATGTGGTAAGGAGGGGGGGTCACAGTGCAGCTGGGGGGTGGTATCTCATGTATTCTGACTGATTTTCAGAGTCCGCGTGGTTCCACATCTAGGCCGCTGTTACACTTGTAGTTTGGCTCCCGGGCTAAAATGTCCTTCTGCTGCTTGGTTTATTTCCTCTGCCTGTTTTCCTTTGCTGGTTGTTTCGGGAATGGAGTCCAAACCGCATGGCAGTGTTTGGCAGGAGGACACGCACTCCCTTTTCTCGTCCTCCGGCGGCGTTCCGTGTTTTTCCCCGTTTCGGGTGATGTCGCTGACGCTCCTGGTTGTCACCGCAGGGTGTCCCGCTCGACACCAGCAAGCTGCCCCTGGACCAGCGGCTGCCGCCCTATTCCTACAGCCCGGCCCAGCAACCCCAAACATCCGCGTCCCATCAACCTCTACCCAAGACCGGTCCGGCAGGGCAGCCGACGCCACAGCACCAACAGCTGAACCACCAACAGCTTCAAGCACAAGCCCAGACGCAGCTGCACAGTCAGAACCTGCCAAATCCGCAGAAGACCCACAATGCTCCTGGTGCACAGATGCAACAGCTGCAGAGGCCGGCTGCACCAATGCAGGCCAAGGGCCAGAATCCCTTGGACATCCAGGGCCAGAACTGTCAACACATGCAGCCGGACCTGCAGGATGCGCAGACGCGGAGCGGCTCGGAGCAACAGGGGCAGTCGCAACAGAGCCTTTCTCAGCTCCAGCAGATGAGTCACCAGCTAGTCAGTGACATGGGCGCATGCAGTGTGAGTGTCCCCATCCTTCTGGTTAGTCACTCTGATCCACAGCTGGGCTGAACACTGTAGAGCAAACAGCAAGGTGCTGCTAGAGATTTTGGGCCCTATGAAAGCATATCTCATTGGCCCTCCAACCCAGACTAATCCAATTATGTTTGACTTTTTAGGGCCCTTCCAGAGGACCTTGTAATAATCGTCCCTTTGTGGGCTTTGGATGAGTCCCTAAGGTCCCTGAAGTTCTGTTCTGTTCTATTTGTTTATTTATTTATTTATTTTTACTCTCCTATCTGTAGGATGCCTCCTTATTAAACTCTCTCCTTGATGACCCCTGTTTGGACCTTCATCTTGCAGCCAGACAAGCCCTTTCTCAGCAGGTAGGCCCCAAAGCTCAGCAAAGCGTACTTGATTCACCCATGCAGCAGGGCCCAGAAACGCAGGAGATTAGACTCAGCCGATGAGGTTTGAAAGACTAATGTTGCCTTGGTAGTCTTCATTTACGTTTCTAATTTTGCAGTCTCATTACCGTTTGCTTCTGTGTCACAGTAGCTCTTGTGTTCTCTTGTTTGCAGTTCAACATGGAGTCTCAGGTGGAAAGCTTGTCCTTCAACCACAGTTTGGGATCAGGACCCACGGCAAGCAAACCTCACGAGGGGTCCTACCTTGACCAGGTGTCCCTGGACTTCCAGGACTCGGGTGACCAGCAACTTCTCAACAGCCAGAACCAGAGCCAGAGCTATGGCAGTACGGAGCGACAGAGCGTGCCCAACATCATTCTGACTGGTGAGCTGGGTTTAGGGTTTTGACGGAACTGTCGTGGAATAAAAGGCTGCAATGTTGCATATACTGCGAATTAAAAAATTAGCTGTTTTTTAAAATATGTTGAACGACACTACCTGGTTGTGAAAGTAGTAATAAAAATAAAGTCTCACTTTAACTTGTTTGAATTTTCAGGTGACTCTCCAACTGGCCTCTCCAAAGAGATCACCAGCGCTCTGTCAGGAGTTCCAGGCTTTGAGTTAGACTCCTTTTCCCTGGATGACCCCCTGCGGATAGTCCCTATGTCATTTGAAAGCTTGGGCATCCTGTCGGACGCAGACCTCATGCTCCCTGACCCTTCCGTGGAGGACTCCTTCCGCTCTGACCGCCTCAAGTAGACTGAAGAAAGGAGGCCGGTGGTTTGGTGTTGGAAGGGTGTAATAAGACCTGGGTGAGCTGGGGGCGTCTCTTGGAGCCGGGCATGATGAGCTTGGGTGGATGGTGTCCTGTCGTCGTCGGAGAAATCGGGCATTTCTATGGAAGCGATCTAACCATGGGACCAATGCTTCCCTGTCCAAGAAATACAGTCACTTGTTCTTATGACGATTTAAATATGAACATTTAGGCATTGTGGTAAGACTGCAACTGCATGTTAAGAAATGCACTTACAAAAAAATGTAACAGACGTGAATATGGAGCATGTTGTTTTCGCTTTTGTTTATATTGCTAACAATCCGTTTACCTGGCAATCTGCTATTTGATGTGTTTCATTCCAGATTAGTAGATTGTCATTCTTCGAATGATACTTTACACGCTCTTCGGGGTATTTTTGTTTTGAAGATGAAAGTACACCTGAGATTGAACCCAGTACTATACATGTCACCTGCTTATGCCTTGGGGGGGGGGGGGAGTCCTCACCCAGATTTTTTTCGCCTACTTTCATTCCCTCTAAGTAACAACCAGATGTTGGCCAGGTTTGGTAATTAGCAGTCCTACCGAAATGTAGGATTATAACGATCATGAAAAGGGGCAACTTTAAAAGCGTTTGGTATTGATGAGGGTGTGAGGGGGTGCTTGTTTACCCATGTTTAGGAGGGTTAGTCTCTCCATAGTTTTACAGACCAAATTCTCTATCCCCACTTCTTAACTTCTAAAGGTCAACATGATACATTCCTCAGGCTTTTATTTGGTTATTGCTGTTGATTTGGGGGGGGGGGGGGGAGTTTAATTTTAT
>JAODKF010000147.1:15091254-15105613 GCA_026779585.1 Mormyrus proboscirostris | reverse complement strand
ACCGATACCGATCCAGAATATCGGATCGGCGCATCTCTAATACCAACTAGTCTTAAGCATAGTGGAATGTTACACTTTTTCTCTTCCTCCGTCAGTGGTGCCCCCTGGATGGATGGCGCCCTTAGCGTTAGCCTATGTTGCCTATGCCATGGGCCGGCCCTGAGTGAACGTCAGGTTTGGTCTGTAAGCACGTGTGGTGTCATGCCCTGGGTAACCAAAAACCAGCTAACCGTAGCCACACGTGCTAGCGCCGATCTGTATGGATGTGAAACCGCATCATCTCTGGCTTTGAGATGCTGTGTTAATTTCACTATTTGAGCCTCTCGAAATGAGGGCTTTGTCCAGCTCATGAAAGGAGGAAGTGGCCGTCCAAGCTGAAGGTTTGAGCAGTGGCGGGGATTGACGCATCCCAGGAACCGTCTTTTCTCTTCTTTGTGGTCTAACCCCTGACTGTGGTCACATGTCACATGATGGACTGAATCGCAGGAGCGCTCTAGCTGCCTCTCTACTCCATTGTTATCGCCGACACACCTGTGGCTGTACTGTTGACATTCTTCATAGCTCACAAGAATCTTATTCATCCTGTCTTTCTACCCTCATCTCTTCTGGTAAAACAAGATCTTTCATATGCTAACTCTGTATGATTGAGCAGATCAATGAGTAATCCACTCTGAGTGGCCCCGCATCGTAACGATTACGTGCCTCTCAGCTGGCGTTGGCGCGATGAAAAGGCCGGCAGCTTCTAAATGCCAGCTCTGTGTTTTCTTGGGCCGCCGTGCGGTGGCGGAGAGATCTCGGGCCTCCGTTGGCCCCCCAGCTCCTCCTCCTCCGTGGCACCCCTGCGGCCTTCCTTATTCGCCAGCCGGATAAGCCAACAGCCTGCTGCTGTACGTCACTCTGCCATCTTCCATACCCCGGTGATTTGTATTCCGCTGGCATGTTTCAATGTATTATTATTGCAGTCGGTGTCTGCCATTTGCCATATCTGAGGGCAGTGTGGCATTCGACCAAAGTCACGCTGTGGCATATGAATCAGCGGCGTGTATTGCGTGTCACAACAGTGTTACACGTGTCTCTACATTATAGAGTGGGCGGTGCTTTATATTTTCTACTAGTGTTTTTTAATATGGTCACCCTGTATATGGAGTTAATCACGCGTCTTCCTATTAGACCAAAACTGCCAACTGCTCGAAATAAGCTCTTCCTTTCTCCCTTCTCCCCCCCTCTCGCTCTCTCTCTCTCTCGCTCTCTCTGTTCACTCACTGACTGGCCTTCACCCTTTTCTGCTTTCATCCCTGCCATCTCACTAATCCCTCTTCCTTTCCCCTTGTTTTGCTTGCACCTTCTGCTGGCCCCACGGGTGCTGACTTTCCAGTCTGTGGTGTGTCGCCTATATTTGTCCCTCCGTGCGCCTCCGCGCCTCCGCCAGCGTGTGCACTGCCTCTCACCGAGTGGTTAGATTAGGTTTCCCCGTGCTGACCGGAGGGCTCTGACCGGCTGCTCAGAGGAAAATCTTTACCTTTTTGTTCTGAGTCTCTCAGCCGCCCTGGCCTCATGGAAGTCCTCGAACCAAGGAGAACCTTGTCGCAAGAAGAGATGTCTCATTCCCTGCTTTCACTCCAGGACATTTTGTTGAAAAGAAGCAGCAGCAGGGTGACTGTATTCAATGTCTGGCAAAAAAAGTACATTTCTTTCGTTGGTTTTCTGTATGCAGCAGGAAAGTCGTTAGGGCTCAGTCAAAGTAACTGATTATGTTCAAATGTTAACCTTTCTAAAGATGGCCGACACAATCACACTTAAGTTTAGGCCTGGTTTCATGTACCTTGCTGCCTCTGCATCACAGGCCCAGGTCCCTTGTCAGATTTCCCTCATTTTTATTTTCTTTGTTACGGTAATGACCCCTACCGCTTATATCAGGAAATATTTTTGTTATGTCACGAGAGAGGTTCCACAGAGTGGATACCATTTAATCTGATAGCGTGTGCAGTCTACTAATTATACTTTTCCTATTTGGTTATGCTAACAACTGTCCGCTTTTTTGTTATGTATGGGAATATTTCAACATCATAGTCCTTGCGCTTTTTGAGTAGAAGGTGAGTGAGTTTGAGTAGCAGGTATAGATGCGGTATTGCCTTTGGAAGTCGGTCTGTACCAGCTGTGGCACTCCTGTACCATGCGTCCTCCAGTCGCTGTATTCCTGAGGGGTCTTAAAATAGATAGCCCACTGGAAATAGCCGCTTCCCCGGTACGCTGACACGCTGACGATAGGGACGGCGCGCCCACGTGTCCCGTCAGACGCCTGTGGAGCAGAACCACAACACCCGAGCCTGGACCGGGCTGCATATGCGCCCATGACATGGTCGACCGCCGGGACTGAGCTGCACTCCGCGGGGGATTGCGATGGGTGCCGAGGCCTCGCAGGAGGAGATCTTCCTGGAGATGTTATAACGGAGTATATTTAATCAAAATCAGGGGCTCGTGGTAAGTCAAAATAATGTTTGACTTTTGTGTAATCAAAAGCCTTTTGATTTTGTTGTCCTGTTGGGAATTAGCTGCTTGTCAAAAGAGCATATTAAAGTAGATTACTTTGCTTCTCCCATGAAATATTTGCAAGTATAGAACAACGTTGCAATTATTTTCTTATGTTACTGTGAGTTGTTTGGGTCTAATAACTGATATAAAATACATAATTAAAATGTGTCTGTTATGGTTGGGATCTGTTCTGTGTTCAGTGGTCATTGTTGCTGAAGGGTAGGTTATTAGTGATAATTTGATATTATTGAATATTTAATGTTACATTTAGAGCAAATGTAGTAATTACGACAAAATCAAGATGTTGTTCATGGACTGTTAGGCAAACCTTGTGGTCAAATATAGACGAATGTTGTCATCATAGTGTCATTTGAAGAGAGCAAGGCTGTTTCCAAATATCAGTCTTACTCTTCCTGCCAGTGTTGATGCTGAAGTGGTTGCTGCTGTTTTTTTGGTTCCCCTTGTGCATCCTGTTTGTGAGCGGAGTTTTAAGTATTGATGACACCCTCTCAAACTTATCTGCCTCTTTTTTTTTGGACTTGGACGCTCATATTTTTCTCGCAGCCTTATCAATGCTACCGTGTCCAGCTTGGCATTTCCCCCCCCCCGTTAATGAGTGTGCAAGGTGACATCACGTGCCCTCTCTCACAATGAGGCGCTGTGGACTGGCCGGGCTCCCACGGGACCGCCATTGTCACGATGGCCCCGTGTTGGCGCGGGGGTGCTGTGCCAGTTGGGCCTGTCCCCTGGGCTTTCTATAAACCCTTTTTCTGATACGCTGAATACCTCCTCTGTGCTTCCCATTGGCTAGGCCAGTGACCTGGGCAGTCTGACAAGCTCGTGGCTATTCCCCAACAAATCTTTTTTGCTGACTTAATCGGGCTTTTTGTCTTTCTCAAAAAGGCGTAATGGCGCGTTGATTACAAAATAACAAAATGGCCCATTTGTCGCGTAATGGTATTAGAATGCTTTTAAATTTAAATGTAAATTTTATGATCTCTCTCTCATGTTCTTCCGAGTTGGTCAGAATGCCACAGCTTCCATTTCTAAAGAGACCAAGGCAGTTTGTGAGTTTTAACAGACTTTGATAGCATGTCAGCGGTTAAGCAGAGTGGTCAAGTCCTTTTAACTAAAAGGATGCTGGTCCTCAGACTTGCTGTGATGCCCTTGAAAAGGGGATTTATTATTTAGGTATATTAAGGTACTTTAATATATGTCTTTATAAATGGATTAAATTGTATCTTTAAAGAAAGAATTGATAGGTAACGTAATTATAAAGATAGTAATAACAAAAACAGTAAAAGCGATAGGGATCCAGCTCTGCTGGTGCTCGGACCCACCTATAATAAAGGATTTATGGTAACACGTTACTTAAAGCAGTCATATATAATGCATCATAGATGCCTTCATAATACTTAATGATGCATTCATATTATAAACATGGCTCTAACTATTTATAAAAAGGCATAACACATTTTAGTCATGTTTCTTATGCATTATGAATGCTCTATGAAGCTCTCATCCATAATGCATTATAATGGTCAGTATTAGCTGTTATAATGCATTATGAAGGTATTTATAGTGTCCTGCATGTCCAGCATTTTTCAGTGTAGCTGTTTGGAATTATGACTGTGTTCACAGTATAAACCTGGATATATCTGTAATAGTCTGTGTCAGTCAGTCCCTTCATGGCGGCCCTTGTTCTTGAAGGATAGGCTTTTATGCTCAGTTCTGTAACAGATTTGATAATCGCACTTGGTGTGAGGAGCTTTTAGCAAGTATGGAAGGAATCACATCTGCCTTTGGACCCCGGAGATGTATTTTTCCACAGCACAAACTTGAGCGTAGGATGGCTTGGAACGTATGCGAAAAAAAAAAACACTGGACAACAAAGCCTAAATAAAGCCCCAGAGATGGAGGGAGATCTTCTTGGCTGAACATTGCTATTGTGGTCGACTGCAGAATCTGATAGGAAGGAGTTTGTGATTTTGGAGACTTTAACACTGATAATCATCAGGGCTGAAGATCTCGTCAAACGGGTTGTTGGGCGAAAGGGTTCCGCGAGGCCAGTGTCACTCAGTGGCACAGAATATGTGGATGCCCAGGTGCTGCTTTTGTCCTTGCAGGTTGTCTGGACGGTTCTCGCCAGCCGCATGCACCTGGGGGGTCGCGGTTGAGTAGCTTTCGCGAGCCTTTCTCCATCTGCACTACGGATACAGAAGTAATGGTCTGTCTCTGAGATATAGGGTCCTTGACAGACCTCTCTCTGACTCGTTAATCAGCAGCTATTTTTAGAATTTTCATATAGCCTTTTCCTTGGGTGTGTGTGTGTATAAATAAACATGCATTTTGATATAAATAACACAGGAAGGAACTGGTGCACTTGAGGTGTTTGTAGTCAGCTACACTAATATATAATCTGACTGGTTGCCAATGTGTCTGTTGTCATATAAAGATACCAGAGAATGAATAGAACTCTACAAATTTAGGGAGGGAGGAGATTGAACTTTTTTCCTTTCACTTCTACTTAAGACGCCTGTCGTCAGTCAGCCAGCTAGCTGACAGTACGCCGCACGTCCGGTATTTCGCTGTCTTTTGAAGTGTGCCAGATCTTGCAAGACATTATTATTATTATTATTATTATTATTATTATTATTATTATTATTATTATTATATCATTATTTAAAAGTTGGGTGTACCTGGAATCAAGAGTGAGCATAATTGCACTTAATCCCCAGATGAGCTGCATCTGCGATTTCCTTCCTCTTGTCACGCTTTGGTGGTTGTCACAAGTTATAACAGAACTCTAGTGCCAGCACGTGTGCCAGATTTCCCCCTTTTGCCACATGCTGATTACACGGCTCAGATTGACCCCCAGAAACAAATGGCAGTTTGGAAGAAGCTAAGCTAAGCTCTTTAGCTAAGAAACAACAGTACGGTCAGGTGATTTTTTTTTTTTCTTTTTTTTTCTTTTTTTCTCTCTTTCAGTGCTTATTTTTAACTCTTAATATGAGTCAAAGGATTCAAAAGCTTTATTGCCATTTCTACAAGTTTAAGCCAATATATCAATACATAGCAAATAATAAATAACAGAATTATTAAGGCAAATAATATATGTACAGCATACCTGGAGTATACATACTATATATTATATACATACAGTGTAGAAGAACATAGACATAGGACAGCAGGGAGCTGGGCCTTTAATGGCAGTAGTTAATAAATGACAATGGTGGTTTTTTTTTTCAGTGCATGTTCAGCATACTTATTGCTGATAGAAAGAAACTCTTCCTGAATCTTAAAGTGCAGTTCCTGATTTACCTGCTGCGGGGCCAGATACAGCTTCTGTGGATTACCACAGAAATTCGAGGGAAATTTTGAACCTGCAGCAGAGCGTTTCAGTCCAGTACAGATTTACACTGCTGAATGTTGACTGAAGTTTTCTGGTTAAATAACTAGCTTGAGATATGCACAGACATTTGGTTCAAAGTTGCATTACTTAGCCTAATAACAGAGAGTTATGAAACTCCTGCCTTTCAAAGCTGGAGGTTGTGATTGTCAGCATTTCATTGCTTTTCCTGTTCCAGTTAGTCATATGTTATATGCTTAAAAATGGTCCCGTGAATTCTAACATCCACACCATGCTCATTAGTCCTTATTTTCATTCCTGTTTTAGAATAATTTTTGTGTTCAGTGTGCAGCACAGCTGTCAGTGTCCCTGCTCTGGTGCCCCCGTAGAATAACCATTACGTAATTAGTGCCGGCGTTTCGTAACATTCTGTTATAAGTTGGAAATGGAGATCATAGATTTTATTGTGTATTCCAGACCCACTGTTAATTTTTTATGTGGAATACCTTTTCTTGTTCAGTAATTTGGATCGATCTATGTCGATGTCTGTGTAGTCTTTTAGTGCAGGAGGGCATGAAAATTTTGATAATCGTATCAGCAAACTGTGCGTCTATCCTGATCGCCGACCCATTTGCACCATGCAGTAGGCTTGGCCAGTATTATGGTAGTATACAGTATACCTCAGTATCTTGAAATTTAGCCATTTGGTGAAACTTAACCCTCTCCCCTAACAAATTGCATCATGAGGGACCACTGCCCCCTGACTGGGCAAATTTTACAAGAGTGTCGCTTTTGAAAATACTGTCAAAATACTGCATACCACAGTATAATAGTGGTATGAAAAGTTAGATACCAACCAAGCCTCCCATGAGGATTCCCAATGTACCTCCTCATATTTATCTCCAAAAATGGATCTGTTTGCCTTTGCTAAGAACGCCGTTTTTACAATAGCTGTATAGTCAGAGCAATTTAATGAGTGAGCAGTGAGTGGTGACTGTATATAAGCTTCTGATACTCTTATAGCTCAACCTGTCTCTCTCTCTCTCTCTCTCCCCCCCCCCCACTGCAAGGAAACTTCCTGTCATAGTTAGCTGATGACATATTTTATGGTGCAGCCCCAATGCAAAACTGTAGTCCATCCTGTAGGGTGTAAACGTGACATGGTCTCCCAGATGAGCTGAGTTTGCAAATTATAGCTATCATGTCCGTCCAGTTTCCTCTTAGAAAGTGAAGTAAACTCCTCCTACCTCTGTTGGGGGGGGGGGGGCGCGGAATAAAATACAGACCTGCTATTTTATTCGCTTGTACACGTGAGATACTGATGTGAACTAACCTTTAAAATTTGACTCTTGTTGTAAAAGGAGGAATCGCCTAATCGGAAACCGCCCTGGGGCGTTATTGCTGCCAGCACGCCGCTGAGAAGCGGGTTCAGTCCCGAACAGGATGTGCGTGTAGCTGGGGTCACTTCCTGTTTTCTTTTTCCCTTTCTTCATAATTGTGTTTCATCTCTTTGCATTATGGCAGGCTGTAATAGACCCGCTGCCGAAAACGGTAGTGTCACTATGCACAGCCGGCCGTTACAGAGTACGCTCTAACGATAAATGTCCCTAAGTGTTTGTTGTAGCACAGTTTTACCGAAGGCTGGCTCCCGTTTTATTCATGCGAGTTTTGTTAATGCGGCTAAAAGAGGTGGATTTCGCAAGCCGGCTTTTCTGTTATGCTCATGATGCCTGACACCAAAGGATCCTCTTTTTAGCTCTGTACGCAAATAGAATTTCCCACTGTAAGAGGAAAGCGGGGGAATGGCCATTATTACAAAAGGAACTGCAAACGTGAGCCATTTCATGTTGTTGCTTTACTTGTTTGAAAGTGTTATGAACCTCTCAAGCCCGAAATCTAGGGCTGACATTGTTAGCCAAACAGCTACGGGGGACCCACTGTAACAGAGGGGCTAGACGAGGATAAGAAAAACGATGATCAAGGCCGAAAGCGGAGCAAACGGTGAGCGAGCGTCAGGCTCGGGAATGGGGCACCCTGCTTCGGGCTCCGTGATGTTAGCGGGGGTCTGTCATAAGAATAAAATTGGCACAGGGGTCGCTGGTGACCAGGAAGGTTTTGTGGTGGAGGTTGGGCCGCTTGGAGAAAAGCGTAAGCTAAGCAGTTTTATTATTACCGTGACGCGCTGTCCATCCGCGGCCTCGTCTGCGCTGGATGATCGTGTGGATGATGGATGGCTGGATGAATAATGACCGATGATTAACCGCTTTCATATGTATCGATCTGTAACGGACTGCCCTCGTGTCGCACCATGCACCATTTCTCCAAATGGGATTTAAACCCCGGAAGGGAATGAGCTTTCGGATGGATGTTGCTTCTATTAAGAACGATGGCCTTATACCAGACACGTGTTTGGGTTTGCATTTGTAGCAGAGTGTGAATTTCACCGGGTGTTGAAGGTGTTACCCTGAGTGGTGCCTCGCGGCGGCCTGCCTCCCCTTCTGCCTAGCTATGTGGAACTATCCCTCCGATTTAAAGGCAAAGATCCCCAAAGCCTCCAATGGCCGTTCTCACCGTGCCCCCACCCCGCTATAGATTCCGCCGTATTTAATTAAGAAATGCGATGTCTCTCGGTTTTGTCTGGTCAGGTGTTCCTGTCCACGTTCTCAGCAAAATTCGCTGATTGAATTGCGCCCATTTCTCTGGGCTGTTTCTATTCATCTGACATGCAAATAACTGATGACTCCCGCTGTATCTTTATGTGGTAGAAAACCTATAGAATAGACCTCTGCGGCAAGCAAGAAGCGGCTTGTCGTAATGCTTGTTTATGAATGAAACGTTGCTACACTTGCATGTTCCCGCACCGAGTCGATCTCGTTCCTTACGTATCCTTCTTCCTCGCTCACTTACTCTTTCTGACTTTCACCTCACGTACCCATTTCTCTCTCGCTCTCTCTGCCCCTGCAGTGGCGGGCAGGCAAGCGGCATGACTGAGGAGAAATGCCCGCAGCTGGTGGACTACTTCGTGGTGGCTGGGCTGGCGGGGGGCTCGGCCCCCCTGGACGAAGAGGGGCAGCAGCGAGGTGGACGCATGGTGGAACCGGTGACAGACCTGGCCGTGATCGCCAGGGGGCTGGGCGAGGAGGTTCCCGAAGGCTTCACCTGCATCGAGAAGACCCAGGGCGACCACCCCGCCGAGCTGAGCGCCGGCCTAATCAACAATCCCCACATGTACCTCTGCTACCGGAGGGGCCATGACAAGCCCCCCATCCTCGACCTCGGGTGGGTGGAGTTCAACTCTGTACAGCCCCTTGTCTTTTTTCATCAAAGGAGCCGACGCCACCATTATAATTTCAAGTATGCTTTTTGCAAAGTAAATGTCGATTGATTGAGTGCACCAATACGGTCCCTCATTTCTTCAGACTGGAAGTGGCAGCCCTAATTCTAAGTGGTGAATGAGTGACAGAATTCCTTGTCCTCCACTACAGAAAATGGCTGACCTTCTAATGCAATGATTTACATTATTTTAGTGGTTATGTTTTTAGTTCCGGTGCTACTGACTTTAAATATTGATGATAAAGTTCAAATACTGGCCAAGATTGACGCATGGGACAGATACCGATATCTTGATTTTTAACAAATATTGTACGATACTGATATGTTAATCGATGTATTGTGCATTTCTATGTACTGGCACAGGCGGTAGCTATAATCCCTGATATTCTTTTTGGCTCTTTATGTGGCAGATCTCGTATCTTTATATGGTGTCTTGGCCGACTGGAGCAAGCTTTAGTTAATTAGCGAACACCGCATTTCTTCATATCTGCATATCAGTCTGAGAGCATTTACTTGCCTTAATTCATAGCAGTGATCTCATGCATAGTAAAAGGCTTGGGTTGCTCGTCAATGTCCCCGTGGTGACGCCTTTCCCCAGGGTGCTGTACGAGGGAAAGGAGGCAGCCAAACCTGGCTGGCATGTCCTGGAGACCACGCCCTACAGCCGCTCGGCCAGCGTGAGCTCGGGGGGGCCCACCACCCACCGCACCTTCCTGATGTACCGGCGGGCCCCCGACTCGCAGGCCCTCAACACGTTGGGGGTCACCGACATTGCCCTTCTCCTCCCCAGCAAGGGCGAGACCGTGCCCCACACCTTCTGCAGGGTGGACAAGAACCTCAACACCGGCATGGTGAGAGTTGAAAGGGTTGTGATTGATGAAGGAGTAACAGAGATGGAAATGACTCCTTGGCATATTTAGAGAGGAAGGACCTGAGCTAAACTGCAAGGTGAAGAGAACACCTGGAACCAGCATATGATTCATGCAGCACTCAGTTTAACTAATAGTAAAAGGTGTATAAATGATTCAGTAGCATCGAGTCAGTAATGTGGTTTTCAGCTGAGTTCTGGATTGTGGACAGTTTTACCCTCTGTAAATGTAGTCATATGTCAACAGTATTTTGGTATATTCACAGGTGGAAATTTCAGGTCCAGAAAATAAAAATCCAGGACAGAATTTTGTTTCAACCAACCATTTGAGTATAAAGAGTCGTAATCACAGGGTACTCAACTGGTTGGTTGAAAGAAAACCATGGTCTGGATTCTTATTTTCTGGACCTGAAATCTCCACCTCTGGGTACAAAGGATTTTTGTTTAAAAGTTTTTTTTTTTCTGCAGTCTTGTGTGGAGTTATTAGGGTAACTGAGACATGAGATAGCAGTAAAGATTCTCAAGCAACCACAACTATTTGACAGCAATGTCCTGCATGGCTCTGGAAGGTGTTAATGTTGAGTCTAGGAAAGCTTGGAGTTCTTTGACTTTGAATGAACAGCATCACCAGGCAACAGCTCACCCTGAGTAGACGGTCAAGGAGAGGAGAGCATCGATGCCTCGATTAGACCCCGAACGTAGGGGAACCACGTAGAAATGAGATGGAATACCAGGTAGTCAGCAGCATACTCACCATTGCTGCACATGTGCTTTGTCTGTAGTGGGGTCCAGCCTTGTACCTGTGCTATAAGAGAGCGATGACCAAAGCCAATGCCCTGGCCTACGAGGCAGGTGGGTCCTTCATCTGTCAGCTTTGTATCCTTGTGCATTATAGCAGGGACACAGCCAGAGGACACATCATCATCATTAATAATACTCCGGAGGCCCTGTTGGGTTGTTTTAATAGCCACCTTCGCTGTACGTCTTCACTTAGCCAGCTCAGCATGTCTACTATTGCCAGTAAGATTAGATCCTTTGTACAAACTCTGCATTAATAAGCGAAGCCCTGCGATTCTCGAATTCACTAACCATCTTTCTGCGTGCACCGATCGCAAAGGTCTGATTAGCCGCTATCCCGAAGAGGACCTGGACTCCTTTCCCCTGCCGGACTGCGTGCCCGTGTTTTGCCTCCCCATGGGTGTCACTGTGGAGAGCTGGCCCCTCAACACCAAGTACCAGCTTCCTGTCTTCTCTACCTTTGTCCTCACCAGTGCCTGTGGAGACAAGGTACCACTGGAGCTGCCTAGAGCATCGCCTGCTAGATGATAAACCTCTTACATCAGTTTGAGGGTTTAGCACATATCTCTGTTTGGTTCACCTCGCTTTGTTTCGTTTGTGGTAAAGGAGAACCTTTTAGAGAAGTGAGGCCATTTGCAGCTTCTGTCCTTCTACTACAGGAATATACCTGATGGTGGTATTCAGGCAGGCAAACGTTTTCAGGTCCGGCCCGCCTGACCTTTGACCTCCTCCTCAGGTGTACGGGGCCGCCATCCAGTTCTATGAGGCATTCCCGCGCGAGGGCCTCTCTGAGAGGCAGAGCGTGCGCCTGGGCCTGGTGAGCGTGGTGGACCGGCGGCCCATCACCAACCGCTCGCTTCAGGTCAAAAAGAGCATCTGTGTTCTCTCCCACTGGCCCTTTTTCACCGTCTTCCAGAAGTTCCTCACCTTCATCTACCGCTACTCCATCTCCGGCCCACACGTGCTGCCCCTAGAGAAGTGAGTGACCAGACCGACGCAGACTTATGCTCGAGAACAAGTCCCGTACCCCTGAATAACCCCTGTAGGCATGTGGTCCACTATTTATAATGTCAGTCCTGTCGACTTGTGGCAAGATCCTCTTTTTATGATGTGATAAGTGAAGGGGAGCAACAGGAAAGGCTGAACCCACAGAAGTTAGAATAAGAAAGATGGAAGAGAAAGCCCATTGTGGGAAAGCACATAGTCATCGTGGGAGAAAAAAAATGTATGTGCTCCATGTACACAATACAGTGAAGCTTGTGTTGGCTAGAATAACAGGTAAACGGTAACCTGTATAAACTAGACAGTTTCTGCTTCTGCATCATTACAGGAAAGTCAGCACGATAACAGTAAGTCTATTCAATCACCAAAAAAGAAACTAAACTCATTTGAATGTTTCTATGCTATGATAACTGCTTGTAGTTTCCCCTGCTTTTTCCCTTGCATCCCTATTTTAATTTGCCAAATTGGTCCAGCTGCTTGACACGGGCGTTTGATCATCACCCCCCCCATGGGTCCACACACACGTGTTTGCACCATGGCGCCATCTCCAGGCTGAACATATGTTGTCTTCGCAGGCACATCTCCAGCTTCATGCACAACGTCCCGTTCCCTTCCCCACAGCGCCCCCGGATTCTCGTCCAGGTAAGACGGCTGACCAATGAGCGGAGACAAAGCCGCCCATTTATTGTAAATAAATACAAATGCATGCACAGCTAACCTTTGAAAAGGCTTTCTTGCAGTGCACTGCAGAACTATACTGTCTCACCTCTCATGTTCAGTGACGAGTTCCCATGGACCTCATGTTTGCTTCTGTGTTGTGAATTATTTAAGGGTCCCACTTCTTCCGCAGGTGTAGGTTTTGTTTCTCTGCCGACGGGGGGCAAGCAAGTGATGTCACTGGTCAGAAAGTGCGCATGCGGCTTTTGGTAAATTGCCCTAAATGGCCAGACAGAGCTGTTGTTAAAATTTCAATCAGTCCGACTGTAAATTCCCACCTACAAATGGATGATCATTTTACATGTAATCACCTGGAGACAGAATCAGTAGAGCAGGGGCAGCAGATCTGATCCGCGGAGGGCCGCTGTGGGTGCCGGTTTTTGGGATGACCTCTCTATCCGCCAATAACAGTGGATCCCCAGGACTGGAGCGGGAACCGCTGCTTTATTATTGGCTGAATAAGAGGTCATCCCAAAAACCCGCACCGGCTCTCTATGGATCAGGTTCGCCACCCCTGAGTTAGAGCATGTGTATTTTTCATTCACAGCAGACTGGGCTGTTACATCAACAATATTTATATATGTTAGGGTCATTAGTCGGTATAAGCTATGGGTCCAGAATTAGAAGCAGAAACATGATGATGATGATGATGATGATGATGATACGGCTCCTTTTGAGACAGGTCGGACACAAAGAGATTACACTACGCACATAAATGCTGCCCCTTTAAGCAAATGATAAACCACATGAAAGTAGGGAACCTTGTCCAGAGGCACCACAGCTTACAAAGAGTGTTGCTCATAGACCTCAACTTCCCTCAAATCTCCCAGATGGCTTTTGGTACAAGCCAGTAAATGGAATGAAGGGACAGCTGGGTTATAGAAGTATAGTGTAGTATAGTATAGTATAGTAGGGGCCCCATAAAGGGGGGATATGACATATCATCGGACCCAAAATGTCTAGTAGCGCCCCTATAGTCATAGCATTCAGGTGTCTCTGGTTCAGAGCCTGTCTCCAGCAAGCTACATTTTGATTTGTGACTAATATTTATTCTGTAATTAACATTAATCTTAATTTTAGTTAGCCGTTTTATATAAGGCTTATTTTCTTTCTTCGGAATTGACGTAACAGCACATTCATGCCTAATTAACGAAGAGCTGTTATGAAACAAAAAGTATGTGAGGAGTCCTTGGGAACTGGGGTTTAGATTTAGCTGGTGTTGATTGGTGGAAGGTGATCCAGAAATCAAAGCATGCCCTGCATTGTAATTTGATCAGAAGCACGTCTCTGTTTTGCTGGCTACTTTGTCTGTCTAGGAAGGTGTTGACTGAGTGTCTCATTGCAGCTTTCCCCATATGACAACCTCCTCCTCTGCCAGCCTGTCTCCTCCCCTTTACCACTCAGGTAAGGAGCATCTCCACACGCGTCCCATTTAATCATGTCGCTTGTAGCTCAGTGCCTTCAATCTAGCATGGGCCAGATAAGATGTTGGTTTGTGACTCAGTTAGGTCTCTGCGCTTATAGTATCTGTGTGTGTGTGTATGTACGTATCTACCTGTGTGTGTAGTGTGGTAATATATTGGACGTTTGCACGTATGTGTGTGCGTATCTCGAAGGAGAATAGATGGGATATGTAGCAACGCAGCATTGCGATCTATCTGTACTTGTGAGCATTATTCTGTCATTCCGGCAAGAGCATAGACCCCCTCACAGCAGCTGCAGGATGCAGTGTGGGATGCAGTGTGGGATGCAGTGTGGGA
>JAODKF010000147.1:15073592-15087769 GCA_026779585.1 Mormyrus proboscirostris | reverse complement strand
GGGTTGTTGGCTCACCTCAGAATGTCAGAAACACTGAAATCTTCAAGGCACAGGTGGCTGCATATTTACACTTTGTGGCTTGGGAAAGATGTTATTGTGTGAACGATAAAATTGCAAATGTCATTTTGTTTTTCAGCCTACCCACTATTACACTAATCAGCCTAGTGAGGTTCTGTCATGTTGAACCCTGATGCCTTTATGAAGCTGTTAGTCACATCTGGACAGAATCTTAAGGGAGTACAGAGGTGGGGAGGCCAGATCAGCCCTAGCTGTCCTACACATGGCTGCGAGATGGAATGTGCCTCCCCCCCCCCGCTCTGATGCGTCCTGACAGACGTGGGGGGGTGGGGGGACAGATTCATCCAGAACTAGAATGAGCTGAAATTTAGTGGGAACCAAATGGCTTTGGGAGATTTTACAGTATCACCATGGTGATGGCTTCTGAATCTGCTGCAGTTCAAATGCTATTGCTGGCAGGAGAATTTAAACCATGTTTTTCGTAAATTGTGTCTTGTGAAGTAGCCGAGTTTTTTTCTTTTTCTTTTTAGGATTTTAATTCTTATCTTTCTTGAATCCATTGAATGTTTATCTTGTTTCCTCTTTTCATTTGAATACTGCTTTATATTCAGGCTTTTCCTCATTCAGTCAGATGTGTTTTATCACTTCTGTTCTGCTTCTCCTACCTTTGTTTACTATGTCTGTGGTCTGTATGTCTCTTGCGCGTATCGCACATTCCACCCTTACATGTTGTCCTGTTAGCAGTTAGCATTTAGCTCTTACACAGCTACTCCCTTACATTTTTTCCATGTTAGCATCTGGCTGTTGCGCAACTCCCTCATTTGCTCCTGGCTCGCATGTGAGCCAGCAGCCCGCATCCTTATTTGTTTTTATGCTCTTCTGCATTTGGCCTCCCTTTTCCCTTCATTCCTACTGCACTGATCTGGAATAAAGATTGAGATATAAACCGAGATTTTGAGGGGAAAAAAAAAAAAAAAAAAATCTGTAGCTATCACCTCACACCTCTGGAGACCTTGGTTGGTGCCCCATCCTGGGTAATTCCTTGCCTCTTGTGATAGGGTCCCAGGAGTCGGGAGCCTTTGTTGGGCAAGCGGTGTAGAGGATGGATGCATGCATGCATAAATTCACTCACACATTGATAATATATTGAGCGTGTAACAGCCTAACAAGTGTATAGAGCTATTGGGGGGAAACTAACTTGAATAGGGTAATTAATTACCCAGAACTAATTATTATGTAGGAGCACAATAACTGTAATGGAAATTATCCTGTAAACTGTGATGGTCTTTACAGCAAGCCATGCAGAATTAATAGGTAACTTTAAATTTGGAAGATAAATTGCTTTTGACGCTAAAAAAGAGGTTGCTTTTACTAGGACACGATAAAATCTAGATGATGTTCATGCTCGTGTGCATGACTTCAATGTCAATTAAGTTTGACATTTACTGACAATGCGTAGTTTGTAAATCTTTAGGAAATGAAACATTTTTAAAAAGATTACCAGATATGCATTCGAGGGAATATTTAAGATGGCTTATCAGGTTTTGTTATTTAAATGCATCTATAATAAGAAATTCTACAGAATAATTTCATCAGCTGGGCTTGAGGGCATGGAAATAGTTACTGACAAAAATGAAATGTGTCAATGACGGATCTTGTAATTCTGAAACAATCACTCATATATTAAACTCCTATTCTGTTGTTTGATAACACTGGAGTCATCTGGAGTTTCCAGAACTTTCTCTTCATTATAGTCCAAACACGTGTTCTTTGTGTGTGTGTGTGTTTGAGATGTAAGCAGCTATCTTATAATTAGGGCTGCACACCTTCACCAGTCTCATGATTTTGATTTTGATTATGATGATCATGTCAACGTTTCGATTAGATTCCACGATTCCTCTATATTAATACACATGGCTGCTTTTTTATCAAAGAATACAATCACTCTGAAGTCTCTTTCCAGAAATCATGACCCGGTTACTGAATGTAATCTGCGGACTTTGTAGTGAGCAGTTTAATGTAGGTACTGTTTCCTTCTGCCGGCCTCCACACACCGATCATACCACTGCACAGAACATACAAGCACAAGCAGCCCAGTGATTGGTACTGGTGCTCGACCAGGAAAGTTCAAAAGAAAAGAAAAAATACAGTAAAGGTTGCTATTAGGAAGTTCTTTTAAACTGCAGAACTTTAATTAAGCAACGTTACATGGCTATCATCAGTTATGTTTGGTCACTGCATCAATGCAGAATTCTCCATCTGCATTGCAGTGCATCTTAGAAACAATTAATTTCAACAACCCTGATTATAACTAGCTGTTTAAAAGGGACGATGCAGAGGTTCACTCTCTCTGGGTGATACCATCATCTTCGATAGCCATGCTAATGTTGTGATGGTCTGACTTTGAAATGTTTACCCATCACACAGGAGATCAAGCTGGCCCAGAAGCGGGCCCAGAAGTACTCCTCAGTGCCCGATATGTGGTCCAAGTGTCTGCTGGGGCACTGCTATGGGCTGTGGTTTATCTACCTGCCCACCTTTGTGCGGGCGGAGAGTGCCAAGGTGCGGGCTCTGCACACGGCGTACGAAGTGCTGAAGCACATGGAGACCCGCAAGGTGGTGCTGCCAGATGAGGTGAGGGAGGAGCCCCATCCCCTCTGCTTTCTTTGGATGGCATTCTTCTTCCGTGTGAGCTGCTGCCTTTGGTCATCAGGCGCTTTCACACATCAGGAACTTTTTCCCAGAATCTTTATCTAGAACTAGGGATTATGGTCGTGCTCACATCACAGGATCTCGGCCCGATTGTAGTTCCCCTTACGCAGTTCCAGAACCCTTTTTTAGTACCTACTCCAGACTAAGTACTGGGGGGGGCACTTCCTACTTGGGCTGCCACTAATGACTGCTTTTCTGTGGATTCATCCATGTTATTTTACAGATTGGTCAATTATTCCAAACAGTTCATTTTCCTCCAGAAAATCAAGTTTAAGTTTTAATTTTGACAACAATAACAAATTATGTCATGGCAGGGAAATAAGATTGGTCCCAACAAGCCCAACATGCATTCAATGGAGATTCTAAGGTAGCAGGCACTTTATGGCTTTAATAATGAGTTTAGTCAGCAGTTACAAGGACAAAAATATATTAAAAAGCTCGCTGTAATAATATTAATTTAATAGACATGAATAGACAACACAGTGGTTTTCTGGAGCCCCAAAATAACTCCCGTGCATTTCCCCTTCAGGTGTCTTGCATAGCGCCAGTACTGCCGTAGTATGTCATTGAAACTTTGCACGGTGTAAAACCATTTGTTTGTTTAGTGAGAATTTCTGCCTGAACTGTGCCACAGCCATCAGCATGTGGCTCAGTGGGCTAAGCCTGTGTTCCTGTAATCACAAGGTCGCAGGTTCAAGCCCAGCCTCAGCATGTCTGTGGGTTCTTGGATCAAGACCCTTAACCCACAGCTCCCTGGGCGCCCCAACAGGTGGCTGCCCTTCACAGACAGCTTGCTCTACAAAGAGCAAGTTTAGGGAGGCGTAAAAAGGAATTTCCCCACGGGGATCAAAAAAATTCAGTTATAAAAATTTCAACTGCTCCTAGAATTATGTGGTGATATTAAAGGAAAACTATATTATTATGAAGTGAAGCATTTTATAAACCAGAGAAGTAATTTCGTTAAAATATAAAAAGATTGATTTTAAAATATTTATGGGGGCCTCTCTCAAGGACACAAGGGGGAAGCATTCTGCCGACTCTGGGATTTTAAGCTGTAATCTTTTGATCAGAGGCATAGTGTCGTAACCCACTGAGCCTCACACCACGCAGTCCAGCCGGCCTCATAATGCAGTACTCCTGCAATGCACTGATGATGTGTGAATTTGCCGTCAGGTTTGTTACCGGATTCTGATGCAGCTGTGTGGTCAGTATGGGCAGCCAGTTCTTGCAGTGCGGGTGCTGCTGGAGATGAAGAAAGCGGGAATCACACCCAACACCATCACCTATGGCTATTACAATAAAGTAAGTAACAATACAGGGTCATTCTGTTGCACTTATCCTTCTATATCTGCATGCAGCCATTTATTCTCCTGCGGATGTTCTGCTCTTTACCTCTAGGCCGTGCTAGAGAGCAAGTGGCCATCCACCAATCAGGGCGGCCGCCTCCTCTGGACCAAACTGCGAAACGTGCTGATGGCTGTGGCACAGTTCAGGCAGCCAGTCAAGCGGCGGCAGAAGAGCGGGTCCGTGGGTTCCCACGCAGGTATCTGTAAGCTCAGCGTGGCCGTGGGAGTGTCTCTGCGGGTAGTTGGCAAGTCATTAAATGCCTTCGCGGGCCTAACTACACTCTGCTGAGGGGCAGCCGTGCCCCCCTCGTGCGACGGCGCGTGACCTGCTGTTCGTGAAGAAAGCGGTCGGCTTGGCGCGGCCACACACTTGACTTTCAAAGCATCTGGTCCAGTTCGAGGACACTGCAGGCAGTTAAGTCTCTGAAGTGAACGCTTTGACAGATGGTGTACGGCACATGTATGCAGTGCCGCCCCACCCATTGGGTGACATAGGTAGCCACCAAGGGTGCTGTGCTGTTTATCTAGGGGGTGCTGATGTAGCAGGCCAGTTTCGGGGGGGGGGGGGTGCCTAGGGCTCCACCTGGGCTGCAACCAGCACTGCGTGTACAGTTCCAAATGCCATGCCAGACATATGATTGATTTAGGCCAGAGGTGGCAGTTTTGAAGGAGTAAGGAGCGAGGCGCTGATTTTTGCTGGGCTCCTCCGATCTGCTGCAGATATTCTTGTGGAGCGACCCGCGCAGCCAAGGCCGCAGTCCGCCCTAATCCGCCAGTCCAGCTGGAGTGGGCTGAGCGAGGCCTCCAGCTATGAATCCCTCACCAGCCTGCTTGTCAAGAGCAACAGCCTGAATAGCATGCGAGCTTCAGTCGACAGTGAGTCATTCTGTACTTTCCAGTAATCACTTAAATATCGGGTCTGTTGTTGCAGCGTCTAGTAAATAAGTTAGATTAGATTGTGCGGAAAGTAACCAGGTACGATATTACAACATGACGAGATTCGCGGCGTGAAAAGCCGTCTCGCGAAGGCGCTGCAAATCAGCTGGTGTAAGCATGTCGGCGTCTGGCTAAATTACCATAGCAGATGCCCCAGACACTTTAAAATCTTTTGGCAGCATTTTGGATACCCGGTGGAAAATATAAATGGCGAAAGGGTGACATACAAAACACAAACCATCTGTAAGCATTGTGGGAAAATAGTGCCGTACACAGCGGCTAACGCTACTACTATGCAAAGCCATTTCCAGCACCATCATAGCCGCACTACACCAGTGAAGAAAACATTAAAAAAAAAAAAGTTTGTTTCTTAATTATATTGTTTTATTTATTTTTTTATGTTTGTCATTTTTGGAGGGGAAATTTTTTATGGTGCTAGATATATGTTCTGTTCTTGACTGCATATGATGGTGGTGATTATGTAACACATTTCACCATACATCTGCATTATTTAGCGTTTTTTGTCTTTCAAATTAATAAAATAAAAGGCTGCTTTCCAGTAATATATTTCCTCTTTGAAGTTTTCCTTAAAATATTGTTAAAATATCTCGTTAAAATATCACATTCTCATCACCCCAATATCGTCTCTCGTCTCATCTCGTGGGCTGAGTATATCGTTACACTCCTATAATCAGGTGGTTTGGGGCTAAATATGTACTTTTTATTCTTAATTTTCTGATCTCATTGTCTTTTCTTTGTTAAACTAATTAGTATTAGGGTTTTTCTGGTTTTCTAGCGGGCTGTGCAATGTGAATATATTTTTAGGAAGCATTTCAGGGGTATTATTGTTCTTGGAATGTGACCTTAAGATGTACCTTCTGTCTTGGCAGAGCCTACGATGTCCAAGAGAGTCCTGGCCCCGAGCGGTGGAGCGGCAGCACGGAAGCCGCCAGTGGGTCCGCGCGACTCCATCGGTTCCACCTTAGTGCCCCCTGGTGGCCGGTTTGTGCGGCGGAGTGACATCTGCTTGTCCACCTTCTACAAGGATTACGCTGAGCCGGCAGGGCCGGACTGCGCCTGCCAACCTGGAGAGAGGGAGGGGAGGTGAGCGGGGTGCTCATATGAGGTTTGGGGGTTTGGATTGTGTTGAATAACACCATGCATCAACTTGGCCCCCGGCAGCAGAGCTGCAGAACCACGAGAGGCGTCGGGCCGGAAGGCCGTGGACGAGAACTGCAACAACGTGTCGTCGCCGAGCCGTGGACTGGCGGGGAAGCTGCAGCAACTGCTGACGCCCACAAGGAACCGTGCCTCCGTCCGACGCGCCGCCAGCGTGGACGACCGCAGGCCTGGGGGGGGCACCGTGGCCACTCGCCGGGTGTCCGAGCAGCGGCAGTCTCGCAAAAACCAGGTGGCAGACTCACTGCTGAAGGCCAAGGAGCGGCTGTACAACGCCACCTCCGAGGTGTGACTTGGGGGGGGTCAGTCACACCGGGCCGCCACTGCAACTGAGTAGCTAAATCAGCTCTGATTCATATTCAGTAAAGATGAATTAGAAACTCGCCAATGATTACTGTAGGAATACAGTCAAAGTCTACAATTCTTAGTATTTCTATATAAACAACTGTTCTTGTATCTCAACATGTAGAGTGCTGTGATGGTTGTGGGTTTGAATCCCAGGCAATACACATAAAAAACATTTTCCTTCACTCTAAGGGTGATGCACAGGGCAACTTTGCCGGGCAGTGCTGCTGACTGATGTTGCTCAGACACTTTCCCATATAAGGGGCAACAAATATCTATTTGAAGAACTGTGATTGGCTGTGGGCAACTTTACGCCATCATCCAGATCCAGATGAGTTGCCCTTTGTCTCATCTGGCTGGCAACTGCCCGGCAAGATTTGCTCAAGAAGGTGTCCTGTGTGCCGTCGTCATAAGTTGTGCGGCTGAAAGCATCAGATAAATGACTGAAATAGAACAGGTTTCCTTGTCAAATAAGCTTTTGACTTTTTGACTAAGCGTATGTATTATACATATATAGTATGTGTATACATGTTTTACAAGTACAAAATATTAAGAAATATTTAGTTCAGTTCCAGTAAAATCGGAAGACTGAATGTCAAAGTGAAACTGAAACATCTTCTATTTTTCTGTCTGTTTTCACCCCAGAGTTCGCTCTCAGTGGGGAGCGACATTGACATCATAGAAACCACCAATATGACCTTTCAGCTCAGGAAGTCCTGGGATTCCACACAGGAAGTGGCGGGGCTTGAGGTTTGACCTGTTTCCTGTTGTGTGTGTGGTACAGAGGTGGAGATTTCAGGTCCAGAAAGTAAAAATCCAGACCAGGATTTTGTTTCAACCAGCCAGCTGAGTACAAGAAGTCAGTCACTGAGTACTCAACTGGTTGGTTGAAACAAAATCCTGGTCTGGATTTGTACTTTCTGGACCTGAAATCTCCACCTCTGCAGTTGGGTACGAGTAGTCTTATTTCAAAAAGATATAAAAAGTGACACAGAATTTTTTCTCTCGTTCGTTTATTTGTCGGACTAACAACGCAAACGAAATGACAAGCTACTTCAGTTGATGTGCATTTTACTTTTAATTTCAAATAAAACGCTGGGTTGCCAACTTTGGTCAGCCTGCTGAAGTGAGATTTATATGTATGTAAGAGTTTTAATAACTTGTAAATAGTCTGTAGGGTTTGCAAACTGCCCCTTTTGATGTAGCTTTTAGGCTTAATGGAATAATATAGATTTGTCGTAAGATTCCTTGCGTCAGAGTCTGAAAGCGTTAGTGTCACGCCAAATGAATGAGTTTGCAACCCTGAAAACCTACTTTCTTTTTGTTTCACCTGAATTGATTTATAAAAAATATTACACAGTTGTTAAAAAGCGGAAACACAAAATCCCCAATTAATTATATCTACCTCAACCCAGGATGGGTATGTTTTTGGACTGTTGGGGGGTCGAAACCGGAGTACCCAGAGGAAACCCCACGATGACATGGGGAGAACAAGTAAACTCATGGAATCTTGGTCACACACATGGAATCTTGGTGGTGACTCGAACCCAGATCTCAGGGGGGTGAGGTGACAGTGATGACCACTGCAACACTGTGCCGCCCCTGATATAATTAACAACAATAATAAAATCACAATAGAAGTAAGCTAACTGCTTCAATAAAGCAGTTGAGTGAAAAGCAGTGTTGATGGAAACCACACAACCATGCAGCTCTTGTGAATCCAGATGATGTACTGCTGATTGTAGCCCTTTGCACCTTGTATATGTGCCAGATGGATCCTTTAGATCTGTAATTCTGTGCCTTTCCTCCATTTTCAGCATTATTTGTATTTTTTTATTTCTTTTATCTCCCTCCCAGTGCCTTACCATAGTCCTTTTGCTGCCTTATGTGTTTTCTTGTTTTGTCCAATTTGTTCTTAAAGCTATTGCCATCTCTCTTTCTCAGACCTTAACAAACGAGAAACCATAACGAGTATGAATAATTAAAAAAAAAAATCGTTGTTCCGTGTTGTCTTGGGCATCCATCTCTCACATGTCAGTTCTATTAGCTAAAACACTGTATGTAACTGCATCTGCCATCCCCTGTCTTGTCCCCCCCCCACTCTTTGCAGGTTTACCAGCTTAATCATGGGGGACTCGGAGCGCAGGGCTTCTGGGAACCAGCAGGATGAATCTTCAAATTTGAGCGCGGAAAGCACAGGTATGGTGCACCACCAGCAGCTGTTGCTCCCATGTCGTCGTTGGGGGCTGCTCTTTAAGGGCTTTCCCTCGCCTCACCTAGGTCAGGGTCTGGTCCAGAGATGCGTCGTCGTAGAAAGAGACGAGCTGGGTTTCGGCTTCACTGTGTGCGGAGAGAGGATCAAGCTGGTGCAGAACGTACGGCCAGGTCAGAAACGTACCCCTGCTTCGCCGTTCCACGTGCATGTGTACGCTACAGACTCTTACCTCATTGCCAGTGACGCAGGGCCCCTTTAGACCACTGGGCCGAGCTGCCTGTGGCAGTGTGCTTTGTTTGTACAGTGCTGTAGGACTGCTGTAAGGATCCAGTGTATTTCCTTATAGACTGACTCGGCCTGTCTCTCTCTTCCTCCTCGGCAGGGGGTGCAGCTGTAAAGGCAGGAGTCCAGGAGGGTGACCGAATAATTAAGGTTAGCCAAGCTCCACCTCCTATAAAAAAATGTCTGGTTCTGGTTCATTCGAGGTAACTTGGTGTAATTCGGTCTGCCAGGTCAACGGCTCGTTAGTGTCAGCCATGACACACCAGGAAGTAGTGAAGCTCATCAAGTGTGAGTAGCATCTGCAAGAGCAAGCCTGTCTCTTTTTTTCCCGTAGTATTAAAAATGTGACGTAGCATTTCCACTGACCGGAAAACATAATTGCATATTAGTTCATGGCACTGTTTTCTCTCTGCCTGTATCATTACAGCCGGAACGTATGTCGCCATGACGTTACAAGGACCGCCCCCTTCAGCTCCAGGTGTCCCTTTACAGCGTCTCCAAACAGACCTTTCATCCAATCACAGAACAGCAGTGGGAGGGGAGACATTGCCAACTCCTCCCCCTCTCCCTCCACCTTCCACCAGCAATGCTTTCCAGAGAATCACTGGACCCAAACCTTTGCAGGTAATTCAGACTTGTACCCACTTGACAGCTGATATAGATGGATAAACATCTGCCTATTTAATCCCTCACCTTTCCTTTCCAGGACCCACAGGTGCAAAGGCATGCTTCTCAGATCCTCAGGAAAATGCTGGAACAGGAAGAGGCTGAAATTCAGGCAAGTTCAGCTTCCTGTGCCCTCTGTTAACTGCTATCGACAGTGGCACGCATGTCCGTCCAGAGTGGGCTGAGCAGCCATATGGAGGAAGGTAGCGGCGCTCCCCCGGACCGAACAGCCAGGCTGACTCGTATCTGTTTTTCACAGAACCTAACGGAACAACTCTCACGAAACCCCTCCCCCACGCTGCAGGAGCGAATCAGAAATGCAGAGAGGCGTGCTCACCAAGTCAGGGAGAAAGTTCAGCAGGAACTGGTGAGAATTACTGAAAGTCAGCAAGGCAGAAGTAGAGGAAACCCTTTGGCATTGAACTGCACGAGATATTTGCCACGGGGTTATGACTCAATTTTCTTGGATTCCCTATTTTAGGATGGAACACGATCAGAATCAGTGGCCAAATATTTTAGGTCTGCAGAGGGTGAGCATATGTTATCGTTTATCATTATGCACACGTTTGCACAGGATAGTCTGCCTGTACTGACACGTACACGGTTACCTGTGTGTTTGAGGTGGGGGCGTTATGTGATCAAGCATGTGTACCTGTTATAGGTGTTCATAACTGCTGAATAGATGTGTATGTATGTTTTTGTTTGTGTTTGCAGGGAGCTTCTCCGTAGACTCAATTGAGGGAGATTTTGAGGTGTGGATCAGTTCAGGCAGGATATGTGCATGTGCATTCGTGTCTTGGTGGGATCTTTGTGGTTTTAGAATAATTACATTTTTTTAAGTATTCATCCAAGGTTGTCTGTGTGTGTGTGTGTGTGTGTGTGTGTGTGTGTCAATTAGCATGATTATTGACTAACAACCCCAATTCAATCTTCCCTTCAGGCCTGTGAAAGCCCCAACTCCTCACCTTTATTCTCCTCCAGAATGCCTCCCTCTTGGAGGTGCAGTGATGACATGTCTTCCATTGATACGGTAAAGACTTTCTTTGTTGCGTGCTTGCGCACACACACACACACACACACACACACACACACACACACACACACACACACACAAAGCTCGCTGTTTGATACTAACTGTGTAACACTTAACAAACCTGGCCATGTGCTCCTTTCCTCAGGGTATTCACACCCAGATCATTGGTCCAGAGGATTATGACGATGCCGGTTCTCTCAATGAGGTGAGCCCTGTTTCGTCTTGTGTACTACGGATATTTCGTGTAGGTGTGTACTGTGGGTGTTGTCAACGCTGACGTGCTGCCGCTGTCCCAGACCAACGGGCCCTTCCAGGACATCGAGGTGCTGAAGACCCGGCCAGCCCACATGATCGTCTTCATGCGATATGTCTTCAGTCAGCTTTTAGACCCTAACCCACTGGTGAGTGCCCCCCAGGAAGTCACCATCGGGCTAGGTAGCTCTCTCTGCTGTCAGTGTATGTACTTGGTTTGAAATAAAATTTCACAATATCTCTAGTTGCTCTGGCAGTATGTTTAGCTTCGCCTGTGGAATTTCAGCTCATGGCATCCATATACCGTGTCCTCTGCAGCTCTTCTACCTGTCAGTGGAAGCCTACTTGGGTGCCAGTGCCAAAGATGCCCGTGCCCTTGCCCCACAGATTTGCTCGTCCTTCTTGGACCCAGACGCTGTGCGCACCCCTGACAGTATACACAGACACAAGTCCTTCACTCAAACCTACCCAATGCTCACAAGCTAGCAGTTCAACACACATTGTGATATTTAAACTGAACATTTTCTTTTTTTTGTAATTAGCCCCTCAGAATCCGTGTTCCGGAAGAGGTCTTGTCTGACATCGGTAAGATATCATAAGATACTGCCTTAATTAATAGATTGTCTCCTGACTGCGTTTTATTTCTCAAGGTGTTGTCAGACTTGTCAGTGTCCTTGTTTTAATTGGAGCTTTTCTTTGTGCCAAATGCTTTATTGCTATTTCGCAACTACTGAACAATTACTGTAACCGTTTATTGTAACAATCATCCCGGGCTGTTTGTTGTTATCCTCTGTGTGAGTGTGGGATGATGCTTCCCTATTCTTCTTCTAACACTGTACCTCCGCCTGTCTGCGGGTGCGAGTTGCACGCTGCTTTTGTTGCACATAGCCTCCGTATCTTCGCTATTCTTCATTTTGAGCCCTTTGTATGTTGTTGTGTAGATAGTCGCCTCCAGGCACAGGAGGATATAAGAGGCCCTCTTTCAGAAGTGCAGCAACAGGTGCTGCCTGTTATCCAGGACCAAATACAGCGCTACAGGTACAGCCTTCAGGAATGTGGCCGCTGTGTGTTTTTGGGCTCGTATGTGTCCGTGTCTGTATATTAAGTGCCTCTACCTACAGGAACCAGCAAACGATGGGACTGAGTTCTCTGTTTGGAGAGGGAGATCTGCAGCAGCTGGATGGAGACCCCGTGAAGGACAAGCCGGTGGTGGACAGACAAGTGTCCGCACTCGGGGAGATACTGTGAGTATCAGTCTGTGCGCACCACTTAACTGCAGGCCCGGAATTACAGTAAAAGATGTGTTTAACAGAACTCCACAGTACATTGTCTCAAAGGTCACGCTACTGCCGAGGCAGTGAAGAGGGTGCAGCCTAGATCACATGACAGCACGCGAATGCTAGGGGTTCTGTGTGTGCGTGTGTTTGTCTGGGAGTAACGCTGAGTTTCTCTTTTTTTGGGACCCATTTCTTCAAGGTCAAAATTCGAGGAAGACCGGAGGTAAGGAAGTCTTCTGGGGAAATTAGTGTTTTCTCTACATTCAGAGGGACGTGCAGTGAAGTGAGGCGTGGATTCTCTCTCCCAGCTCTTCCCTGGCTTCTGCCGTGTCGCTCTATCTGCGCCACGCCGGCATCAAGACGCGGCCCTTCCCCGGACTGCCGGCCGAGAAAGACAAGTGGCTGGTCTTTTTCCCTAAGACCAAGAAGGTACATATTTTTTTTTCTTCCCCCTGCTAGTTATTTTACTGGCATAAAGCCTGGTTCATGCTTTACGCTTTCTGCGTGCGTTTCCAGTGCGCGTGGCAGCTTGTGTACATACAGTGGATGTGGATGGTTGCAGTTGCCACATGCATACGGCAATGATATTCCTCCAGACCAGCAGGGGACAGATGTCATCTCCTAGGTCAGAATAAAGCAGGATGATGAGGTTTATAACCGCAAGCTTCAAGTCTTCACAGGTTTTTAAAACAATAAAAACACAACTTTCTTTGTGTAAAACTGCTTGACTGATGTCAGCTTTGTCTCACAAACAATTTGGATAGTAAGTATGTTTAATATTGTGATAAAATATGATTTTTGGGTAGAAATCAATAATAATCAATAATTTTCATAATACAGAAAATCTATTTTTTTTTAATAGTTTTGTGTTCCCTCGCGATAGTTTTGCAATCCCACTATACTTGCCCAGTTGCTGCAATGTGACGGCAAGGATAAACCTCAATAAAGTTTGCGCATGCACTTTGCGTTCAGTAGTCCAGCTGTCTTATTTATAGTTACTGGCGGTGAATTGGCACAGTGCCATTATTAATATATACGTATAAAAACACATATATGTAAGTTATATGGTGTGCGTTGTCCCCCATAGTTTAAGCGTCAGTTGTTAGTAATGTAAAACCACTGTGGAAAAAGTTTCCAGAGCTATTGGTATTTATTGTTTTGAACTGACTGAATTGAAAGGACAAAATTTACATACAAACCACCTGCTGGATGTACCTCGTCGATTATCTTGCACATGCGCATTCCACGCGCACAGTTTCTGCTAGACACAAAAATCTGGCCACACGCGCACTGGCCGCAGCCATCCGCAGACAACCCCTGATGATGAAATTTACATCACGTCCTCCCCTCGTCCACGCACACACTGAAAGCGCATGTGGAAAAAGTGAAGCATAAATGGGCCTTAAAAATACCGTCATTTATGCCGTTCAGGAAATGAACCAGCAATAGACAAAATACAGAGCGGTGCATTTAAATACCATTAATGCAATATTGAATGGAACGCAAGGAGTATAGTTTGTTGTTCCCACTATGAATATTCCAGACAGCAATTCTTTTGTATTGTTCTCCTTCCTAAAGCTCAGTGCTACAAAGAAAGACAAGGATGGGGAGGACAAGAAGAGGAACCCGATCTTGAAGTACATCGGCAAACCAAGGGGCTCCTCCCAGTCCAGTACGCATGCGCTTCACGCTCACGCACACATGCACACACACAGCCCGACCCTGGTCAGTACAGAAGTACCAGATCTGCTACGAGCACAAATATGTTTGAATGTGTTGTGCCTAGGTGCTTCTACTTTATTTTCCCCATTTTATTTTGCCAACGTGTTAAGAACATAGGAAATATACAAACGAGAGGAGGCCATTCGGCCCATCAAGCTCGCTTGGGGAGAACTTAACTAATAGCTCAGAGTCGT
>JAODKF010000147.1:15054525-15066877 GCA_026779585.1 Mormyrus proboscirostris | reverse complement strand
TAATTTGAATATATATATATATATATATATATATTTTTTTTTTTTTTTGGTCCAGCAATAATATAAATTTAAGAACGCTTCGATTCCAGGTGGGGTAGCCTCTGGGTCTGGTTCTCTATCCTCCTTAGAACCATAGACTGTAAGTGGTTCCATATAATACTGAGGTTCTCATGGCACCTTTGAATCTATATTTGACCTTTTCATCTTGTTCCACTGATCAGTGTTAAGTCTTCACTGATCATTTAGCTTAGAATCTTAGCCTGAGACATGGAGGGGATTAAAATGATCACAATGTAATAATATGTTAAGTAAGCCTTTCTGTCAATGCTGACAAGAGCAATAGTTTTGCCATACCTTGTGCCATATGCTTTGGTAATGGGTACACAGCACAGTAACAATATCTGATATATACTGTGCTGATTTGAATTAGTCAATGCTATTTATCAGTGGGAAAGTTACAGTTGAAACCCTGTTTCGAGGGTGTACTTTTTAAAGAATAGATACGCCATGAAGTAATTGAGTTAGATTTCCAGGCTGTTCCCATCAGCTGGATTGCGTGGCTTTCGACACATTTGTGTTTAGGCAGCTTACTGCTTGTGTTAACTATCGTTTGGGAAAATCGGTTCAGACACGCGGGCGATGAAGTGGCCTCTTCATCCTGGTTACCCTTGACAGATGATCAGCCCGCCTTGTGCTTTTGCTCGGCTAAAACGGACACGCAGCGGACCTTTGCAGAACAGAGCTGCCGCCGCGGGCTGGGTGTTCAGCGGTAAGAGCAGTGGGTCTGGCCAGGTCTCGACCAAACTAGCTTTCGGCAGGAGTGACCGGGTGGCGGATGGGGAGGTAATCAGCTTTGCGGTAGTGAAATGTCTCTTAACGACACACCAGGTTTTGACATTTATGCTGGACGAGAGTGTGTTTTATTTTCAGCCCCAGTGTATTTTAAACTGAGAACGGCAAATGGTCAAGAGGGAATTTCAAGTATAAAAAAAAAAAAAAAAATTTTTATTTTTTTATGGATAAATGAACAAAGAGATGAAAACGACTTTATTTAAGAGTGACTTTAATTGTGTTGCTGTTGTAATTTATATGGCTGTGATTTTTTTTTTTGTTCGTTTGTTTTTATTTTGTTTTGTTGTAATTGTCTTGTTTTTAAAAAACAAAACAACCCTGTAATCAATTTGGCTCCGTGTGTTCTGTCTCTGCACCATCATTTGTTTGCAAATAAGCTGGGGCTAATCAGAAAATTAACAAAAAAAAAAAATTGCTGTGCTTACACGGACAAAATTTGAGTATGTACTGGCTGTCATCCGAAGTGACGTGCATTTTTCATTCTCACATTTTATACATTTATAATTTGCAGCCGTGCAGGCGTAAGCATGTTGTGGAAGGGGACACCCCGAAACTGGCCTGTGAGGACTTGCAGAGGGGGATGATACAACGGCGTTGTTGCGGCGAGGATTCTGGGATGTGCTTGCAGCCTCATAGTTAATCCTGCGGATGGACAAATACAAATAGAAAGACTGTTTCTTTAAAGGACGGACACTTAGTACTGATCCATTATGAAAACCCTTGCTGGTTTAAGAGCTTTTCAGCTGTAACACTTGTCAATTTCATTATGGGATCTAGGAAGAGGCAGAGCACTACTTGTTAAACATGAGAAAATCCATGCGGCGAGGAACAGGGGCTCCATGAATCTCTCCCTCTCACTTCATCCTCAGTGTTTTTTTCCTTCTTGTCTTCTCCTCCTTCCCTTCTCTGTTTCTCCCCATCCTTCCAGCTTCACCCCCTTTTCATTCCCTTTCTCCCTCGGCACTCCCTGCCGGCTCCTCTACCCGCCGGATAATGGAGTCAACAGCTTGTGAAAGTGGCAGTGTGAAAAGCGCGTGGGGTGCGATGGCGAACCCGGATTAGTGTCCTGTGATCGTCGCCATGGGTAACCGCGAGGCCATTATGCAGCAAATGGGATAAGGGGCTATGGCTTTCTGGGCAATGGGCAGCCAAGGACACTTAATATAGCTGTGTGCCATATAGCGGCCCTGGCCGTTTAACTCGAAAGGCACGATAAACAGCTCCATCGCTCTAGGCGCCCTGCCAACACAAACTAGGTGGAAAAAGGTCTTTTCTCTCTTGACAGCCTCTCTGCCATCTGAAGTCCTAATCATTCACTGCCCAGCATCACTTTATACATCTGCTTGCTCCAGCTAAGTTTGAGTTTTCCTCCCTGCAAAACAGCAGGTGTTTTTTGATTAAATAATAATTTAGCATATTTACATAATTAATATGTACATCCCATGACTGTGTGACAGATAGGCGGCTGGTAGGCTGATTGGGTGGATGATGCATACCTTTGTTGGGTTGTGAAACAGCATCGCCACGGATAAACCCAGCCATCTCGACTGTGAGCGCGTCGATTCTCACGGAATTCTGGGCCTCTGCTCTCGAAATCTCGTAGTTTTCTTGCTCTGACTGCGTGATGTTTGTCATTCTGACATAGCTACCCAGGAGAGAGATGGAAACCTCACGTTGACCCTATGAAAACATCTCTGCTTAAAGTACGTCACATACACAAGCTACTTGGCTGTCCCGGTGCTGTCGCCACAATTGGTATTCAGCTGCCGCTCACTGCGTATTGAGCTGCACGCCAGTATCTGCAAAGCTCTGTAAAATTTATATGGTCTAACTTCTATACACGACGCATGTGAAGTACCGGTTCTAATGGCATGTGCTGCACCGTCGCCAATCGCAGAAGAGGAGACAAGGGCGACTGTTCTAATCGACCGGATGAATATGTGCCATTAAATGAAGTGCAATCAGGCAGTCCTCTTAAATTACACCATTTGTTCCAAACAACCCGGCTTTAGATGTGACTGTGAGAAATGAGTCATTTAACGGGAGGAATTTCTGATGCTGGGGTTGGCATCTAAAATCAATTGCGAGAACAGTCATCAAGACGTATGTAATAAACTGGTTATTCTGCTTCGTTTTGCAAAATATGTTCGGAGTACATGATCGTGCTTAATCCATCCCATTTTCATGTATTACAGAGGGTGGAATGAACTTATAATGATGATGGTGGCCAGTGGTTCGGGAATCGCACATGCAGTTGAAAAGTTGCTGGTTTGAATCCCTGACCAACAAGGCACCGCCCCCAGGCTCTGCTCCCCAGGCGCTGAATTAGCTGCCCCCTGCTATGTCATGATGTCACATATAGGTTAAATGCAGCGGACACATTTTGTTGTAGTGTGTCAACACTAGCAAAATTTTAACTACAATCTTAATATTTTATATACTATTACATATTTATTTGAGAAATTGTTACGTTTAAACACATTCCATGCATACAGTTTGCCCTAGATATGTGGTGGTGAAAGGTGGATGATTGAATACTCATTATAAGCAGCTGAAACTGAGTGCACAGCACATACAACATACTCTGTGAAGGATTTTTACATTGCGGTTCATTGTGGTATCGCTAAGAATTGACACAGCCTTTTAACTGTAACAGTCTAGCTGTTTTAAATGAGTGAGCTAGTGGATTTCAAGCATTGCTGCATTTTTGTGAAACAGTGAGTACAATGAAAGTGCCTGTTTGTCAACTTTATAATTCCAGACTACGTATCAACTCCAGGCTGCATTGCAATCTGTGTATGAATGCAGTGAACTCAGTCGTAATGTTGGTCTGATTAACAGCTTCGGCTCTGTTGGTAAGGATGAAAATGGCACGGTGGATTCTGAGTGAGCGAGCTGTATTCAAAGGGTTCTTCAAAAGATTCATTTCCTCTACATAAAACACACTGAAATAATTTTCCAAATGGTCAGTAGATAATCAAAGGTGAACCGACCTTGTGATTAAAGACTGGATATTCCAATACTTCCAGAAAGACCTGTTGCTCCCCTGTATTTAATCTATATTATTATTCCATGGTGGAATGATCTTCTTGCATGTTACTACCATGAGAAGAATCATATTAAAATAGCCAAAAATGTTGAGTTTCTCAATGCACAATGCATCTTGCATTGCTTCTTTCTTCTCGCAAACACAAACGTTTGATGCCAAGTAAGCTGTTCGCATGCAAGAAGTCACACAAAGAAGCAAACTCTTTGACATGAGGTATTCAGATTTTCTATAGCATATGGTTTTTGGCGCTGATCAACTAACGCGCGAGGAAAGGTCAAACATAAAGTGCCATTGCAGAATGACATCAGCTGCATAAAAGAGGAAGGGTTTGCATACTTTCAGCACTGAGGCATGGAAAGCTTGTCTTAGACGTGAAGGCAAGCTGGGCTGAACAACATTCAGAGCATGCAAGAAAATTATTGTCGGTTAAATATTTTAATATTCGTTATGGCATACAATTCTATATTTTCCATTGGACTGGCCCATTATATCTTATTATGCCTTAATACTGTTAGTTTATGTCTGTAAATATGGTTCTAATTAAGGAAAAATGGTACATGATCTGTTGTGTGCACACAGCCAACCCTTCCAGATCACGTTTGGCATTTGTGAGTCACAAAACTTTTTCTGCGTCGTCTGCGGCTTTCACAGAACCCCAAACACTCCCAAAAAAAAATCCTCACTTGATTTCTTATACAGACCCTTATGTCGCAACCATGATGAGGAAAGTGGCAATGCAGAATTATTAAAATGTCGCTGAATGTACATGAATAAAATGATAAGTGATTTAACCTGCCCTGGGAAATATGGAACAATAAAGACCAAACATATCTGAGTTCCAGCAGTTCTGGGCTCCATGCGCTAATTTATCTACAGGACTAACTGCCGATTTACGGCTCACAATTTATGGCACGAGGTTAGTGATATTACATCATATTGCATCACTGCTAATTGAGACTTTATACGGTTCAGAAGATGTAATTGTGATACATACCATATGAATCAAAAGTATTTGTATTAAGTAGATCTCTGCAGTTGCATGCTGGGAATTGTTGTGTTTCTCAAGTGTTTTCTTACATCCGTGCTGTAAAGGTATGAAACACCTCGACCTCATGTGCACCCGAATGGCGCGCCAGATTCTACAAATTCAGACCGAGATCAAATTCAGGGCTGCACACACAACACAGCAAGGCAAAGAATTCCGTAATACACCCTTATTCGCAAACCACCTATATTATGCTCTTGATTTAAATGTTATCCCATTAATTAGAATTGATGTTAGGGGGCAGTAAATAAGTTAATACCTAGCATGAGGCATATAGAAAAGCATGTAGAAATGCTAAATATATGTTTACGTTAAACCGGTGACATGAGGTTAGTTTAAACGATAATACATTAGTTCAGGAAGACAAAAAGAGGTATGTGGGAAAATCTATGGATCATGGTTAATTATTATTAATCACGAAAAGCAGATGGCCGGGCTGCGTGTAAACACAGTGCTCAAATTACGCTGCACAGGTTTCGCTCTCAGATACGCAAAATAGACCAAACTTCCTTTCTATTCGCTTGTATGCTTGGAATAACCCCTGGAGAGGAAGTTAATAGGATTGTTAGGAAGATCATAAAGGGGGCTAATCTGTAGCCCTGCCAAAACACAGACATGCTCCCGTCGCTCCGTGCCCACCCAGCCCCGGTTCTGCATGCTGATATCCAGTACATAATGGATGCACTGTACCGACTTGAAACCGGCCCTAATTAGATCTATTTTGCATGGCCTTTGTGAGGGAACAGAAAAGGCACCTAATGAAAAACACCCCATTGGCCCGTGGCCCTTTTTAAGAGGCTGGCCATTGTGCGCCGGCGGTGCCCCACTGCGTATGTTAATGCTTGTTAATTGGCTGTTGTGTCATGCTGGGCGGCACACAACTTTCCGACAACTCGCTGGCGGAGCCTCGCTTTCTAGCTGCCCGGCGGAGGCGAGCCGACGGGGAGGGGTGGGCTGCCAGCCTGGGCTCTTAAATTGGCAGAGGGCACCGTGCATTAGCTCCAGATCAGAATGACTCCATTGTTCCTGTTGACCCTTTTGGTTTTAGCTGGAGATGGAAATGCTGATTGTTGACATTCTCCCCGTCCTCTGATTTTATTAATTCCTATATAAATAGCTGTGACTTTGGCTGCCTCTGGCTGAAGTGGTGAAAATGTGTGAATACTAGAGTGGCTTTATTTAGCTGAAAACGAATTGTACCGATTTGACTGCTCATTAAGCGGGACCAGATTTCATTAAATTCACAGGTGTCAGTTACCAGAACTGAATGTGTGACTAAAGGATACAGATCCGGGTCTCAGCTTCAAACCATTGGATTCCTTCAGTAAAATGCATAACAATGCAAGCAAGCAACTCTGTCTGTTGCTTAGCATGAATATGTCTGCAAAGAAAAATGCAGAGTACATAATTAACACTCGAAAACAACAGATACATCACTGTACAAAATATCAGCAACCTATATTTTGCCAAAAAATTACCATAAAATTGCCAAATTTAGATTTCTTTACTTAGTGTGACAAGAACATGATAGCTAGACTTCAAACAGAAAAACAAGCTTTTGAGCTATAAAAATAAAATTTAATAGGATAATTAACTGATTGCAATTATGAACCTTTTGGACCATAACTGAAAAACAGCCATAGTGATTGTAAAGGAGAATCAATCCAGTGATGTCCCTGTGATGGGAGTGATACAGACTATGCTATGAGTGGGACAGGCAAGCCAATCAGAGATGGCGCAGCGTTCTTATAATGTTGAATGTAAACCAGTCTTGTCGCATGATGTCTGTGTGATGTAGCTAAGGCTGCGTCACTTCCGGGTTTTCAGGGTCAGCCGCTGGGAAAGCGAACACAGTGCTTGGCTTCACTGTCCCTTGAATTCCAGTGGCGCTTTGACCACTTGCACCCACCAGAAGTTACTGCCACCTTAGACTAATGCACTGCATCTAAGTTCGAACCCTCAATGCAAATGTATCCTGTTCTGTTAGTAGCACAATAGACACTAACAACCAGAAATGACATTAAATAGCCCATAATGCGAGTTTCCCACACCGTGTGCTTTTCTCTTGGGGGGAAGCAACAACACTCATGTCTGCACCCCTCCCTCCAAATGATAGTATCTGATATGTAAGTTTAACATGAACTTAGAGGTATGACTAAAACAGCAACTGTCCTTGGTAGAGTTATCAGTCCATCTTCAAGGCCTTTGTCTTACTGGAAGCTGGGAATAAATCACCTTCATGGAGGATAAAACACACAAGCTATTCTGTCTGTTACTAGGTTAAGTGGGAACACTTTACTTTACTTGACATTAATAATAATAGATACTTTATTGATCCCCATAGCAAAACTGTCTTTTCACCTCCCCCATCCTGAGCGCAAACCTGGCCATGAAGGCTAGTCACCTTTTATACTATTACTTAATTAATATTAATTAATTATCTACAAACTACGTCTTACATACAGATCTCATGTTAATTCATCATTAATGAATGTGATGTTTTATCTCAAGCAGTCACTATATTTGTTACAATATGTGGTAATTCTGTAAACTTTTGTGAGCTACTGAAGGAACAAGTAATGAATGACACAAGTGTTTGCTCATTATTGTGACATATTTAATCTCAAGTAGCAACTATATTTGTTAATAATTTGTACTTCAGTAGTAACTGAGTTATTACTGAACATTTGTGCCCCGTCAAGTAATATGTTTCTGGTTAAATGATAGATACCAATATACGGGGAAATATTTGGCGATCAAAATACAGGAAATCTGTTTAACAGTAGAGCTCAAAAACTGGGTTTTTTTTTTATTTAGTCGTCAGTTGGTTGCTTATGATCACAGTCAAACCGCTGCACTTCCGTACCTCAGAGGCTACAGAAAAATCAATATGGAATGTGTCCTTCGGGGTCTGTAGGTGTCACAACCTAGATCACATCAGTTAAAATTAAGAAGAAACAATATAGCGGTCCTAATCAAATTTGGCCTATTGAACTGTGGACAACCGAGGGGGAAACGGGCTAAAATTAAAACACATGGCCCAGTATATTCAGTGTAATGCACTTTGTGGAGCTATTAAGCAATCCTTGTAAGGTGAGTCAGCAACCCCCGACTTTCACTTGCCTTCTGTAAATTTGTCAATCACAGATTATGTATTGGAGAAAGTTTAAAACTATGCAAAACACAGAACTAAGACTCAGCGACTCGCACGGACGCCGTCGAATTCCCATTCAGACACTCAGAGCTTTTATTGCGGGCGTGCGCGCGCGGCGCCGCCCTCCTCGCAGCCTGTCATTGGTTCACTGTCTGCAAACCTGCCTCCGCTCGCGGAAAGTGTCGTATCAATGCCCATTCATCGATCGTGTGTTAGCGGGGACAACAATAACGCTGCATAACTAATGCTCGCCGTCCCTTGCGGGGGTCCTATTGAACTGAGGCTTGGACCATTCTCAAAGTGGTTTCGGACGGGGCCAGCAGCCTATTCTGGCGATCGCTGAGCAAGAGAAATAAAACAAACGCAAAGATGCATTCTTGAATGAAATTCCTTTCGTGCATATCGAAAAGATCGTTTAGAAGACTTGTGACCATTATATGTTTTGCATTTAACCTTGTTGAATTTTTTATAGCCAAGACTTTCCGTTGGTTCAAATGTAATTTTCTAAAGGGTTTCTCAATAGACCCAGTTGTTTATAGACCTGATACTGGATTTGTTTCTCCATCATGAACACCTTTTGCATGCTGCTGGTATTTTCACTTCTGATCTTCGATTCAAGTAAGTTGTTTTTAAATATGAAATCTGTCTTCGCACAATTTTCGTTTTGAAAGAAAATGTTGGTTGAAAAGGATGGATGACACGGTACGCTACTGTCTGTTAAACTCATTTGGATTTTATATAACTTTGTACTGCATTTCTTCTACGCAAACACCGTTACAGCGACGAGCACCGTTTGTGAAAATGACCCTGTTCTGATTTCTTCTTGTAATTTGCATTAATTTTCTTTTTGAAACCAAAGGGTCAAACAAAAATGAACACATGAGATGGGCGTTTAGGATGGACGGAGATCTGGTTTTGAGTGTGGAAAATGTTGGCAACGTAATGGGAGTAAAAAAAAAATCAACCGTATTTAGTGTCTGTCACCTGCGGTAATCAGCCTTGATTAATTTTATAACCAGTAGTTTTTCTTCCAGTTTTACTCACAAAAAGAGCAAATGCTCTAAGAAACAAAATAAATAAAAACAATTTAAATGGTAGTTTCCGTTTAATAATCTGTGGGTTGCAGAAAACAATTCAGTAATATGGTGACTTGTTAAATCCACTGGGTGGGCTGCCAGTTTTACAGAATGGGCTTTAGTAATTCATTCCTTTATATTCCGTCTCTTGATTGTTAAATGCAACTCTTCTCTCGCATTGAAGAAAACAGACTCTATCTTAAGTTTAAGCCCAAGTTCACATAAGCGCACAAAGGTTCTTCGAGCGCACTGCAGCGATTTCTGCGTCTCCAGGTTTATTCTGTTTTATAATGACGTAGGTACTCAGTATACTTGTAGTATTATAAATAGTATTATGCGGTTAATTCTCAAATGCCACCTCCCAGCCTTTACAATTATATATATATATATCGCGTGTTTTTGGTGCGATAAAACGAAATGATTGCGACTTGTATAATGTGTTGGGAAAAAAATGAGACTGGGAATGAGCTAATTAACGTTTTTCAGGACGCGTAACCTAGTATAAAAAGAACTTCGTTTTTAATGTGTGCTGCTTATTAAACTCCACATTTTGACGAAGCTTAGCCAATATCAAATTTTGTAATAAAACGAAATAAGTAAAACTGTTGCATTACCTTCTATTAATTGTGATAACCATCATCGCCCACCTGCTGTATCCTCCCTGATATCTGGTTGTTTAATGTGCGAAATTCGCACTTCCATTCAACTATGTGTTGTTATTTATTTGTTTGATTATTATATTGGTTTGTTTGTGTTAAACTCTGCATAATGAGAAACGGGACACTGAGCGGAACATGAAACCTAGGTATTATGTAAGATGTTCGGTAAACCAGTGTTTGTGGGCGTAAATATGTGATATGTGGTTATATGTGATTTGTATAACCAATTATTAGGATTCTTTTGAGTTTTGTAGAAGTTAAAACATGTCTTCTCGTAGTCATCTCGATACTTTCATGCCAGTTAGAGAAACGTACTCTTAAGTAATTCCTTTGTCTCAGCAATTCATATGCATTACCTCTTTTTAAACTTTTCCATTTTACGTATTCAAGTGGTTAATTTCTAATCGCGGCAGGATGAATATGAGCCATTTTCTCTTCCAAGGAAATTTGACTCGCGTCAAAGGAGAACAGGAGAAATTTAAAAGGTATCTCGGTATCTCAAGTCATAAGACCTCAAATTATCATTAGGCAAATAAATAAAAAAATTAAATTAACATGAGCAAGCCCAAGAAACCAGACATTTATGCAATTATTAAACTCATAATAGACTTTATTACATTTATTACACATAATAAGTATAATAATATTACAAACTATTGTTTGGACCTAGTGATGCAAAAAAATACACTTGCTACAGGGAGCGGTTGCTCCAGTCCAACCACTGGAGTCACCCATTTCAGGGAACTCCTTTTCCAAATTCCAGTTAGAACCTAAAAAATAAGCCCATTGCCAGTGTCCCCCAAAGCAGAGGGCAAAGTTACGAGCCTCATCTCTGGCCTGCCTGGTGTGGAGGTGTGGGCTGAGACCAAAGCAGATTAGCCTGTGCTTCCCACTCCTGGACAGCAGAGTAGGTGGGGGATGCACTGGCAGACAATGAGAAAAGCCCCAACCTCACACCTTTAGTTGCACAGAGCTGGTCTTTTGTGACGCTCCCCAGATTGAGATCTTATTAAGGAGGACAGTAATCCTCCCTCAGCTGCCCTGGACCATGTCTGCATACACAGAGTCTAGGCACATATAGGGTGATTTAAATTCAACAAGACACTGCTCTGATTCAGTGGGATAATCCACAAGTCTTAAATCAAAACAAATCAGGCCTCCCGCTCTCCTGCAGTGAAGCAGTGCGATGTCTCTATTTGCTATCAGTTTGTGTAAATATGCACTGAGCTCCAAAGATTAAATATCTTCATCATTTGATGTAGCTCTGATACCACGGTGCAGATGAACAGATGTGGACCAGCAGACAATATTGTCCAAAAATCTGACTTCTTATAAAACCAGCCATGGACACTGGAGGAAAACTTTGGCGTAAGTTTAAAAGTTAAAAAGGGTTAATAACACCAGTATTTGTTATGCCAAAATTGCTTTTCTGATTCATTACAAGAGGGATATCAGTTGATCGTCACTGTTTTTATTGCACGTTTTGTCATGCAGTATGTATTCTTAAACGTATGAAGGGCCACAGCACACCCAAGAAATCCTAAACTGAAATTAACTCATGCTTTGATTATCCCTAAGAAACACCAGTTTAGTACAGTTAAAGACTGTAACAAAAATAGCACATGGTACAAATAATAGAAAACTAGGCGAGAGCCTTAATGAACCAGTGTGCTTGTAGCTAATAGTCACTCAGTGGCTTCTTAGCTGTGACCATTTTTGGTTCATTTTGAGAATCTTTTCCTTCTTTCTCAGCTTGTCATGTGTGAAAGGGAAGCACACCCACTCAGCCTTATGCTTATTTGGGAAAATGTCAAGGTGACCTAGCAGGTAAATTTTAAGCGTAGTGCTTGATGTCTGACGTTTAATGATGAGTTTAAATCCCGGATGTTCCGCAGCATGTATCCCACAGACATTTTTTATTGCCTATAACGCATAATTGATAAAATAATAAAAAAAACCCTCCTTGAATCACTGAGTAAAAGATCTACACTAAAGAAAATAATTGAATGAGGTTCATGCAAATCCAGATAGCGCTGCAATTAATTAGAGTGTTCCTTGGCCAGCCAATCACGTTTCCTGGGGCGAGGGTAAGTAATTGCGAGGCTGGGAATTCTAGTCTTTGGCTTTCATTCAGGAGCGGTTTCCTGTTTACACAACTTTGAATTTAGCGGCCTCCCGTTAATGATGATCAATCTCGTAAACAATGGCGCTCATCCTATATTAGCCTGTTTGCAACGCGCGTCTTAAAAGAGCCCACGGCGGCCCAGAAGAGAGGGAGTTTAACTCCCATTACGGACACAAAGCCTGAGGCCTGCACTGTACACTGCATGCTGTGCTACAATTGGAATGCCTCTCCCGGGTCCCCGGTGCCTTCGCTGCACGTCCTGCTTTCAGCCATTGTTTACGTCAGTCCTCCAGCCGCTTTAATGGGGATAATGGGGGGGTGAGAGTGAAAAGGGGAGGGATTCTCAGGGTGCATATGCATGTGTAATCCTCACAAAGGCCTGTAATACATTT
>JAODKF010000147.1:15039374-15051607 GCA_026779585.1 Mormyrus proboscirostris | reverse complement strand
TAAAGAGGTTGGGAGATGAAGCGGGGGGGGGCGCTGTAGATCTCGCGGAGGACGAGGGCAACACTAACAGAGCTATCAGTCAGGCAGGGGAACGGAGTCAAGTGCGAGTTCACCCCTGAAAAATTTATGCAAACAGCCCTCTGTCCTCCCCTCCCAACTGCACGCATCTGTTTTGAGGCCCCCTTCTGTGCTGTTGTCTCCTGCCTGCCCCCCACCCCAGTATGGGCTGAGTCTCTGTTCCCCCAAGAGCGGAGCTGTTACCAGTGAACGCAGCGGTGAGCCCATTTTGCAGGGAAAGGCGAGTCTCACTTTTCAGGGGCCGGCTTTGTGGGGATGAGTTAGAGAGTCACACATCTCTTCCCGGTCCCATTCAGCCAGCCCTTCATGGGCTTTTAAGTGGCGGTGCAGAGCCGCCGGGCCTGTGAGCAGCCGCCCCTGCGCCTCTTCGTCCCAAGTGAACATGACTGATCTCCAGCTGTAATTAAGGCTCTATCAAGCAAATGAGCGGCAGGTAGAGCCAGAACCCAGGCCGTAACGGAGATGTAAACCCAGAGACACGGGGAGAGAAGGTCGCCTTTGTGTACGCTATTAATTTTCCTTTATTCCATTGTCATTAGCATTGTGTTGGCCGTAATGACCGTGGCGATAAATAATTTTCAGGCTGACAAACTCATATTTCAGAAATGAAACATAACAAGTATTAAAGCGTAATTTATTCTGTTTCAGAAGTTTCCTCTCTACGGGGTGTATAACCGCTTCAAAGGCAGAATTTGACTTCAAAGCTTAACGTTTATAATGACGGATAATGCACTGTATACATGCGCTTTCAAAGGACTAAAGGGCAGCACATATCGCTTTCATGGTCAAAGGAACAAGTGACGATGTTACCGACTTTCCACCAGAATGCGGCACATTTTTGTTTCGAGTTAATCTCATCATGGCTTTCATCGCTGGCTTCCCATTATGGAGCCGACGGCTTCGTGGGAAAATCTTTTCGAATGATACCTCCTGAGCAGACAGCTCCCTGCCACATATCTTTGTAACTGGTCTTCGTTATAATGGTGTGAGGTTCTGTAATGAACACATGACAAGAGGTGATGACAGTCTCGGAGATGGTGTGATGTTCTGGAAGAGGTTCAATTGACAACACTGGAAATGTCCTAGCAAATTTACCACATAATGACCCAAAATGCTCCTCTGGTTAGCCACAAAAAGTGCAGCTCTGATGGTGTCCTCAGCTCCACCACTGGTGTGTTGATGGACCTTGGCCCAGAGATGCTACATCAAGACAGTCAAACCGTTTGTTTTGAAACCAACCGTTGTGAACTTCAGTCAATTAAAACCTTGACAAAGAGCTTCATGCAAACCTAGAGATGCCCTGGCATGACATGTAGACAGCCACAAATTGCTTCCTTCATAATGCTGATTTTCAGCCATGATGGTTGTTGTACCAATGGCCAATCATCTTTTTTGGTAGCTACATCATTATATCTATATGTCATCGATACGATTTTGTGTAACGCAATCTCATTGGATCCAATGCTGATCATGAAACCGTTCTGTCGCAGGAGTGGCTGAAGCCTCAGAGCTGGCGTTCCTCACGGAGCCTAGCGACGTCATCGCGGTGCGGGACCGGCCACTGATGCTCCACTGCCAGGTGGAGGGGGAAGGGCCTATCTCGGTCACATGGCGGCGCAACGGGGTCCCCGTGCCTACGGGGGAGAGGGCCATTGTGCTGGCCAATGGGACGCTTCTGATTAAGAACTTCCAGAAGCGACGGGAGAGCGACGACACCGACGCCGGCGAATACGACTGTGCGGCACAGAACCGCTACGGGATGCTGGTCAGCCGCAAAGCTCGGGTTCAGCTGGCGTGTGAGTGCAGCGGCACGGGCACTGGACAAACATTCAAACACTCCTCTAAATGGCATGATTACACCCTTCATGTGGGTTTATCCTGTCATTTTACACTCCTCTGTTTTCATTTTCACTATCTATAGGAATATGCGGTGCTTGAATCTTAAGATTAACTGAGCAGTTTTGCTAACACCGACCAAATACTTGTGGTTTTAACTTGCCACTGGCTAGTAAAATTATGTAAAATTATGCACAGGCATTAAAACATCTCATATGAGGGCTTCTTTGCAAGAAACCTTCCTGAAGCTTAAGACTTAATTTAACTATGCAATACATGCAGAAAGATTTAAGAAAGTTTCAATTTGCATGTTCATGAATATTTGAAATGTGAAAGGGTGAAGCACCAGGACAAGAAAGTAGAAACATCTCGGGTTCTTTTGGTGTCACTTTCTGTATCTTTTGCCCCATCTTCACCTTACTGGCTCAAAACGTGGGGATAGCACATTCAATAACATTCTCAGTTCCATTTGCAGAAATAAGTGACCTTTTCCCTCACCCATTCCCCCTTGACCCCCCCTTTAACCAAATAAAACCAGTGGGGGGTTCAGGGGGTTTCCACAGAAATGTGGCTGTCACTAGGTTGGATGGTGCTTCTTCCTCTAGGCAAGCGGTTACCATGGCGACACACTTTAATTCGAAGACAACCCGCACACCATCAACAACACACGTATTGATTCAGAGGGGAAAAAATTGTGTCGCTGTTGGCTGTGCTGATAGGCTCTCTGAAATCTTGGAGGGGCGGGATCGGTATCGTTACCTGAGTGGGAGGTGGGGAACAGAAGGTCTGACTGGGGTAAAATGGCGCTGAACCCACACCAGGGGGGAGTTTCTCAGTGTCGTCTCTTCTATGGCAGCTCTTCCCAAGTTCCTCCTGCACCCAGAGTCAATGATGGTGGAGCAGGGCGGAGTGGCGCGATTCCACTGCCAGGTGAACGGGATCCCAGAGGCCAATATCACCTGGGAGAGGAACAGGACCGCCATCAGCACTGAGAATAGCAGGTAACACACACACACACACACACACATATACATAGACCTGTAGTCATATCATTGTGGGGACTGCTCATTCATTTCTATGGGAAAAATGCTAATCCTAACTAAGACGACCTTAACCCCTACCCAGCCCTAACCATAACAATAAGTAACCAAACAAAATACAAGAATTTTTGCATTTTTCAGTTTTTTGATTGCAGTCACAGATTTTTAGACAGTCGAGTTTTCCCATAAAGTCAAGAAAATGGGTTTTCATCATGGTGTGGGGACATTTGGTCCCCACAAGGTAAGCTATATGTGGACATCACACATACACATACTGTAGGGTCCCCACTGTTGTCCCTTCCCGTGCCCCGCGATGCTCCTGTGTCCCCTTCGCAGTGCTGACACGTGTCCCCCCCCAGGTACACCCTGCTCCCCACCGGCATCCTGCAGATCACGGGTGTGAGGCGCGAGGACAGCGGGGTGTACCGCTGCGTGGCCTCCAACATCGCCAACACCCGCTACAGCCTGGAGGCCCAGCTTCAAGTCACCGGTGGGCGTCCCATCCTGCCCGCGCAGGGCGCTGCGCACAGCTGGGTTTTTATCGTTAGCGAAAACCGAAACTATAACAAAACATTTTCATAAACTGAAATAAGATGAGAAAATAAAATTTAAAACTTCAACTCAAAGACTCTATAAACGCTATAAACTATTTCTTTGAAAACCAACTGAAATAAATTAAGAACTGACATCAAATACTTTTCGTTACTGTTTATAATACTGTTTAATTGTAATGATTTGTTTTATCTGGATGGAACATGTTTTGGGTACTTTCAGGCCATTAGTACTTAATTCCATGGGAATTGCCGGGAATAAATGGGAATTAACGGAAAATTCCCAGAATTTTACGACCCCGGTTTGCTATCATGTGGATGCTCAGGTTCCTTTGTTCACTTTTAATGTTTGTGCCTCGTGTGTCATGACATCAGGGCAGAGTGAGAGTGTTAAAGCATCACGCTTTGGTGGTGCTGGAGACTCCTCGCTCACTCTTCATCTCTCACTCCCTCTTCCTCCCTGCCCTCCTGCAGTCGCTGCTCCTCGGCTGTATAAGGAACCGGTGATCCTGTCGGGCCCCCAGAACCTGACCTTGACGGTACACCAAACAGCCATCCTGGAGTGCATCGCCACTGGGAATCCGCGGCCCATCGTGTCCTGGAGTCGACTCGGTAAGACTCACTGCTCACCATTCGGGTCACTTCTCACGGCGACAACGACAGAACGCTGTGCAAAAGTCTTAGGTTGTCAGTGAAATAAACAATTTGACAATAGAATATATGGAGATGAACAGTGACAATGTTAAAAATAACAAAAATTTCTCGTGTTCCCCAAAGACTTACTGATATCCTGGATGGCTAGAAGAACTTTTGGTTCCAAAACCTCTCCTCAGGGGCACCCAAATCATTCCATGTATTCATTAAATTTCACCGCCAGCTCAATTAATTAATTAATTAATTAAAATGATTCTGTATTGATTAGCCAGACATGGTAGGCTAGTGTTTGAGTCAACAAATGCCTGGAAAAATGGATGGTTGCTGCAAATCTTGGGGTGAATATACGAGGTTTTGAAATGGCCACAGAGAGATAATATTGTAGTTTTACACCAACATGAAAATCATTTGAGTACAATTTTCTTGGACCGCCTGAGACCTTCGCACGATGCCGTTCACACTATCACAGACAAACGACACTGCTGCTAGTTCTGCTTCAGCTCACATGACACACATGTTGAGTAAGATGAGACCGATGAAGCACAGCCGTAAACACAAGGTGCTGCTCAGTGATTCCCGCTCAGCCTGATGGCCCCCCCCCCCCCCTGCGTGTCTGCCCCACAGACGGCCGGTCCATTGGAGTGGAGGGCATCCAGGTGCTGGGAACAGGCAACCTGATGATCTCCGACGTGTCGCTGCAGCACTCGGGGGTCTATGTGTGCTCCGCCAACCGGCCGGGCACGAGGATGAGGCGTACCGCCTTGGGCAGGCTGGTCGTGCAAGGTGAGCTGCCCATGGTGAAGCGGAATGATGATAGTGCTTTATTTGCACAAGTACAGGTACATTGGGATGCTTCATTTCACATATCCCACCTCTCCTTTGAGACACACACACACGCACACACACGCACACACACACACACACAGGGTGTCCATAAAGTCGTTTTACAATTTCAAAAATTTATTACGAAGGCAAAAGACAGATATGTGGAAATTATTACAAAATGAGACGTGTATATTTATGTTTTTTTTTTGCCTCATTTAATACACCGCTACTGTATATGGGCACCATTAGTTGCACGAAGCACATCAAGACGGTACTCGATTTCTTGCCATGTTCGCTGTAGCATATCAATGGTGCCAATGGCATCAGTGATCCTTTGCTTTAGATTAGTGATGTTCCATACCTTTGTTTGCAATGTGATTAAAAACTTCATTTCTGAAATTGTAAAGAGACTTTATGGACACCCTGTGTGTGTGTATATATATATACACCCACACACATACACATATACACAGCTGAGAGCAAAGCTTGGGGTTCAAATGCAGGGTCAGCAGTTTATCCAGTTAAGGGCCCAAGGGAGATATGACTATTCTGCTGAGGACAGGACTTGAACCAGCAACCTTCCAATGATAGGCCCAAACTACATTAACGTCTGGGTCAACCATCAAATGAACTCTCAGAGTTGACTGTTAAAGGGGCAGTTCACCCCAAACCCAAAGATGTGTCTTGAGGGGCTTTAGTGCTGTCTGTACATCTAGGTTGTTCTGCTGGGAGTTTTGGAGAAATGGGCCGTGGGAATCTGGATTATCTTGAGTAACCGGGTCATGATTTCTGGCAAGACACGCTGCTGTTGAATTTCTCACGTATATTTTTCTGCCGCTTTAATCACCACAGAAAGAATGCCATTCAGTCACATTATCAGCCTGGCATTTTATGGCTGGCATCTCCAAAACTAGGCAACTTCCAACATAACAACTTAGATTGTATAGATACCGTAGCACTAAAGCCCCTTGGGTTTGGGGTGAACTGGGCCCATTAACTGATGATCCTATTCCAACTTAAGGTCCTTCCAGTTGAGGGTAACCAGTCTGCTCTAGGTTTCCTCATCCTGCGCTGATCCTGCGAGTCATAAACCCCTGTGTGGTCGCTCTGAATGGGCTCCCTGCTCCATCCACTGCAGCAGTGCTGAGCAGAGACAGAAGGTCATGGTTGTGGGGGTGGGGATGAATTAATGAGCATGGGGGGGGGGGGGTATTTGGACGGGCCAGACTATATTAAGCAGCCCTGGATACGGCCTTGACCTTAGGGACGAGTGGGATGGGGCTCAGCCGCTGCCCTTTGACCTGACGGTTTTGGTAATGAAGCTTCCGCATGGATGCGTCTCCTGCTGCCCCAGCACCCCCACGTCACACGTCTGTAGACTGACAGGGTCCCTCGGCACACAGGCTGACATGCTCCGCATCCGTACATCACGGCGGGGGGTGTTTTGCCGGCAATTATGGACTGCTACTGACAGCCAGGTAAAGCAGTGTATTTGTAGACATTAGTACATGTCCATACCACAGACTCGTTTGCTCCTATGTGAATTTACAGTGGAAGGATATAGTTGCAATTCTGTCTCCTTCAACATTTTTATCAACGGCACAGAAAAAAAAAGAACAGGCGAATTTCGGTCGCTTTGTGTCTTGCTTTGACCACTGGATACTCCTTGACCCAAACAATCGATAGTACCCTTTATCAATCCTCCACAAAGGAGTGTCGGTGTCTAATATATTCATTAATTTATTGATTTGGGCAAAAAAAGGAACAAAGGCCCTTAGCTTTTCATCCACGGCGTTTCTCGGACCTTAAGGTCTCAAATGCTTCCTCTTGCATCCTGAATGAACATCAATAGCCTGAATTTCTCTGAATCGTACCTCACTCCTTGTTCCAGGTTGGATCTGTCTATTCTCTCCTCTTCGCGTTTCCCCGTCTCTGTGCTGACTGCGTTTCACCTTCACTGCAGATATATTTTAGTTGTCCTGCAGTAAAAAAAAAAAAAAAACTGTTAATACGACTTAAATATAGAGCTTTTCAAAAATCTTAGGCAGTCAAAGAAAATGTTGAAAGCTATTTATCTGGGTGCTATGTGTAAATTTGCCTAGAAAGAAAAACCACAACATTAGAATATGTCCAAAGTAACAGTAAAACAATAAAAACTAAGAATTATTTCCTTCATTCTTCAAAAAGCTACAGATATCTCACTGGATGGTTAGATGATCTCCGCTTCAGTTCCCAAACCTCTCCTCAGGGGCACCTCAGCCATTCCATGTATCTGTTACAATTTACCACCTGCTCAATTAATTAATTAACTTAATTAGTTAAATGACCTGAACAACTTTGAATGACTTTAGCTGAACAATGTGCGCTAGTGGTTAAACCAAAAAATTCATGGGTGTCTTGCGTGGTTTTGCTACATATCACTGGCTTTACTATAGGAGAGGTTTAGATATTGTTTAACAAATGTTTGACAAACATCATAGTTTTCCACCAACATGAAGATCATTTCCTTTGACTGCCTAAAATGTTTACAGAGTAATGTGTAATTGAATAACCATTCACAAAACTATGTGTATATATACCCAACTTGGTATTATTTGATAAAAATAAGAAATGCGATATGTTATTGTAAATAAGGTATATTTTATATCCTGGTTTGGGTGAGCAGTCTTTAATACTTCGCATATTTATTAGTGTTATCTGTGTGTGAGTGTAGGTCATTTTCTATATGTACGCCATCTGCCTGCTAACATAGGAAACACTGTGAACTTTTACAGCCCTTCCCTCATGCTGGCTGTCTTGCAAATTCAAGTTTAAGGTCTGTCTGGCCTGTTTATGTATATCCACCCCCCCAAGGCGATCTGGTCCGTCCTTTCAGCCTCCTAGACGCTGCCACACCCCCTGTCCCTGGTCTGGTCTGGGTCTTGTGGTCACGGTCATAGGGGATATTGAATGCCATCCTACAGGCAGGTTGAGAGCGAGACTGCTGGGACAGATGTAGGGTAGAGACAATAGGTGGCCGTCTGAGGGACTAAGAAAAAGAGAGAGAGAAAGAGAAAGCACAGAACAGGGAACGGGGGGGGGAGGTGGGGGTAATTGTGTCAGAGTGAAGGATCACCCCTGACCCCTGACCCCTACCCTACTTTCCCACAAGGCAGAGGGAAACAGCTTTGGTGGGTGGTGGGGCTGTGACGATCCAGGGAAGAGTTGTGATTGGGAGGCGTGGCTGGGGGGGCCAGGCTGGAAAGGTCTGCTTCAGCGAGGCCTGTGTAGAAGATTGATGGCTGCAGGCGGTGAGGTGATGGTCTTCACCTCATCATACCCCTCTTGGGTCTGTGTTTCTCAGCTGGCAGTCAATGTTCGGGGATAGAACCGTGCGACTGTCAAGTTCAGGGTCATCAGACGCTGAGAGAGCACAGGATACAAAGGAACGAGGAGCTTCGTGAGCGAAAGGAGTGATCTTCTGCAAAGAGTCTTTCAACTACAGGGGGTCTGTGGCTTGGGTGTGTTGTTCTCTGCTGGTTTTAATTGAACGTTACGTCGGCGCTATTGAATGGACGTCATCCTGAACATCCATCCATAAACCTTCATTCTGGTCACAGTCTCTGGGGGGGGGGCCCGCGGCCCGTCCCAGGCAGCACGGTGTGATCCGAGCATCCGGGAACACGGGCGAGTCAGTCTTCAAAGTCTGGTACGGATGAACAGTAATCTGGTGGCGCGATGATGGACAGAGTGCTTCATAGAGAGAATTAGAGAGAAAACCCAAAGCTGCCCAGGTTCGCCACATCTGACCCTGACTGCTTTGGACGGGATTGCCCAACTCACAGATAAATGATTCCAGTAAAGTTCAAGTGTGAAGTGCTCTCGAGGGGAGGGAAGCGTGTCTTACTGGCTAGATTCATTACACAGGCCTGTCCCGACACCCCCTCACCCCTAGCTCTGACACCCCCCCCTTTCTTCAGACTCTAATTCAGAGGCTCTATAGAGTCCCGGAGAGTCCTACATTCAGCCTCACACTCAGCTGAATCTTTCTTCAGCTTGTAGGGAAACTAGCAGCCCTCAGCCTAACCCTGCCTGCCCCTGGGTCGCTGGAGGTGTGCTGTTGTACTTTCTGTTAGTAAACAGAGACGAAATATCGAGGCAGGAATCCTGCACCGTTCCCACTGGGCAAAACTACCTTCACTGAAATGTGTTGTAGATCCAAGGCAGCCGGTTTTTATAGACTGGTCTATGTCATTTAATATCAAACAGTTTTTTTCTTTCTGTGATAAAATTGTAATTGTTTAAAGTTTCTTCTTTTGTCATCATCTTCCACATGGTGTTAGAAAGTCTTTATGGCTCCTCTAAGGAAATTACATTTGTCCTGAAGTGGTTAAACAATCACGTTTTGTTTTAAAAGTGGGGGTTGTAGTTGAGAGAATTCTCTTAGCTGGACCCTTGAAGGATTTCAAGGCTACAACCTTCATATCATTAAACCTCAGGTTAAAATACACATTTCAGAAGTTTTGCTATGGTGGCATTCCATTGGTGATCATTCACCAGAGATTGCATACAAAAGTTGTGTACATTTTTGTCACCATTTAACTGAATTCTTAAGTGCAACATACAGCATGGTCAGAAAACCACAAGCTTCTAAATAAAAATTTGATGTTTGTTCCTGTCTTTACCTGGAGCCGTTTCAATACGAATCAGAATCACATCACCTATATAACAATCGTAACATATGTGTAGTAAAAAAGAATTGTGCAATTGGTGTCATGGAATTTGAAAGTTAAGTGTTGAAATGAGTGATGACAAAAACAACTTTCTTTAAAGTTTGACTTTTTGCAAATTTTACGGACTGCTCTAATGAATAATGTATTTTTTTTTCATCTGAGAAAGAAAGGGGAGGCTGCGCCCTGGGGGTGAAAGCGGAGAGAAATAAAATTCATCCCATGATTGATTAATGGCTCCCATTGAAGCAAACCTCCCCCCCTCCCCCTCTCCTTCCACTAGGACCCTCTTCCCAGCATCCTCACAATAGGCCCAGGAGAAACCTATTATAGCAGGGGGGAGGGATGGCAATAGATCAATGAGATGCAAAGGGATGGGGCTCCCGGTCTCGCGTATGTACACGGCCATTGTGTTTTTATTGAACCGGGTACTGGGCCAAGTGCTGAACCCACATCTGTCCCCTGCATCGAGTGGGAAGCGCTACTCTGCTACTGTCCCTCGCTCGTCTTCCTCCTGGTCCCACCTGGGGGTCGCACTGGGGGCTTTACACCTGCCTGTCCGGCTTTGGGCTTCGATCCCTTCACACGTAAAGCATTTGCGCAGAAACTTCAAATAATATGATGTTTGACAAATATTTAAGCAGTCAGATACAGCCCTGCTACGATCTTCCGTATGCAGAAAAATCAGACATATCAGAATGTGAGTGTCCACTTGAAACAGTTTGGGCATGACAGACAAAGCTGGCTGCAGACTGTGGGCTGAGGGCTGCAGTTACCGCGGCTGGTGGCCATGCACTGCACCTCTTGCTGTCCATCTCTCTTATTGTGCAAACCGATAAATGTGCTTTTAATGGCAAATGCAGTACCTGCTCTTTGCAATATCACGGATGCCACACTTCATGATGCTATATTACTCATCACTGAAAGGTATGTGCTGCCACCTGCGGGCATGTTTGTTAACTGCATGATACCCCAAGCAACTCTCATTGAAATTCAGCTGCCGAATGCCTTATAATCCGGACAAATGTGCATCGCCAGAGCATTTAAGCTTTATAAATCCATTAGGCTATTGTTTTTTTTTTTTGTTACGTGATAACCAATGGTAATAACCACTTTGTTTCTATTGTCGTTTATGATCCTCCCCAGCTCCGCCTGAGTTTCTGCAATGGCCGCAGTCTGTTTCCAAGCCAGCAGGGGGCAGTGCTGTGTTCACTTGTTTGGCTCAGGGGGTCCCGGAGCCTCACCTGATCTGGTTGAAGAACGGCAAGATCCTGACCCCAAAAGATAATGTCAAAGTCACCAATAATAATAGGTGTGTTAAAATTTTATCTTGCGTTTATAGATATGCATGAAAATGCCAGAAACAAGTAAAATTACTAAATTGCTTGTGCAAATTGCTTTTTCTTTCTCTTTATGCCACGACTAAAACATTAAACATTATCCCACTATCAGGGGCGCTGTAAAGGGGGGGTAAACGATGACGATTCTCGGGGCCCACGCCCTTTAGGGGCCCCCAGAGATCTGCTTTATTAATAATAACACTGGTAGGGGGGCCCAACCTCATATTTTGTCATAGGGCCCGAAATTGCTAGCGGCGCCCCTGCCCACTATTTTCATCTAAATGATTGAAACACTGGACTATTCTGATGCCTATATATAATATAAAACACATTTTCAGTGATTTAGACAAAACTGCAAACCCACACTTTAGGTCTGTACAGGCTATAAAATAATATCACATATTACTGGAATTTTTGCAATAAAGATATGAACTGAATACTCTGTTCCTTTGCCCTGGAGGTAACGAAATGTAACAGTAAATCTTGATACAGGTTTAACGCCCTTTGTCACACTATTGTTTTAGTGCAGAACCTTTCACCAGTTGGTGGTACCGTTGTGGTGGTTCTCACAATTCCGATAGCCTTTGCTGGCTATATTCGAGATGCAAGCGATGTATGGTCATATGTGCAGTGTCAATGGAATGAAACTGTTAGTTTGTTCACTCCTCCAGATGCTGCAAAGAAGCAGAAAATAAAAAAATAGCACAATGCATAAGCATATTCATACATACCGTAGACAACGTAGATAGAAAAAGAAAGAAAAAATAAATGTATACTACAATGTAAAATATATATACATAAATCATGCATTTAAATATGCATGTATGAATATCGAATGTGCAGCATGAGGTAGGTGTGTGCTGGAGTTACGGCGCAGGTACTGCGGCGCATTCATCCCTTTACCTTTCCCTGCATCTGCAGCACTCTCGCTGTGACGCGCATCACCTCGGAGGATGAGGCCATCTACCAGTGCATCGCCGAGAACAGCGCCGGCACCAACCAGGCCAGCGCCCGCCTGGCGGTGTCCCCGGCCACCGAGCTACCCGAGGCCCCCCGTGACCTGGTGGCCGCCGGCCTCTCCACCACGGCACTGCAGCTCAGCTGGGCGCAACCGGCCGCGGAGGTCACAGATGGCATCATTGGATACGTGCTGCACATCCGCAAGCTCGGCGGTGAGGACGGGGAGTGTGAGCTTTTGGG
>JAODKF010000147.1:15024020-15038340 GCA_026779585.1 Mormyrus proboscirostris | reverse complement strand
AAATTAATAAATAAATTCATGCTTTAAAATTTGCACGTTGCTTTCAGGACATAAAATCTTTATCAGGCCAGTAATCCCACGGCCATTCAGGTGTTCTGGGATCCGCCCGGCAGGCCGGGCAGGCTGCAGGGCTTCAGGCTGTCCCTCCGCCGGCCCCCTGAGCCGGACTTCCAGGAGCCCGTGGTGTTGCCGGCCCACGTCACCACGCACGTCATCGGGCAGCTAGGTGTGTGAGAAACGGCACGTCGATCCGGCCCCTCGCGCGACATCCCCCAGGAAACGACGATGATGATGATTCAATTCAGTTCAATTCAGTTTATTTTCATATAGCGCCTTTCATGACAGAGAGGCCCCGAGGCTCTTCACATGGGTCTGTTGTAATACATTTCTACATTATTTATACGGAATAATACAAAAAGGGGCGACTGGCTGCCCAGCACCCCGCAGGCATTCTGACACTATAGAAAACCGCTTCCTAAAAGCAGGTGTAAGATGTGGTCAAGGACAAAGTCCATCGATGAGTCAGTTCTGTGTTGGGTGGCAGATTGAAAGCTGCATCCACGATGTTGCAACTCGCACTGGTGATAAACTGAAAGCGTTCCTGAAAAACTGGGAAAGTGAGATATTACAGCCCATTTGCAATTTTACATACAGACCCTTGTTTGTGATGATGTAGGTATTTTACCACACAAATGGCCTAATGGGATTAGTTTGAAAGCCAGTTTGCGATTATGCTTTTTATTGGGATGGTATTTTTATTTATTAAGTCATGCACACTACTGGTATTATTAAGAAAGGACTGTGGATGAGACAGAGACTAATGGAAGGGCGTCCTCGCTTAGGATCAGTGTGTCACCTGTGCTGGGTAGCAGGCTATGGATTCTCTCACTGCAATAACATCTTTCACGTCTCACAGAGCCTACAGGCGTGTACGAAATGAAACTAGTGGCGTACAATGGAAACGGGGACAGCAGTGACACCACACAGCTCGTGTCCATGGCCGGGGACAGCAGCAGTGGCAAGTCCAGCATGGGTAAGTGTCCGTGTGCTGATGGTGGCTAGGGGGTCTGTGATGTCTGTAGAGGCATGGATCTAAAAACGTAGAGCGGCCCAAAAAACACTGGACAATCCAATGCTGAAAGATTGCTTAGCAATTAAATTGGAGTACTGCGAAGGATAGATGGCGTATAGCAGTGCTGTAGCAGGCCAGGTCACAGTATTGTGGCTTCCGGTTTACTGGCCGGCTGAAGCGGTTCGGCTAAGCTTGGAGCTCAGACACGATACGGGCCGGAAGAATTTCTAGAGGAGCAACTTGGTTATAGACTTTTGGAAAGTGGGAGGAAGGGTAACGTGAAACAGAGGGATCCCTGTACCGTTAGTCTCTACACCTGGAAAATGGGTCGCCTGTAACGAGCCAAATGACGGCGGAGTTGAAAGTGAAGCGTAGTTGTTCTGCAGATCAAACTGTCATGGGGGAGGCTATGGAGGGTGTGGGGGGGGGGGGCTGACAGTGCAGCAGAAAGTCTCTTTGTGCTGAAATTAGAGTGCCGGTGTGTCTGAGGCTGCCTGCGGTGTTCCTCACCTTCCCTGTTTAGATCAGGAATGTCAGTGTGACTGCTATGTACCTGAACTTGTGAGGCTTGTAATTATATCTTTGTGGGGACTCTCCATTCATTTCTATGGGGAAAACTCTAATCCCAACATAACAACCCTTAATCCCTACCCAGCCCTAAACTTAACCATAAGTAACCAAAGAAAATACAAGACTTATCACATTCACAGATCAGAATAACAGTTTTTTTTTACATTGCAGGGAACATTTGGTCCCCATAATGCAATATAAACATAAACCACACACACACAGACACACACACACATATACACACACACATTGCAAACCTCATTAGCATTCCATGTTTCTGAGCATCTTAATAAGGGCTGTAGCCAGAGGCATTGATTCACAGGGGCGTTTTTACTGTGACAGGCAAGAAATTAAACTATTTCAGTGACGGAGGCAGGGCAGATGTGGTGCCGCCTGTGCAGAACCTCCTCTATGCCCGTGTACCTCCATGTGCCCACATACCTTTGCTGTGCCCGTGTACCTCCATGTGCCCACGTACCTTTGCTGTGCCCGTGTACCTCCATGTGCCCACGTACCTCTGTGTGCTGTGGCTTAACCATCGCCTCTCTGTTGGCTCAGGTGGTGAGAAGGTGTGTAACTGCAGGCAGGATGGGCAGGAGTCCATGGCGGGCATCGTGGTGGGCATCCACATCGCCCTGGCCTGCATCATCTTCTGTGTGCTCTTCCTCATGTTTGGATACCGACGCAGGTGAGAGCTTCGGATCCCTAATTCTATTACAGAATCAAGGCTTTGAAACTCACACACAGTCACCCACCACTCTATGGAAGCAAGTCAGTTGGGTCTGTTCTGGGATTCTGATTTCCATCCACTTACCCACAATGGAGTCAGAGGGGGCCTGGACCCATTTCCAGGTTGCACAGGGACACCATGGATGGGATGCTACTGCCGTGCAGGGCGTACAAAGCAGACATTTTCGTTTGACTTGGGGAATCCCAGACAACATGGGGAGAACGGCTACTTACAAACAGTGTAGGTGGGAGAGGAGCCCATCGTCTCTCCCAGTGCCTTTCTGATGTGGAGTTGTTAAAACATACTGTGTGCACAGTGTATGGGGAAGTTCTCACAAAAGTAATTCATTATAGACGGAGGTGGAAAATTTCAGGTCCAAGTTGTACAAATCCAGACCAAGGTTTTGTTTCAACCAAACAGTTGAGTATAAAGACTCACAGTCACAGAGTACTCAGCTGGTTGGTTGGAACAAAATCTTGGACTGGATTCTTACTTCCTGGTCCTGAACTATCTACCTTTTCTTATGTTGTACAGTATATCTGATTGCTCCCCTATAATGATCGAGATACGTCCAGAAAGTGACCTGGACATAAGTCAAGGGTCAAGTTCAAATCTATTTATATATAGCGCACGTACGCGATTGACCTGAACTTTCTACGGATTATTTCCTGTACTTCCCCAACACGGTACGAACAGGACTTCTTGTACTTATGAGTAATATCCTTCCAGGTGAGGCCACTGGGGGGTCCGTAGCGAGTCCTAGGCAGCAGGGGACACAAGGCCGAGGTGCATCCTGGATGTGATGCTGAATATTCATAATAAAATACAATCCTGATAGCACACAGACCTTGGAGCTCAGCCCGACCAGACATGAGTAAAGCAGGCTGTAACCACGGGGCTGACTCAGCATTCCTGCCCCCCACACTCTCCAGTCTGTTCTGTAGGAAGGGAACCCAGGACAGCTGGTCTGTGCCTCAGGCTGGCGAAGGAGGCCATCAGGGAGAGAGAGGTGGAGATCCGAAGGAGGTGGTCACCCGGGCTCCGGAAGTCATAGAGTTAGTGCCTCAGGTGAGCCCCACGCATGAGAGAATTCAGCCAACACCTCTCTGGCCGCAGGTTCCGGCACCTTCATCAGTAATTACAATGTGTCATTAAAACCTTATTTTAGAAGCGCCAGTTAATAGTTAATGCTGTGTGAATAGCAATGTAGACAGAAATTCCTTGCTAATTTAACCCCCCCCCTCCCCCCCCATTGGCCGCTGATACACTGCCAGGTGTCAACACCCTGTCTGGCTCTAAATACTCATCCTTTATTTCTCTTATGCAGGGTGGAGATGGGCAGTGCCAGTCCCATCCAGCCCAATGCCAGGTTCTCATTGAGCAGCACCCATCAAGCCAGTCTGGCACGGGCACTGGCTAACATCCCCGCCCCCCCCCATGCTCCACCTCCAGCAGGGGGCGACCTTCTCCTCAGCTCCTTACTTTGCCTGTACACAGTCAGTCAGACACCACTTACCCTTACCTGTGATCTCACTGCCCCCTCCCCCCCATGGGGGCATTTTCGAAACTAGGCCGTCTGAATCTTACTCTCACTCTCTGTGGTTAAGTGGCTATCATTCGTATTCTAACTATACCAAAGCAAGATAGCTTTTGTATTTTTGTTTTATTCGTTTAAATTCAAATTCTACAAGCTTGATGAGCAGTTTATGTGGAATTACCAAACACTGGCGGTTAATCTCACGTTTTTTTACCCCCTTTTCACCATTTTCAAAGGGTTTCTCATTTTCTTCTGCTACCATGCCATGTAGTACCTACACTGTAAATATTACCAAAGTAGCTACTAAAACCAAAATGTGCACTTACAAGGCTCTTTTTGGTAACATTAGTACCTCTTCTGCTGTGCTGTCAACATTTTAAAGGCAGGATCCTGTTTTCAAAACATCTATTTGAGTTTTGAGTGATTGTTATACATGTGATAGATGAATATCTGCATCCATTTATGCATTCACTAGCCATTTATGCATCCTCTAGCCGATTATGCATCCTCTCATTGTTTATCTTGACCGGGGCTATTGAGGCCTTGAGTCTATCTCAGACAGCACTTGGCACAAGACCGGGGTACATCCTGAACAGGATCCCTGTCTGACAGAATATGACATTAAATTACAAATATTTTATGTTTTTGATGAGCAGTATCATATAGTCTGACTGATTGGTGTACAGGCGAATGGGGTCGCTGTTGAAGCGGCTGGCCCGCCCCTTTGCCCACCCCCTAAATTCCATACCTCCAAAGATAGCTACCTCAGCCTGACGAAAACGTCTGAGCCGTTAAGATGGCCGTCGGCCAGCTGCTCGTTTTCAGGAGATCCCTACCTCTGTCCCTGTGTTCCCCCTGCCCCTCTCAACCCTGTGCACGATGGCCAGCGACTCATGCCAGCTACGACCACCTAATTCAGGAAGCCCCCAAGATGGCAACCTCCAGCAGCAAAGCTGTGACTTAGCGATGGCAAGCTCGCCCCCGTGCTCCGCCTTCTGCGTGCCTTACCCACACCCCTCCGCCTCCATCTTTGTGCTCTCGGCCTTTTAGAGCAACAGCTTGATCCGGGAGGTTGATTTCGCTGCATCCAGGATCAAACCTGGAAAGGCATCTCCAGCTTTGACCTCCATGACCTCTGGTTTGTGGATGTGCCATACAGACTGTTGGCCACTGGGAGGCGACTACCCGGAACCCTTTGAGAACTTAACCTGACCAAATGGAGCGGCCTTTGTCCAACCTCAGTCCCCTGTACACAGATACTTCACAGGTGGGTGATGGAGACTGTGGCCATCAGGATGCCATCGAAGGTCTTGGGGCCACCGCTAAGCTGCCTTGTCTGCTGTCATAGCCCGCTGAAGGCCTTGCGGAGACTCAGTGCTCCAGGCATGGTGACTCATGAGAATTCCCCGATTTAGACATAGAGAATGCCAGTGGCACGTATTTCAGTAGGTAACAAAACAAGGACTTGTCATCTTCAAATCAGGGGGAGTCTGTGTGGTTCTGCAAAAGTAACAGTGCCTACATGATTTTCTTTACTTTTCTCAAAGAAGTTTTTTGGTGCAGAAAAAGTGCTTTTAATGGAAAGTTTGTGCTCCCTTTCAGAAAAACATACACTTCTCCATCCTGGTATAATTTGCAAGATGTTGACCTCTTTTTTAAGATTTTAATCTCTTTCTGAAATTTCCAGAAGTATCAATAACAGTCTCATATGTCCTTGAAAGGACTACATTTAGAAGCTCATCTCAACTGAACTCAAAATCCGCTTCTTATTTACCCTTAATATTCTACTTGTTGGGTGTCACAAGAGCACGTGGTTGCTATGGGGAGATAAAACACTGTATGGCAGATTTCCTGGGTGATAGATTTAGTTTGGTTCATGTGTATGTTTCCCTAATGACCCAGAAGCAACAGTAAGGTCTTACTGTAGAATTTTCCTTAACTTTCCACAAATAATGAAAACCCAAACCTGAAGGATATCCAAAGACATAAAATTGAAATGGTTTTCATTCCTTTGATTCATTTCTAACACTCAAAAATGATGATAGTTCCCTTGCTCCTTGTTTTAAGAGGATTTTAGATGAGCAAGATCTCTCCGTAAACCAAAGGTAAAAACACCGGGATTCAAATAGTAATAAGGAATATACAAGCTTATTTCTTGTATATGTCTGTTTCATTTTTACCTCTCATGATCTGGAACAGTGAACATGTTTCTTGAAATATGTGTTTTAAATTTTTTAACGACAGTAAAAGTATTTTCATATTTTCAAGCATAAACACAAAACTGACTTTGTCTTTATAACTGTAGATTTGAAAGTTGCCAAATAACTCTCTTTTAAAAATTAGTAAATATGACCAAATACTTCTTGTATATTTTAACACTAGTAGTCTTTCCCTTGTGTGACTCTTACTCACAACCAAAGCACAGGAACATGCGTGTGTGTACAAGTATGATTTTTATACATGTGTGAGGGAGCATTGCCTTCCTGGCAGCTGACCTATGAAAACTGTGTGGTGTATTTCCTCATTTTATCCCAAACTGAGTATTGTGTGCCAGTTGTATTGTGGTACAGATAGATACAAAAAAAGGCACAAGAGTTTTTTTTTGTGGTGAGGCAGGAAAACAGTCACCGGTACAGTAGCTGCCAGGCTTCAAGGTTTGTAAGGGCCTCTGCTGTTCATTAGTGTCCAATTGCCTCTGCTTCCATTCACATTTTATACTACATGCAGAGTTGAGACTAATTTTATACCAAAAGAAAATCCATGTGTTTGTTGTGGTGTGGGAGATATTTTATCCTGTGTCTCTTGGCCGTTCTTGCTACAGAACTGATCTGATACATTTTTTTGTTTATTTTTTTCTGAACAGTTTTTTCCTGCTGAGTATGGGGAAAATTTGCCAAAATGTGTGATTAAGTTCATTTTTACAAATGTTATTATTATTGTTATTAATGTTATAATTATTGCTTTTTTATTTCTGATTTTCCCTTTCCTTGTTCATTTGCCTTATTTTCCCATTTTTTAAAACTCTGTAGCAATGAAAAGATTGTGTATAAATGCTTCTTAGGAATGTCAGAAAAAAACAAGGAAATATGCAGTGGGTATGGTATAGGGTAAGCACTAGGGCACAACAGATGAGTACAACAGATGATGAATTTACGGGCTTGTGGATGGAATGTTTCGTGATTGGACAGTTACAGGTCAGGTGACTCATGAAAACTCTGACATAGTCTCTCTTGACAAGAAGGCACTGTGTGGAGGCACATACAACAGTGTAATGCTTCAGAAAAATCTAATGCTGCAAACCTGCGTAATAAGTACAAGCCATAAAGGAAAACCTGAGCCATAACTGTACCCTGTGGAGATATAATGTAGTGCTCATGTTGATTTCGCGCTGCTGTGTCACTCTGTAGCGCTTCGGAAGCCTTTACACTTGATGATCAGGGTGGAAGCACTGATTGGGTTTCCTGTCATCTATTGTCATCTAATTGTTGGCTATGTGTGTAGTGAATAAGCTGGTGTTTTTACATTATGTTGTATGACCCTAAACCCTACATTCTTGCCCACCGCGCCCACTGGTTAGAAAAGCAGAAAACAGTAGAATGTAGATTACGGAAATGCTCCTGCCAATGAGAAAATTCACGCTTTAATGTTTTTTTTTTTTCTTTCTGGTTCCTTTAATGTGTTCAGACGAAAGTGAAACTCTTAAAAGCTTTAAACTGTTTTAAGGCTGTTACCTCCAGCCCAAAGAGACGAGACTGGAGGGATGGCTCACGGAACACGAGGCCGTTATAACCAGAGACCAATTTCTGGCTAAAAGCAAAGCACAATGCATGTTCTTGAACTGTCCTGGCCGTGCAGCATTCCTAACGTATACGGGTTTTCATCATAACAGAATTTGTTTGAATGTTGACCATAATTCGTTGGTAAGTCGTGGTGGCCCTGACGTACTGTAATGTTTTTCGCAAAACAATTATTAATATATAAAATCAAAAGCTAGAATTGGATTTGCCCTTAAAGTAATACAAAGTAAATCCAACTATAACCAATTATTTCTGACATTATTTTTATTTGAGCAGAGGTGGAAAGTTCCGGTACAGAAAGTATAAATCCGGACCATGGTTTTGTTTCAACCAACCAGCTGAGTAAAAAGAGACATTAACAAAGTACTCAACTGGTTGGTTGAAACAAAACCTTGGTCTGGACTTGTACTTTCTGGGCCTGAGCTTTCCACCTCTGTATATGAGCAGGAGCATGGCTGGAATAGTAAAGATATAGCAGGGGTCTGTGGAAGGCTTCACGCCAAGCTTATTGGACCAACACAGCAGCCTCAAAAATGTCGGGTCCTGGCAGGCCACTCCGACATGTCCAGCTGAAGAAACGCTACAGTGGGTATTCCAGACATGCATACAAATGGCCAGAGGAGAGCTTCACAGTAGGTTGTGAGGGCTGGAGAAAAAATAACCGCTGGCAGTTACTGCAGCCATCTTTCCTTTGGGCTTTTCAGCTCCCTGTTGCTGGAATCGCCTGCTTGGTCGTGTCTGCAATATACTGGAGGACAAACATAGAGATCCTATGGAGCCTATATTAAAAATACCCTCTTGGCTTTTTGGAACTGCTGGTGTGGATGTGTAGAGGAAAGTCAAACAGTGATTTGTGTCTGGCCTGTGCGCCTCTGGTTATGACGGCCATGAGTGCGGTCAGGCTGGAAACAGCCTGACTGTATACGTTCTCTCTGTTTCCTTCTTATTCATATCCCATTGAGCCTGCAAAACCAAATAAAGCAAAGAGCATTATTTAGAAAATGACTTTTCTCGTGTGTTCATTTGACATTTCAAATTCTGGCAAAGTGACTCGTACTGCAGTTTTAACAGTGAAAATGTATTTTTTTGTGAGCAGCCATTCTTTCACATGCAAGCCAAATGTTTTTCAGCTATAGCGTTTTCACAATGGGCATAAATGGCCAGTTTCGTGAAGGAAATGTCACCATTACGGTTCATTACTGAAATAAAACAGCAGCAACCGGTTGAGAGAGGCTGAAAGTGAAAGTTTGTTACTCAGATATGTAATGTACTGTAAATTTCCCATCACAATATGTTGTAAATGAAATCATTTTGCAAGCCTCCACAGGGTGAGCATGATGTATAAGATGTCAAACTTTCACCAGAAGAGACCTTAAGTGGATGGACCAGGCTGAAACTGCAGGCAAACGTTTCTCCTGGAGAGGAGGCGCAGTTTTTGTGCATGTTCCTAGATGCAGATGCAGCTTCGCGGCTGACAGAAGGAACAATCAAGAACCGCCCCTATAGCCGACTTTATACATAAAGATCAGGCGCTTGGCGGATGCCGTGAGCTCTGTGCTGAATCACATTACCGATTCCGGAGAAAGGTGATACGTAAGTGCAACGACAGAACAAAAACACAAGAATTATCTTTCCACCAGTCTTGTGATGTATTGCAAGGTTGGTATTTTTAAGTTAAGATACCTCTCTGAAGCAGCTACATTTATTGCGATTTGGGGTTATCATCCAACCATCTTCCAACCTCTAATCCAGGACAGGGTCACATGGGGTCTGGGACCTATTGGAGGAAACACGGTGCCCTAGGCAGGGAATGCCCTGGGTGCGATGCCAGTCCACTGCAGGGCATGCACGCCCAACATGGGTTTGCAGGCGCAGAATATGAGACCCACAGACAGATAGGGTTTATGAGTTAAACCCTGCGGGTTTAATGCGACAGCCCTGCCCGCTGAGGCACCGTACTGCACTAATTTGTGGTTATGGTCTGCAAAATGCATCAAGTGCTGCGAGATTCCCCTTAATACTCCTCATAAATTAGCATTTAATTTGCTTAAAGATCACAAATAAATACCAGCCACCTTTCATATTGGTTTGGTGCTATTGAATTCACTCAGGTGTGTGTCACTCAGCATGTTTCAGCCCAAATCACTCCAATCAAATACTGGGCGGCTTCTTCTACAACTTTAATTTGAAAAAAAAAAGAGATAATGCCTCACATGTTAAAAGAGATGTAAATTTGTTCAAAATTGTTGTTACTAAACTCCACTTTCCTTCCACAGTCCACAGACATGAGGGAAGGTGAACTGGCATCCCTGGAGCCTATGCCAGGCAGGAACGGGCACAAGGCAGGGGCACACACACCCTGGACAGGATGCCAGTGCAACCACTCACACACGTGCACATCGTCACTGTTTAGAGATGGCAGTTCCCCTAATCTCATGTTTTTGGATTGCGGCTTTGCACTCATTGCATTAGTCAGGCATACAAGTCCACACTGACTATACAAGACATTAAGATTATGGAAAGAAATAAGGAATAGGATCTGGCCAGAAACAGAAGATGATGGATAGATGATTGGATGGATGGTTGGATAAAATGGATGCTCAACAATCCTGAGATCAGGCAAGAATGTTTTTACAGTACAATTGTGTGTAATGGAGCTATCTCATGTGAGTGCAAGTACCCCCTTGTCTTGTGTTCCCAGCTGTAGTGATGTTTCCGCGCGGTCTGTCTTGTGACGTATCCGTGCGGTCTGTCTTGTTATATCCCCACGCGGCCTGTCTTGTGATGTCCCCGTGCGGCCTGTCTTGTGACATCCACGCGCGGTCTGTATTGTGATGTTCCCACGCAGTCTGTCTTATGATGTCCCCGCATCGTCTTGTTACGTCTCCACGTGACCTGTCTTGTGGCATCCTCGCGGTCTGTATTGTGACATGTCCACGCGATCTGTCTTGTGACGTGTCCACATGGTCTGTATCGTGATGCTTCCACGCGGTCTGTCTTGTAACGTTTCCATGTGATCTGTCTTGTGGCGTTTCCGCGCGGACTGTATAGCCATGCTACACAGCTGTCATTAGCATTTCAGATGGTGCACAGCAAATATCATGGCAGGTTGTCTAAGCTCTCTCCTGACATGCAGTGAGAGAGACTGTAGTCGCAGTATTGTGTTTTCTGTCTTGTTTCTCTGCAGCCTCAATCAACTCTCAAACCAGGATGCTTTTGTATCGACCTTTAAATGTCACCACCTCCTTAGCATACAAGTCAGAGCTGGTACTTCTTTATATACATAGTCGGCTGAAATGATGATGTGTTACATTCTGTCATAAAAATGGCCGAAGGAACTGATCTATAGGTCTACTGGGCTTTTTTGGGACCCCCTTGAAAATCTTGGGCTTATCAGATTATTATTGGCACAGACACTAAGAAGAATCTCTAAACTGACTGTATTTTGTGAGAGCATGAGGTACAATGTGCCTGGAAAAATGCCAGTTAGTAGCACCAAACATCAGGAAGCGTTATGATGGCTTTGACAATGCATAATGAGGGGGGGGGGAGGGCAGATGTGTGTCGGTGATGGGTTTGTCCATAGGGACAACCCCCTTCTTCATGACCCATCCCTGCCCATCTGCAGGTGACATGGTCTAGGTGTAAGAGTTCCCATCTTTTATTCATAAGCGCTATAACTATAGCTGGCGGTTGGCGGGGGAGGGTAGGGGGTGGGGTCGGCTTTCACCAGCGTACTTCTGTCTTTGGAAAAGCCAGCGGGTCACAGAGGCAGCTGAGGTGGTAACAGGCAAACATCGATTGCTTGGAAGGTGTTACCAAGACCAGCGAAGGGTGCTGTTATGATCTGAAAGATCCCCTTCGGATTTTAGAAGAGCTGTTAGACGCCACACTGTCTTACTCACACATTACTCTCCCTTTACTACACCTGTTATGTACCTTTTTTACATTTTGTAGCCAACATAGTCTTTTAGAACATTCCAGTGTGAATATAAAGCTTCTCACGTAGGGTCATGTTCAAGAACATAACATTGGGCTGGCAACTGGGGAGCTTTGAGGTCTCCAACCATTTAAAGGGGTCCAGGAGGTTGTATTGGCTTGTTTTGAGTAATCCCCCCATCTCCTATAATTTACATGTCATGTGGCAATCATGTCATGTGGCAATTTACATGTCATGTGGCAATCTGGTCAGTACAGTAGGCAGCCATACAGGAAATGTTTATTTTTAATTATTTAATCAGTTGTTGAGCAAACCTTTCAAGAGGTTTTATATATTACTATTTCAAATACTCAATTAAAGTAAATGAAAATTTAAAAAAATGGTATGTTCCTTAAGATTCCCAGGCTTGGGGTTGATTCTATCAGCCATGTTGTCACTTGAAGGCATCAGTCGGTAACATGTAAGGGGAAGCATTTTATATGGTGTGTGAATGATTTGTCAGGTTTTTTATGGCAGTGGATGGAAGAAAAATCCACAGAAAGCGTCTTTTTACAAGTGCCAGTGAAGCGATTGCTGAACAACTGTCAGGGCAGATTGCCTTTGACACGGAGTGATAGATCTAGTCTGTGGTCACATGACCGATGAGTCTACTGGCACCGTGCTGTGTCTCATGTACAACCATTCCCCGTTTAGTGCCTACCTCGGTTAGTGACCATCTGCAAAAACGACGGTAATTTTGAGAAATGAGTGAGAGAGATCTTTGAAGCAGACGTTAAAAGATGTTTTTAAAAATTATAATCATATAATCATGGCATGGAAGGCTGAAGTAAAGTCATAAGCACAGTTGCAATCGTGCCGAGGTCATTGTGATTGTCATTTAGAAAACGTGTGTGCGTGTGCGCGTGTGTGTGCGCGCGTGTGTGCGTTCATGCTATGAAACTGACAGTGCCACGTGTGAGTGTGGCATTGTGCCAGACTATGACAAGTGAGAATGAATCCTTTATGCAGTAAAATGGTGGGGGATGGGGGGGCTTGGATTTAAAGGGACATGCATCTCTGTCTGTGGTTCCCCATGGAAATAGCAGGGCTTGATTTTTTTCTGTTACATCTGCAGCACCATCTATTCCCACGTCTTTTTCAAAACCCTCTTTTCTTTCTGCCATCTTCTCTTTTCCAGGAGAGGAATGATTATCCGCACCCGCAGCTTTGCTTTGTTAACTACTGGTTAACCTAGAGGCCGGTATCTAAACACGACTTAGCCCAACCTTTTTATCTCACACCAACTTTAAACATCTGCAAACATCGACGCCATTCATGGGCGGAAAGTGATGAACCACCTGTACTCCTATTGCCAGGCAGTATTTACCCACCAGGAGTGTCCACTACTTTCATACTGAACTCAGGTTTTCCCCTTCCCTTGACTTCCTCAGCACCGATTGGACCACCGTAGCCAATCATATCAAAGCACCAATGCAACCAATGCATTCTCGCTGCTAGCTGATTAAATGAGAAGTTAACAGACACTATTAATTGTGGAGCTTCTGGTGGGAGTCACCTCGACTATGGAACTAGCACATCCCGGGCTGGAAATTAAACTCGCCCACTCGCCTAATGTGAGTAATTCAGATGAAAGGTGAGTACAAAATACTGAATACTAGCTTGCTGCCATAAAAAAGAGCATGCTGGGCTGTTTAGATTTTCCAAGTCGACGCCAAGAGGTGTCGCAGGTAAGTCTTTTATACTGCTTATATGAATTTCCGTGATCTTTCAGCAAGATCCACGTATAATGCTGTGTGGTTTGCATGGCTGACTCGCGAATAATCAAAACCGCAAATGTCAAGTGTGCGTATGTGAAGGCGTTACCGTGTATTTCCCATAATACCTCTGACTTTCGGCTGTGAACAGTAAGGTCACCCATAAACAAAATGAATGGTGAGTCACTCTGTGAATGAATTGTCCCCCTTCCTGTGTGTGGAGTTTGCACACCCCAAGACCTACGATAACACAGAGGCTATGTAGGCATTGTTGATGAAGGCCGTTGGACATGCGGTCCTTTCCTTTGGGCATCGCAGGTTTACGCATGAGGACAGGCATGGAAACTACTGACATGATAGCTAACTAATGAATTCAGGGCCTATAGTGTGGACTGACATAATCGCTGTGCACATTGAATCATTTCCACGTAACATATTAAAAGGTATTATTAGGTCACATATAAACGCAATCTACAGGATAAAAATGATCAATTGTATGTTTCTCCTTTCCATTCATTTGCACTGTGCAGGAGACTCTTTGCAGAGGCTGCGCGTCAAATCCACAGAGGTCTGCTGCTCAGACTCATCGAGAGGAACGCGATTCGGGAGGAGCAACAACTGTGAGCTCTCAGCGTCATTCAAGGCAAACCGAAGCTTATGAGGCTCAGAGTGATGAAAAGATGTGGAGCTTTTTTATATTTGAAAAAATAAGAAATCGGGATAATTTTAATGTGTTTCCTTAAATTCTTCTTCCCGGTCAATTGCTTTCATAAAAATATTGTTAAATACAACAATCACTTATGAAGAGTAATAACTCGTAATCTCCTGTTGCTAAATGCATTTTACTTACAATGAATGTTCAGCAGGCTGAATGAATGGTATGAATAATGGATAAAGGATCAAACCAGAAGCACCGTCTA